>CM045906.1:167671-785407 GCA_025169955.1 Salix arbutifolia | reverse complement strand
GTCGACCACCACATTCACCTCCTTCCTCAGCACCAGCAACCTTTTTGTTACCCTCCAGTAGCAGCAACAAATCTCCAGCGACACGCAACAATGGGCTCTCTCTATCTCTCTCCCTTCTCCATTGCAGTAGGTTCTAGCACCTCTCCCAATCACCATAGGCAACCACTCCCCGACGCCACCACCATAAGCAGAACCACCTTGGCCTCTTGTACACGGCGGCAATGACAAGTACGTCGTTCATCTCCCTCCGTCAACCTCTTAGTTACTATTTACCTTGAGTGAACAGTGAGATGTAATTCATGTCCCACTATTCACATGGTGAACAGTGGGTGATGGATGAGCTGGACAGGATGTCGAGTCAGGCCACCCACAAGGGAGGTGGGCCGCCCGGGGCCAAATGGGCTGGAAGCGCACCCAAAAGGAGGTGGGTTGGAAGTTAAACCCCTAAATGGGTGGGTCGTTTGGACCACTCAGGCTGGGAGTCCAACCCCAAAGTGATTGGCCTTTCGGCCCATCTTGGTTGGGCAGCCAACCCATAAAAAAATAAATAATAATAATTAAAACTAGGAAAAAATACAAAAAAAACAAAAATCTACATGAAATAAAAAAAATACAAAATTGTATTTTTGTTTTATTTTAAAAAAATCTTTCGAGCATACAAGGTTTTTCCAAGCATTTTTTTGTAAAAAAAATATAATATATATCGATTTCAACAACTTTAATATATATATATCGATTTTTTCAACTTTAATAAGGCATTAATCCATAGCACTAAGAACAATTTTTTGATATAATAAGAGAGCTCATAATTATCTTAACTTTTGTCGCGATGATTTTTTTTTGGCGCTTCGCAGCCCGCCATCCTAGAGGGAAGAATGGCGTGCGATGAAGGGAGGGTGTTTATAGTTCTAAAAATTATGACTATAATTCTCAGGAGTCGCCACCTACTATTAATCTGCAAGAGTCTAGGTAAGGGGACTTGTTGTGCAAGCAGAACACACATCACCCATAATGCACCCTACCTAAGGTAAACTGCATTGTTGTTTGATTGTTTTTCTTAAGTCATTCTTTATTCGTTGGTAGTTTCTAAGGCTTGAAGTAGATCTCTCTTTGTGAGGCAGTCTTTACCAAAGTTATTAAATCCGTTCCGTTCCGGCCAGAACAGACGAAAAATTCCGTTCTGTTCATAAAACCGGAACAAAACGGGGTCATTTTTACCCCGGTTTTAATTCCGGACTGATCCAGAAATTCCGGCCCAATTCCGGCCGGAACGCCTCGGTTTTGACCCGGGCGTTCCGTTCCGGCTGAAGAGCGAAGTTGGACTCTGGAGATTGGAGTGGAGACGAGTATTTAATGAAGAAAAGTTGAGAAAAAAGTGTAGTTGTCCGATGTGGGACAAGAAGAGTGAAGATTGGATCATTGGAGTGAAAGTATTTAATGAAGAGAAGAATTGAGAGTGTTTTATTTGTCCAATGTGGGACACATTATATTGTCCCACATCGGAACAATTTGTCCAGCCCACATCGGAACAATTTGTCCAGCCCCACATTGGAACAATTTGTCCAGCATTCTGCTGGACAAATTATATATATATATATATATATATATATTAAAAAAAATTATAAAAAATATATATTATAAAAAAATAAAAATTGTTGTGTTGATTTTATAAAAAAATAACAATTATATATATATATATATATATTCATGGAATCACTCTTGAAAATCAGTAATATTAACTTTAAAATTTATACTTGATTTTTTTTTTTATTTTTTACTTTAAATTAAAAAAAGTTGATGTTTTTAAATCATTTTCATATCCTAATGTAGAAATAATTTATTAGAGTTGGAGCTAGTACTAGTAATATCGATGTTGAGTGTTGACACCACTATTAGTACTGATAATCCTTTCAATAATAATACTTTTGATAAATGTATTAAAAATAACTAGGAAAATAACGGGCATGGGACTGATTTTAATTTATATAGCATATCATCAAAATATTTATTTTAAATTTGTTAGTTTTTTACCTAATGAAATTCTATGGACATAATTGTTTTGTAATGTATTTTTAAATTATTTGAATTATATATGAACCTTAACTAATGAAGTTTTATAGCCATAATTATGTTGTATTGTATTTAGAAATATTTTACTTACGATTTTACAATTTTTTATTTATATCATAATGTGTTCCGAATTTTACTTATTTATTTTTTTTCAAAATCTGTTTTTTTTCTTTTCTTTTTGAACATATAATTTTTCAGTACTATTCTCTTTGTAATTATCTTACTATGGTATTTACTATTTTTTTGTGATGCATAATAAGAAATTCTAATATTTTTATATTAATGATGTAGAAGATGTTTGATGTATTTTTCTTTTATTTTAGAACATTTTACTTTCATAATATTTTGGAATTTTAAAGATGTTTCTAATTTTGAGATTATGTTTGTATTGTATAATTTAAAGTTCATTTATCTTGAATTTAAATTATACTTGTTAAATTAATATTTTATTTTTTTCATATATATAATTAAATAAATATGAACAGTACAAAACCGGAACGGAACGCCGGAATGCACCGAAACCGGAACGTTCCGTTCCAAACAAAAAACCGGAACGGGGGCCCGGAACGGATTTTACAACAATGGTCTTTACTTCATTGGAAGTTGAAAACATAACCATTCTAAAGTTTGGACTTTTTTACACTCCATAACAAAAAATTCTTTTTTTACTATCCACGGATGTACTTTATAATTTAATTTTACACCACGATAGCTAAAACAAAATAATTATTAATTTTTTTGATATTTTGGCCAAATTCCAACGGATAATCATAAACTGGTTACGATATCCAATTTTCGTTCAAAACATGTGAAAGATGCAACATATTTTTTTTAATGAAAAATATGCTTGGAAAAACTTTGGAATTCAGTCGTATGTACAAAAACAACACATTTTTGTTTGTTTTTTTAAATGCATTTTTTATATATTTTTTTTAAAAAGCCCAACTCTATTGGGCTTAGGTTGGACACGACCTAACCAACAAGGCTAGGTCGAGAACAGCCCGGCCTAGGACACAATCAATTAAAGGAAAAAAAAACACTAAACTACTTCACTATTCATGAATTGAGTGTATTAATTCTCTCTTGCACTATTCACGTGTTACGTGAACAGTAAGGGGGTGTTCTGGTTGACAGTGATGAGAGGTTTACCTGCTACTATCGCCGGGTAAAGGAGTTCGAGGGTGATTCTTAGTATGGTGGTGGAGTCGGAAATGGTGGCCTTTGGTGGCTGGGAGGAGCGCGGGAAGCTTGGATGGTATACACTACTGCTGCTGTTACCTTTGTCGCACCCCAAAAAATGAGCGCGACGTCGCAGCGACCCTCCCCGCGAGGCGGGGGGGAATATTCAATATCAGGGTTTTTATCGTTATTTTTGTGGGAAAAAAAGGGAGTCGCCACCTAGTATTATGGTTACTAGGAAACCTAAACTGGTCTTTCAGAGATTCTAGGGTAAGGGACTGGTTGCGTAAAGGGAAGGTTTTAGCACCCCTAGTACGCCCTACCTAAGGTAAGCTGCTTGATGTTTTTTATTTGTCTTATGATTTGCTAAGGTTTTGATCTTTCAATGAATATGTTGGTGAAATGATGATGGTGTATTATCTTTGCCGAATATTTTGGATATTAACCCCTTAGGATTTATTTATCCAAACACCGACAATGAATAACAACTTATTATCCCCGCCGAATATTTTGGATATTGACCCCTTAGGATTTATTTATCCAAACACCGAACAGTGAATAATAGCATACTATCCCCGCCGAATATTTTGGATATTGACCCTCTTAGGATTTATTTTCCAAACACCGAAAAATGAATAATAGCATACTATCCCCGCCGAATATTTTGGATATTGACCCCTTAGGATTTATTTATCCAAACACCGAACAGTGAATAATAGCATACTATCCCCGCCGAATATTTTGGATATTGACCCCTTAGGATTTATTTATCCAAACACCGAACAGTGAATAATAAATTCCCAAAAATAAGATTTTTATATTTTTGAAATATTGGCTAATACCCTTTGGATTTTTACAAACATGTTGTAAAATCCAAAAATGCAAGAAATGATTTTTCTTTGCGAAATCCATGCTAAAATACATTTTTTTTCTTCAAACTCCGAGATAATATATATTTTCTTGAAAGAAAAAACAATTTTCAAAAATATGCTAGTGTATTGGCCGTATGCAAGAAAACAACACATTTTATATTTTTCTAACAAATAAAATATTTTTTGCAAATTTTGTATTTTTGTATTTTTTATTATTATTATTATTATTATTTATTGTTGGGTTGGGCTGCCCAGCCCGCCCACATGCTGGGCTGGGTTGTCAGCCCATCCACCAAATTGGGCTGGATCGGCCCATTCGGACTGGGCTTCCAGCTCGGTGGGCTGGAAGCCCTACTTTTAGCAACTGGCCGGGCATAAGGCCCGACCTAAACGGCCCAGCGGGGAGTGAATTGGGAGTGAATTAATTCACTCCCCGCTACATGTAGAGAGGAAAATGATGATGAATAGTAAATTTTGGAGTGTGAAGAATGGCGTACCTATTAACACCGTTGTATAGAGGACGTCGAGGTGGTTCTTCTGGTCATGGTGGCGTCGAAAATGATGACCTGTGGTGGCCGGAGTGGATGTCGGAAGCTGGCGGGGCTGTGTGGCTGCGTCAGGGCTGCTCTGTTTTTTTCAACAGAGAAGGTGGCTGAGCTGCTAGGGTTGATGGCGGAGACGATGGTGATGCGTAGGTGGTGCTGAGGGGATGGTTGTGATCAACGGTGATGGTGGTTGGCCGGACGAGAAAGAGAGAGAGAGAGAGCTTTGGGTCTGTTATTTTTTTAGATGAAATTTTCCTTGTTTCGCAACTCTTTTTTCTCCGTCTTTTTCTCTTATGTCTGCGTGAAAAATCTTTTTTTCTCCCCTGCGTGAATCACTTCGTCCTTGCAGAGGCAGCCTCTGCAACGAATTTGCAGAGGCTACACTGCAAATTCATTGCAGAGGCTGCAGCCTGTGCAAATTCCTTGCAGAGGCTGCCTCTGCAAAGAATTTGCAGGCAGGCCGGGGGTTGTCCTGTATTGTTTTTACAATTTGGTCCTTCAATGTTTGATTGGTTCAATCGCACCCCCAATTACTTTTAATTTTATGCAATTGTATCCCTAATCAATTTAAAATTTTTAATTTGTGCAATTGTATCCCCGTCAGCATTTCAAGAGCATCCTTAGCTTTGTGCGTCCTTTTATTTTGGTCACTGATTTCTGATTTGCGCGATTTAACCTCGATCGAACGTTAAACTCTTAATTTATTCAAATTGGTCCCCGATTTCGAATAAATGGCTTGAATAAATTAAAATTGGCCTCTGAAAATTTCATTCTTATCAATTGATCCTGAATTAAATTTAAAAACTTGATTTCTCATTGACTAAGCCTCTTAATAAAATTCATTTGACCAATTTAAAGTAAAATAAAGTCATTACGCTTAATTAAATTATTCGATTAGACCCTAAATTAATCCTCAAATATAATTACATTTTTAATTTGCCAACGATTAAATCTAACGGACCCATACAAATATAATTATATCTTTGACTTAATTTTTATGCAGATTTATCCGATAATAAATTATTTTAGCCCTGAATCTGCGCTTTCCTTCATATCTGGGCATAAAAGAGGTACGATCGAGCTCTCGAAAAAAACATCCAAAATTTTAACTTGATTTTTCTACGACACCAGCCCCTTTTATTTTATTTTTTATTTTCGGATAGTTTTGGGGAATGACCCAAAATTGGGTTATGACAACCTTCATCGCTGGAGCTTGCTTCTGCTAGGGGTCACGGTGGAGCTTCTAGCATGGAGGAGGAGGAGTCGGTGTTGAGGGGGTGATGACTGGTTGGAGGATAGAGAGAAGATGGACGACGTTATAGGAGAAAGAGAGAGGGTTGACACTGCAAGTGAGTGAGTGAGAGAGAGTTGCCAGTGCTAGTGTCCTGCAGGTGCCGATGTCTTACTGTCGCCGAGGGAGATGGAAGGTGGCTATTAGGTGCAAGGTTTTGGTCACGATGTCCCCGCAAATTTTTATGTCTGTGTTATCGTCTTCCTCGTATAAATTTTACGTTTGTTCTCTTGTCTGCTTGTTTGCTATCATCTATGTTGTCTTCCCTGGTTTTGTATTGTTTCATGCTACTCCCCTGGTTTTGTCAGTATTATTTCCTACCCCCTATTCTGTAAATTTGCTCCCCCTTTATAGACTCAAGGTGAAGGTTGCAAGTATGGAAGTGGTGTCCATGAATGGGGGTGTTGTGGTGGTAGGTTGCAGAGCATAGCTGCTGACATGGCAAAGCATGGCTATCGATAATGCCTTGGCAGAGATTTTTTTTTAATTTGAAATGACATTAAAAATGGGTTGTGACAAAAAAGAGCTTTTTGACGGGGAAAACCGGGAAGAATGATTTTCTTTAATTTTAGCTTTCGATTTCATACAAAAAAGTTTTGTCTCCGAAAATTCTGATCTTCTCAATTTAACCCAAATTAGGCTTCCAAACTTAATTTCTCACCAATTAAGCCCTTAAAAAATTAATTTGATCATTTAAAGTATAATTAAGTCCTTGCGCTTAATTAAATCCTTCAATTGGCTCTAAATTAATCATTAAACATAATTACACTTTAAATGGTTGGCGATTAAATCAAAGTGACCCATAAAAATATAATTATGTCTTTCGATTTAAGTTTTACACGGATGTATCGAATAATAAATTATTTTAGGCTTGAATGTGCTTTTTCCTTTCATTTTTTGGGTACAAAAGAGGTACGATCGAGCTGTCAAAAACGTTCAAAATTTTCACCTTGATTTTTATGCGACACCAACCCCTTTTATTTTATTATTAATTTGGATGGCTTTCACAAATTAAGGTGATAAAATTCCTATTTTACTTGTAATGACCCACTCTCACAGTCGGCATCTTTATTACTCTGATTTTCAGACAGGTGGAAAATGCCTATCGAAGGTGTTGCTGGATCCATTGTATCTAAGATATCAAAACTATTGGTGGAACAATTTGTTCCAACAATTTTGTTCAGGAATTTGATGAAAAAATGCTGAACATGGCTTTGGCACTTTATCGTCTGCAAGATGCTAGAAGATGCAGAAAACAAGATGAATAAATGTTTGCAAGGTTGTGCATCAATTTCATTAATGGGCTATGAACTACAAAACATCCTGAAGGATTGGCGTGTCCACAACTCAAAGTTCTATTATTAGAACTGGATGATGACTTGAATGTTCCAGAGAGGTTTTTTGAAGGGATGAAAGAAATTGAAGCCTTGTCTCTAAAGTTTCTAAGCAAAAATTTGTATTGACTTTGAAAAACATATACATATACATATTATAACATAAACTAAAAGAGATTAGGAAAACACTGTGGACTGTGAGTAAAAACACTGTGGATTATAATAGTGTATTTTTTGATCGGTTCTGTTTTCGGTTCATTCGGTTCGGTTAGTTTACTAGTTTTTTGAATTTTTTTATCATTATTTGCACAGTAAATTAACAATTTTAACCCTCGAAAAAGACAAAAAAACAGCTTATGGGTGCAGAGGCTCCGCGGTAATTGCACATTTTCGGTCCGGTCCCATCTGCCTACCTTTTTATTTTTTTATATTTTTTGAAAATGGCTAAATACGGATATAGCTCCTAATAAGACAAAATTGATAACTTGGGCACAGCGGTATACTGGTAATTGACCATAATTTTTCATTATTATTTTCTTTATACTGTCGACGCGTGTGTCACACGCGACAGATATTATTCCGCCTCACGCCCTGTTAAGGTGGCACGTGAGGGGTGCTCTGGTCTCCAAAGATGGGCTACCGGCATCTCTGTCAATGCACCGCCGCATGGTCTTCCTCCCGGTGCAGCGCGTTTCATCAAAAAGTGGTTGTGGACGCGGTGGTGGCCGGTTTAAGCCGCTGGAGCCGTTTCTCTTTCTCCTGTACGTAAAAGTGCAAGAGAGGCCACTGGTTTTGGTGCTTTTTCACTTCGGTCCCTACACTTTTAATTTTGTGTATGGTCCTGATTTTTGTTATATATAAGTTTTGATTTAGTTCGATTGGGTCTTTCGATTGAATGTTAATGTTTCACTTCAGTCCTCCTTCTTTCAATTTCTGGATTAGGTTTAAATAGATTAATATATTCGGTACAGAAGTTTCAATTTTTTCAATTTTGTCCTTTTATTGAAATTGATAATATATTTGATTTTCATTTCGGCACTTATACTTTGAATTTTTTATTTTAATCCCTTTGTATTTGATTTTCATTTCGGCCCTTATACTTTTAATTTTTGCTTTTAATCCCTTTCTTTTTTTATATTTTTGGAATAATCCTACTTTTGTCCATGTATATATAAGTGTGCTCTTAGCTTTGATATTTAATTTTTGTTATTTTCTTATTTGTTGAGGTGATATTTTTTTCAAAAAAATTAGCTCTTAAATTTTATTTTGTATCTATAATCATTTAAAAATTGATATTTCTGTTTTTATTCTTCCTTTGTTCTTTCTCTTAGGTTTTTATTCGTTTTTATTTTTATTTTCAAGTCAAATGACTTTTTTTTACCTGATAATTTTTATTTTATTTTTTTGTTTGATCTTTTGTTAAAGTTTATAAGATTTTTTTAGTCTTTCATTTATTTTATTTTTTTCATTATTAACACAATAATAATAATAATAATAATAATAATAATAATAATATAATAGGGTTTTTTCTTGCTTACTCTTTTGTTAATGTTTTTGAGTTTTTTTTTTCTTAGGATAATTTGATAATTTTTATTGTTTTGACAAGAATAACAATAATAATTTTAGATGCTAAGACTTCGATGTTGTTGTTTTTATAATAGAGCGTGATAATCTGTTTTATTATATTAAATTTTGCATATATAGATATTATATTTTAATTTTGGATCAGCAAATCCTATTAATTTCTTTAATTCCAACAATTTTAAAAACTTGTTTGGTCAGCCCGCAACGTAATGCAGTCAATTTTTTTAATTTTCAAGTCAAATGATTTTTTTCTGTTAATAATTTTTATTTTTATTTTATCATTTATTTTATTTTTTTATTTGCTCTTTCTTTTATTTTTATTTTATTATTTTCAAGTCAAATTAAATTTTTTTTTACCTCAGAAAAATTTTTATTTTATTTTTTTGTTTGATCTTTTGTTAAAGTTATTAGGATTTTTTTAGTCTTTCATTTATTTTTGTTTTTTTCATTATTAACACAATAATAATAATAATAATAATAATAATAATAATAATAATAATAATAATTTTAGTTATTTTTCTTGCTTATTCTTTTGTGAATGTTTCTCTGTTTTTTTTTTCTCGGGATAATTTGATAATTTTTATTGTTTTGACATTAATAGCAATGATAATTTTAGATGTTAAGACTTCGATGTTTCTATTTTTATAATAGGGTGTGGTGATCTATTTTATTATATTAAATTTTGAATATATAGATATTATATTTTAATTTTGGACCAGCAAATCCTATTAATTTATTTAATCCCAACACTTATAAAAATTGTTTACTCAGCCCGCAACGTAGTATGGTCAATTTTTTTAATTTTCAAGTCAAATAATTTTTTTTTAAAGGTGAAAAGCACCTCGAAGAATTACCTTTAGAATGATTGGAAAACAACAAAATAAATGAACCCTTCTCAGCTACCAGGTGGTGTTCATAATTTCTCCCGATAAGAAAATATGTGCTCTGAGTGGCAGACAACCAGATCCAACTTCTCTCATTACTCATCCACCGTAGGGCCCACTCTTCCAAATTCTCAAAAACCGAGACAGACCCTAATTGACCCTTTATTATATGATCAACACACCTTACATTTCACCTTTTTCTTTTCCTGTGTACTTCTAGTTTTTTTTTTTCTTTCTTCTTTATTCAACAGAAAACCAATTAATACACCCTTCCATTTCACCTTCAATTTTTTCTTTAATTATTACTTTTACAAATTTATTTTTGGCATTAGAAAATCCAAATGAACTAAAATTACTAAAAAATAATTTGAGGCAATTAAAAAAATTGAAATATTTTTGAAATTTGCTATAAAAAATAAGGGTGAATGAAGATTTTGAAACAATGTTTTTTAGATTTTTATACACTTTTTCTCACCTCATATTTTAGTGTTTTCTTCTTTTTCTATGCTCTGATTTTCCTCTAAAATATAGAGTTCAAGTTCTTCTTATAAAAAGATATTTGAGTTACATAATCTCTAGTTTAAGGAACTTGTTTATAATCATATTTAAATCAATATATTATTGTTGAGATCCTAGGAGACATATTACAGGCATCTTAATTGCATAAGTGAGAAGTGATGAAGTTTAAATATTTAACAAAAACAGATTTTTTTTAATAAATTTGGTGTTTTGTTCCCAAATGACAAGTAACTCTTAAATAATATATTTAATAAAACATTAATAAATTTAGATTATTATTTAAATATATGAAATCTTCTAACTAGTAATTTTTTAAATAAAAAAACCAAAAATCCAAGAATTAATTTTTTTTAAGAAATAAAACCTAAACAAAAAAGGAAAAAATTAGAATTAAAAACTAAAATTAAAAGCGTATACAGGCCAAAATGAAAAAAAAATGTAAATAATTTTAACTGAAGGATTAAATTAAAACAATTAAAAGTGTTGCAGGAAAAAAATAATTAATTCTTTTATTTCTTGATTTAGTTTCGATCCATCTATTTTTTTCAGTAATTTTGGTATAACTCTAAATATTTTTTTTGTATTTATTTATCAATAATCTTAGTTTTGACTTTTAATTTTTAGTAAAATTTATCTTTGTATTAAATGTAGTTTTGGCTAAAAAACAGAGTGGAATGAAAATAAAAACTTCTCTTATGCATTTAGTGACAATATTATCACTATCTTTGTCATTATCGTTATTAAAAAAATCATTATTTTCCAAGATTTGTCATTCATTATGAATAAATAATAAAAAAAATCTTTAATTAACTTCTTAGTATGTTATCCTCAATAAACTTTTTGAGAATTTTAATTTAGAATACTAAAATTAAATTTAAATTGATTTGAAATTTAAAAAAAAAAAAAACTTACTTCATTATATTGGAAGAATAAAAGAAAAAAAAAGTCATATGAACGCAATAAAACAAATGAACCCAGTCACCGCTCTCAGCTACTGATAAGAAAATATTTGCGCGTTGAGTGGCAGACAACCAGATCCAACCTCTCTCATAATCATCCACCGTAGGGCCCACTCTTCCCAATTGTCGAAAACCTGGGCTTGTAATTGACCTGGTGAAATTTGATTGACCTAACGAGTCAACTTTGAATCGGGTGAGTCGGCATAACCTGTAAGCCAACGAGCTGTTAATTTAAGGGGGTTTTTACATGTTAATATTTCTTGAATGGGTTAGACCTTCTTGTTTTTACATATTTTTATTTTTCTTAACAATTTGAAAAATTAAAACATCATATAAGCAAGTGGTTTTGTTTAATGGAGGGACAAAAACAGATTGTAGTGGTTTTATTACCAGAAATTTGGTGTTATGATCGTTTGGTTATTTTACAACCACAGGTTCTATTGCAATGGGATCCACCAAAAAATGTGTTCGGACCACAGCCTGCAAAAAACATAATCGAGTTGTTTTGCTAGCTTTTCATTACTCCAAAAACAATCTCCACCGACACAGAAAAAAATAACAATTATCGTTGAAAAATTTATGCCAAAATAACTCTTAAGATGTCTGCTCTCACTATTGATCACTAGAGTTCCTCCTCTGGAACCGAGTTTTTGAGTCGGGGTCTATCCAACTCGGATGATCAGACTCGACAGAACCTTCATCAGTAGAATCGAGGGTAGTTTTAACATACCTATTATCATTTTCGAGAGATAAGTAATCTAACCTGAACATACTTTCGGTATCGGCCATAATCTCTTCAAATCTCCTGGAAGAATTAGCCAATGAGATGGGATGGGTGAGCCTGGAAGAATTAGCCATTGAGATGGGTGAGTTAATCAGGTCCGAGTCAGAGTTGACTAAGAGCTCCCAGTCTTCAAAACTCCCAACAGCATCTCCGTCCATGGTCATGATTGATTGATTGACTGTTTTGGAGAATTGAGAGAAACCAACATACTGACAGCAAAGTGGAGAGGAATGGAAGATGAGGTTTAGGATAAGTAACTCTAACAACACTTTACTTAAACACTAATGGAGTGGGATTGATCCTACTAAGATACTTGTGTCAACTGATTAAAATAGATAAATATTTTTAATAGTTATCTTATTTTATGGATAATAAATAAAGTATAAATATTATTAAACTTTATGTAATATCGATTTAAACATAACACAAAACAGACCCACCGAACGCACTGAATGTGGGGCACCATGCTGAGAAAATAATATCGTTGGTGACGCCTCATCTCATCGATTCGGGTGTCGAAGAGCGTCAAAGGTGAAATCATCTCGACGAATAACCTTAGAATGAATGGCATGCTGATGCGACCATATTATTTGATAATTTCATCCATATTTACGTAGTGTTTTGCATATGTTTTATGTATAAAATGCCTTGATATTTTTTGTTTTATATTTTGAAGGCATTTTTGGATGAAAGATGCAAAAAGGAGGTAATTGGAGATGATTGGCAGATTTGACCTTCAGTCGGTGTTTTGTGCAGAGTGGAAGCTCTAGAGATCGAAATGAAGTGATTCCAGTGACATTCAAAAGCTAACATCCATAAATTTATGGAAAGCTAAGGAAAAGAAATAAAATAAGGAAGATCATGGAAATCGAAGCCTTCAAAGTCAAATCTTGCAATCTGCCGATATCGACCTTTGTCCATTAAAACTTCAATATCTCGAGCTACAAAAGTTCGATTGATGCAAATTCAATTTTCGTGGATTCAGGACTCAAAGGCCGATAAACGCTCCAAATTTCAGCTCAAAACGATGTGATATGAAGGATATATGAATTTTACAAGGGACAACTAAATTCTGCCAACTCAAGGAAGGACTATTTTGTAAAATAGACACTAGGGTTTCTAAGCATATATAAAGGAGAAGAGGAGCAAGGAAGTGGCGGCCAGCACAAAAGAAAACACAAAATCTTCCTCCTCCAAACCCTAAATCATGTGTTCTTCCATCTTTTTATTTAGTTGTTCAATAAACATGCAAGGCTAGACTCTTTTGCTTGGTTGCAAGGACACAAAAACCTTCGGATTTCAAGAACTGTGAGATTTATTCTTCCTTCTATTTTCAGTTTATGTTATGAATGAGTATGATTGTTTTCCTATGCATATTTTCTATGATTGTTGTTGATGATTGCTAGAGCGGACTCTAAGTTATTGTTGTGAACAATCTATTGCTAAGTTTAATATCAAAACCGGAGTTGTGATATATGAACTTGTGAAGCATCTAAGCTTGATAATTGTGGCGGAACTACATTATTGAACTTAGGGAGAACATTTGAATAAATTGACACAAGTTGCGGACAACTTGTATGTTAATCTTGATGAAATTATCTAGTTCTTAAAGCTACCATTAAATTGAATCATTAGTGCGGACACTTTGATTGTTTGTTGGTTAGGATTAGTTATACGGCGGATCCGTTAATTAATCACGTTAAGAAAAGATAAAATTTCAGAACATGAACTGCATTTTTAGTTTCAAGGATCGGTTCTAATTTCCGTAGGTGGATGTATGCTTGTGACCAAGGTTTGTTTTCTTGATAAGTTTCGGTTTTAATTGATTTTGTTTGCTAGTTTAATTGCTGCCATAGTTTAGATAATCACAAACCAAATCCCCCCAATCACATAACGTACAACATAAAAATCTAACTTGAAACTTTCTCGTGGGATCGATCCCTTGCTTGCTCTATACTATCTTGTGTGTTTTAAGCTAGGGTAATTAATTTGTGCGACCGCGACATCGCAACAAATTTTGGCGCCGTTGCCGGGGAAGTAATTTTAGTTGATTGTTGTGTTTGTACTGTTATTTTTATTTGCTGTGATTCAAAAAAAAAAGAAAAAAAAAAAGAAGAAACAGAATTTTTGCTTACGACGGTACTGTTCACTTGCGGCAACGGTACTGTTCAAAACAGAGTTTTTGGTGGAATTAGGTATCGATTTTTTGTTATCTGAAGGAAAAGGACGTTCTGAGCAAGACTAGTGATGAATCACTAGCCCCACTCTATTGAGGCCAAATTCCTTTTTGTTCTAGTGTTTTTAGGCAGTTTTAGTTTTCTACCGTAAAATTTTCGTACAATTTACATTGTTTTCAATCTCTTGTGTGCTTGGTTTCTTTTGAGTTTTCTTTGCGATTTATGCCTGTAACCCGTTCTGCTAATCAAAGTCATCAAGTACAGGTTGATCTTGAAATAGAAAACACTTTACGCAAGTTACGAAAGGAAGCTCGCGTCAACATCATGGCTGGTGCACGACAACAAACACTCAAGGAGCTTGCTGCTCCTAACGTGGAAAACCAACCATTGTGCATAAACATAGACAGTAATGTGAACTTTGAACTCAAATCTGGTTTTATACATTTGTTACCAACATTTAATGGTCTTGCAGGAGAAGATCCTCATGCTCATCTCAAGGAGTTCCATATGGTATGTGTTGGCATGAAACCGAATGGAGTTGATGAAGAACAAGTTAAGTTGAAAGCTTTCCCTTTCTCTTTGAAAGGGGCAGCAAAGGCATGGCTTTTCTCTATTCTCCCAGGATCTATTGGAACTTGGAATGCTATGAAGAAGATTTTCCTGGAGAAATATTTTCCAGCATCTCGAGTTGCCAATATAAGGAAAGAAATATGTGGGATTCGACAATCTCATGGAGAAACACTTTCTGAGTATTGGGAAAGATTTGAGCAACTATGTATTCAATGCCCTCATCATCAAATACCCGATCAGCTTCTCATTCAATATTTCTATGAAGGATTGATGCCTACTGACCGTAGTATCATTGATGCTGCAAGTGGAGGGGCATTGGTAGATAAGACACCCGGTGCTGCACGTCAATTGATCTCAAACATGGCAGCCAACTCAAAACAGTTTGGCACTCGTGGAGACTTCTCCAACAAACGAGTAAATGAGGTAAGTATTTCTAACCTTGAAAATAAAGTTAATGATCTTACTTCTCTTGTGCGTTCTTTGGCTTGTGGAAATGTGCAGCAGGTGAAAGTTTGTAGCATATGCTCCTTACAAGGACATGCTACGAATATGTGCCCAACAATGCAAGAAGATTACATTGAACAAGCTCATGCAATTGATGGAGCATTCAACGGACAGCCCCAGCGTAAGTATGATCCCTTTTCTAACACGTACAATCCTGGATGGAGAGATCATCCTAACTTCCGCTACGGGAACCCACCTCAACAAGGCAATCAAGGGAGACAGTTCCATTCCCATGGATTTCAACCACAGCCCCAGCAAAATTATCAAGCAAGACAGCCCCCTCCGTTCACCAACTCCAATGTTATGGGGACATCATCCAGTGATGATCTTCGTGAGATGATGAAAACTTTGGCTTCTAACATTGTGACCTTGCAACAAAATGTGATGTCTTTTCAACAGGAAACAAGGTCAAGTATTCACAACTTGGAGAAGCAAATGGGGCAAGTAGCTTCAAGTGTAGGGAAATTGGAAGCACAAATAAATGGAAAGTTGCCCTCCCAAGCATTGAATCCAAAAGAGAATGTTAGTGCTATCATGCTGCGAAGTGGGAAAGAACTTGAAGAGAAAAAGTCGAAACAAATTGAGATGGAGGAAGAAGAGATAGAAACTGAATTGAGTACAAAGAAAGAACATCCTCCTCCTCCACAAACTGAAACAAAGACCATCACTCCAAAGGTAACTTTTCACTCAATTAATTCCAGTTTTAAAACAAATCCACCCTTTCCTGTGAGTTCTTCTAGGTCAAAGAAAGAAGACAAAGAAAAAGAGATCTTAGAGGTTTTCAAGAAAGTTGAACTGAACATTCCTTTACTTGATGCTATCAAGCAAATTCCCAAGTATGCAAAATTCTTGAAGGAGTTGTGTACTACCAAAAGAGCTTTCAAACTGAAAGGTAATGAAACGGTAAGTATGGGTGAAGTTGTATCTGCCATTGTTCAAAAGAATCTGCCTTTGAAACAAAAAGACCCAGGTGCGTTTACTATCCCATGTGTTATTGGTAATGCTAGTTTTAAAAGAGCTTTATGCGATTTAGGTGCATCCATTAGTGTTATGCCTAAACATGTTTATGATTCTCTTAGTCTTGAGCCTTTGAATAAAACTAGCATTGTAATACAACTTGCGGATCGTAGTTTTGTTTACCCACTTGGTGTGATAGAAGATGTCCTAGTCAAGATTGATAGTTTGGTTATTCCATGTGATTTTTATATTCTTGATATGGAACATGATTCTTGTGATTCATCAACCAACACTCCTATATTGTTTGGGAGACCATTCTTGAAAACGGCCAACACAAAGATTGATTGTGGTAAGGATACCTTGTCTATGGAGGTAGGAGATGAAAAAACTGAATTCAATTTTCATGATGCAATGAAATATCCTTATAGCAATGTTTATTCTATCACATGCTATGATCAAATTGATAAGTGTGTGCAGCAAGTTTGTGATTTTGATTGCGAAGACGGATTAAGCATAGCTTTGAGCTACGGCTATGATTTCACCAAGATAGAAGAGATGGAGAGCCACGTGTGTGTTCCCCAAAACGTGCACGAATCAGTATTGGCCTTACAAGCTTTGCAAACCGTTCCCCATGGTAATGTCTTTGTTGATTTAGTACTCTCACATAAAAAGCTTTTGCCATCTATTTTACAGGCCCCTGAGTTAGAATTAAAACCTTTGCCCGATAATTTGAAGTATGTATTCATTGGCGACAACAATACACTTCCTGTTATCATAGCAAAAGGTTTGACAAGTATGCAAGAGGAGAAACTTGTGAAGTTGTTGTGTGATCACAAGACGGCCATTGGATGGACCTTAGCCGACATCAAGGGCATTAGTCCCTCACTATGTATGCATCACATACTATTAGAGGACAACACAAAACCAACAAGGGAAATGCAAAGGAGGTTGAACCCGCCTATGATGTTTTCTAGGGAAGTTCGTTCTTTTCTAGGCCATGCAGGTTTCTATCGACGCTTTATCAAAGATTTCTCGAAGATTACGGCACCCTTGTGCAAACTATTAGCCAAAGAAGTGGATTTTGTGTTTGATCAAGCATGTAAAGATGCCCATGATGAGCTTAAGAGATGTGTCACATCTGCCCCTATCATCCAACCACCAAATTGGGATGAACCTTTTGAGATAATGTGTGATGCGAGTGACTATGCGGTAGGAGCTGTGCTTGGGCAAAGAATTGGGAAGAATTTGCATGTTATCGCCTATGCTTCTCGTATGTTGGATGGAGCACAATGCAATTACCATACAACTGAAAAGGAACTTTTTGCAGTGGTGTTTGCTCTTGAAAAATTCAGGTCATATCTACTTGGTATAAAAGTCATTGTTTTTACTGACCATGCAGCTCTCAGGTATCTTTTGAAGAAGAAGGAGTCCAAACCAAGACTGATTAGGTGGATCTTGCTTTTACAAGAATTCGATCTTGAGATCAAAGACAAAAAAGGTGCAGAAAACCATGTGGCTGATCACTTGAGCCGACTGAGGACCGAGGATATACAGATCGAAACAATGAGAGAGACATTCCCTGATGAGCAATTGTATATGTTGCATTCCTCTACAAGACCATGGTATGCTGATTTGGTAAACTATTTAGTCACCAAAGAATTCCCTCCAATTTTGTCTAAACCCCAAAAAGATAAGTTACGAGCTGATGCTAAATATTATTTTTGGGACGATCCTTACCTTTGGAAATTTTGTGTTGATCAAGTAGTTAGGAGGTGTGTACCACAAGATGAATTTCATTCCATTCTCACTTTTTGTCATTCTCATTCTTGTGGTGGGCATTTTGGAGCAAAAAGAACAGCCCATAAGGTACTTGAAAGTGGTTTCTATTGGCCTTCTATTTTTAAAGATGCATATCACTTCTGCAAATCATGTGAAAAATGCCAAAGAACAGGTAATATCACTCATAAAAATCAAATGCCTTTAACGAATATTCTTGTAAGTGAAATTTTTGATGTTTGGGGTATTGACTTTATGGGTCCATTTCCTTCTTCTTTTGGCAATCTTTATATTCTTCTTGCTGTTGATTATGTGTCTAAATGGATTGAGGCAAAAGCCACACGAACTAATGATGCTAAAGTTGTTGTAGATTTTGTCAGAACTCACATATTTGACAGGTTTGGAATCCCTAAAGCTATCATTAGTGATCGTGGCACACATTTTTGCAATCGTTCAATGGAAGCATTGTTACGCAAATATCATGTGACTCATCGAACTTCCACAGCATATCATCCTCAAACGAATGGCCAAGCTGAAATTTCAAATCGAGAAATCAAGTCCATTTTGGAGAAAACAGTGCAACCTAATCGGCGAGATTGGAGTCTACGTCTTGGAGATGCACTTTGGGCTTATCGGACTGCTTATAAATCACCTATAGGAATGTCACCTTATAGAATGATTTATGGGAAAGCATGTCATCTACCGGTGGAGCTTGAACACAAAGCTTTTTGGGCCATAAAAAAATGTAACATGGATTATGATGCTGCTGGGATTGCAAGAAAGTTGCAATTACAAGAGTTAGAAGAGATTCGAAATGATGCTTACGAGAATGCAAGGATTTACAAAGAAAAGACTAAGAATCTTCATGATCGAATGCTTACAAGAAAGGAGTTTCATGTTGGAGACAAAGTCCTTCTTTATCATTCGCGTTTGAAACTTTTTCCTGGAAAATTGCGCTCTCGTTGGATTGGACCCTTTGTTGTTACTAATGTTTCTCCTTATGGTGCAGTTGAAATTACAAGTTTAGAAACAAATAACGTACTCAAGGTCAATGGGCATCGCTTGAAACCTTTCTATGACAGTTGGACGACAGAAATCACCGCTTCTGTGGAGTTAGCTGAACCGATCTATGAATAATGAGCATACCACATGTCGCACCCCAAAAATGAGCGCGGCATCGTGACGACCCTCCCCGGCGTGCCGGGGGACATATTCAATGTCGGGGGTATTATCTTTATTTTCGTGAAAAAGGGAGTCGCCACCTAGTATTATGGTTACTAGGAACCTAAAACTGGTCTTTCAGAGATTCTAGGGTAAGGGACTGGTTGCGTAAAGGGAAGGTTTTAGCACCCCTAGTACGCCCTACCTAAGGTAAGCTGCTTGGTGTTTTTGTCTGTCATATGATTGCTATGTTATTGATTTTTCATAAATATAGTGGTTAAATAATTATAGTGTATTATCCCCGCCGAATATTTTTGGATATTGACCCCTTGGGATTTATTTATCCAAACACCGAACAGTGAATAATAGCATACTATCCCCGCCGAATATTTTGGATATTGACCCCTTCGGGTTTATTTATCCAAACACCGAACAGTGAATAATAGCATACTATCCCCGCCGAATATTTTGGATATTGACCCCTTCGGGTTTATTTATCCAAACACCGAACAGTGAATAATAGCATACTATCCCCGCCGAATATTTTGGATATTGACCCCTTCGGGTTTATTTATCCAAACACCGAACAGTGAATAATATGAATCACCAAAAAAAGGTTTTTATATTTTTGGAATATTGGCCAATACCCTTTGAATTCTACAAAAACGTTGTAAAATCCAAAAATGCAAGAAATGATTTTTCTTTGTGAAATTCATGCAAAAATACATTTTTTCCTTAAAATTCCAAGGTAATATATTGTTTTGAAACAAAAAGATTTTTTAAAATATGCTAGTGTATTGGCCGTATGCAAGAAAACAACATATTTTTTTTATAAAAATATTTTTCTTTTGTTTGCAATTTTCTGTATTTTTTTATTTTTTATATTTTTATTATTTGTTTTTTATATTTTTTATTTAGGAGTGGGCTGGCTGTCAGCCCACTTACTAGGCTGCCAGCCCACTCCCTCAAAATCAGATTGGGCTGTCAGCCCGCCCAAATCGGGCTGGGCTGTCAGCCCACTCCCACCAGGCTGGGCTTCCAGCCAGAAGGGCTGGAGCCTGCCTCTACTCACGCTGGGCTCTCAGCCCATTATGCTCGGATTGGGCTCTCGGCCCAAACATCATGCCTTCTCTCGGATGGGCTTTCAGCCCGCTCAACTTGGGCTGGCTTTCAAAGATCAGGCCGGGCACAAAGCTCGGCCCAACTGACCTGTGGATTCACTCCCCCGCATGCAACAAAGAAGAAAATGAACAGTATATTGGCAAATTTTCGAGTGTGACGAAAGGAGAAACTGTTAATACCTTTGGGTAGAGGAGATCGAGGTGGTTCTTCTGGTCGTGGTGGCGCCGTAAATGGTGGCCTGTGGTGGCCGGAGTGGACGTCAGAAGTGGCTCGGGTGGCGTTGCTGTCAACTGCCACTGTCGACGCTGCTGCTGCCGCTGCTCCCCGGAGAAGATGGACGAGCTGCTGGAGTTGAAGGGAGGCTGTGGTGGTGACGGGGCAATGCGTGGTTGCCGGAGTTGATGGCTGTTGGAGGGGAGAGAGAGACGCTGGGTCCTGGTTTTTAGAGAGAGATGCAGAGACGACCGAGAGAGAGAGATGAAGATTCAAATTTTTTGCGTAAAATTCAACTGTATTCTCTCTGCTTTTTTTTTGCTCTGTTTTTTTCTTCGTTTTCTAACTGTCTGTTTTTCGTTTTTGTTTTTTCTCTCTTCAGCTCTCTCCTTCCCCTGCATATTTCTGCCTCTCTTCTCCTCTTTCTCTACGTTAATTCAGCCCTCAGCCTTTCCCAGATTTTCCCTTCTCCATGCTCGCTTCTTCCTCCCAATCTCCCCTCTCTGTTCCCCCTTTTTTTTTTTTTTCTCTGCATGCATGGGCATGCCTTTATAGGCCGGAGGCAACCCTTCGGCTGCCCCTGGCGTGCACCGATGGGTTGCCGCCGCCTGAAAATTCAGAGGCGTGCTCTACACTGTTCAGGTGACTGAACAGTGCAGGCATGCTTGCGAATTTCAAAATGATTTTGCAGAAGGCAAAATTTCGATTTGGTCCCTCAATTTGTAATTGTTTTAATTGCACCCCCAATTGGATTTAAACTTATGAATTTTTGCAATTGCATCCCCGTTAAAATTTCAAGATTAACCTTAGCTTTACGCTCCTTTTTTATTTGGTCCTTGATTTTTAATTTGCGCGATTTAATCTCAATCGACCATTAAATTCTCAATTCATTCAATTTTGCCCCTGTAATAAGATATTTTTGGATTTTTGTCTTTTTTCTATTTTTTTCCTTTTCTTCCAAAACATAAAAATAAGTAGGTCAAAATTTGGGTAGCAACAGATGCCCTCTCTTTACAATGCTTACGACTAAAGTCTCGTAAAAGACTTTGAATAGTAAGTGTTGTAAAGAAAAATAGAATGATGTAGATGGTCTCATTATGACGGGTGACCTACCCGGATGGAATTGGTGAATGGTCTCATTTTTCTGGGTGACCTACCCGGTTAGCATGGTCTCATTTTTCTGGGTGACCTACCCGGTTAGCATGGTCTCATTTTTCTGGGTGACCTACCCGGTTAGCGTGGTCTCATTTTTCTGGGTGACCTACCCGGTTAGCGTGGTCTCATTTTTCTGGGTGACCTACCCGGTTAGCGTGGTCTCATTTTTCTGGGTGACCTACCCGGTTAGCGTGGTCTCATTTTTCTGGGTGACCTACCCGGTTAGCGTGGTCTCATTTTTCTGGGTGACCTACCCGGTTAGCGTGGTCTCATTTTTCTGGGTGACCTACCCGGTTAGCGTGGTCTCATTTTTCTGGGTGACCTACCCGGTTAGCGTGGTCTCATTTTTCTGGGTGACCTACCGGGTTAGCGTGGTCTCATTTTTCTGGGTGACCTACCCGGTTAGCGTGGTCTCATTTTTCTGGGTGACCTACCCGGTTAGCGTGGTCTCATTTTTCTGGGTGACCTACCCGGTTAGAATGGTCTCATTTTTCTGGGTGACCTACCCGGTTAGCGTGGTCTCATTTTTCTGGGTGACCTACCCGGTTAGCGTGGTCTCATTTTTCTGGGTGACCTACCCGGTTAGCGTGGTCTCATTTTTCTGGGTGACCTACCCGGTTAGCGTGGTCTCATTTTTCTGGGTGACCTACCCGGTTAGCGTGGCCTCATTTTTCTGGGTGACCTACCCGGTTAGCGTGGTCTCATTTTTCTGGGTGACCTACCCGGTTAGCGTGGCCTCATTTTTCTGGGTGACCTACCCGGTTAGCGTGGTCTCATTTTTCTGGGTGACCTACCCGGTTAGCATGGTCTCATTTTTCTGGGTGACCTACCCGGTTAGCGTGGTCTCATTTTTCTGGGTGACCTACCCGGTTAGCGTGGTCTCATTTTTCTGGGTGACCTACCCGGTTAGCGTGGCCTCATTTTTCTGGGTGACCTACCCGGTTAGAAGTTTAAGAGGAAGGTCTCATTATTACGGGTGACCTACCCGGATGGAATATGGTGAAGATGGGGATGCAATGCATGATGATGCATGTATACTTGCCTGAGAAATATAGGTCCCCTTTCTCTGATGCTCCATTGTCGTAGGATACCTTTGCCTAGTCTCAAAGCTTTGTTGTCATTCATTCACCCAATCTTAAGCGCATTGCTTATTCTGGGCTATCTGCGATGATCTCTGCTCTCATTGCTTATCAAGTTTGAACTTGCCCCCAAGTGTGGTGTTGCTTGATTCATCATGATGGGGCGTAACAAGTCATCCATTTTCTTTGATTCTTTCAATAACAGTTCTTCGATTTGTGTGTGTTCTGCTAACAATCATTTGCAAGACCTGCTAAATCTTATATTGTCAATCAATCACGGAGTTTATCATCAATTGAATCATATTTCTTCTACTATATGTCATCATCGACCTTCATGGATTTGTCAAGTTATCCAGAAATGCATCCAAAACCCATCATTGCACGCTACCATAAATTTCTCTCAACTCTTGAGAAAAGATGCAATGTTATCATCATCCACAATCATACAATGAATTGTACCTTGAATTGATGCAACTGCGAAATCTGAAACTCTTCGTTATAGACTCAATTCCTTCTGAATGTGCTATTAAAGTCAATTATCCCCCCATTAGTCTTGGTGGCACAATACTTTTCAACATTTATGAACAATGCGGCTCATGCGATGGCATCTCTTTTCATCACTGATATAAATGAAGCGGAGCTTGTATCGACAACTTCAAAACATATTATCCCACATTCAACCTCTATGGTGTGCACATTCTTCAACATTTATCGAAATATACCCATGTGACAATATCTTTGTTTAGAGACAATCAAATATGTGGGTAAGCCCACATTTCAAAATCTTAAGATGCCCTTCAAATGCAATCTTATTCTCAATCACTGTTGGAGCTTATCAAACCATCACTCTCTATTAAGCAATGTTGCCCTGAGTTAAATGTGCTCATTGATGAATTTCACTAAATCATTATTTGCTTGTGCTTCTTTGCCCCCAACATGATGTGAAACTGCTTGCAAGATCCATATTTTTGGCCTCTAATCATAAGCTTCCCAATGATAATAAAGAATTGTCAATGTCAAGGATTTTGTAAATCCGACCAATATTTTCTCTGTTTATAAATCTTTCTTGTTCTGACATTAAGTCACCAATTTCAAAAGAGCATGTGTATCCAAAGTCTAATCCTTGAAATTAAATAAAAGAGATGTCATTTGTTGAAAATCAAATTCATTTGGTCAAATTCCCAATACACGATATTCAATGCATGCAAACCTGTAATTATCTTGTATTTGTGCAAACAACAATTGACCCATTATGAGATTGAAATTGTTTTTCTATGGGTTTATTTTTGTTTCAATTAAAATCTCTGATTTTAGGGGTATGTCATTTGACAGTACATGATGAAGTGATAATTTGGTTTTCAAACAATTAGACTGTCAAGTAAAGACCCGAGATTCAGTTGAAAATTTGTCTCCTTTTTCAGCACTTACTTTATCAATATGAATAGCAACTTTGTAACTTAGTTCGTGAAATTATAACCCTTATGGAAAAACCCTAACAATATTGGAGAGCACCATTTATCCATAAAAATTGCTTGCTTGATCAAGAAAGACTTTTAAAGCATGGCTCAAAAAAAGTGTTTAAGGGTTTCATAGACCTAAGATCACCATCATCTAGTCGTTAACTCTTTTTCTCTTGTTGTTTTTGTAGAAAAGACCACATCAAAATACATTAATTATCTTAACGTGATTTTAATCAACCGTCGCTCTAAAAATCTCTACAACCATGTCATTCCTTTCATTGACAATTTCAACCTTAAAAGGGAAATACTAGACTCGAATCATCATTTGTCATCTAATATTATTTCATCTTTTGTTGCATTCAATATAGTCTAACAAAATAATTTTGCAAGATCTTCATTTGATTGATAACTTATCTTGTAGACTCGATAATCTTAATATAACATTTCTTCCCACCTGAGGTTTGACCAAAGATACCAACAGACATGGTATAGTTCAATATTTTCTTCTTTTTCCTTTTTCCTTTTTTTTTTTCGTTTTTCTTTTTTTCAAATTTTCTCTTCTTTTTTGAACTTGTCCTTAGCATCGACTCTTGGTTTTTGTCATGTCCTATCTCAACTTGATTGTTCTCCCATGTTGGGTTTTTGTTCTTAAACCTCCCCCCTTTTGATGATTTTAATGTTGTCACTGTATCCTCAAACTAAAAATCTCTTGTTTGCCCCCCATGTGTTTGCCCCCAGTGTGAGGGTGTGACTCATGTCGGTTTTTTTCAAAAAAATATCATGTCAGGCTCAAATTGGGGATACATATTTTAATGATGACCTTTTGTAATTTCAAGCAAATTTGGTTTTAAACTGATGAATTTTGACCTCATCCAATGTAATGATTTGGATGTGCAAGAGTATGATTCGCGGGTCCATAAATATTGAATCCATTACATGTCGATGTATACTGATAAATCTTAGTTCATATGATGTGGTTCAAAAACTCAGTGTATGGGCTCAAGAAATTGTTCGGTCACTTTGATAGTGCTCATCATGTCATTCTGCGCTCAAAAAGTATTTTAGAAATGATAACTTTAAATTTTGCATGTTGAAGTTTGATCAAAATATTTTGTCAAAAATAAGAATGTTAAACATCTCTTGATTTCAAAACAACAAAAAGACAAAGAATATACATGCTTCAATGAAATGATGATTTAAACCCCAAATTAGAGTGATAGCCGCTGAGATTTCGTAAGAAAATTATTGACGATGCAACACTTTTCTCATCCTTTCAAACAATCATTCTTGTATTGTCGCTGCTCATTGATCTCGCTTATGCTCGTGATGATTTATTGTTGACACTGTCGACGATAACATCCTCCATAAAACTTGACTTGCCTTTTGCTGATTAACCTCCGCACTTGATCACTAATATTCTTGCAACTATTCATCTCTCTCATCTGGATTACGTCGCAAGAGGAAAGTTTTTTTTTTTTTTTTTTTTTTTTGCGCTCCACCGCGTTCCTCATAAAAAGTGAAGCAATCTTGGAAGCATTCTTGTCAAAGCACCAAAGTGCGCAAATCATAAAAAATTTCGTCATACGACGAAAAGACTCTTTTTGCGGCAAATTCGCTTCTTCGAGCAATTTAATCTTGCAGTGCACATGCTTTGACCTCTCAGATACCGGAATAGATTCAACAATCCCATATTATGTTTCCACACTCGGGATATTTTATCTTTGCTCGCAAAATAACATGGTTTAATGTGCGTGGCGGCATAAAACTCCTAAATTTGACAGTGCCGCAAGAACTCCACATGATTAAGAGAGAAATCAACTGATACTTAAATGGGCTGACAACTTCTTTGACTGATGCTCGCTTTTTGAAAATAAACTAGTATAGGGGTTATCCGCACTCCTTCAAAGAAAACTCAAATTTTCACAATCTTCATTTATGAATGCATTAACACTTTGCAGATGATATCTCAGCGTATGTCCCACTTGATTTCACTGGAGAGTAGAGAACTCTATCTTTGGCTTGCCGAAAAACACGAATGCTATTATTTCTATATTGGTGTGAATTTTCCTTACCAATGTCAACGACTCCTGACCTTTTGGAGGATGATAGATTGAGGGACCCCTATTTCAAATTGTGGGAATGCATGTTGAAATGTATATGCATGTTTTTTTTTTTTTTAACAAACTTGCCCCTTGAGAAGTGACACGTGTTCGTAAGAATTGCATGATAAACAACACTGTGGGAATGCATGTCGAAATGTATATGCATGTTTTTTTTTTTTTTTTTTGACCGACTCGCTCTTCGAGGAGTGACACGTGATCGTAACTATTGCATGATAAATAAAAAGTTGATTTTTGCTTAAACCCTACAATGAAAATTTCTTAAGTGATGACCACTATGTCACTCAAAAGTCAAGATGCTTCGAGAAGAGTTTGTCTTAATGCAAAACAAAATGGAGGGAGCATACACCCTAAAGATAGGTTCTAGTTCTTGTATGTGAGACATAGGGTAGGTTTACTACTTGGTCTCTAAAGAGGGTCTCTTGCTGTCCCAGTGATCACCCTCGTAAAGGCGATATGGGGGTTTAGCAGATAGCGGGATGGCACGTATACCAATCACTACCAGTCTAAACACTCAGCAAAGAGTTGGGGTTTACACAAACTTCAACCTTGACTCAAGTCATAGGTAAGCTGCTAGTCCCCCACTTATCTTAAAGTTAGTGTGTGCTCTTGAAATAATAAAAGTGATGCATGACAAGGCATATTATGATGACAGGATATAAAGATAAAGCTTCTAAAAAATATAAACCATCCATAGCAATATGAAAAACAATAACATATCATAAACAAACAAAAATTATCAAGCCTAGTCCAAAGTCCCCAGTGGAGTCGCCATTCTGTCGCACCCCAAAAATGAGCGCGGCATCGTGACGACCCTCCCCGGCGTGCCGGGGGACATATTCAATGTCGGGGGTATTATCTTTATTTTCGTGAAAAAGGGAGTCGCCACCTAGTATTTAGGTTCCTAGTAACCATAATACTAGGTGGCGACTCCCTTTTTCACGAAAATAAAGATAATACCCCCGACATTGAATATGTCCCCCGGCACGCCGGGGAGGGTCGTCACGATGCCGCGCTCATTTTTGGGGTGCGACAGAATGAGCGCGGCATCGTGACGACCCTCCCCGGCGTGCCGGGGGACATATTCAATGTCGGGGGTATTATCTTTATTTTCGTGAAAAAGGGAGTCGCCACCTAGTATTATGGTTACTAGGAACCTAAAACTGGTCTTTCAGAGATTCTAGGGTAAGGGACTGGTTGCGTAAAGGGAAGGTTTTAGCACCCCTAGTACGCCCTACCTAAGGTAAGCTGCTTGGTGTTTTTGTCTGTCATATGATTGCTATGTTATTGATTTTTCATAAATATAGTGGTTAAATAATTATAGTGTATTATCCCCGCCGAATATTTTTGGATATTGACCCCTTGGGATTTATTTATCCAAACACCGAACAGTGAATAATAGCATACTATCCCCGCCGAATATTTTGGATATTGACCCCTTCGGGTTTATTTATCCAAACACCGAACAGTGAATAATAGCATACTATCCCCGCCGAATATTTTGGATATTGACCCCTTCGGGTTTATTTATCCAAACACCGAACAGTGAATAATAGCATACTATCCCCGCCGAATATTTTGGATATTGACCCCTTCGGGTTTATTTATCCAAACGGTGTGGGGGTTAGAAAGTAGGCGTAGGTTGGTTGGTTGAGTTAGTTGTGTGATTGAAATTGGGGAAAGGAGGTACAAGTAGAATTGCAGATGAGAAAGACAGAACCCTGGGGGGAGATACGCAAAAAACTAGAAGTTCTAACTAGATCATCTGAGGAAGGATTAGCTAAAAGAAGGTGCCCCCTTTCCCCTCGTTAGTATTGTGATCTTATTTTTAGTTCAATACGCATTTGCACAGTTGTTTTAGATATTGGAGAATGAGATGTATTTTCATGAATTCACGGTAATGTATGCGTAACTATACATAAACTTATACAATAAAACAGGCTGTGATGTGAAGAGTGTTGAGTAATTGAGGTAGTCACCCATGGAATATAATAGATAGGCATATGAAGTCAATTAAATAGATTAAGGGAGAAGATGGTGCATCCTAGTTTTGCGTTAATTTTGATGAGCAAGTTTTGCTGTGAAGGTTCTCATTCACCTTTTCATTTGTTATATAAATATACTTGTATTTAAAGTATACTTGAACTGATATATATATATCTAATGTTTATGGTTGAAGTTTTTGGCCTAACCTCCCTTGTATTTAAAGTATACTTGAGTTGGTAATTTTTTTTATTTCATTCCTTTACAGTGTCGAAGTCCATGTGCCATGTTGTTTCCACCATATTAAATGTTAGCCTGCGCTGTGAAAGGTGGGATTAGGAGGTAATGTCGCGGGGCTTTTCACATGCAAGTTGGCGAGCATTTTAAAGAAAGAAAAAAGGCAATGTTTTGCTTTGAACATTTTTATACTTTTGATATTGTGTAGTCTCTAGAGGGGGGATCAAGTTCGATGTTTTCTATTTGGAACTCAAATTTCAATGATTTGCTCGTACCTGCTAATTTCATTCTACATAGGAAAGCAAATTTCCTTGAGAGAAGGGCCTGTCAGAAGGCATCTGTTATGTCAAGCCTGCAAGATGATGCAAGAAAGTATATTTTCAAGATGGACGAGGACTTCTAGTCTAGTATGTTCTGATTCCCTCAATTATCATAGAATTTTGTTACTATTCTTTGCAGTAATTGCTCGTGGGTACTTGGAAGCTATGGTCAAGGTATTCACTCAAGGTGCAGAAAGATCAATATTGAAAATTGAGGAACTTTTGCATGGCAAGAAGACAGTTGAGTTGGATCTTGAAGTAGAGTTTTCAAGTTTTGCTCTTGATATTATTGGCCTTGGTGTCTTCAACTATGACTTTGTTTCAGCTACAAAGGAATCAACCGTGATTAAGGTTTGGTGAAAATATTATCATAATGTTGCATTTGTCCGTATGCATTCTGAATCTGCTATCTTTTATATATTAGACAACTACAAAGGAATTACATACCTCTGACATAAGACAATGATGCTATGTGCAAAGTACCCAGCACACACATGGTTCCACAGTTAAGAGCCTGACTTTATTATCCACTTTTGTGATCTTCTCTCCAAACTCGTCTCTCTTCAACATAACTCATAAAGAAATTTGATTGTTGGAACCATTTGTATCAGCGTGTAAGGAGTTCTGATTGGTCTAAGCCGCCTTCTTTGCCTCTTGCACACAAGGTGTTTGAAAAATATTCTACAAGAAGTGAGCCATTTTTCCTTTAAATTTCTTTAGCTTGGTTTGTGTTGATTCGTTTAGTCCTTTCTTACATTTGTCTTGCTCCTGCAGAATGGCCTAGTTTTTCTTTCCATCAATGAATTGTTTTCTCTCCATATTAGTTCCCTTCCCCTGATCTATTGTTGCGATACTTTTGCTTTGTCTGTGATTTTTTTTTCTATGTCAGGATATCTTGGATTTGGGATTGAAATGGGTGCTAATAGCCAAGGTAAATGGGTGGTTTTTATGCCAAGAATTTCCTGTCATATTGTTCGTCATTGATAATTTGGTTGTTTCCTTATGGAGGATATAAGCATGTGGAGATCAAACACAGCGGTAAGTTCCACCAATATTTTTCATTTATAAACTTGTTTCTTTTATTTTATTTATCAATTCTTGTCTAACTGCTAAACGGAAAGCAATACTTTGTTGTATCTCCTGTTTATTTTATGGATAGTTTTTTGGACCCTTGATTACATAGATATCAAGGATTGGCAAAAAATGTATAGATACCATATCCTTCCAATATTATTTTGGTTATATCAAAGGTATTAATAATGTAAGAGTTATGTTGCTTAAATGATGCAACTGAGGTTAATCTTTTGTCTGTGTCTTTTGATTGATATATTTATATCTTGCAGCTTGTGATGATTTGTTTGTTAGCAGGTGAAAGCTCTACTTATTGAATTTAACTTGAAATTGAGTAAATTTCTTGCTGCTATTTATTTTACATGACAGAGCTGTTTTTTTCTGTAAAACTTTGGTTGGTTTAATCAAAGTGAGAATTAAGAGATTAGTGTCCATATATAGCAACTTTCATGAAGCAGTTAAGTTGAATCATTATCTTGAAAGAGTAACGATGTGTGAAATTTGAATCTATGCTAAATAATCTTCTGTTTGTTGCCTTCGCTTCCTTTAATTTTCTTATGCTTCTACCATGATGATACCTTTTAACTATTGTTTTGTTTTGTTAGGATATTTCCACAAGTTAATAATATATAGTATTAATAGTTTAGGTCTAGATTTTATACCCTATATTAGCACATGTATTATTTGGCACTCCGACGATGGCAATGCATGTTATGTTTTTAGATTAGAAGTCCACAGTCTCTGATCAAAAGTCTGTTTCTTTCCTCACTCTTTTACTGGATGCTAGGGTCACTTACATTTCTAATGATTTGCAGGTTATAGCTAGAAGGTTCTTGAAATCAAAATAGATGACATCACATCTATATTTATCGAGAGGTTATGTGTAACTCTTTGAGATCTATTTCTTTCTCAAGTATATAATATTTGCTCTAACAGTGTTAGATGTGTCCATTGGATGTTCTAGCTCTTGTGCTTTGTGCATGTACGTATACGTATAGGCCTGAGTGGCATAAATGTGTACAAGAAGGGGGAAGATGATATTAAGCATCGGTTAACAGATGAGGCCGATTAGTCTACTGACTTTGAGAGAGAATCTGAGTGGGAAAATGAGGGAATTAAGAAATTGTAGTTTTGGTTGCTTATCATCTAATGAAACTAATTTCATATAATTCTCAATGTTAGAACTCTAGTCTTGTAGGAAGAACTGAGTTTGTCTCCCTTCATAAGAGTTGTAAACCTGTGTTTTAGCTTTCTAACGATATCTATTTCGTACAAAACAGAGTTCTATAACTCCCGTTATAGTGAACAATCTGGGCAGAGGTCGGAATGCGACCTTTGCTGGCAAATTCAAGAAAAAAAAGAAGTTGGAGGTCTCAAAGCGATGAAGTTAGACGCGTTAAAGAAAAAGAAAAAAGCTATGTGCAAAAATGGGTGTTTATAATGATATTTTGATTGGTAGATGTTATAAAAATACAAATGAAAGAATAAAGAATTTAAAGGCTGATTGGATTGTTTTGGTGTTGTTATTATTAAGTGTATTGTTGGATGAAAATGATTTATGAGAATTTCCTGTAATTGTAGGAGAGACCACGAGTGTGGTGCAACTGCAGAAATAGGAGACCATGAGAGTGGTGCAACGGCAAAAGGTGATTTGTGCCTACATTAGCAGATTTAATTTCCATAATTTTGATGTGTGAATTATGCTTTACGTTTTTAGTGGAAGTTTGAAAAGATGTGATTTTGTAGCAAAAATATTTAATGTGTGCATATCAAAGAAGTCAGTTTGCTGTGAAAATATGTCAGGTTGGGGCACAACCGCCAATTTGACAATGACTAACATACATTTAGTGTATGCTAGGATCGTGGATTAAGGGGATCATCATAAAAGGACTGACATACATTCAGTGTGTGTTAGGATCCCGGGGATGGGGATCACTATGCACAAGCTAACATGTGTTGAGAGTATGTTAGAATCCCGGATAAGAGATCGTGATATAGTGTAAATCATACATTAGTTTATGTTAAGATTTCGGAAAAGGAATTGTCGCACCTCCACACATACACTAGGTACTATTATATTTATTTATTTTTTATATGGAATTATTTTGTATTTCCTTTCAGGTCAAATATATGCACGTTAGGAGTAGAACATGTTGTTTGTATGTTTTTGTATCTAGCTCTAGGAGGTCCATTCTGAGTATTTTGTGTCATTTGAGTGTTGATAAACTTAACATGTATTAATGCTACTCTTTAAAAAGGATTGGAAGGTAAGGATTTGAATTCTTGAATTTGTGATATCCTATTTAATGTGCTAATTGACAATTGATGTTATATGTATATTATGTTTATTTTATTTATTGTGGATGTGACGAGAATGATGTTTATGGAGATGTAGACCCAGGATGTTTAGCAGACTTTTCTTTGAAAGTATGTCATATGCTGATAACTTTGGATCTGCCAATATAAGGGAGATCTTGTTGAAATTTTGATAGAAATCTAGGTGGAATCTTATTGATTACAAAAAAAAAAAGATTTTTCTTTTCTTTGCGAATGTGTAGTTAATGTTTTCTTTTCTGGAGAACAGGGATGTTACAATGAGGTTCACATGGAAGAACTTGTCAAATCATTATATAGTTTGTCATTAATATAAAACAGAAAAGGTTTGTAAGCTTGTCAAATCATTATATAGTTTGAGACAAACACTTAAATAATTGTACACAAAGTATGGCAAGGTTATGTTTCAAACAAAATCAAAACATTGAAGTTGATAAATATATTTAAATGAAAAACACCAATATAAGTTATGGACTTCGTACTAATCAAAATCAAAATCATTGTATGTCTCTCTATATGGACAATATACTAATCTTAGAGAACAATGATCATATGATACTAGGAAAACATTGACTAATAAGTTTCGTAAGAAAACTTAGGTGTTGTAGACTTCATACTATGAATAAAAATTTGTAAACCATCTAATGGATGAGTATTTTCCCCTAACCTTATTATATTAAGAAAATTCTCAAATTATTTTCTAAATATGACAACAATATTCAAACACCAATAGTATTGGCAAGGAAATAATTGGACTAAATAATCAAAATTTAAGGCTTGGTATTGTGAGTAGATTTATAAGTAATTTATGTATGGATCATTGAAGGGAATTACTCAAGTCTTTAAGGTGCGCCTTGTCCATGAATCATACGATACTGGATATAAGGACATAATATACTATTGCGTGCATGGTGAAAGTTTAAATGATATAGAAAAATCATTGTATGCACAGATAAGCGCGTGATTGAAATATGTCTCGAAGCGCATATTTAACTGCCCATGGTTCCAAGTTAATAGCAGTGCAACTCACAACTCCAGCAGTTAACCCCGCCATAAAACGCCCCAGGCAGTCCCTAATCATGCGCTTCCAGCTCTGGCGGACCCAGGCTCGTGCCATCGGTGTTCAACTTAACATGTCCCTCTTTATATTGCTTCTAACTAATATACCTGGACACAAGAGTTGGCAGGTGCATCCTCGTGTGCTCCTGTTTTGAAACTTGTTTTATCTCCACGAAATAATGGTTGATGTCTTTGTGATGGTGAGAGGATCTGCGAGGACAAACTAAAAAACCTACAAGTGGATATGCTAATTCTATATACAACATTAAGGACTCAAAATCTACAAGTGGATATGTCTTCACACTTGATGGAGTAATTGTGTTACGAAAATCCTCTAAATAAACATGTTTCGCTAGATCCGCAATCTACTTAGAGCTTATTGCTTTTGATAAAGTTAGGGAGGAAGCCAAATGAATTTAAAGTTTTTTGGAGGATTTCCATGTTGGATAAAATAATTGATAGTTATTTGTATCCATTATGATAGCCAGTCAACAATTAGAAGGGCATAAATTATCATGTATGACGGGAAGTCTAGACATATATATAATACTGTAAAATACTTGCTCTCAAATTAAATTAATTTCATTCACGATGTAAAGTCAAAGAAAAATACTACGCATCTGTTAACCAAAGGTTAGTTGAAAGAGCTTGTGTATAATTCATCCATGGGAATGGGCTAAAAGCTTTTAAATAATAAAAAGAGTGTAATGATATAACTATACCTAGTTGATTGGAGATTCTAAGATCTAGGTTCAAAAGAAAAATTAAGTCATTTGAATTTCTTAGTAGCACTAGGAAATTATTTTCTTTTTATTGTCATGATAAAATAAGGGTTAGTCGGAACATGGTAAAGAGTGAGCTAAACTCTTTGTCGCACCCCATCGCGAGAGCGCGGCGTCGTGACGACCCTCCCCGCGTGCCGGGGGAAATATTCAATGTCGGGGTCTAATCTTTATTTTCATGAAAAAGGGAGTCGCCACCTAGTATTATGGTTACTAGGAACCTAAACTGGTCTTTCAGAGATTCTAGGGTAAGGGACTGGTTGTGTAAAGGGAAGGTTTTAGCACCCCTAGTACGCCCTACCTAAGGTAAGTTGCTTGATGTTTTTGTTTGTCTTATTATTGCTATGATATTGATTTTTTCAAAAATATATTGGTTAAATGATGATGATGTATTATCCCCGCTGAATACTTTGGATATTAACCCTTTAGGATTTAATTATCCAAACACCGACAGTGAATAATAGCATATCATCCCCGCCGAATATTTTGGATATTAACCCATTAGGATTTATTTATCCAAACATCGACAGTGAATGATAGCATATTATCCCCACCGAATATTTTGGATATCAACCCTTTTAGAATTTAATCACCCAAATACCAACAGTGAATAATACGAATCACAAAAAAAGGTTTTTATATTTTTGAATATTGGCCAATACCCTTTGGATTCTACAAACACGTTGTAAAATCCAAAAATGCAAGAAATGATTTTTCTTTGTGAAATTCATGCAAAAATACATTTTTTTCTTAAAATTCCAAGGTAATATATTTTTTTGAAACAAAAAGATTTTTTAAAATATGCTAGTGTATTGGCCGTATGCAAGAAAACAACATATTTTTTTATAAAAATATTCTTTTTTGTTTGCAATTTTCTGTATTTTTTATTTTTTACATTTTTATTATTTGTTTTTTTTTTTTTTATTTAGGAGTGGGCTGGCTGTCAGCCCATTTACTAGGCTGCCAGCCCACTCCCTCAAAATCAGACTGGGCTGTCAGCCCGCCCAAATCGGGCTGGGCTGTCAGCCCACTCCCACCAGGCTGGGCTTCCAGCCAGAAGGGCTGGAGCCTGCCTCTACTCACGCTGGGCTCTCAGCCCATTATGCTCGGATTGGGCTCTCGGCCCAAACATCATGCCTTCTCTCGGATGGGCTTGCAGCCCGCTCAACTTGGGCTGGCTTTCAAAGATCAGGCCGGGCACAAAGCTCGGCCCAACTGACCTGCGGGGGGAGTGAATTAATTCACTCCCCGCATGCAACAAAGAAGAAAATGAACAGTACATTGGCAAATTTTCGAGTGTGACGAAAGGAGAAACTGTTAATACCTTTGGGTAGAGGAGATCGATGTGGTTATTCCGGTCGTGGTGGTATCGAAAATGGTGGCCTGTGGTGGCTGGAATGAGCGTCGTAAAGTGAACGGTTCACGTTGCTGCAATTGGGGTTGCTTCTGTTGCCTTCGCCGGAGTTTCTGCTGACCTGCAGGAGTCGAGAGGAAGACTCCGGTGATTCTGAGGAGGGATATGGGTGGTCGATGGTGATGGGTTGGCTGGCCGAGAGGGAGAGAGCTTCGGGTCTGTTATTAGTTTTAGAGAGAGAAACGGCCGAACGATCGAGAGGGAAGGAGAAAGGGAAAGGAAATGGTGATGCTGGGCTCTGTTGTAGAAGATTGCTGAGGTTTTTTTACGTAAAATTTGCCTCGTGAATTCCTATTTTTTCCCCCTCTGTTTCTCTCTGCTCTTTTTACTCGAATTTGGCTCTGCACCTTCGCCCCCTGTTATTCGTTTTTTACGTGAAATTTGCTCTGTCACGTTGATGCAACAGCCCCTCTGTTTTTTTCTCAATCTCCCCTCTGTTATTTTTTCTTCCCCCCTTCTGTTATTTTTTCCCCCCTTCTGTTATTTTTTTTCTTCCTTTTTGCATGCATGAACATGCTTTTTATACACTGGAGGCAACCCTTCGGCTGCCTCTGGCGTGCACCGACGGGTTGCCGCTGCCTGAAATTTCAGAGGCGTGCCCTGCATTGTTCAGGTGACTGAACAGTGCAGGCACGCTTGCACATTTCAAAAAATTTAGAGGATGAAAGTACGATTTAGTCCCTCACTTTGTAATTATCTTAATTGCACCCCCAATTGGATTTAAACTTATGAATTTTTGCAATTGCATCCCCGTTAAAATTTGAAAAGTAACCTTAGCTTTACGCTCCTTTTTTATTCTGGTCCTTGATTTTTAATTTGCGCGATTTAAACCTCAATCGACCATTAAATTCTCAATTTATTCAATTTTGCCCTTGTAACAAAATATTTTTGGATTTTTGTCTTTTTTTTCTATTTTTTCTTTTTCTTCCGAAACCTAAAAATAAGTAGGTCAAAATTTGGGTAGCAACAGATGCCCCCTCCTTACAATGCTTACGACTAAAGTCTCGTAAAAGACTTTGAATAGTAAGTGTTGTAAAGAAAAATAGAATGATGTAGATGGTCTCATTATGACGGGTGACCTACCCGAGTTAGAATGGTCTCATTTTTCTGGGTGACCTACCCGGTTAGCATGGTGGTCTCATTTTTCTGGGTGACCTACCCGGTTAGCATGGTGGTCTCATTTTTCTGGGTGACCTACCCGGTTAGAATGGTCTCATTTTTGTGGGTGACCTACCCGGTTAGCATGGTCTCATTTTTGTGGGTGACCTATCCTGTTAGAATGGTCTCATTTTTCTGGGTGACCTACCCGGTTAGCATGGTCTCATTTTTCTGGGTGACCTACCCGGTTAGAATGGTCTCATTTTTCAGGGTGACCTACCCGGTTAGCATGGTCTCATTTTTCTGGGTGACCTACCCGGTTAGCATGGTGGTCTCATTTTTCTGGGTGACCTACCCGGTTAGAATGGTCTCATTTTTCTGGGTGACCTACCCGGTTAGCATGGTCTCATTTTTCCCGGTTAGCATGGTCTCAATTTTCTGGGTGACCTACCCGGATGGAAGATGGTGAAGAGGGTCTCATTATTACGGGTGACCTACCCGGATGAAAGTTGAAGAGGAAGGTCTCATTATTACGGGTGACCTACCCGGATGAAAGTTGAAGAGGAAGGTCTCATTATTACGGGTGACCTACCCGGATGGAATATGGTGAAGATGGGGATGCAATGCATGATGATGCATGTATACTTACCTGAGAAATATAGGTCCCCTTTCTCTAATGCTCCATTATCATAGGATGCCTTTGCCCAATCTCCAAAGCTTTCTTGGCTTCTCTGATTAGATGGCTCATTGAAGTTTGTCATAAGTCATTCATCCACTTAACGCAAGCGTATTGCTTATTCTGGGCTATCTGTGATGATATTTGCTTTCATTGCTTATCAAATCTGACTATGCCCCCCAATTATGGTGTTGCTTGACTCATCTTTAAGGAGTGCAACAAGTCCATCCATTTTCTTTGATTCTTTCAATGACAGTTCTTTGATTTGTGTGTGTTTGCTAGCAATCATTACAAGGCTTGCTAAATACTGTCCTCATCTTATATTGTCAATCAATCACAGAGTTTATCATCAATTGAATCATATTTCTTCTACTATATGTCATCATCGACCTTCATGGATTTGTCAAGTTATCCAGAAATGCATCCAAAACCCATCATTGCATGCTCAATGTTATCTACCATAAATTTCTCTCAGCTCGTGAGAAAAGATGTAATGTTATCATCATCCACAATCATGCAATGAATTGTGCCTTGAATTGATGCAACTCAATTCCTTCTGAATAAATTCTTCTTAGTCCATGCGAAGAATTATAATGTTGTCATTAACAAGGTTATTATTTTTGAACCTTTAGTCGATGTGCTGTTAAAGTCAATTATTCCCCCTATTAATCTTGGTGGCACATATACCTTTCAACATTTATCAATAATGCGACTCATGTGATGACATCTGTCTTTTTATCACTAACATGTATGTAGTGAAGCAGAGCTTGAATCTAGAACCTCAAAACATATTATCCACATCCAACCTCTATGGTGCGCACATTCTTCAACATTTATCAAAATATACCTATGTGACAATATCTTTGTTTAGAGACAATCAAATCTGTGGGTAAGCCCATATTTCAAAACCTGAAGATGCCCTTCGAATGCAATCTTATTCTCAATCACTATTGGAGCTTATCAAACCATCACTCTCTATTAAGCAATGTTGCCCTGAGTTAAATTTGTTGGTGCTCATTGATGAATTTCACTAAATCATTATTTGCTTGTGCTTCTTTGCCCCCAAGCATGATGTGAAACTGCTTGCAAGATCCACATTTTTGGCCTCTAATCATAAGCTTCCCAATGATAATGAAGAATTGTCAATGTCAAGGATTTTGCAAATCCGACCAATGTTTTCTCTGCTTATAAATCTTTCTTGTTCTGACATTAAGTCACCAATTTCAAAAGAGCATGTGCATCCATAGTCTAATCCTTGAAATAAAATAAAAGAGATGTCATTTGTTGAAAATCAAATTCATTTGGTCAAATTCCCAATACACGATATTCAATGCATGCAAACCTGTAATTATCTTGTATTTTTGCAAACAGCAATCGACCCATTATGAGATTGAAATTGTTTTTTCTATGGGTTTATTTTTGTTTCAATTATAATCTCTGATTTTAGGGGTATGTCATTTGACAGTACATGATGAAGTGATAATTTGGTTTTCAAACAATTAGACTGTCAAGTAAAGACCTGAGATTCAGTTGAAAATTTGTCTCCTTTTTCAGCACTAACTTTATCAATATGAATAGCAACTTGTAACTTAGTTCGTGAAATTATAACCCTTATGGAAAAACCCTAACAATATTGGAGAGCATCATTTATCAATAAAAATTGCTTGCTTGATCAAGAAAGACTTTTGAAAGCATATAACGAGGCTATGGTTCATGGCTATAAAAGAAAAGGACATTCATAGGCTTTAAAAAAGTGTTTAAGGGTTTCAAAGGCTTAGGATCACCATTATCTAGTCATTAACTCATTTTCCCTTGTTATCTTTGTAGAAGAAACGACATAAAAATACATTAATTATCTTAATGTGATTTTTTATCAATCAACCAATGCTCTAAGAATCTCTACAACCATGCCATTCCTTTCATTGACAATTTCAAACTTAAAAACTCAAACCATCATTTTTCATCTAATATTACTTCATCTTTTGTTGCATTTAATATAGTCTAACGAAATAATTTTGCAAGATCTTTATTTGATTGATAACTTATCTCGGAGACTCGATAATCTTAATATAACATTTCTTCCTACCTGAGATTTGACCAAAGATACCAACAGACATGGTATAGTTCAATATTTTCTTCTTTTTCTTTTTTCTTTTCCTTTTTTTGTTTTTCTTCTTCTTCTTTTTTTCTTCAAATTTTCCCTGTTTTTTTTTTATGAACTTGTCCTTAGCATCGACTCTTGGTTTTTTGTCATGTCATATCCCAACTCGATTGTTCTCCCATGTTGGGTTTTTGTTCTTAAACCTCCCCCCTTTTGTTGATTCTAATGTTGTCACTATATCCTCAAACTACAAATCTCTTATTGGCCTTTACTGTATTTGCCCCCAGCGTGAGGGTGTGATCCTATTTTTTTGTTTTTTATTTTTTTTAATTTCAAGAATAATGAAGGAAATAAACAAATATGGACTTTTGTCTTTTCAAGCGAAGTTGGTTTTAACTAATAAATTTTGACCTCGATCAGTGTAATGATTTGGACGTGAAAGAATCATGATGCGTCCAATAACTATTAAAGCTTAATTCTACGATGTGGTTCAAAGACTCGGTGTATGGGCTCAAAAAATTGTTTGGTCGCCCTGATCATTTCATTTAACAAAAGCTGGGGTAATTCTGTAATAAAAAACAAAAACTTTAATTTTTAGGAATGATAAATTTTAAATTTTGCATGTTGAAGTTTGATCAAAATGTTTTGTCAAAAATAAGAATATTAAACATCTCTTGATTTCACAACAATAAAAAGACAAGGAATACACATGCTTCAATGAAATGATGATTTAGACCCCGAAACAAAGTGATAACCGCAGAGATTCCGTAAGAAAATTATTGACAATGCGACACTTTTCTCAGACAATCATTTTTGTATTGTCACCGCTCATTGATCTCGCTTATGCTCGTGATGATTTATTGCTGACACTGTCGACGATAACATCCTCCATAAAACTTGACTTGCCTTTTGCTGATTAACCTCCACACTTCCACTGATATTCTTGCAACTATTCATCTCTCTCATCTAGATTATGTCGCAAGAGGAAGGCTTTTTTTTTTTTTTTTTTTTGCGCTCCACTGCGCTCCTCATTGGACATAAAAAGTGAATCAAGCTTGGAAGCATTCTTGTCAAAACACCAAAGTGCGCAAATCATAAAAAATTTCGTCTTACGACGAACAGACTCTTTTGCGGCAAAATCGCTTCTTCAAACGATATAATCTTGCAGGGCACATGCTTTGACCTCTCAGATACCGGAATAGATTCAACAATCCCATATTAAGTTTCCACACTCGGGATATTTTATCTTTGCTCGCAAAATAAACATGGTTTAATGTGCGTGGCGGCATAAAACTCCTAAATTTGACAGTGCCGCAAGAACTCCACATGATTAAGAGAGAAATCAACTGATACTTAAATGAGCTGACAACTTCTTTCACTGATGCTCGCTTTCTGAAAATAGACTTGTATAGGGACTATCCGCACTCCTTCAAAGAAAACCCGAATTTCCACAATCTTCATTTATGAATGCATTAACACTTTGCAGATGATATCTCAGTGTATGGCCCACTTGATTTCACTGGAGAGTAGAGAACTCTATCTTTGGCTTGCCGAAAAACACGAATGCTATTTCTATATTGGTGTGAATTTTCCTTACCAATGTCAACGATTCCTGACCTTTTGGAGGATGATAGATTGAGGGACCCATATTTCAAATTAGGGATGCATGTTGAAATGTATATGCATGCTTTTTTCTTTTTCTTTTTTTACAAACTTGCCCCTTGAGAAGTGACACGTGTTAGTAACAATTGCATGATAAACAACACTGTGGGAATGCATGACGAAATGTATATGCATGTTTTTTTTTTTGACCGACTCGCTCTTCGAGGTGTGACACGTGATCGTAATAATAAACAAAAATTTGATTTTTGCTTAAACCCTACAATGAAAATTTCTTAAGTGATGACCACTATGTCACTCGAAAGTCAAGATGCTTCGAGAAGAGTTTGTCTTAATGCAAAACAAAATGGAGGGAGCATACACCCTAAAAATAGGTTCTAGTTCTTGTATGTGAGACATAGGGTAGGTTTACTACTTGGTCTCTAAAGAGGGTCTCTTGCTGTCCCAGTGATCACCCTCGTAAAGGAGATATGGGGGTTTAGCAGATAGCGGGATGGCACGTATACCAATCACTACCAATCTAAACACTCAGCAAAAAGTTGAGGTTTACACAAACTTCAACCTTGACTCAAGTCATAGGTAAGCTGCTAGTCCCCCACTTAACTTAAAGTTTAGTGTGTGCTCTCAAAATAATAAAAGTGATGCATGACAAGGCATATTATGATGACAGGATGTAAAGATGCATGTTAAAGCTTCTAAAAAAATATAAACCATCCATAGCAACATATCATAAACAAACAAAATTATCAATCTTAGTCCAAAGTCCCCGGTGGAGTCGCCATCCTGTCGCACCCCATCGCGAGAGCGCGGCGTCGTGACGACCCTCCCCGCGTGCCGGGGGAAATATTCAATGTCGGGGTCTAATCTTTATTTTTGTGAAAAATGGAGTCGCCACCTAGTATTATGGTTACTAGGAACCTAAAACTGGTCTTTCAGAGATTCTAGGGTAAGGGACTGGTTGCGTAAAGGGAAGGTTTTAGCACCCCTAGTACGCCCTACCTAAGGTAAGCTGCTTGATGTTTTTGTTTGTCTTATGATTGCTATGATATTGATTTTTTCAAAAATATATTGGTTAAATGATGATGATGTATTATCCCCGCTGAATACTTTGGATATTAACCCTTTAGGATTTAATTATCCAAACACCGACAGTGAATAATAGCATATCATCCCCGCCGAATATTTTGGATATTAACCCATTAGGATTTATTTATCCAAACATCGACAGTGAATGATAGCATATTATCCCCACCGAATATTTTGGATATCAACCCTTTTAGAATTTAATCACCCAAATACCAACAATGAATAATACGAATCACAAAAAATAGGTTTTTATATTTTTGGAATATTGTCCAATACCCTTTGGATTCTACAAACACGTTGTAAAATCCAAAAATGCAAGAAATGATTTTTCTTTGTGAAATTCATGCAAAAATACATTTTTTTCTTAAAATTCCAAGGTAATATATTTTTTTGAAACAAAAAGATTTTTTAAAATATGCTAGTGTATTGGCCGTATGCAAGAAAACAACATATTTTTTTTATAAAAATATTCTTTTTGTTTGCAATTTTCTGTATTTTTTATTTTTTACATTTTTATTATTTGTTTTTTTTTATTTTTTATTTAGGAGTGGGCTGGCTGTCAGCCCATTTACTAGGCTGCCAGCCCACTCCCTCAAAATCAGACTGGGCTGTCAGCCCGCCCAAATCGGGCTGGGCTGTCAGCCCACTCCCACCAGGCTGGGCTTCCAGCCAGAAGGGCTGGAGCCTGCCTCTACTCACGCTGGGCTCTAAGCCCATTATGCTCGGATTGGGCTCTCGGCCCAAACATCATGCCTTCTCTCGGATGGGCTTGCAGCCCGCTTAACTTGGGCTGGCTTTCAAAGATCAGGCCGGGCACAAAGCTCGGCCCAACTGATCTGCGGGGGGAGTGAATTAATTCACTCCCCGCATGCAACAAAGAAGAAAATGAACAGTACATTGGCAAATTTTCGAGTGTGACGAAAGGAGAAACTGTTAATACCTTTGGGTAGAGGAGATCGATGTGGTTATTCCGGTCGTGGTGGTATCGGAAATGGTGGCCTGTGGTGGCCGGAATGAGCGTCGTAAAGTGAACGGTTCACGTTGCTGCAATTGGGGTTGCTTCTGTTGCCTTCGCCGGAGTTTCTGCTGACCTGCAGGAGTCGAGAGGAAGACTCCGGTGATTCTGAGGAGGGATATGGGTGGTCGACGGTGATGGGTTGGCTGGCCGAGAGGGAGAGAGCTTCGGGTCTGTTATTAGTTTTAGAGAGAGAAACGGCCGAACGATCGAGAGGGAAGGAAAAAAATAAAGGGAAAGGAAATGGTGATGCTGGGCTCTGTTGTAGAAGATTGCTGAGGTTTTTTTACGTAAAATTTGCCTCGTGAATTCCTATTTTTTCCCCCTCTGTTTCTCTCTGCTCTTTTTACTCGAATTTGGCTCTGCACCTTCGCCCCCTGTTCTTCGTTTTTTACGTGAAATTTGCTCTGTCACGTTGATGCAACAGCCCCTCTGTTGTTTTCTCAATCTCCCCTCTGTTATTTTTTCTTCCCCCCTTCTGTTATTTTTTCCCCCCTTCTGTTATTTTTTTTTCTTCCTTTTTGCATGCATGAACATGCTTTTTATAGGCTGGAGGCAACCCTTCGGCTGCATCTGGCGTGCACCGACGGGTTGCCGCCGCCTGAAATGTCAGAGGCGTGCCCTGCATTGTTCAGGTGACTGAACAGTGCAGGCACGCTTGCACATTTCAAAAAATTTAGAGGATGAAAGTACGATTTAGTCCCTCACTTTGTAATTATCTTAATTGCATCCCAATTGAATTGAAACTTATGAATTTTTGCAATTGCATCCCCGTTAAAATTTCAAAAGTAACCTTAGCTTTACGCTCCTGTTTTATTCTGGTCCTTGATTTTTAATTTGCGCGATTTAAAACTCAATCGACCATTAAATTCTCAATTTATTCAATTTTGCCCTTGTAACAAAATATTTTTGGATTTTTGTCTTTTTTTTCTATTTTTTCTTTTTCTTCCGAAACCTAAAAATAAGTAGGTCAAAATTTGGGTAGCAACACTCTTCATGGTTTCTATATCTTGATACATCAAATAGAATATAATATTATACTCTTAGTGGAAGACCACCTATATATGAGTGAAATATGGTTGTTTATTTAAGAATTTTTATTAGCACTCATGAATCCAAGAGTTGTTTTAAGCCAAAATGAACACAACAATGAGAACTTTAGGAAATATCTAGCTAGATAAATCATATGAGTACTATTTTTTTGGTTTAGACAAAAAAGATAAATAATTCAAGATATTACGTTTACTATTTAGTTGAGTAAATTTGATAGCATTTCACTAAGAAGTGTTCAAAGTTGAAAGTTACCTACCCTAATGTAGTTATCTATCAAACTAGTAAATCAAAACAAATCTTTGAATCGTTTTCAAACATGTGAGACAATTTGCATTCATGTAGGGGATTGATGATTTTTTTTTATTAACATGATTTAAACAAATTATAGGTGAATGAGAAATTAATCTCGAATAACCTTTGGTTTTCTAGCCTTACGAACCCTTATTTTTTTTCTAAATTTAATTCTTGATTTATGGTGTCTAACCAAAGGTTGATAATAGTGGAAAATAATTTTTCAACCTTTTAGCTCCTGAAATTCATTACAAAAAAAAAAAAAAACGGGGGGGGGGGGGGGGGGGGCGGGGATGAAGCATGATTATTTTTTATCCAAAAAAGAAAGCAATGAAAAACAACAGCAGATTAAGAATTTGCATCCTACAAATAGTTCTAGATCAGAATCTCAATGTAGAAAAGAATAAATCTTGATGCCACATGAAATGAGTGTTGTGGGCACAGATGCATTTGCATGAAAGTGAAAGTGCTTGCACATACCAGACAAACACGCACAAATGCATAGACACACTCATGCACATATGCATAGACACACTCATGCATTTTTGGTCAATGTGTATACTTATAAAAAAAAAAAACCATATGAAGGAAGCTTATAGCATCCTTGCTCTTGTTACAAAAGTAAAAAGATCTTAGCCATGTTCTTGTACTAGTTGACCGCAATAATTCTGTTAGAAAGATTCGTTTGTGAAGCTGTTATATTCTACCATTTTTCTCTCAAACACAATATCTATTAAATTTCTTTCAGAGATCTTAGCACATACTTCTAGAAAGCAAAGTCCATCAAAAAAAATATATCTGAGCGAAAAAGAAAAGAAAAGTGATATATAAATAGTTTAGGAAGAGTCTCTGGTACAAAAGGGCATTGGACATAATTTAAGCATGAAATTACTGTCCAACTTCATGGTTTTTAAAATTGTCATGAGGCCTGAGAGTTTAGTATCCGGTGAGTTATTGCATGTGCGATATTCTGTGTATTTAATAAATCATGGCTGGTGCATCCTACAAAGATTTGTAGTTGTTACCACTCAATCCCTTAATAACATCCATTTTTGTGAATTATGATGAGATTTTGAAATAATGCACGGTGATCCTCACGGACAATGAAGGCTTTGCGATGAATTAAGAAAATTAAGAAAGAAAACTTTCCATCTTCCGAAGCCCAAATCGGTATGATGCTTCTTCTGAAACTATGAAAGAGAACGTTGTTAGTGATCTTGTATGTTGGGGCGGGGAAATTCAGGTATCTTTTCTTCTCACAAAGACAGCATATCATTCAGGTATCTTATCTTCTCACAAAGACAGCATATCTTTGATTGTTTCAAATTCTATCAATTGTTGTGCCTTTTCTTTTATTGGGTCGTGTGGTGATTTTTCCATTTTGAATTATTTTCCCTTTTGTCTCAATGTATTTGCACTGACTATCGAATGACTTTAGATTATCGATTGAGGCATCGATTTCCTCTGTATTTTGCAACTGGTGATCTTGAATGCTAGGTCAGTAATCCTACTTACTATGGGTCAGGAAACTTTGGTGTTGCTAAGCTAGTTAGAGAGATAACGACTGGTGAACTCATTGCTGTTAAGTACATTGAAAGAGGCCAAAAGGAGATCTTTTTTAACTTCATGTTCTCTCTCTCTGTATTTATTCATCTTCGAATTTCTCCTGTTGACTGAGCAATGTTCTTTCTTTCTTTTTTCTGAGGTGAGCTGGATGGTGGAATTTCGTAAAGATGTTAAATATGTGTTGAAGACACGATTTTATCTTGTAGATGTTACACTTGTATATTTTGTTCTGTATGGTCCTATCTTGGTGTGCTGGTTTCTTTTTCTTTATGAATTAATTAATCTGGACTGGAAACTTTCTTCTTCTTCATTTTTTTAATATTTTCCTCAACTTGGTGTTTTCTTTTATATGACGGTAGTAGTGATTTGAGATCTTGTTTGTATTTTGCAGATTGATGAACCACAGGTCATTGAAGCATCCCAATATAACCAGATTCAAAGAGGTATCATGTATTTCCTTCTTATTAGATTATGAAATGTAAAAGAGTTTCGAGTGACTAGGTCTTTTTACTCAAAGTAAAGATGGATTTAGAAGGTCTTGGTACTTCTCTCAAGTTTCAGAAACTGTGAAAGAATCTGAATTGATATGGAAGTTCAGTTTTCATTGCTGCGATCCAATTTTTTTCATTTAAAAGGAGGCTTAGATTGCTTAATCCACATTCTGCCAATATAAACTCATTCTTGATGTCAAGAATTACAAGAACTTGAAGATTTTTGATCTTGGAAAGGATTTTCAAGTCCAAACTCCAATTTACTCTTAGATATCAATTTTGAAAACCAGAGCGTTGCCTTAGCTTTTCGATTATTCTTTACATTTTTGCAGGTTTTATAAGAGGTGAATTCATTGTGCAGGTTTTGCTAACACCAACTCATTTAGCCATAGTAATGGAATTTTCAGCTGCTGGAGAACTTTTTGAGAGAATATGCAACGCTGGTAGATTCAGTGAAGATGAGGTACGTATAGTGTAGAACCAAACACCTTCATGAATTTTCCCTTCTTCTCAAATACCCTCACAAATTGATACTTGGTGGGTCTCATGAATTTGAATACCAAGATAATCAATGCTGAATACTATGCATGGAGCGATTTTGCAGGAGTAATTTATTTAGCACACAACACAATTACTATAGCCAGCAGCTAAGCTGAAGCTACTTGCAAGTAGCAACAAGGACTTTTCTAGGTGGCAAAGATAGCCTCCTTGCATGAAGCAAAGCCATGTTATCAAGGAAAAGGACATCACCTTTTTCCCGCTTGAATTGGATGCTCTCTTCTTCAATGATTTGCTCACACCTTTTCACAAAAGTTTCTGGTATCTCTGTTCCATCTGCCAACATAGCTGAGCTGGTTTCCTTTCCATGCATGCCGACGACTGTGTTGGACCACATTCTCCTCCCTTTTCTTCCACCAAACACTTCCGTTAATGATTGAGGACCCAGTATTGTCTTCACTTCTACACCAGGCAGCCACTCAATGTCCATCACTAGAGCCTTAGCCCTGTCTCACATCATTTATGATCATGTTCCGAGTCTTTTACAAAAAACGGTATTGTTTGCAAAGTCGTTAAGAAAATAAATAAGCTAATGTAGATGTGCATACCTTCTTTCAGCCTCTGCCTTGTCTGATGTTCCGAAAACATCCTCCCATCCTCTACCTCTCATCGACGATGTATCATCTATGCTGAGAGCTGTGAAAGTGTACTTCAGTCCCTTTGCCTCAACTTCTTCCACTGCTTCAGGTAACTCCTCTAGCTTCCTTTCTGTAACTCTAAAGCTATTACAACGTCATTGGCGCATCCCACTTGATCCTTAAATCTTCAGGGCCATTGCTCTAATCTCTACTTCTAGACTTGATCTTGACACAACATTATGCTTCTTTTTCTCCATGTCACAATTTTTCCTCCTAGTAGAGTACAATAACATAAAGTTTACCTTTTTATAAGTTCAAGCACTAACATAACCTGCATTTTGTATAACATTCAAGTTTCAGATTCTTATGTTTTTTTAGAATTCCTTTGTAGTCAAGAATTAAATTTATCCCTTAAAATTAAATTTATGCAAAGTTAAATTTATTAATTGAGACCAGGTCAAGAATTTCATGAATTACAAATTTTAGAGATTAGACTAGTTTGCTTACATCTTTTTCATTCTTTTCTTTAGTTTTTTATTTTTTTGTGATTTTCCTTCTATTGGGTTAGGCCTCCACAAATTCTAATTTCAATTTCACCCTTTATCATTTCTAATGTGTAATATTTTTTGTAGTGTTTTAAAAAAAAATTAAAAGGACAAGGCAACAATGTCATTGGTGGCTTAGAATTAGGTATAAATGAAGAAGGGTATTATAATAATTGTATAAAATTTGTAAATATAAATAAAAAGAGAGAGAGAGATAGGTATGAAATTTAAGAGAGAGAATTGGGAGGGGAGAAAGAAAGGAGAAGAAGAATAAGAGAAAAGAGGGAAGGAAAAAAGAGATAGAAGAAATAAGTTGTTAAGAAAATGTTTATGCTTTAGTATGTATAAATGTTGTTATTAGTCAAGATTTTGATTTTATTGATGATTAGGGTTTGAAAATTTTGTTTCGGGTTTAATTGATGAATTGATTGAGATGTGAAGGATTGATTATGTTCGGTAATGATTTAATTGATTAGATTGTAGATGATTTGAAGGCTAATTGATGTGTTAGGTCTGAAACAATATTTGGAAATTATGAAAAACCTTTGCTGGAAATCTGGAAAGTAGGTTGGCGGTTAAAGATGATTAAATTTCAGTTTGATCCCTTATTTTGTGAAAATTACAGTTTAGTCCTTAAATGTTGGAAAAATCACAGTTTGGTCCCTTTAGTTAAATTTTATGAATTATTTATTTTCAATTAGATTTTAAGAGAAACCGTTAAATTTTAGGTTTTGATATAAATGGATAGTTTGATTCAAACATATAGGATTATGAGCTAAAGTCTTGGATACATTTATTATATTATTTTTCTTTTTTTTAGTCAATTTTGAGTATGTCTCATTTCATATTTAGATAATCCCAATATTCTACCCGCAGGACGTCGGTAGAATTTCATTTGATATCTTCTTTTGAATTCTGTTCGCTTTTGACACAAGTGAGGGATAATTTGTTCCTTATCATCTAATGGTTAGAGGCTTCTATGTTAGATCTATAATCTTAGAGGTACAAGGCGAGGTTGAGAGAGATACAATCAATACGTTGCGATTTCTTCTTTTTTTACGTTTATTGGGTTCTTTACGTTGGTTTCATTTTACATTTGTTGTCAAATTATATGAAATTAACTAAGTTCTTTATTGGTTTTGTGTTTTCTAGTTACTTTAGTGTGTACTTTGCATTTCCAGAAATCTGTACATAGCTCCCAATGATCGTTGTTTTCCCCCCCAATCAAATATGTTTATAAGCCTATGTGATCCTTGCCTTATTAGGATGTGTTTTGATGTGCAGTTGAACCGTGTTTTTGAAAAAAAATGAATTCTTTATTTGCTTCAAAGCTTCAATTTTTTTTCTTTTGGATTGTTTTGATACACTAATGTAAAAAAAAAAAAAAAATTTAAAATGAAAAAAATATATTATTTTAATGCCTTTCCAAACAAAAAAACACTTGAAAAAAGAATCTCAATCACACTCCCAAACAATCCCTTACACTGTTTTTTTCATCTCATTGAATTTCCCTTTTAGGTTTTCTAATTCTGCCATTTTCTTCTTCTTGCCAAATTTGTTTCCTAGCCTTGGGTTGGGTTCCTAGCGCTGCTGCTCTGTCCTTGTCAGTAGGTTATTATTAGGTTGTTTAATTTGCATGTGTATTTTTTTTCTTTTCATAATGTATGTTTCTTTGCCAATCTCTTTTCATTTGTACACCAGAGGTTCAATGTAATTATTGAAGAGCTTTTCCCTTTCAGTGTTGCACGCATTTGACAGTTTCATTGTGTAAACATACTTCTTATCTTTCTAGTAACAATTGTCTGTGTTAGATTTATCATACTATTCATGTATTGATGATTAATTGCTTCAGCACCATGTACTTTTGCTTTACACTGATGCATGGGTTGACATGCCATGTGGCTACTCCTTGACTATATTTGTCTCCCATCACTGTTCCAAACATTTTTCCTTCTTACTTTTACATTTCTCTTACATACATAAATTGTCTTAAAGTCTCGACGCATTGGATTTGTATAACTCTTAATAAGTATGGTGGATGCATTTGTTTGTTTTTTTATAGAATGAGATGACCTAGACAAACACATCTTTTGCAAAATCTGTTCCAAACATTTTTGCTTCTTACTTTTACATTTCTCTTACATACATAAATTGTCTTAAAGTATAGAAACATTGGATTTGTATAACTCTTAATAAGTATGGTGGATGCATTTGTTTGTTTTTTTATAGAATGAGATGGCCTAGACAAACACATCTTTTGCAAAATGCTATTTTGCGAGACTTAAATCTTTGTTTTTCTTTAACATTGTTTGTCAATTCAAGTTCGAAGTTTGTCATCGCACCACGCAAACCTAAAAAGCCCCAATTTTTTTTATTACTGTAAGCCTTGAGAAAAAAATATTGGTGTAAATTACAAACTAAATGAATGGAAAATAATAGTGAAGGAATCCATGTACAGATTTAAATAAATTTTTTTTTTGAAATTTTGGATATAACATCCGAACGGTATTCAAGAGGTCATAGATTTAAATCAGAAATATTGGGGGGTAGATTATATTAAAGAAATTGAATTAGAAAAGCTGAGGGGTGGAATTATAAGAAATGTAAAGAGGTATGGCTTAATTATAAGGAAAGATGGGTAAAAATAAACATTTAAAAGAAATAGGGCCTAAGTGCAAATCAGAGAAATTAAGGGGTGTAAATATCTGTTTTTTTTTTTCTTCAATGTCAGCACCAATTGTTCAAGGTGGTAGGGATTTTTTTCTTTCAAAATTAAGAAAAATTACAAAGAAAAAAGAGAGATTAAGTGCTACCAAAACATTCATACATAAAAAACACAAGAATTAGGAGTATTATTGGAAGAAGAAATTGGGGGGAAAGGAGTGAGGGCCAACGAGAATCTGGAGAAAGGTTGGAATGCTAGCGGATTCAGAAAAAAAGAGTCATGAAGCGACTAATTGGACATGTTAAAGGAAAAGAAACAAGTCATATTTGAAAATGGAAATTTATGAATTGTATCCTTGAATAAGGATAATTTACATGAGTTGTCTGTATTTGCAGGAGGGACCACAGGTGTGGTGCAGCAGTAGCAAAAAGGGACCATAAGTAGAGCGTCCACAATAGACAGGTGATCCTTACCCACACTTTTTGTTATGATTTCCATGATTTAATATGTGATTTATGCATAACGTGAATTAGTGCAAGTTGTGAAATGTAGATATTATCCTATTTTCTACTATGTTAAAAATATTTACTATATTTTATTATATATTTTACGACATGTCAAGAAATATGTAAATAACACATGCACATTCATTAATTAGTTAGGAAAAAAAATTGACTTGCACCTTGGTGAGTTGAATGGACACATCAACATTTATTTTTGCAATTTTTGGCATAAATGACTCGATTTATTTTATTAAATGCATATGCTTTTTAATTTATAATTAGGATTTGTTTTACAATTGCTTTTGAAAAGCTTGTGTATTAATGGGTGTTTTTGCCAAAACAATTGATCTGACTTGTGGCGAACTGCGAGTCAAATAACTAGCGTATCCTTATATTTAGAGTTTTATGTTTAGTGTTTTTCAATATATTTATTTTATATATATTGTGTTGTTCTTTAAAACTTGACATAACCCATCAGTTTGATCTATGACTCGGGTGGTCTAAGACCTAGGCTAAATCGAGTTTGAGAAAGAGAAATTCACTCTAGTGACTCCCAAGTCTATCAGCCCAAGGAAAAATTAATCAGGACTCGTTGATTTCTAAAATTCTTTTTGAAAAAAAATAAAAATAGATTGACTTGGGTCAATCCAGTTAACTCACATGACCTATGAATTGCCCATATCGGTTTTAAAAACTATGATTATTAATTTATAGCTAATTAAGATTTATAGTTTGTCATCCAAGGAGTTTTTTGAATGATGTGTTGTATTAAAAAAAAACTAAAACTACTTGGACATTTATTATGGACCGTCTCACATTTGGTTGGGATTTGCATAGTCAAATTACCATTTTGCCCTTGCCAACACGAAATTTATAACTTGGTTTGAAGGTAAACCATTTATTATGGACCCTCTCATATGTGGTTGGGATTTGCATAGTCAAATCACATAATTTTTATTATTATTTTAAACGCCTTATCCATAATAAATATATATAAAAAAACTAAATAATTGAAAGGTTGTAGGCTGATTATTTCCCTTAGATGTATAGAATATAAAAAATCTAGGACCATTATCTTTTTTTTTACATGTAAAAAATTTGGTTCTTGTTGTGGCGAAGAGCAAGGCAAGTGACTCGTATATTTTTTCATTTTAGATAATTTGATCCAATTTTTCCACCTGTTTTGCCTACATATGGCTTTGTATATTTTCTGTTTACGTGATATTATATTTGAAATATCATACATAAAAAACTACAAAAGTCAATTTTTAACAAAAACAACATTGACTGATAAATTATGTTGATTGTTATTATCATGATTGTTACATTATCACAATTACTATAATGTCATTATTACCATTATTGTAAATAATTAATATTCTAATTATTATTGGTAATACTATCTTTGTCACTAACATTAATGTTATAAAAGATATTCATTTATTTTTTTTTATTTTTTAATATTTATTCTTCATATTTTTATATTAAAAGTGTTTTAGAACACTAATATTAAATTAAATTGAGAATTTGTCAAAAAAACTTAGTTTATATATATATATATATATATATATATATATTAAGCCGATAATATTAAACATATATCAAAATATATAATTAGCCACACATATTTTTAATAAAAAAATAACTTCTAATAATCTTTATCATTATTTTAAACGCCTTATCCATAATAAAATGAATATATAAAAAACTAAATAATCAAAAGGTTTGTAGGTTGATTATTTCTATTAGATATATAGCATCATAAAAAAAATCTAGGACCATTAATAATTTTTTTACATATTAAAAATTTGGTTATGACTGCAACGAAGCGCATGGCAAGTCACTCGTATATTTTTTCACTATAGATAATTTGACCTATTTTCCCCACCCATTTTGTCTACGTGTCCCTTCATTTTTTAATGTGATGTTACATCTAAAATATCTTACATAAAAAAGGCGCAAAAGTCATTTTTTAAAATAAATGACAAATATTATTAGCTTAAAAAATCATTTGACTTGACGAATTAAAAAAAAGAAAAAAAAAAGAAATATCAATTTTCAAATGATCATAAACACAAATTAAAATTTAAGGACTACATTAAAAAAACATACAACCTTAGCAAAATAGAAAATAATAAAAATTAAAAATAAAAACTAAGACTATATACATATAAACATGGAAAAAAATATCGACTATTTTAGAAATATATATAATAAAAATAAAGGAACTAGAATAAATAAAAAAAATTCAAAGTATAAGATTCAAAATGAAAACAAAATATATGATTAATTTCAATTAGAGAATAAAATTGAAAAAAATCCAAACTTCTCGAAAATATTAAGGGATTTAAAATCAATCCCAAAATTAAAAGAATATGGATCGAAATAAAAGTGAATTATATAATCAATTTCAATTGAGGGATAAAATTAAAATAAATCAGAAATTATATCACAAAAATAAGAACCATACCAAACAATCAAAAGATCAGGGACTGAAATGAAAACACCATAAACAAAGGGGACTTCCATGTAATTTGGTCTGCAGGAGAGAGAAAAGGGAAAAAATATCAACCGACCACCGTCACATCTCTGGAAACTTTGGGATGTCACGCGCACCACCATGTGAAGAGGACATGACGGCGCATCCGGTGAGATGCCAGATGGATATTTTTCATACACACGCGCCGCCAGAAAAAAACGTTGGGCCTCAAACAATTGTTGTGTCAGTTCGTTGCGCCACTAAACTAAGAGGGCTACTAAATAATTTGCATGAACAATGTTGAACAATTTGTTTTAGCTTTGGTTTTAATTAGGTTGGACTTGATCTTCTCTTTTTTTTAAGTTGTTTTATAAAATTATTTTAAAAATACAAGTCATCAATTTTATTCATATAGATTTGTCCCGATCTCATGTCTCATATCATCAGATTGGGTATACTAGGGGTTGACTTAGGTTTTTTATTTTGATTTTTTCCATTTTTTATTTTGTAAGGTAAACATCTGGTTTATTTGAGAATTAAACTTCATGATTTTAATTGATTTGGTTTCAATAGAGTCATTCTAGTTTAACGAATAGATTGCAAATTTGAATTATTAGGTTGGACATACTTGATTTTTTTTTATTATTTTCATAGTCATTTTATTTTCTTATAATTAAAGTTTATATTTGTTTGCATTTTGTCTTCTATTCTCATTTAATTTTTGCATCTCATAGCTCGAGACATTGATTTGGGGTTTTTGCCAAGGGTTGAGTCGAGTCTTTTTTTTTCCACTTTTTCTTAAGTTATTTTATATTATTTTTGTAAACCCCAGGAAATAAATGTAGGTGTAAATTATAAACTAAATAAATAAAAATAAATAAATAAAAGTGGAAGAATTCATGAACAAATTTAAATAAAATGAGAATTCAGAGATTTTGGATATAACATCTGGACCAAATAGTTGAGATATCGTAATTTTTAACTCAGAATGAATTAAAAGAGAAATAAAATAGGTTGAGGGGGATAGAATTGAAATAAATATAAAGATTATGATTTAAATTATAAGAAGAGAAGATGTGGGGTAAAACAAAAACATATAAAGGTAATGGGGCCTAACTGCAATAAGAGAAATTTAGGGGTATAAATACCCCTCTCTTTTCTCTTATGTCCAGTAGAATGAGGGGAAGAAAGGGAGGGAGATTTTAATATTTTTCTTACTCAATTGAAGAAGAATTTCAAAATGAAAGTGAGATTGTGCTACCAAAACATTCAAACATAAAAAACACAAGGATTTGGAGTATTATTGGAAGAAGAAATTGGAGGAAAAACAGGAGCATAGGGCTAGTAGCAGCAGGAAGAAAAAGAGGGGAGAAGGAGATTGTGATTTCATTAGGATCTTAAATCTTCCTTTAGTATGGTGTTTCTTATATGGATATAAAAGATTCTAGATTTTATGGTTAAATTGCATGATTTTCTTTATGAGATTTGGGTTAGGGTTCTTGGAAATGTTTTGGGGGAAATGTGGAATTGTGTGTAATTGATGGATGTGGCATGAAATCGGATGAAATGAGAGCTAATTTGCAAGACAAATGGAAAGGAAAGGGGGAGCCCCTAGGAAAGGACATGGCTGGCCATTGAGGGAAGTAATTTAGAGGGAAAGATTATCTTTTTTTGCAAATTAATTATTGTATATTTTGTATTGGGTGTTGTCATAACCCAATTTTTGGTTTACTCCCCAAAATCCACCCAAAAATAAAAAAAATAAAATAAAAGGGGTCGGTGTTGGTAGAAAAATCAATGTGGAATTTTTGGTTGTTTTCGCAAGTCCGATCGTATCTCTTTTAGTTCCCAAAAATAGAGAAAAGTACAGATTTAAGGCAAAAATAATTTATCATTAGATATATCTGTGTAAAAATTAAGTCGAGAGACATAATTATATTTTTATGGGTCAATTTGATTTAATCGTCGGCAAATTTAAAAGTATAATTATGTTTGGAAATTAATTTCATTAAGTGTTTAATCGATGAAAAATCCAGTTATTGAGTGTAATTTGGGTTCAATTGAGAAGTTTGGGGTTTTCGGAGACCGAATTGAATTTTTCCAATCCAATTGTGCGAAGCTAGGGGCCAAATTGAAGACATCGAGAATTTAATGGTCAATTAAGGGTCGAATCGCATAAATCGGAAACTAGTGACCAAAATAAAAAAGGCACGCAAATCTAAGGTTGCTGTTGAAATTTTGACGGGATACAATCGCACAAAATTAAAAGTTTAAAACCAATTAGGGGTGCGATTGAACCAATTAAAAATTGAGGGACCAAATCGTATTTTCACCCTCTCCCAAAATCATCACAGACATGATGTGACTGCAATGTTCAGTCACCTGAACAGTGCAGCACGCTACTGCCCACTGCAGGTGCAGGTGAAGAGGCAACCCATCGCTACACGCCATGGGCAGCTGAAGGGATGCCTCCTTTAGCCTATAAATACGTGCATGAAAATACATGCAGGGGAGGGGGACGACGAGTGGGGGACCAGAGAGGGAAAAAAAAGGAAGCATAAAGAAAAAAGAACAGGGGAAAAACAGGGAGGAACGAAGAGGGGATCACGTTATAGAGGAGCATGAAGCCAGAGAAAAAAATGCAGAGAAAGAAAGGGGAGAAAAATTTACACAGAGAGAGGGAGACGACAAAACACGACCATCATTCATCTTTGTCATCTCCATCGCCAGCCACAACCTTCCTTGTCCAGCTTTGGTGACACAACAGCGACAAGGAGCAACAGCAACTCCAGCATAGACCGCCACATCAGAAGCTTCCCCCGGCCACCACAGGCTGCCATTTTCGACGCCACCACGACAGGGAGAACCACCTTGACCTCCACTACCCAGCGGTGTTAGCAGGTAAGCCTCTCGTCGTGGTCGACCATTTTACTGTTCATTGCCTTCTTCCTCGCACTAGGGGAGTGAATTAATTCACTCCCTCGTTGGATCGTTTGGGCCGGGTTCAGTTCCCGGCCCAGCTACCAAAGTTGATGGGCCTCTCGGGCCATCAGGGCTAGACAATCTAGTCCAGCCCAAGTCTATCATAGTTGGGCCCTTGGCCTAATATGGTTGAGCCGACCCATTTAGTTGGGCCCGACCCAATTTTTTTTATTTTTTTATTAAAAATACAAAAAAAAATGCATTTAAAAAAAATAAAAAATGTGTTGTTTTCATACATACAGCCGAATTCCAAAGTTTTCCCGTCATATTTTTCATAAAAAATATATTGCACCCGTCTCATATTTTAAAAAGAAAATTGGATATCGTAACCGGTTTATGATTATTCGTTGGAATTTGGCCAAAATATCAAAAATACTTATAACTATTTTTGTTTTATTTATTAGGGTGTAAATTTACATTGTAAAGTACATCCATGGATAAAAAAAAGAGGGGGTTTAACTACGGTGTAAATTTACATTGTAAAGTACATCCATAGATAATAAAAAGGATTTTCAGATACGGTGTAAATTTACACTGTGAAGTACATCCGTAGATAAAAAAGGTTTGTAACTGCGGTGTAAAATTACATTGTAAAGTACACCCGCAGACAAAAAATAGTTTTTGAAAATGCAGTGTAAAAAAATTTGACTTAGAAAAACAATCAAATAACAATGCAGTCCCCTTACCCAAGACTCTCGCAGACCAATAGGTTTCTAGTGACTGTAATACTAGGTGGCGACTCCTGATAATTATAGTCATAATTTTTATGACTATAACACCCATCTATTTTCACTGCGCACAGTTGTCTCCCCTAATTCGGGGGGATGGCGGGGCGCGAAAAAAAATCATCGTCACGACAGGTGTGAATGTTTTTGTAATGAATGATTGAGCATCAAAAGAATGAGGGAAGTCTTGTTTTCCCAAGGCCAAGTTTCGCCCAAATGTATATGATGCAAAAGTTAACATCTACGCAAATTCATATCTTGACTTTCAGAGAGAATATGAGTGGAAACACAAGGGAATTGGGATCGCTTTCCTTAATAGGAGTTGTAGTCCTGGATGTGAATCATCCAAGGAAACTGGTTTCATTTAATTTGGAATTTTATAACTCTAGTTAACGGTCACCGAACGTGACTATGCAGGGCAGACTCTGCAGAACAGTAGGCTTGTCATGTTTGTGATGCATTTTGTGAAAGTTGGGGGAACAACTAGGTTCTCCTCCCTTCATAAGAGTTGTAACACTGTATGTTAGCTTTCCAAGTAGATTAGTTTTGTACAAAACAGAGTTCTATAACTCCCGTAAAAGTGAAAAATCTAGGTAGAAGAAGAAGTGAGATGTTGAAGCGATGTAGGTAGATGCGTTAAAGGAAAAGAAACAAGTTATGTTAAAAAAATGGGTGTATATAATGATATTTTGATTTACAAAGTTATAAAAAAATTAAAATGAAAGAAAAACAAATTTAAAGGCATATTGGATTGTTTCGGTGTGGTTATTAGGAAATGTATCGATGGTTGAAAATGATTTATTAGAGTTTCTTGTCCTTGCAGGAGGGACCGCGAGTGTGGTGCGACAACAACAAAAACAACAAGGGACCATGAGCAGAGCATCCACAGTAGGTAGGTGATTCATGCCTACATTTCTGATTTAATTCTCATAATGAAAATGTGTGAATTATGCTTAAAGCTTTGGTGTAAGTTTGAAAAGATACGTTTTATCAATAAGAATATTTAAGGCATGTGTGTAAGGGCAGTTTGAAAATGTCATGAACAAAACATGACAGTGGCTAACATACATTTAGTGTATGCTAGGATCCCGGACAAATAGATTACCAAAAATGGCTAACATACATTTTAGTGTATGTTAGGATCCCGGATAAGGGGATCATCATGAATGATTGCCATACATTTAGTGTATGTCATGATCCCAGGGATGGGGATCACTATGCAAAGGCTAATATACATCAAGTGTATGTTAGAATCCTGGATAAAGGGATTGTGGTGCAATGTTTAATACATGTTCATGTATTTTAAAATTTCAATATATATATATATATATATAATGGAATCAACGCACATCCTAAAAAAAATAATATAAGGAGGTATGTCAGGGAATCAGGAAGGGGTCTTCTATGATTCCTGATGTCGGTAGGGTGATAAGGGTATCAACAGTACTTAGCATCGACACTATATAAATGGAGAAGTTGGTTTCTATTTCAAATAGCTATGGTGATTATTATAATTATGTATGATTCTATATCGTGGGTTTAATAACATCAATGTCATAACTCAATTTTGGGTTATTACCCAAATCTACCCAAAAATAAGAAAAAATAAAATAAAAGGGGTTGGTGTCGGCAGAAAAATAAAGGTGGAAATTTTGGACGTTTTTGAGAGCTCGATCGTACCTCTTTTGTGCCCAAAAATGAAGGAAAGCACAGATTCAAGGCTAAAGTAATTTATTATAGGATAAATCTGCATAAAATTTAAGTTGAAAGATATAATTATATTTTTATGGGCCAATTTGATTTAATCATTGGCCAATTGAAAAGTGTAATTATGTTTGAGAATTAATTTAGGGTCCAATTGAAGGGTTTAATTAAGTAAAAGGACTTAATTATACTTTAAATAGGTCGAATTAATTTTATTAAGGGCTTAATCGATGAAAAATTAAGTTCTGGAACTACATTCGGGTTTAATTGATAAGATTGGAATTTTTAGAGACCGATTGGAATTTTTAGAGACCGATTTGAATTTTTCCAAGCCAATTATGCGAAATCGGGGGCCAAATTGAACAAATTGAGAGTCGAATGGTCGATTGAGGGTTAAATCGCACAAATAAGAAATCAAGGACCAAAATAAAAAAGGCACGCAAAGTCAAGGCTGATATTGAAATTCTGACGGAGGTGTAATTGTACAAAATCATAAGTTTAAATCCAATTGGAGGCGCAATTAGAACAATTACAAATTGAGGGACCAAACTGCACTTACACCTCCCAAAGCAATAGATAGCGCACGCCATCGCCTGCACCACTGCTGCCAAGCCACCTGCACCACCGCTGATAAGCACCTACACGCTACCGATAACCACGTTTTCAGGCGTGCTGCAGCAGGAGGTAACCCAACGGTTACCTCTTGTGCCTATGAAAGGAAGCCATACAGAGGAGAAAAGGGGGGGTAACAAAGTAGAAAATTTATGAAGAGAGGAAAAAAATCACGAATATACAGGAAAAAGAGAACAGAGAGGAGAAGATTTTTACGTAAAGAGGAAAAAGAGTGGAAAATTTACGAACTGAGGAGAGAACAGGAGGAAAAGGAAGAGGAGGAGAGGCAGACAGGGTATAAGACAGCAGAACATAGTGGGGGCAAGATTTGCGATAAAAATAACAGACAGAGGGAGGATTGAGAGGAGAAAATATTGACAGAGGATAGAGAGACAAGAAGAAGAAACAATGGGAAAGCTTGGGAGAGTAAGGAAAATTGCACCGTAACTACATAACAACAACTCTCCCTCTTCCTTGGCATTTTAAGCCACCCTTCTTTTCCGGCAGCCTCGTCTCCCTCTCAGACGCCAATTCTCTCTCTCTCCTTTCTCCCCGACATCGTCCCTCTCTCTCTCTAAAACCAACAGCTGCAGCTCTATCTCCCTCTCGATCGGTAGCCACCGTCAGCCCTCTCTCTCCTCCAACCACCTAGCACCACCCCGTCATCGCTAGCAACTCCCCCTCTACTCCAGCAGCCCAACCGTGGTCTCAGGCGAAGGCAGCAGCAGCAACAACCGTTGCAGTGACACAGGTCGACTTTCGATGCCTCCTTCGGCCACCACAAGCCACCATTTCTGATGCCACCATGACAGGAAGAACAACCTCGACCCCTCTAGCCAACGCTATTAACAGGTACACCATTCGTCACACTCCAAAATTTGCCATGTTACTATTCATCATCTCTTTTGCATGCGAGGAGTGAATTAATCACTCCCCGCCCACTGTCACTGCGTGGAAAGTGGGCTGGGCTTTGTGCCCGGCCTGACCCCCTATTTAAAATAGGCTTCCAGCCCGTCTAGGCTGGAAGCCCAGTCCTAATAGGGTCTGGGCTGCTAACCCAGAAGCCTAAGGCAAGGTGGGCTGCCAGCCCATCCCAAGTTGGGTGGACATCCAGCCCACCGAAAAAGAAACAAAAAAAATAAAAAATAAAATAAAAATTTGCATAAAAAATATTCCTTTTCAAAAAAAATATTTCGGAGTTTAAAGAAAAATGGTTTAGCATGGATTTTGTAAGCAAAGACAAATCATTTTCTCGCATTTTTGGATTTTACAACATGTTTTTAAAATCCAAAGGGTATTGCCCAATATTCCCAAAAATATCAAAATCTTATTTTTGAGAATTCATATTATTCGCTATTAATATTTGGGTAAAGAAATCCTAAAGGGGTTAATATCCAAAATATTGGCGGAGATAATTCGTTATTATTTACTGTTGATATTTGGGTAAAGAAATCCTAAAGAGGTTAATATCCAAAATATTAGCGGGGATAATTCGTTGTTATTCACCGTAAATATTTGGATAAAGAAATCTTAAAGTGGTAAATATCCAAAATATTTTTACGGGAATAATACGTCATCATCATTTAACGAACATATTTTTGAAAGATAATACCATAGCAATTATAAGGCAAACCAAAACACCGAGCAACTTACCTTAGGTAAGGCGTACTAGGGGTGCTAAATCCTTCCCTTTACGCAACCAGTCTCTTGCCTTAGAATCTCTGAAAGACTAGTTTAGGATTCATAGTAACCATAATACTAGGTGGCCACTCCCTTTTTCACAAAAATAAAGATAAAACCCCAACATGTATAAATTAAATGTTGGTAAACAGATATGTTTGATCACTATTTTTGGAAAAATTGGAGTGGAAGAAAATTGACTAGTTTTTGTCCTATTCTAATAAATGTGACTGGATTTATATTAACTCTGGTGCAAATTGTTGATTGTTGTTAAATGTATGGTTTATTTATTATGATTATGATGAGGATGATGTTTAAGGTTTTGTAGACCTAGGATGATTAGGTCAACAATGAATAAAAGGTTATGTTATATGTCGAAAACTTCGGATCTGCTAGTACAGGGGATGTTTTGCCGAAATTTCAATAGAAATTTTAGTGAACCCTTTATATATATGTATGTAAAAAAAATAATTCCATCTTATTTTCTTGGTGAATGTGTATTAATAAGATTACTTTCTTGTCTCCTAGAGAAGGGGACGTTACAATTTCTCACCTTAACACTTGGTTCATTTGAGAATTAAGTGTTATTATTTTATTCATAAAGGTTTCCATGGAGTCATTCTAATTTCACAACTAGGTCAAAAATTTGGCTTATTGGCTCGAATAGACTCGAGTCATTTATATATTAGTTTTATCATTCAATATTTTGTTTTCGAAGAATCAAGGCGCATATATTTTTTTATTTTGTTTTCCATGCGATCATCCCATTCTCATTTAATTATTTCTTTGCTAACAAGTAAAATCATAGGGACCTTTTAAAAATAATGAAAAGATAGATTTCCTGCATACTGACACGTGTTTATTTTTTTGCATTAAATCATTGTCTACTTTTTTCATTTGTTGGTGATGTCTTTTTTAATAATCATATCATTAAGTAATCATGCTTATCAAACCAAGTTGAATCAATTACATAGATCTTTTTAAAAAAAAAAACTAAAAAAAAACACACGCATCACCTTAACATTATATATACATGTACATATATATAAATATGTTTATATTAGAAAAAGATTTGCCGAACTTACAACAAAACATGAACCGCCTATCTAATATAATTCTGAATCCTTTTAATTGAAAATGAATCTAGAACTTTAATCTATACCCCTTCCACATATTCATCTTCATCTTTCTTTATTAGTTTCAATATATAATAATATATTTTTTTATTAAAGAAAAACAATAATCTTCTGGATTCTAGATGAAACTTTTCTCTAACAAATAATAATATATTTTTATTAACGTAACTCATATCAGATCTTAATATACTAATATACTAAGAGTATTTATCCAAATAACTTTTCGCTCATAAATATAAAAATATAAAAAAATTATATTTTTATATTTTAACATCAATGTTTAGAAATCATAAAAATATTAATTTAATAATTTCTTAAAATCAAAATATTTTAAAAAACCATTTAAAAATAGAAATAAAAACCGTAACTATTTAAAAATAGCAGTCGGTAACAATGACAATGCTGCGTATTTTGAAAAAAAACGCTGACCTTAACTTCTTAACACCACCCCAACAAAAAGGCTTTGGAAGCCCAAAACTTGTAAAAGCCGAATAGACAAAAACGCTGCGTTGTTTGTAACGGTCGAAAATAATTTGAAATTTTCTTTCCTCTCCGCTCACGGACATAAAGACTCCGTATAAATGAAGGCTTTGCGATGAATTAAGAAAAATAAGAAAGAAAACTTTCCATCTTCCGAAGCCCAAATCGGTATGATGCTTCTTCTGAAACTATGAAAGAAAACGTTGATAGTGATCTTGTATGTTGGGGCGGGGACATTCAGGTATCTTTTCTTCTCACAAAGACAGCATATCATTCAGGTATCTTTTCTTCTCACAAAGACAACATATCTTTGATTGTTTCAAATTCTATCAATTCTTGTGCCTTTTCTTTTATTGGGTCGTGTGGTGATTTTTCCATTATGAATTATTTTCCCTTTTGTCTCAATGTATTTGCACTGACTATCTAATGACTTTAGATTATCGATTGAGGCATCGATGTCCTCTGTATTTTGCAACTTGCAATCGGTCAGTAATCCTACTTATTACGGGTCAGGAAACTTTGGTTTTGCTAAGGTAGTTAGAGAGATAACGACTGGTGAACTCATTGCTATTAAGTACATTGAAAGAGGCCAAAAGGTGATCTTTTTTTAACTTCATGTTTCTCTCTCTCTCTGTATTTATTCATCTTTGAATTTCTCCTGTTGAGTGAGCAATGTTCATTCTTTCTTTTTTCTGAGGTGAGCTGGATGGTGGAATTTCATAAAGATGTTAAATATGTGTTGAAGACACGATTTTGTGTTGTAGATGTTACACTTGTATATTTTGTTCTGTATCTGAGTGTGCTGGTTTCTCTTTCTTTATGAATTAATTAATCTGGACTGAAAACTTTCTTCCTCTTCATTTTTTTTAATTTTTTCCTCAACTTGTTGTTTTCTTTTATTTGATGGTACTAGTGATTTGAGGTCTTGTTTGGTTTTTGCAGATTGATGAGCATTTTCAGAGAGAGATTATGAACCACAGGTCATTTTCTTTATGGATTTAGAAGGTCTTGGTCATAAACTGTGAAAGAATCTGAAATGATATGGAAGTTCAGTTTTCATTGCTGCCATCCAATTTTTTTCATTTAAAAGGAGGCTTAGATATATGAGATTGCACTTGGACCTGCAGTTTCCAAGCCTGGATTGCTTAATCCGCATTCTGACAATATAAACTCATTCTTGATGTGAAGAATTAGAAGAACTTGAAGATTTTTCATCTTGGAAAGGATTTTCAAGTACAAACTCCAATTCACTCTTACATATCAATTTTGAAAACCAGAGCCTTGCCTTAGCTTTCCGATTATTCTTTACATTTTTGCAGGTTTTATACAAGGTGAATTCATTGTGCAGGTTTTGCTAACACCAACTCATTTAGCCATAGTAATGGAATATGCAGCTGCTGGAGAACTTTTTGAGAGAATATGCAATGCTGGTAGATTCAGTGAAGATGAGGTACGTATAGTGTAGAACCAAACACCGTCATGAATTTTCCCTTCTTCTCAAATACCCTCACAAATGGATACTTGGTGGGTCTCATGAATTTAAATACCAAGATAATAAATGCTGAATACTATGCATGGAGCGATTTTGCAGTAGTAAATTATTTAGCACACAACACAATTACTATACCTAGCGGCTAAGCTGAAGCTACTTGCAAATAGCAACAAGGACTTTTCTAGGTGGCAAAGATGGCCTCCTTCCATGAAGCAAAGCCATGTTATCAAGGAAAAGGACATCACCTTTTTCCTGCTTGAATTCGATGCTCTCTTCTTCAATGATTTGCTCACACCTTTTCACAAAAGTTTATGGTGTCTCTGTTCCATCTGCCAACAAGCTGAGCTGGTTTCCTTTCCATGCATGCCGACGACTGTGTTGAACCACATTCTCCTCCCTTTTCTTTCATCACACACTTCCGTTAATGATCGAGGACCCAGTTTTGTCTTCACTCCTCCACCAGGCAGCCACTCCATGTCCATCCCTAGAGCCTTAGCCCTGTCTCACATCATTTGTGATCATGTTCCGAGTCTACTACACAAAACGGTCACGTTTGGAAATTCGTTAAGAAAATAACTAATCTAATGTAGATGTGCATACCTTCTCTCAGCCTCTGCCTTGTCTGATGTTCCGAAAGCATCCTCTCAGCCTCTACCTCTCATCGACGATGTATCGTCTTTGCTGAGAGCTGTGAAAGTGTACTGCAGTCGCTTTGCCTCAACTTCTTCTACTGCTTCAGGGAACTCCTCTAGCATCCGTTCTGTAACTCTAAAGCTTGGAACAAAGGGTGTCTTTCCACCTTCTGGTGGGGGTATATCGCACAAAAACACCACTTTCTTCGGAGATTCTCTTATCTGTCAAAGTTAGACATGGTAAACGTAGAAAGCATAGCACAGGATTCAAATGATATAATTCATATAGATAGTTATGGAAAATTTCTCCTTGGATTTCTTGAGTTTGGCTAGGACGGATCAAAGTGGTGAAACTGTTAATCTTATTCAAAAACCTTTCCTAAACAGTGGCAATATTTAACTTACCAAAACCATTTCATGGTGGTAGTATATGAATTCCGACAGGGGTCCCTCATTTCATGGTGGTAGTATATGAATGAGGCTTAGCTTTATAAAATATGCATGCGTAATGGTGTACTTATCATGTCCTTGTAGCATGCCAACCTCCAGCTCTGCATTTAAAAATATGCAGAATACAAACAATGTTGATGTTTGTGAACGTCACGTCTCACTTTGGGTGTGCTGTGTGAGATTGTCTTTAGATTTGTCTTTTTGTCATTTTCGTGATCATGCAGTAAGATTTAAAGTAGTTCCTCATTTTTGGTTTGACTACTTGATTTGTGGTCTTGAAGCTGTGTTGGTGGATTTCTTTTTCCTTTTTATTTTGTCTTCTCATATTTCTTAAGCCATTTATTGAGGGGTAGTTATACGAATTGAAAATAATTAGTTTAACTTCAAATCTAGTGGATCATTCTTGAGTTATTTTAGTGATTAGCTGCTGAGTTGCTATTATAGCTTTAGATGTTGAGATACAGAGCAGGAATCATCAACATGCTGATTGTGGAAAGAGAGGGACTCATCATTCAAGTGTCTATTTGTAAGTTTGAAGTATGACATGAATTTTTTTCCTGCTATAAAGTTTACTGTTAGTGTGCTATAATTCCTTTTTCTAATGTTCCTTTCTTTGGGACAAGGATCTTGGATATTGTTTTTTGCTTTTTATTCACACATCTGATGGATAAGACTCTAATTGACTCTTCTTTTTACATATAGATATGGTGAAGGTTGAGATTTTGGTAAAGTCGCTAACAATGGGCGTGGGGTAAACATTTTACAGTGCAATCTTAGTGAGACTGAAATTGGAAGGTACTGTCTGTTACTTTATATTTTAACTTTATATTTTATAGTAAATTGGTTGCTTTCTTCAAGCTGTTGTAAGATATTTTCTTGTTTCAGATCAGCTCTTCTTACTAAAGTTCCAGGATCTATTTGCCCTTCCAATTCTTTCAAATCTTCTCTTCCTACCAGTTGCTATAATCCTGGGATTCTAATGTTTCTAATATCACTCTAAGTAGCCAACTTTTCTTCATCCAACTTTCTTAGTATTCGATTGTTTCCGAGTACCAATTTCTCCACATCTGTTTTTCCACTAGAATTTCTTACTTCTTCCAATATATCCCTCCCCATTCTTTATAATTTAGATATCCTGTACTCAACATCATCTAGATAATCTCTAATCACTTTCTCAGCATGTTCAAATTTTCTGTCCAAATTTCTACATTCTTCCACTAAGAAACTCATTCTTGATGTGAAGAATTATAAGAACTTGAAGATTTTTAATCTTGGAAAGGATTTTCAAGTGCAAACTCCAATTTACTCTTAGATATCAATTTTGAAAACCAGAGCCTTCCTTAGCTTTTCAATTAGTCTTTACACTTTTGCAGGTTTTATAAAAGGTGAATTCATTGTGCAGGTTTTGCTAACACCAACTCATTTAGCCATAGTAATGGAATATGCAGCTGCTGGAGAACTTTTTGAGAGAATATGCAATGCTGGTAGATTCAGTGAAGATGAGGTACGTATAGTGTAGAACCAAACACCATCATGAATTTCCCTTCTTCTCAAATACCCTCACAAATGGATACTTGGTGGGTCTCATGAATTTGAATATAAATATTAGTTCTTTCATTATTGAACTTCGGTGTATCAAACCAATTGCTAATATTCATGTAGTCTTTTTTTTAGAGTTCTATTATTGGAAGGTGTCATTCTTTCATCTCTTTTATGAAATCCATTTTCGCTTTTGGCAAGTATCCTCTCCTTCCCTTCTATTCTTTTGTTTCTTGTTGCTAGCTGAGGCATTCATCATGTCCTGCAGAAAACTTCATGCTAACTTTCAGAGTTCTACTGTGCCATTCTTTCATCTCTTTTATGAATTCAATTGATAAAACTTACAGTGCCTTTCTTTCAATAAGGTTGCGATGTCTTTATTTTTTTAGTTTATTTGTGCAGTGCTCTGTTTGTTCCATTTAGAATAGCAGCTAGGAGACGATGACAGTAATTGGTTTATAGCATTATTTGGTCTTCCCTTCATGCATTGCTTTTGCTAATATTAGTCTTAAATTAATGGTCTTACTAATATGAACGTACGAGAGAATACTAGGAACATGGACTGACATTTCCTTTGGTCCCTAAAGTAAAAAATACGAGTTTTCATGCCAAAAATGAACAGTTCTTTCTCATGATCATGTCATTTGGTTTATCAGATTCTCTCAAATAAGCATTTTGTGATTGTGATTCTGATAACATATTTAATCTAACATCATCTACACATGAGATGGGAACCAAAATGCTTAGTAGAAACTGATGATACCCAATATCCCACATCATCTTTCCTATGTCCTCGCTCTGAAAGCTTGTAAATTTCATTGCATTTTTATTCAAGTACGCGTTTTAAGAACAAAACCCACCACGAGAACACGAAACTAAGATGGGGAATACCTTTCGAGGAGGGGCAACTTTGCTCGGCATTGAAGTTAGGCATGAAGACTAAACAAAGAAACATTAGTTTGGCTCAGCAAACTGTGCTACTTTGCTCAGCAAACAGTTAATGTTTCTGTTGTGATCCTGAATTAAACTTAACATAGAAATGGTATCAAAGATGGATGGTCATGAAGTTATAGAGCAAATTGGAAGAGGAACTTTTGGAGCTGCATTTCTTGTTCTTCATAAAATGGATGGTCCAATTTTTTTCATTTCAAAGGAGGCTTAGATATATGAGATTGCACTTGGACCTGCGCTTTCCAAGCCTGGATTGCTTAATCGACATTCTGCAACTAAGAAACTCATTCTAGATGTCAAGAACTATAAGAACTTGAAGATTTTTGATCTTGGAAAGGATTTTCAAGTCCAAACTCCAATTTACTCTTAGATATCAATTTTGAAAACCAGAGCCTTGCCTTAGCTTTCCGATTATTCCTTACATTTTTGCAGGTTTTATACAAGGTGAATTCATTGTGCAGGTTTTGCTAACACCAACTCATTTGGCCATAGTAATGGAATTTTCAGCTGCTGGAGAACTTTTTGAGAGAATATGCAACGCTGGTAGATTCAGTGAAGATGAGGTATGTATAGTGTAGAACCAAACACCTTCATGAATTTTCCCTTCTTCTCAAATACCCTCACAAATGGATACTTGGTGGGTCTCATGAATTTGAATACCAAGATAATCAATGCTGAATACTATGCATGGAGCGATTTTGCAGGAGTAATTTATTTAGCACACAACACAATTACTATAGCCAGCAGCTAAGCTGAAGCTACTTGCAAGTAGCAACAAGGACTTTTCTAGGTGGCAAAGATAGCCTCCTTGCATGAAGCAAAGCCATGTTATCAAGGAAAAGGACATCACCTTTTTCCCGCTTGAATTGGATGCTCTCTTCTTCAATGATTTGCTCACACCTTTTCACAAAAGTTTCTGGTATCTCTGTTCCATCTGCCAACATAGCTGAGCTGGTTTCCTTTCCATGCATGCCGACGACTGTGTTGCACCACATTCTCCTCCCTTTTCTTCCACCAAACACTTCCGTTAATGATTGAGGACCCAGTATTGTCTTCACTTCTACACCAGGCAGCCACTCAATGTCCATCACTAGAGCCTTAGCCCTGTCTCACATCATTTATGATCATGTTCCGAGTCTTTTACAAAAAAGGTATTGTTTGCAAATTCGTTAAGAAAATAAATAAGCTAATGTAGATGTGCATACCTTCTCTCAGCCTCTGCCTTGTCTGATGTTCCGAAAACATCCTCCCATCCTCTACCTCTCATCGACGATGTATCATCTATGCTGAGAGCTGTGAAAGTGTACTTCAGTCGCTTTGCCTCAACTTCTTCCACTGCTTCAGGTAACTCCTCTAGCTTCCTTTCTGTAACTCTAAAGCTTGGAACAAAGGGTGTCTTTCCACCTTCTGGTGGGGGTATATCGCACAAAAACACCACTTTCTTCGGAGATTCTCTTATCTGTCAAAGTTAGACATGGTAAACGTAGAAAACATAGCACAGGATTCCAATGATATAATTCATATAGATAGTTATGGAAAATTTCTCCTTGGATTTCTTGTGTTTAGTGCTTACAAAACCAAAAGACACGGAAAGGGTCAGGAGATTAAATTGAGTTTGGCTAGGACGGATCAAAGTGGTGAAACTGTTAATCTTATTCAAAAACCTTTCCTAAACAGTTGCAATATTTAGCTTACCAAAACCATTTCATTGTGGTAGTATATGAATTCCGACAGGGTTCCCTCATTGGCAGTCCATACCCGTTTGTAAACGTGTGTCCGCAGCCCAGGCCCTATGTAACGAATTGCAATATCATTAAAGTCCTCAACATTCTTCACATCAAAACCTTGAAGCAGAACAACACTGTTTCTTATGAGCACTTGCTCAAACCAGTCCTTGTTCTGCTTTAGAGCTGAGCGTAATGACTTTGTGTCACTCTTGCTGGGTTCTGGGGGTTGCAGCCTAGTGGCATGGTTTCACCATCATACTTGCATTGTTATTGATCATTCATGATTTGTCTTTTGCAGTATTGGAAGCATCGGGTTTGATTGTTGATTTGGAAAGGGTTTGCTGGAATTATTTAAAAGCCTTGCAGGTTTCATTTTTTTGGTTATCTTATCCCAGCTAGCTCAGACTTTTATTTTCTTTCCTAGCCTTTGTGTTTCTTGGCCTATGCATTTTTTGTTAGTTCATTGTTTCTAATATTGCCATGTTTTTCCATTTTACTCTGTTTGCAGAATTTTATAGCGGTACAATTTCGCCCCGTGTTCACTGCTTTTTATTTACATAAGTTTTAGCTGTTGTTGGCTTAGAGTATGAATTTTAGGCATTTTTTCTGATAGAATTTCAATTTATGCTTTTTATTAGAAGCTTATAGTTTGTTTTATGTCGTTTTGTCAGGTTGATGGGTTCCGCTTTGACTTTATGGGTCATATAATGAAAATTACAATGGTATGTGACTGTCTTGAATCTGTGTCTACAATATTTACATAAAAATTAATGTTCTAGTTTGCCAAGAATTCTCTGAAATAGTGAAGTTGTCTACATACTTTGAAATCCTGCAGCACTGCTAATGATCTTACCATGTTTTTTGCATTCAAATGTGAAATTCCTATAATTTTATGTTGTTTCTGTTAGAACAGGCACTCACCAGATAGCCAGAGGAAATTATTTGTGAATCTTGATTTAGATAGTTTTCTCTAAATTAGCTATTGAAAAACCTAGTATACCTCTCTCTCTGCCATAATTATCTATGAGTTGCATGGAAGGGATTCAGGAAAATAAATTGTTTTCCTTGCGTCATGGATTATAAATCTGACTCATCTTTGATGGTAGATTTCTGGAAGGAAAAAATAAATAAAAAACTAATTTCAGACTTATTTGCTAGAGATTGGAGTTAGTTGAAAGTTCTAATTTCTCATTTTTGCTAGAGAAATGAGTTAGTTGGAGTTCTCAATTCATTTTATTATTCAATGTTCCCATTGCAGTGTAAATGATCACATGTGCGTCCTGACCTTCCCGGGTGGTTATTTGACCTTCATGATGAAATTAGTTTTCTTGGTTTGAACCCTATTATTTGTATCTACCTTTCTCAAAATTCGAAAGTGTTTTCAATAGTTTTACATATACTAGAAGCGCACTCATAACAACGTGCAATACTTGACACTGGTAAGCACTCTCTACTTGAAGGATTCAGCAGATGCCCTCATCTCAAGAATTATCAAATGGTGGCACCACTCATGTCCATTTGCCGGTGTTGATGATGTAAAGAAGAACTAGAAGTACATGGGTAAACACATTTCTTAGCTCATATTCTTGTGATTATGTGCCTTCACATTTAATATATGGATTGCCATAACCTAAGCTTAACAAAATGGTTGAAAGTGTTGGTCTGGGACTTTGCAACTTGTCAACTCTCTTTCTTTATTGTTTTATTGGTCCTTTACGATCACGTTCCTTTGAGGTTTTCTTAGTTGTTTCTAAACACCTATACAAGTTTTCAAGTTTCTTTTCCACTCTTTTTTCAGTCACTTTTCTTTTTCGAGTTTTCTGTTTTGTAAGAAAAAATAAAAATAAAACAAAGAGAGGAAAAGTGATGGAGTTTCAAATGGTGGGAAAGATAAAGACAACCCATCTTTGTGTTTTTAAACTAATTTAGTTTTGCTTCTTTTGTTCAATTTTGGTTCAACATTCTGTTAACAAATCCTTCTGATGGCCATTGTCACTTTGACACCATTCTAATAGTCATTTCTCATCCTTCGTGCATTTGAAAAATGAGTTGTCCTGTTTGCTTTTTATTATTTTCTTAGATTCGTGCAGTTACTGGACATTTTCTTCATCTATGTGGACAGTGGAGAGGTAGATGTGGCAACGACTGCACAAATGGAGGATCTTTTGTGGACTTATAACCTTAGCTCCTCTTGCTATTAAAGAAACATCTTATATTGTTGGTGTTTGAACCTAAATTGGCACTAAGCTTTATTTCCAAGTTGATTCTAGCTACAATTACAGTACAAACTATTCGTGCTCCTTGACTATAGTAGCTAGCATGGAGTTTTTTCACCCGTAGCATTGTTGCTCCTCAAATGACTCTTCAACCAAGCTTTACAATCACATTCCTTATTTGAGTTTGTGAGTGTTGAGTGAGTTTATTGGATTGGTGTAGGGTGTAAAAGGTTTTGTTTAGCCATCTCTCATGTTTTGCATTGCATCATCTCTTTTTTGTTTTTGTAGCCCCCCCCAGCTTGCTCTTTTCTTGTTGTGGTTATTTTGCTTCGACCTGTTTTTTTTGCTGTCTCTATCTAGTACTGATTTTACTTATAGGTTTTCTTTTCTTTGCAGTTGCTTTGTTTGTTCTCCTGTGTATGGTTGCCCTTTGCTGATTTTCCTATGGGCCGTTGCTTTCTTTTTGTTGTTTTTTTTTGCATTTAAAAGATGATTCTTTGTTTTGTTGTGCATCATTCGCTGCTAATTGAGATCACATTTGCTGATTTTTTCAGTGGATTGGTGTTTTCATCCATCGCTGCTAGTTGGGGACCATTTTTACCTTTTGTGTTGATGGTTGGCTGTGTTGCGGACGGAATTGGTTCAATTTTGTTTGCCTCTTTGTTGAAGGTTTTCATGTTGTGGTTCCTGTAATGATCAACTTTCATTTTTATTTTCCCTTCCAGTTTAGCTGTTGTTTTTAATCTGTTTTTTAGATATGTTTTCCCTTTTTTGTGATGAAGTCCAAGCATAGCCCTTGGAATTTTTTTCCTTGCTTTATTTTTTCATTCATTATCTGTTAATTCTAGGGTAGTTCTGTTTTGTGGTTTTTAGGAGGACAAGATGGCTGACAATAGCAAGTTATTTTCTATATGCATATAGGCTAGCACTTTTATTTATGACTGATTGCTTTTGGAGTTTGTGTGAGTCAAATTGGCTAGGCTGCTTAATTGTTTTTCACCGATAACATTATTGCTCCTAAAATTAGTCTACAACCAAGCTTTGTGAACAGTAGTTATGTAGTGAATACTTTAGCACTCTTTAATTAGTGTGGTGATGACAGTAGTGGGAGAAGTATGTGATTCACGGGGAAATGAAAGAGTGGACGGTGGCAACAATATTCTTATCGCCATCGGCTACTGCTTCTAGTTATTATTTTGGTTGTTGATTAGTCCATAGTGGTGGTTGAGATGTTGTGGGGTTGTTTTGTATCTTTCCTTATTATGAAGTTTTATCTTATCATTGTTTAAATCCTTTTTGCTTTTGGGTTTTTGTTTATGCTAAAAATGTATGCATTCGCTGCTTCTTTGGTTGTTGGTTTGGCGCTCTAATGTTTCCGATAGACCACCCTTTGGGTTTAAAGTTTATCTTTTTGTTTCTTTTTGGGTTGGTATAAAATATGTCATGGAGGCGAAAATAGGGTTTTATTAACGAGTTTGTGGTGTTTTTGCTAGGTTTCGAAATTGGATTTTTTTGTTGGTGGTTTCATTAGGTTTTGAGGAGTACAAGTCCATTTATCTCGATTTGCAAGAATAAATTGAATTGTTCTTGGTTTTTCATTTCCATGCCCTTTAATTCATTTATCATTTAAATAATTTTTTTAGGTAATATATGGTGCTTGTTATTTGTGTAGGTCTTTGAAACTATAAAGATGCAAGAATCAACAAGACATGGAGGATTGACTGCAGAATTTAAGATGATGGAAGCTTAAGCTGAAACTGTAAGTTACACTATAGTAAGATCCTTTCTTTTTAATGGTCCTTGTTAATAACATAATTTAATATCCTGGATTATGGTTGTGAAGTTAGAGCCGATTGTAGTCAAAACCCTCAAATGGGTCATTGTGTAACTGAAAACATAGGAAAAGAAAACAAATATTTTCTCTTACTTTTACAATCATCAATCTATCCTTTATACACAAGATAGGAACTCTATATAACACATAGACTAATCAATCCATGGAAGGGACCTAACATGATGAAGTTGATTTTGATATTATTATGCTTTAAAAAACTCTATATTGTTTGCATAAATGTGTATACTGAATGGATCAGAGATAGAAAATAACAATTTAAGCTTTTCTTTGGCATAGTAAAAGATTTTCACATGCTTTTGTTGGGAAAAAATATTGTTGCTATTTTTTAGAAAAGTTGGAGGACTTAGGACTAACAAAAACTCTCTTATAATAAACAAACATGTCATCCCTATTTTTTAAAATGAATTTTCACCCCAATAGAAGTGCATCAAAATAAATAATCCATTGGAGTTTTTCTTAAGAACCAAAAAATTGAAAGCGTATAAATGTTATGCAATAAAACTGTTATATGATTAGATTTGCTAAACTATTATATTAATCATATCTTACATCCAAAATAGCAAATGGATTAGCTTACTAATTCAAGAGTTGAAAGCATAACAAAATAAACATATTAATTTATTACAACAAATGATGTCATAGCAATGTCATAAAGTATCAGTGCTTTTTAAGAGAGGATAGTGACCTTGAAACAGCATAAGGAGACATGCAAAATGAGCAGAGACGATGTTCACGGGGAGGTCCTGTCAATGAAAAAATAATTGACATTGATAGTGATGCTTATAAAAAAAAACAATGATATCCACAGGGTTTGTAAGTGATTTTGTTGGCATATAAATTGATGTTATGATTTTAAACACCTTGTTTTGATATTGTTTATCCAGAAAGTATTTTTTGGTTTGCATAAAAGTTATAATAAATTTAAGAATAAAGATGTCTAGGTTTTTGTATATGAAGTGTCTGGTAAAAAAGTTATAAGCGATGTTGCATGAAACAATATATAACAATTTTTTTTGTTTGGCATGAAAAGGCCTTGCAAAGAAATGGTATAGTTCGCGAAATGGTATAATTAAAGAGCATGAAAAGGCCTTGCAAAGAAATGGTATAGTTCGCGAAATGGTATATTTAGATCGACATTAATGGTTTTTTTGGTGGATCATCCTTCTTAGACATGGTTGATGCATTGCCATCAAGCAATGAGAATATATTTGGAGGTCCGGCTATAGCATCTGTTGTAGAGATGTGAGTTTAAAAAGAACCAACAAATTGTGCATTTAGCATTGTCAAAGCAAACATATAGAAACGATATTATTGAAATTTCAAGGTAATAGGTATGAAGAAAGGAAGAAATATGTTACATTTTAAGAGGTGTTTCATCTTCAAATAGTAGATGTTTCATAGTTTGTGAATTGTGAAGGAGTATCTGTGAAACCCGATAATAAAGTATACAAAAAGGGAGGAGGTTTATAATAATTCAAAATGTTGTTATAATGCAAAATTTATGCAATGAAAAAAAACAAGGCCAAAATGGAATTAAGAGATGGGACTATAAATACCCATCCCTTCTCTCATCCATGGTCAGCTGGTAACTAGAAGAAGAGGGGATAATTTCATATTTTTCCTTCATGAAAGTAGGAGTAAACACTCAAAATTAGTAAACTCATATAAGCCTTGGAATTCTAAAGTGGAGGAACACAATCGGGTGGAGAATTAACAAGAAGAGAAGTGAAGAATTGGGGAAGAAAAAAGGGAGAAGAGTGGTTAGTTATATATAAGGAGAAGAAGGCTAAGATTCTTCCAAAATTTGTGAAGTAAAGTTAGATTCCATACAAGTAAAGTTTAGATTCCATCCAAGTAAGGAGTTCTAATTCCAATTTCTATGAAATTAATTTCAATTTGATTAGAAGTTCATGATTCTTCTTAAATTGGAAATTAGGGTTCTTTAACACAAAATATTAGGAAAATACAGAAATGAGTGAGAATAAATGGACTAGAATAACCTAAGTACCTTAAAGAGGAAGAAGAAATGTGTGCATAGAAGAGAGGAAGGGATCTCTTGTTTCCCTTGGGCATGTCACGGCACCAACACTGTAGAGAGGGAATGAAAATTTATGAAATTTCTTAACTAATTAACTTGGTACAAATGAACTTAAGAGGACATATATGAGAAAGGTTTCCATGAATAAAGGAAAGGCATGGTTGTGACTGATAAGGAAGCAAAGATTGAAGATGAATTGGAGGTACTTTTTCTATTTGCAAAACAGGGCAGATTCGTTGCCATGTTTCCTAGGGGAATTTGGACCTAAAAACTATAAAATTCAGGGAGAGTCCCTTCATAGAAGTTGTATCCGGGAGTGTTATCTTTCCAATGAATTTGCCCCCATCTAATTTGGAGTTCTGTAACTCCATATACAGATTAAAATCTGAGGAGAGGTCAAGTTGTCACCCCTATTGGCAAGACAAGAACGCTAGAGGTAGAGACACATTTACAAGACAAGGCCGGAAAAATGAACATTTTTTGAGTAGTAGCTCTTCCCGAGCTACTTTCTGACGCTAAGCTAAGGCCATCTGAGAAGGAAGAAGACGCATCTTCCAATAATAAGTACCACAACCGTCAAATTTTTTAGAGTCGGGTTTAGGGTTTTTATTTTATTATCAAAATCCATACCAGGAGTTTTGGAGAAAGGCCATCTTGGCTTTCCAGTCTAGTTGTCGAGCGGCAGTGTCGTAAAGTATCCCTTACTTATTTCTGTTCCCCCGTGACCCTCTATTTAGTATTCAGCCAAGTTGATAAAATAGCAAAATTTAGCCATGTTAAGGGTAGAATTGTTTTTCTTGCCCTTCATAAAGTGTCTTAATCTTAAGAAAATAAAATAAAAGAATAAATGGTGATTAAAATGGAATTCATGATGTCCACTTGGAATATTAATGAGGTAAAAAGTTAAAGGATAATAATGAGGAATGTAAGTGAGAAAGAAAAGATTGGTAAAAGAGAAATGAATATTTTTACCATTGTTGTTGTGTGTTATATGTGGATTAATATGGAATAATGGCAGGTGTTTGTAGTTTTAAGACGAACCGCGGGAGGAGTACAGCAACAACAGGAGACATAAGTCGAGCGTTTACAACAGGTAGGTACTTGATACCTATATCTTCTCTAGTCAATAATTATTTTAACTAAGTATTGAACTATAAAAAACAATTTGGTGCTTATTGATGAGGAAAAGAAAAGGGGTAAAGGAAAGGTTAAGTGATGGGAATATATATATATATATATAGAAAGAAACAAGTTGGTTGACATCGGCATTACCAGTACCTGAGAGGAGAAAATTCAGTTCCAGAATAGTTAATGATATCGGCAGGTAACGCCGATATCAGCAAAATTTATAAACTTGATTAAATATTCAGTTTTGGAATAGTTAATGATATTGGTGGGTGACGTCGATATCGGCAAAATTTATAGACTTGATTAAATTTCCGAGGTGAAAGCTAATGATGTCAAGAATTCTTGACATCGGCATACCCGAGAATCTCCCAAGGTAATATGAAACAATGATTAACTACTTTGGTTTTAAAAATAGTTAATGACACAAACGGTTATGTTCGTATCGGCATTTTCATGAAACTGATTAGTTGTTTCCAAGACGGGCAACTAAAGACACTAATGGAGGTCATTAGTATCGGCTATAGTGTTTTCAATATAGAGGGGGGGGGGGAGAAGTAGTCAAAAGAAACAAATTTTCTTTTATATAACCTTAAAAAGGTGTATATGGTTGTATTTGGAATCTCATATGATTTAAGTAGATTGATAGATATGTTGTTTAAATTTCTTCTATAAATTGCTTGTATTTACTTAATTGTTTTTACTTATATGAAAAATCTATATTTTGCAGGTTCCTCTCATTCCCGTCAGGAATAGATTTTAAGTTAAAAAGAGGAGCCAAAAGAGTTTTCAGCAGTTTTTCTAACAATTAGAAATGTTATTATATCGGTGCCATCAATCACAATGCAATAAACTATAAACCTAAGAAAAAGTTAGAAATGAGATAATTAAATATAAAAGAAAATGAAGAATATGCACAATTTAGGTTTGGACATGAAAAGCAATTAATTTTTTTTGCTGACCATGGAATCGACATTACTTCATTGTGTTCAATGCATATAAAACCCGTGCCTTTGTCAGAAAGTGACTTCGTGCATACTGGGTAGCTATGATACCACCAACCCCAATAAAGATCATAGTCAGCTATTAAGGTCTTACATGTAAATCTTTGGCTCTGTATTTTTTTAAATAAGACTAAAAATTTAATATATATTTTTGAACGGTTGGCAGAACACCAAATCAAAGCTAATGTGCTAAAAGAAAGGTGGAGATCATTTTTGACATACTTTGTATTGGTATGGATTCATGTAAAGGATTTCTTTGATTGTCTTCCTATTTTCTTTCAGCTGCTAATCAATGGTTTAAGTATTTGATGAAGAAGGGAGTTGATAGACCTCAACTGGAACATCTTTATAGCTGATTATAAAAGTTGTCTAGTATAAATACCTTAAAAAAATAATATTTGATATAAGACAACTAAAAAAACAGGAAGCTCACAAATGTTAATATGGAAGAACTTCTAGAATTTCTGTGTTGAAATACCATAATGAGGAAACAATGCTAGCGAGGTTTGATTTTTCTAACAACAAAAAGACAAATATACATTGAGATTATTCTAAATTGAATTGAATGAAGCATAAAATGTATAAAAGCATAAAATAAATGATCGATCAAAATAAATATGTGTAACAATTCAGTTAATGGTAATAAGAAGAAGATAGAGAAGTCAAGGTGATATATATGGAAAGTGCAAATAACAATCATTACAAATTAAAGGGAAATGTTTGAAAAGAAAAACCTTTGAACTCTGTGATTCAAAAGCCAGCAAAAACAATTATAAATGACTTGCTTGGCTATTTAGATCAGTATCATCAAAGCTTTTTGCCACATCACCCCAAAAAGTTACCTTGAGGTCATCACCCCTACATTTAAGATTGATTTTAAAAAGTTAAGGCATGAACATCAATAAAAAAATGTATGAGATTGAGATAACAAACCTGATATTTTCAATTATAAATTCTCTTTTATCTATCATATCTTAACCCCTAACCATAATTTGTTCAAGTGGTTGAATAATTTTTAATCGACCAAGCACATCTAATATATGAAAAATAAATAAATATTAGCGGTGAAAGTAAATATAAGAAAACAATGAAAATGAAGTGGGAATGTTATTTTTGTGATAAAACCTGTCAGCACTCCTGATCTTTTTCTGTAGTTAACACATGTGCAAGGTCGATGAAGTTAATGTAATGGCACGGTACGAGGGGTGTCAGTGGATCAAGCTAATTAGGTCGTGAGCTACACTGTTCCAATCCATAGTGAATTCAGTGTGGATTAACAATGCAGCCATGACTTGATTTAGCTTTTTCTATATTTTATGGTTTGTTCAGCACTGGGCACTGGTCACATGAGCAGTGGCTCACAATGATAAAGGGAGCCGCCCCGTACATGTTGGTGTATGGAATGGAGGCAGTGATGCCTTTAAAAGTGGAAATCCCATAATTAAGAGTATTGATAGACTCTGAACTAGAAGAAGTAAAATGAGAAATTTAGATATGAACAATTGGATTTGATCAGCGAAAAGAGGATAGCTGCAATTTGTCATCATTAATTATAACAAAGAAGGATGGCCGAATCATATGATAAGAAAGTCTGACCTCAAAAAAATTCCGAGAAGGAAATCTGGCACTAAAGAAAATATTGCCTTTACCAAGAGAAGATCAAAGTAAATGGGCCCCAAACTATGAAGGTTTTTATGTGGTAAAACAAGCATTCTCGGGAGGAGCTTTGTTACTATCTACAATGGACTTAGACTAGTGAATTCTGACTCTATAAAGAAATATCATGCCTGATACATGTTGTAACCTCCCAATCAATACAATAAAATTCGGCCATGAATTCTTGTTACAAGAAACTTTTTCTTCACAAAGCGTATGACCTAATAATATTTTATTTGAACTTGGCATGTTTTGTACACCATGCTTGGGGGAAAAAAAAGAAAAAAAGAAAAATAACTTCTGAAACACCAGCTATGAGTTTGTTTAAAAATGGTGATTTGCATCAAAAGCGTCAATTTGCATAAAAAAAACCATATTTTGAGTTATTCTTTTAAAAATATCTTCTTGAGTCTTCATAGAAAGGTTAATTTAAACATCGATAAAAGTATAAGGAAAACTTCAATGGAGCAAGGGCCCCAAGAGAAACCAAAAGTCTCTTCACCAAGCGTAAAAAGAAAAGGGATAGCGCATGGAGCACATTCTATTTCAAATCAGTCAAACAATCGCTCGAGGAAGACTACAATGAATAGGGGGGGACCTATGTTTCCAGAAGAGGTAACAAAAACATGCATGTTATATTGTCATAACACTAACCTGACAGGAAAGGTGTGGCGAAAGCCAATGTAATTCCAAGTTTTGGAAAATATGGAGAAACAAAATCTCAGGTCAACAAAATCACGGAAGATGAATTGAGGATCAGTGCTACTTTGTTCCTTAACCCGGGTAGGTCACCCGTCATAACGAGACCCGGGTAGGTCACCCGTCACCATTGAGACCATACTAACCCGGGTAGGTCACCCGTCACCATTGAGACCATACTAACCCGGGTAGGTCACCCGTCATAACGAGACCCGGGTAGGTCACCCGTCACCATTGAGACCATACTAACCCGGGTAGGTCACCCGTCATAACGAGACCCGGGTAGGTCACCCATCACCATTGAGACCATGCTAACCCGGGTAGGTCACCTGTCATAACAAGACCCGGGTAGGTCACCCGTCACCATTGAGACCATACTAACCCGGGTAGGTCACCCGTCACCATTGAGACCATACTAACCCGGGTAGGTCACCCGTCATAAGGAGACCCGGGTAGGTCACCCGTCACCATTGAGACCATGCTAACAGGGTAGGTCACCCGGAGCAATGAGACCAAGCTAACAGGGTAGGTCACCCGGAACAATGAGACCAAGCTAACTTGGGTAGGTCACCCGGAACAATGAGACCATGCTAACAGGGTAGGTCACCCGGAATAATGAGACCATGCTAACTTGGGTAGGTCACCCAGAACAATGAGACCATTCTAACTTGGGTAGGTCACCCAGAACAATGAGACCATGCTAACTTGGGTAGGTCACCCGCAACAATGAGACCAAGCTAACTTGGGTAGGTCACCCGGAACAATGAGACCATTCTAACTTGGGTAGGTCACCCGGAACAATGAGACCTAGCTAATAGGGTAGGTCACCCGGAACAATGAGACCATGCTAACTTGGGTAGGTCACCCAGAACAATGAGACCATGCTAACTTGGGCAGGTCACCCGGAACAATGAGACCATGCTAACAGGGTAGGTCACCCGGAACAATGAGACCATTCTAACATGGGTAGGTCACCCGTCACAATGAGACCAACTTCATTTTTCTTTACAACACTTACTAGTTAAAGTCTTTTACAAAGACTTTAGTCGTAAGCATTGTAAAGAAGGGGGCAACTATCATAACCCAATTTTGGGTCATTCCCCAAAACTACCCGAAAAAAATAATAATAAAAATAATAATAATAATAATAAAATAAAAATAAAATAAAAGGGGCTGGTGTCGGTAGGAAAATTGGGGTGAAATTTTGATTGTTTTCGAAAGCTCAATCGTACCTCTTTTGTGCCAATAATTGAAGGAAAACACAGATTCAAGGCTAAAGTAATTTATTATCGGATAAATCTGCATAGAAATTAGGTCGAAAGATATAATTATATTTTTATGGGTCAATTCGATTTAATCATTGGCTAATTCAAAAGTGTAATTCTGTTTGAGATTTAATTTAGGGTCTAATCGAAGAATTTAATTAAGCGCAATGACTTAATTTTACTTTAAATTGGTCAAATTAATTTTATTAAGGGCTTAGTCAATGAGAAATCAAGTTTTTAAATTTAATTCGGGCTCAATTGATGAGAATGAATTTTTCAGAGACCAATTTAAATTTATTCAAGCCGATTATGCGAAATCGGGGACCAATTTGATTAAATTACAAGTTAACGTTCAATCGAGGGTTAAATCGCACAAATCAAAATCAGGGACCCAAATAAAAAGAGACGCGCAAAGCTAGGGATGTTTTTGAAATACTAACGGGGATACAATTGCATAAAATTAAAAGTTTAAAACTAATTAGGGGTGCAATTGAAATAATTAAATATTGAAGGACCAAATTGCAAAAAAAGGAGAGTACAGCTGTGGCCATCCACGGCCTCTCTGCAAATTCTTTACAGAGGCAGCCTCTGCAACAAATTTGCAGAGGCTGCAGCCTCTGCAACAAATTTGCAGAGGAGCCTCTGCAAATTCGTTGCAGAGGCGTCCTCTGCAGAATTTACAGGGGAGGCAGAGGCAAGAGCTGCCTCTGCCCCTATAAATAGAGAAGAGAAGGAGAGTTACAAAGGGGGGGACTGAAAAAAGAGAGACTGAAAAGGGGGAGGAGAACAAAGTGTTTGACGACAGAGGAGAAAAAAACGAAAAGGAGGGAGAAGGAGAATAGAGGAAGAACAGACAGTAAAAGAGAAAGAAAAGAAAGGAAAACAAGCAGAGAGAATAGAAGCAAAATCTTACGTTAAATTCGAACTTCGTCTCTCTCGGTCTGCCATGTCTCTCTCTCACTAAAAAAAACCCAGCAGCCACACGCCTCTCTCTCTTCCTCCGGCAACCAACTCCAGCCACCAAATCCGACCACCACACACCTCTCTGTAGTCCCGATCATCTCCAGCGTCACTACAGCAGCACAGCAACCTCCTCCGGTGAAGCAGCAGACCAGTAGCCCGACGACAGCAGCCACAGACCGTTACCTTCCGACACCAACTCCAGCAACCACAGGCCCCCATTTTCGACGCCACCATGTCCAAAAGAACCACCTCGATCTCCTCTACCCAAAGGTGTTAACAGGTATGCTTTTCATTACACTCGAAAATTTGCCAATCTACTGTTCATTTTCTTCCTCAGGCGTGCATGCAGGGGACGATTTTTGTCCCCCTGCATGAGGGCTGGGCCTAAGTGAGGAAGGCCGGGCTTTATGCCCGGCCCAAGATCCCAAGAACCTGGGTTCCAGCCCGCAAAGACTAGAGCCCAGCCCGAGAGAAATCATGGGCCGAATCCCATAACCAAGATCTTTCTGGGCCGACGGCCCAGACCCGAGATTTTCTGGGCCGACGGCCCGGGTCCCTCTGGCTGACAGTCCAGCCCGGGGCAGGCTGGGCTGGCAGCTCAGACCCCAAGTAGGGTGGGCTGACGGGCAGCCCACCCAGAAAAAAATAAAAAATAGAAAAAAGTAATAATAAATAGAAAAAAATATATCACTTTTAAACAAAAAATGGTTTTAAAATACGGCCAATTCACTAGCATGTTTTTGAAAAGTCTTTTTGTTTCAAAAAATATATTATCGTGGAGTTTGAAGAGAAAAAATGTATTTTAGCATGGATTTTTGCAAAGAAAAATCATTTCTTGCATTTTGAGATTTTACAACATGTTTGTAAAAATCCAAAGGGTATTGGCCAATATTCCAAAAATATTAAAATCATTTTTTGGGTTTATTATTCACTGTTGATATTTGGATAAATAAATCCTAAGGGGTCAATATCCAAAATATTCGGCGGGGATAATATGCTATTATTCTCTGTTCGGAGTTTGGATAAATAAATCCTAAGGGGTTAATATCCAAAATATTCGGCGGGGATGATATGCTATTATTCACTGTCGGTGTTTGGATAAATAAATCCTAAGGGGTTAATATCCAAAATATTCGGCAGGGGTAATATACCATCAACATTGAACCAACATATATTTTTGAAAGATCGATATCATAGCAATCATAATACAAACAAAAATACCAAGCAGCTTACCTTAGGTAGGGCGTACTAGGGGTGCTAAAACCTTCCCTTTACGCAACCAGTCCCTTACTCTAGAATCTCTGAAAGACCAGTTTTAGGTTCCTAGTAACCATAATACTAGGTGGCGACTCCCTTTTTCACGAAAATAAAGATTAGACCCCGACATTGAATATTTCCCTCGCACGCGGGGAGGGTCGCCACGACGCCGCGTTCATTTTTTTTGGGGTGCGACAGAATGGCGACTCCGCTGGGGACTTTGGACTAGGCTTGATAATGTTGTTTGTTTATGATATGTTATTGTTTTTCATATTGCTATGGATGGTTTATATTTTTCAGAAGCTTTAGCATGTATCTTTACATCCTGTCATCATAATATGCCTTGTCATGCATCACTTTTATTATTTTGAGAGCACACACACTAAACTTTGAGTTAAGTGGGGGACTAGCAGCTTACCTATGACTTGAGTCAAGGTTGAAGTTTGTGTAAACCCCAACTCTTTGCTGAGTGTTTAGACGGGTAGTGATTGGTATACGTACCATCCCGCTATCTGCTAAACCCCTATATCGTCTTTACGAAGATGATCACTGGGACAGCAAGAGACCCTCTTTAGAGACCAAGTAGTAAACTACCCTGTGTCTCACGTAAAGGAACTAGAACCTATTATTAAGGTGTACGCTCCATAATATCGTTTTTGCATAAAAAGATAAAAACAAAAAAAAAAGTCATTTTTTATCACAATCACACATCATATCATGCATTATTGCACGCATCGTCGACCGGGAAACATAGGTCTCTTTTTTGGAACCCACGATACTCGACTAAGAAAAAAGATGGGAAATGAAGAAAGGTCCTAGAAGTTGCTACCAGTACCTTCGATCAAAAGCTAGTCGAAAGAGATAAGTTCTAAAGTTGGGAGGCCCAAGAAGCTCCATTGATGCTCAAAATGTAATCAATAATACTTGTTAGATTGTGATGTTTTCTATGTGATTTGTCATTTTCTATTTTTGTTTTGTTTTTATTGACAATCATGACTTAAGATATCAATAGGATCTTATCTTCGTTTTCAAGCCAAAATTTTTCTTCTAATAGGATCATGTATTTTCAAAAAAAAAATTCTTTTACTATGCATTTACACCACAAAAAAAAGAAGAAGAAGAAGGTCTTTCACAATAACATCTGCACTTTACACTGAGAATGAATGACCAAATTTTAAAATACATAACAGATGTAGAGGAGGAACAAGTGGATGAATAGAACATTAGAGAATTCACAAAATTAATCAAGTTTGGAAACCCACTAAAAAGGAACTTGAAACCATAAATATGGGTAATGAAGAAAGCCACAGAGAGCCCAGGATAAGAACTCTAAAGGGAACAAAAGACTTGATTAAATTGCTTAGAGATTACATAAATGTTTTTGCTTGGTCTTACGAGGATATGCCTGAATTGGATATGGATAGCGTAGTATACAAGGTACCGCTGGAAGAAGCATGCAGGCCGATTAAGCAAAAGCTAAAAAGAACCCATCCAGAAGTTCTGATCAAAGTATGGGTAGAAATTGAAAAAACAATGGAACGCTGATTGTTTTTTTAGAAGCAATCACATATCCACAATGAGTTATCAATTACATTCCTCAATTTCGTCTTTGGGGTTCCCATAATTAACTGAAGTCATTCTCAAAATTCGAGCTGTTAATTAGTACTATTATTGGTTGACTTAAACAGTGAGATGCTTAAAGCTGACAGGAGGAACTCCAGTATGCATTATCCTCAATGTCTTGTCTAATTTTTGAAACCTAAACAGCAAAAAAAAAAAAAAAAAGATCTTTCATTAACTGAAGCTGAAAACAGGTCTGGAATGAAAAGAAGCAGAAGATCCTTCAACTGAAATGCACTTTATAGTAAACCAACAATGTTTATACGGACAAAAATCACCAACCAAGACTACAACACATTGCGCATTTAGAAGCTGGCCGAATGGAAACAATATCTTAGTCACAGATAGTTGCTGTCAACGAAATGTGGACGATTAAAGTCGTAGATAAAGGGCAAATCAAATCGTTAATTTTACACGATAACATATCATAGCTTCTTTGACAATGATCAAAACCCAAATCCAAAATGTACGGAAAGCAAGAAATAACATATCTTTAAAACCCATAATCAGATGAAGAAAAGGAAGCAGTCCTTTACTTAACCGGGTTGTTAAAAAAACTTGAATAGATAATTCGACTAAGGATCTGATGCATCAAAATTCCTAAAAGTTATCAAGAAGTGAAAGTGATTAACTGATGCATACAGCTAGAATCATTAGAATGGAAGCCTTAAGGAAAAGAATACAGGAAATCTAAAAACCCCAAGAAATTAGAGTATGTGTGGACTTTAGGGAATTAAATCGTGCTAGCTCTAAAGATAATGTTCTCCACATATAAACATGGTGTTTGACAATGCAGCCCATAGTTCCATATATTCCTTTATGGATGGGTAAAAAAAAAAAAAACTTACCAAAATTACCTCTCTAAACTAGCTGAAAAATATGAGGAAGTACAGTTCACACATCTAGGAAGGAAAGCAAATCAGTTTGCGGAGGCTTTGGCCACACTAGCTTCTATGGTTAGAATAGACTTAAGACAACTTGCAGTCGATACACATTAATATCAGAAATAACCCAACTCACTGTTGCTCAGTAAAGGAGAAATAGATGGAAACCTTGATACTATGATATCAAGAATTTCATCCAAAACTAGGCCCATCCCATGAGGGCATCCAAAATCAAAATGAAGACCTTGAGGAGGTTGACAATGGATTTTTATCTTGACAAGGGAAGTTTTCTATAAGAAATCATCTTATGGGACTTTGCTAAGATACCTAGAAGAACCTGAAGCCAAAGACGTGTTACAAGAAATCTATAAAAGGATGTTAGCGGACATATGATGGCTAGAAAAATACAAAGAATTGGTTATTTTAGGATGACATTAGATAAGGATTGCATTGACTATGTCCGCAAGTATCAGGTCTACGGTGACAAAATCAATGCCCTTTTGGCTCCTTTATTTAACTTGATATCTCCATTGGCCTATTTCATCCCAAACTAGACCCATCCCATGGGGGCATCCAAAATCAAAATGAAGACCTTGAGGAGGTTGACAATGGATCTTTATCTTGACAAGGGAAGTTTTCTATAAGAAATCATCTTACGGGACTTTGCTAAGATACCTAGAAGAACCTGAAGCCAAAGACGCGTTACAGGAAATCTATAAAAGGATGTTAGCGGACATATGATGGCTAGAAAAATACAAAGAATTGGTTATTTTAGGATGACATTAGATAAGGATTGCATTGACTATGTCCGCAAGTATCAGGTCTACGGTGACAAAATCAATGCCCTTTTGGCTCCTTTATTTAACTTGATATCTCCATTGGCCTTTTGTAATGTGAGAAATTGTTGTGATTGAGCCTATCAACCCAAAAGCTAGCAATGGTCATAGGTTTATTATCGTGGCTATCGACTACTTCACAAAATAGGTAGAATCCGGGTCATTTGCTCCTGTGATGCAAAAAAAGAAAAATGGTGAAGAAACTTGTTGAAAGAGATTTGATAGGTCGATACGAGCCACCAAAAAAGATTATAACTGATAATGCGCAAAATTTCAAGGAAAAAATATTAATAGAACTCTGCGCTAAATTAAAAATCAAGCATTCCAATTCCTCGCCGTATAAACCAAAGATGAATGGTGCGGTAGAATCTACTTATTAGAATGCTAAGAAGAGTATTCAAAAGATGGTAGTAAACCACAAGGATTAGCATGAGATGTTGCCCTTCATGCATACCGTACCACAGTTCGGACTTTAACAGGAGCCGCCCCGTACATGTTGGTGTATGGAATGGAGGCAGTGATGCCTTTAAAAGTGGAAATCCCATAATTAAGAGTATTGATAGACTCTGAACTAGAAGAAGTAAAATGAGAAATTTAGATATGAACAATTGGATTTGATTAGCGAAAAGAGGATAGCTGCAATTTGTCATCATTAATTATAACAAAGAAGGATGGCCGAATCATATGATAAGAAAGTCTGACCTCAAAAAAATTCCGAGAAGGAAATCTGGCACTAAAGAAAATATTGCCTTTACCAAGAGAAGATCAAAGTAAATGGGCCCCAAACTATGAAGGTTTTTATGTGGTAAAACAAGCATTCTCGGGAGGAGCTTTGTTACTATCTACAATGGACTTAGACTAGTGAATTCTGACTCTATAAAGAAATATCATGCCTGATACATGTTGTAACCTCCCAATCAATACAATAAAATTCGGCCATGAATTCTTGTTACAAGAAACTTTTTCTTCACAAAGCGTATGACCTAATAATATTTTATTTGAACTTGGCATGTTTTGTACACCATGCTTGGGGGAAAAAAAAGAAAAAAAGAAAAATAACTTCTGAAACACCAGCTATGAGTTTGTTTAAAAATGGTGATTTGCATCAAAAGCGTCAATTTGCATAAAAAAAACCATATTTTGAGTTATTCTTTTAAAAATATCTTCTTGAGTCTTCATAGAAAGGTTAATTTAAACATCGATAAAAGTATAAGGAAAACTTCAATGGAGCAAGGGCCCCAAGAGAAACCAAAAGTCTCTTCACCAAGCGTAAAAAGAAAAGGGATAGCGCATGGAGCACATTCTATTTCAAATCAGTCAAACAATCGCTCGAGGAAGACTACAATGAATAGGGGGGGACCTATGTTTCCAGAAGAGGTAACAAAAACATGCATGTTATATTGTCATAACACTAACCTGACAGGAAAGGTGTGGCGAAAGCCAATGTAATTCCAAGTTTTGGAAAATATGGAGAAACAAAATCTCAGGTCAACAAAATCACGGAAGATGAATTGAGGATCAGTGCTACTTTGTTCCTTAACCCGGGTAGGTCACCCGTCATAACGAGACCCGGGTAGGTCACCCGTCACCATTGAGACCATACTAACCCGGGTAGGTCACCCGTCATAACGAGACCCGGGTAGGTCACCCGTCACCATTGAGACCATGCTAACCCGGGTAGGTCACCTGTCATAACAAGACCCGGGTAGGTCACCCGTCACCATTGAGACCATACTAACCCGGGTAGGTCACCCGTCACCATTGAGACCATACTAACACGGGTAGGTCACCCGTCATAACGAGACCCGGGTAGGTCACCCGTCACCATTGAGACCATGCTAACAGGGTAGGTCACCCGGAGCAATGAGACCAAGCTAACAGGGTAGGTCACCCGGAACAATGAGACCAAGCTAACTTGGGTAGGTCACCCGGAACAATGAGACCATGCTAACAGGGTAGGTCACCCGGAATAATGAGACCATGCTAACTTGGGTAGGTCACCCGGAACAATGAGACCATGCTAACTTGGGTAGGTCACCCGCAACAATGAGACCAAACTAACTTGGGTAGGTCACCCGGAACAATGAGACCATTCTAACTTGGGTAGGTCACCCGGAACAATGAGACCAAGCTAACAGGGTAGGTCACCCGGAACAATGAGACCATGCTAACTTGGGCAGGTCACCCAGAACAATGAGACCATGCTAACTTGGGCAGGTCACCCGGAACAATGAGACCATGCTAACAGGGTAGGTCACCCGGAACAATGAGACCATTCTAACATGGGTAGGTCACCCGTCACAATGAGACCAACTTCATTTTTCTTTACAACACTTACTAGTTAAAGTCTTTTACAAAGACTTTAGTCGTAAGCATTGTAAAGAAGGGGGCAACTGTCATAACCCAATTTTGGGTCATTCCCCAAAACTTCCCGAAAAAAAAAATAATAATAATAAAATAAAAGGGGCTGGTGTCGGTAGGAAAATTGGGGTGAAATTTTGATTGTTTTCGAAAGCTCAATCGTACCTCTTTTGTGCCAATAATTGAAGGAAAACGCAGATTCAAGGCTAAAGTAAGTTATTATCGGATAAATCTGCATAGAAATGAGGTCGAAAGATATAATTATATTTTTATGGGTCAATTCGATTTAATCATTGGCTAATTCAAAAGTGTAATTCTGTTTGAGATTTAATTTAGGGTCTAATCGAAGAATTTAATTAAGCACAATGACTTAATTTTACTTTAAATTGGTCAAATTAATTTTATTAAGGGCTTAGTCAATGAGAAATCAAGTTTTAAATTTAATTCGGGCTCAATTGATGAGAATGAATTTTTCAGAGACCAATTTAAATTTATTCAAGCCGATTATGCGAAATCGGGGACCAATTTGATTAAATTACAAGTTAACGTTCAATCGAGGGTTAAATCGCACAAATCAAAATTAGGGACCCAAATAAAAAGAGACGCGCAAAGCTAGGGATGTTTTTGAAATACTAACGGGGATACAATTGCATAAAATTAAAAGTTTAAAACTAATTAGGGGTGTAATTGAAATAATTAAATATTGAAGGACCAAATTGCAAAAAAAGGAGAGGACAGCCGTGGCCATCCACGACCTCTCTGCAAATTCTTTGCAGAGGCAGCCTCTGCAAAGAATTTGCAGAGCAGCCTCTGCAAAATTCGTTGCAGAGGCAGTCTCTGCAACAAATTTGCAGAGGCGTCCTCTGCAGAATTTACAGGGGAGGCAGAGGCAAGAGCTGCCTCTGCCCCTATAAATAGAGAAGAGAAGGAGAGTTACAAAGGGGGGGACTGAAAAAAGAGAGACTGAAAAGGGGGAGGAGAACAAAGTGTTTGACGACAGAGGAGAAAAAAACGAAAAGGAGGGAGAAGGAGAATAGAGGAAGAACAGACAGTAAAAGAGAAAGAAAAGAAAGGAAAACAAGCAGAGAGAATAGAAGCAAAATCTTACGTTAAATTCGAACTTCGTCTCTCTCGGTCTGCCATGTCTCTCTCTCACTAAAAAAAAACCCAGCAGCCACACGCCTCTCTCTCTTCCTCCGGCAACCAACTCCAGCCACCAACTCCGACCACCACACACCTCTCTGTAGTCCCGATCATCTCCAGCGTCACTACAGCAGCACAACAACCTCCTCCAGCGAAGCAGCAGACCAGTAGCCCGACGACAGCAGCCACAGACCATTACCTTCCGACGCCAACTCCGGCAACCACAGGCCCCCATTTTCGACGCCACCACGTCCAAAAGAACCACCTCGATCTCCTCTACCTAAAGGTGTTAACAGGTACGCTTTTCATTACACTCGAAAATTTGCCAATCTACTGTTCATTTTCTTCCTCAGGCCGTGCATGCAGGGGACGATTTCTGTCCCCCTGCATGCGGGCTGGGCCTGAGTGAGGAAGGCCGGGCTTTATGCCCGGCCCAAGATCCCAAGTAACCTGGGATCCAGCCCGCAAAGACTGGAGCCCAGCCCGAGAGAAATCATGGGCCGAATCCCATAACCAAGATCTTTCTGGGCCGACGGCCCAGACCCGAGATTTTCTGGGCCGACGGCCCGGGTCCCTCTGGCTGACAGTCCAGCCCGGGGCAGGCTGGGCTGGCAGCCCAGACCCCAATTAGGGTGGGCTGATGGGCAGCCCACCCAGAAAAAAATAAGAAATAGAAAAAAGTAATAATAAATAGAAAAAAATATATCACTTTTAAACAAAAAATGGTTTTAAAATACGGCCAATACACTAGCATGTTTTTGAAAATTCTTTTTGTTTCAAAAAATATATTATCATGGAGTTTGAAGAGAAAAAATGTATTTTAGCATGGATTTTTGCAAAGAAAAATCATTTCTTGCATTTTGAGATTTTACAACATGTTTGTAAAAATCCAAAGGGTATTGGCCAATATTCCAAAAATATTAAAATCATTTTTTGGGTTTATTATTCACTGTTGATATTTGGATAAATAAATCCTAAGAGGTCAATATCCAAAATATTTGGCGGGGATAATATGCTATTATTCTCTGTTCGGAGTTTGGATAAATAAATCCTAAGGGGTTAATATCCAAAATATTCGGCGGGGATGATATGCTATTATTCACTGTCGGTGTTTGGATAAATAAATCCTAAGGGGTTAATATCCAAAATATTCGGCGGGGATGATATGCTATTATTCACTGTCGGTGATATACCATCAACATTGAACCAACATATATTTTTGAAAGATCGATATCATAGCAATCATAATACAAACAAAAATACCAAGCAGCTTACCTTAGGTAGGGCGTACTAGGGGTGCTAAAACCTTCCCTTTACGCAACCAGTCCCTTACTCTAGAATCTCTGAAAGACCAGTTTTAGGTTCCTAGTAACCATAATACTAGGTGGCGACTCCCTTTTTCACTAAAATAAAGATTAGACCCCGACATTGAATATTTCCCTCGCACGCGGGGAGGGTCGCCACGACGCCGCGCTCATTTTTTTTGGGGTGCGACAACCTGTTTGGGTTGCGTTTAAAGTTGTTCATGCCGATGATGATGTGTGGTTGTGGAAGCTCTGGCAACTGGTCGTGCTAATAAATTAGCATGAGCTGGTGCAAAAGAAAACAAATGAGGTCGTGAGCAGCACTATTCCAATCCACAATGAATTCAGTGTGGATGAATAGTGCGGCCATGACATGATTTAGCTTTTTATAATTTATGGTTTGCTCATAATGATAAGGTGGTTGGGCATCTTCGACACTACTCATGTTAACTAATTAGCATGAACAATACCTAGGGAATGCATTGATTGGACACTATTGAGTAGCATTTAACAACAAAAGAATGCATCCAGTTGAGTGTTGATCAGCAGCGGGAGATGGTCATTGCATGGTGACAGTTTTTACTCCGCATCTCTCAATCAGGTTTGGCTTAAAACCAATTCTAGTTACCCTAAAAAAAAATACTTATGCGTGGCCAGCCTTCAAGTTTTGTCCATGCTACTAAATTAGCATGCATAGTAACACATGATGATTTATCGCTCGCCCATTCTACAAATCTTTGATGTGAACAGCTACAAAGGATGATCAGCGGTGCGACATGCGCCAGACACTGCTAGCCTCAAAAGAAGATTTATGCGCTTAGAAGGCTTTACAGTTTATTAATGCTAATTAGGTGGCATAATCAGTGGAATATGGTGATTTGTCGTTCAGACAACAGTTGATCATCAGTGGTTTGGGCAGTGCTTGAAGTTGTTCATGCCGATGATGAAGTGCGGTCGCGAGAGCTCTAGAAACTACTTATGCTAATTAATTAGCATGAGCAGTTGCAAAAGAAAGCTAATTAGGTCGTGAGCTACACTATTCCAATCCACGATGAATTCAATGTGGATTAACAGTGCAACCATGATCTAATTTAGCTTTTTCTATAATTTATGCTTTGGGCAGCTTTAGGCACCAGTCACATGAGCAGTGGCTCACAATGATGAGGGTGCTGAGCATCTTCGGCACTGCTCATGCTAACTAATTAGCATGAACAGTACCTAGGGAATGCATCGATTAGACACTGTTGTGTAGCATTCAACAACAACAAAATGCATCCAATTGAGTGTTGATCTGCAGCGAGAAATGCTCTTTCCATGGCAACAGTTTTTACTTCGCATCCCTCAACCAGGTTTGGTTTAAAACCAATTCCAATTACCCTCAAAAGAAGACCCGTGTGTTGGGCAACCTTCAAGTTTTGTCCATGCTAATTAATTAGGATGAACAATAACAAATGATGATTTCTTGCTCGCCCACTCTGCGAATCGATGATGTGAACAGCTGCAAAGAATGATTAGCGGTGTGGCATGTACCGAACACTGTTAGTCTCAAAAGAAAATTTGTACGTTGAATAGGCTTTAACAACTGTTAATGCGAATTAGGTGACATACAGTGGAATATGGTAATCTATTGTTCGGGTAGTAGCTGATTATCAACAGTTTGAGCAGCGCTGGAAGTTGTTCATGCCGATGAAGTGTCATTCTTTATATTTTAAAAATTAATTTTGATATCAACACATGAAAATAATATAAAAATACTAAAAAATCATTTAAATCAAAAAATAAAAATGTATATAATTTTATTGTTTTAAAACAACACTTTTGTAAATGAAGTGTCAGTACGATAACAAACCTGCAATGTGTGGATTTCCTTTGAATTGGCAAAACATGTTGTGCCTCCCATGCCTAGACTTCTACCCTCGCACGCCTGGGCACCAGGCCTCCCACATCTAGGCGCCAGACCTCTGTTTTCTTAATAAGGTTATAATATTTTTTTTTCTAATATGAATTGATGTTTTTTATGCAGTTTCTTTTTTATTTCATTTTATTTGATATTTTTTATGTGTATGCATTTTTTTTTATTTAAATAAAAATTTAATTTATTAAACATAACTGAATTTATAGATTTATCGCTGAATAATATATCTTCATAATTTAGACTTAGTTACTATAAATAATCTTATTTATTTATTTTTATATATATATAATTTTTAATTTATTTAACTAAAAATATACAAAATGTTTTTAATTTTTTTATATATAAAGAAACGTTGAAATACTTGCAATTTCATATTTCTTTTATTTCTGCCTTAAATAAAAATTATAATGGAAGGCCGGGGCAATTACATTTCTTTATAAATGAATGTAATTTTATTAAAAAAAAGAAGAATTGTGCAAGAAAGAAAATCTTGGAGGTTCATGTTAAAACAAGAAACGAAAGGGCGAGAGAGAGAGGAAAACAGAGGGAAATCAACCACAAGTTTTCTGTATGTACACTTAACAAAAAGGTGAGCCGGCTTTGGTAATACCAATCTTGATTTTGTTAATCTTTCTTTATGCTGCAAGAAAACTGGAGAAAATGGAAGCAGAGCCATCAACCACAACAACAACCAGGATTACTGATTTGAACGAGGACTCACTGGCTCACTGTGCCACATACTTGTCCCTTCAGGACCTCTCCAATTTAGCCACGACCTGCAAATCCCTCAAACGCGTTGCTTATTCTGATTCTGCAGCGTGCGAATAATTCTCTAAGGGAGAAATGGAGAAGAAGGCTGAAGAAGAAGATAGTACACTCACACTGCGTGAGTGACCTGTAGGGAGAAGAGAATTTCAGGAATTCAGTTATATTTTTCTTGTATGTTTTCTGTGCCAATGATTGGCAATTAAAAAGAAAAACAGCGTCCTCTGTCGATTTGCCTTGCACAGGTGGCAATATCCCTTAGCTACTGGAATTAACTAGAATATTAAAGAACTACACAAAACGACTGCGTTTTGTTTACAATTATTTGAATTCTAATTACTTTAGTTTCCCTCTCGTTTCTCATCTGTTCTTCTGCTTCTTTGTCCGTGACAATGCCCACTCCTTGAAAAAATCACCTTGTCCTCAAGGTGGGAACTGAGGAAATCTCCACCCGAACTCTTCTGCGTCCTCCCACGTTGCCTCTGTCAAAGGTAATCCCTTCCAAAGAACTAAGAACTGAGTTATGGTTGCATTTCCCTTTTTTACCATTCTCCTCTCAACGATTTGTTGTGGCTGTAACAGGGGTGTCTTCGAGAAGCTTGGCAGATCAGTTTGTACCCCATGGTTGCCCACGTGTTTCTTCAGCTGGGATACGTGAAAGACAGGGTGTATCATAGCCCCCGCAGGTAATTGCAACCGGTAAGCCACCTTCCCAATTTTCTTGATGACTGTGTAGGGACCATAGTATTTTGCTGAAAGTTTGTGGGATGCTCTCTGATAGACTGATTTCTGTCGATAGGGTTGTAATTTTAGATAGACTAAGTCACCCTCTGAGAATACCCTTTCACTCCTCTTCTTATTTGCTTGCTGTGTCATGCGATTCTGGGCCTGCACAAGATTTCTCCTGATGAGCTTGATCATGTCCTCTCTTTGGGTGAGATGGTTGTCCACAGCCTCGACAGGGGAATCCCTTGTGGTGTAGGGGATGTGAATGGGAGGTACAAACCCGTAGAGTATTTCATAGGGTGTCTTCTTTGTGGATGTGTGGTAATTGGTATTATACCACCACTCACAAGAGCTCAGCCACTGCCCCCATTGTGTAGGAATGGTCCCGGTCATACACCTTAAGTACCCTTCAATACATTTGTTAACAACCTCCGTTTGGCCATCTGATTAGGGGTGATAGGCTGTGGAATAGTGTAGATTAACCCCTTGCTGGGCGAATAATTCTTTCCAGAACTGACTGAGAAAAACGCTATCCCGATCACTTACTATTGTGGCTGGCATCCCGTGCAGCTTATACACATTATCCATGAAAGCTTTGGCCACTGTAATAGCTGAATAGGGGTGGGCTAAAGCTATCATATGGGCATATTTGCTAAACCGATCAACCACCACGAAAATGACTTCTTTTCCTTCTGATTTGGGCAACCCCTCAATAAAATCCATGCTAACATCAATGAAGGGAGCATGGGGTATTGGTAAGGGCTGTAGCAAGCCTGGAGATTTGACATTTTCATTCTTATTTTGCTGGCATATGGTGCATTCTCTAACATATTGTCTCACCAATCTCTGAAGTTTCTTCCAATAAAAAACCTGTCCCACCTTCTTGGTAGTTGCAGTAGCTCCTGAGTGTCCACCTACTGCGGAGTCATGATAGAGGCTGATGATTTGCCTCTGTAAGCTAGGGTCGTGCCCCACGACCACCTTTCCCTTTCGAAAGAGGGTTTGATTTACCCAAGAGTAATGGGGATGTGAATCTGCCCCCCTGGACAATTCTGCTGTTAGTAGCCGTAGATTAGGGTCAATTTCCCATGTCTTCCTTATCTCTTCCATGATATTGGTGGAGATTGATGAGAGTGTCAGGGCACTCAATTCTTGGTGAGAAATCCTGGATAAGGCATCCGCGGCAAGATTATCCTTTCCCCTTCTGTACTCAATGTCATAATCGAACCCCAATAATTTCGTGAGCCATACTTGTTGTGCAGCATGAGTGGCCTTCTGGTCTAGCAAGAATTTCAGGCTGGAATGGTCTGTTCTGATGAGGAATTTCCTCCCCCAGAGATAATGCTTCCACTTGGTGACGGCGTAGACAATAGCTAGTAACTCCTTCTCATAAGTTGAAAATGCTAGCTGCCTAGGTCCCAAAGCCTTACTTATAAAAGCTAGAGGATGGCCTTCTTGCATGAGCACTGCTCCCATACCTACCCCAGATGCATCTGTCTCTACCACAAAAATCTTGCTAAAGTTGGGCAGGGCTAACACAGGGGGTTTTGTCATGGCCTTCTTTAAGTCTTCAAAGGCTGTGGTGGCTGATTCTGTCCAAACAAAAGAGTCTTTCTTCAGCAATTGAGTTAGAGGTCTGCAAATAAGACCATATCCTCGTACAAACCTCCGGTAATACCCCGTTAGTCCTAGGAAACCCCTAAGTTGCTTGAGGGTTGTAGGAATCTGCCACTGTAGTATAGCTGCTACCTTTTGGGAATCAGTAGCCACTCCTTCTTGGCTAATTACGTGACCCAAGTACTCCATTTGGGTTGTCCCAAAGGCACATTTACTCCTCTTTGCCACCAATTGCTGTGCACTTAGCAGATTAAAAACTATTTTGAGATGTTGGAGGTGTTCAACCATGGTCTTACTATATATTAATATATCATCAAAGAAAACGAGAATGAATTTCCTCAAATGCTCTCGAAAAACATCATTCATCAAACTTTGGAAAGTAGCTGGTGCATTAGATAACCCGAAAGGCATAACAAGAAACTCATAGTGACCATTGTGTGTTCTAAAAGCTGTTTTAAACACATCTTCAGGTACCATTCGTATTTGATGATAACCAGCCCTTAAATCAATTTTGGAAAAAATAGTTGCCCCTTCTAACTCCTCTAGCAGTTCATCAATTATAGGAATGGGGTACTTATCTTTGATGGTGAGCTTGTTGAGAGCCCTGAAGTCAACACAAAACCTCCAGGTCTGATCCTTCTTTTTAACCAACACGACTGGGGAGGCAAAGGGGCTGTTGCTGGGTTGCACAATCCCTGCTTCTAACATCTCTGCCACCAATGTTTCCAGGGTATCTTTTTGCAGCCCTGAATATCTATAGGGCCTTAAGTTGACAGTCTTTCCTTCATCTTGGAGGGGAATTTTATGGTCATGTTGCCTGGCTGGGGGTAACCCCTGTGGTTCACAAAAAACGTGTTGATATTCCGAGAGCAATAATTGTAGAGGAGAGTTTGTTGAGCCTTGGTTCGCAGGTTGCATATCCATGGCAGACTGCTCCTCTTCCATTACTCTTAAGCTGCAAAGCCTTATCTCGGCTAGGGAGTTTTTCATGTTCATCAACCCATGCAATTCTTCCAATGGTATTGATTGAACCAACCTAGGCTCTTCCCCTCTCAGGATTACCTCTCGGCCTTGCCATTTGAAAGACACCCACCTTTCCTCATAATTTGATAAAACATTGCCCAATAGTTTTAACCACTGGATGCCTAGGACCATGTCATAGTTTTGCAACTTCATGACAAACATGTCTGCTTGGAATTGGACCCCTTGCATTTTCCAATTTAAGTTCTTGCAAATGGCTTTGCAGGCCATGGTGCCACCATTTGCTGCTTCCACTTCCACAGGCCTTATCGGAGATAGTGAGCACCCTATCTTGCTGGCTATATCGGAGTGCAGGAAATTATGTGTGCTTCCTGAATCTATCAAAACAAATATTGGGCATTTGTCAATCCTTCCCCAAACCTTGATAGTTTGGCAGCCTGCTATGCCTTGTATGGCTTGCAGGGACAAGTGGGGTATGGCCTCCACACTCATGGCCTCCATGGCCTCTTCTTCATCTGAACTGTCCCCATCATCTTCAACTATACACAGAGAATAGAGCTTCCTATTTCTGCACCTATGACCAGGTACGAATTTTTCCTCACACCAAAAACACAAGCCCTTGGCCCTTCTCTCTTCCATCTCCTTGGTTCTGAGGGGTCTAGTAGGTCTGTGATTTGAGTATGCAGGTTGGTTGTTTTGGACCGAGGTGGTCGGGTTGGGTAGTAATGCTGGGGAAAAAGGTTTTGAAGGTGAAAAGTTACTCTTGTGTGTGTTTGGGGTACATCCAAACCTTGCAGATGGCAGGTTGGAATTTGTTGGGTTCTGGGATTTTGGGTAGTGAGGGTTTATTTTTCGGTGGGTAAGGGTGTTATTGTGCAGCCTAGCTAAGTTATAGGCTTGTTTGAGGGATTTAGGTTCGAACATTTTCACCAAATTCTTGATCTCCACCTCCAATCCACCCAAGAAAAACACCAAGGCTTGTTTTTCAGAAATTTGTGCTCGGTTCCATAGTTCATCAAAATTTTTGATATACTCCTCTAGGTCTCCTTCCTGTCTGTGCTCAGTCAGTTCTTCTAAGGGGTCTCTTTGACACCCAAATCGACAGCACAAAGCTTCTACATACTCGGCCCAGGTGAGCTCATGCCCTTCCAAGCTTCTTGTATAGTTTTGATGCCAGTAAAGCGCCATTCCATCCAAGTAATACGAAGCCAGTTTCAGCTTCTCTGCTTCGGGTATTTCTTCTAAGTCGAAATATTGATTGCACTTGTACAACCATTTATGCACCTCTTCCCCCTCAAAAGTAGGAAATTCTCGTCGAGGCCTGCGTGACCTGTATGCAGGTTGAGACCCTTCACCCAACCATTCTGGGTTGTTGGTATGAGTCATGGGCTGAGGAATATGGGTGTTCTTAGAAGAACTTGCTTCCCCTGTTAAGGTTTGTAGGGATTGGTTCATGGCAAATTGTTGTGTTGCTAAATCTTTGATCATAGATTTGAGCTGGGCTAGGTCATCTGATTGAGCTTGCATCCTGATGTCTAGGCTATTGTTCTTCTGATGAGCAGCTTCCAAGGATTCATCTATCCTCCTGATATCTTGGGACCTGGTCTCTGGCGCCATTATTGAGGTCCGAAGAAGTGCAGGCTCTGATACCACTTGCAGCGTGCGAATAATTCTCTAAGGGAGAAATGGAGAAGAAGGCTGAAGAAGAAGATAGTACACTCACACTGCGTGATTGACCTGTAGGGAGAAGAGAATTTCAGGAATTCAGTTATATTTTTCTTGTATGTTTTCTGTGCCAATGATTGGCAATTAAAAAGAAAAACAGCGTCCTCTGTCGATTTGCCTTGCACAGGTGGCAATATCCCTTAGCTACTGGAATTAACTAGAATATTAAAGAACTACACAAAACGACTGCGTTTTGTTTACAATTATTTGAATTCTAATTACTTTAGTTTCCCTCTCGTTTCTCATCTGTTCTTCTGCTTCTTTGTCCGTGACAGATTCCATCTGGCAAAACTGCTTCAGGTTTCAAAAACCCATTTCCCTTTTCTTCTCTTACTTACAGTTTTTGTGTATTTGAATGAATTGTATATTCAGGGAGCATTGGCCACACGAGTTGTTACAAACTTCAGGGTTGAGAGAAGCATATTTAAAACGACGTGTTGCGGTTCAGCAATTCAAGTTTGTTGATCCTTTGGTTGCTGCCTTGTATGTTACAAATGCTAAACCTTTTGATCATATCATTTTGGACAAGAATGATTTTACCTTTTCCCAGGTATATTAACTCATCTACTTTTAATTTGCTGCTCTTTTTTTTTCCCATGACATTCATTGAGTTGTAAGCTTTTCTTGGTTGTTCAGGGCTCCTTCATACAAATGACAAATATTGATAGCTTTTTAAATGGAAGGGACGGTCTTACAGTGCTGAGTGATCATAATGCAAGAATCACTTGTATGAGGTTAGACTTTCTGAAGGGTTTGCCTTTTCTAAACTTGTTTAGGATCTGTTTTAAGTATGTAGAGAAAAGTAAAAAAAATAAAAATAGAAGAAAAATAAAAATGAGGAATTCAAATATCTTTTCTTTGATTTAAGAGAAGCTAGAGAAATCTAGTTTTCTTTGTTTCGATATATTGATGGAAAAGAAAAGAATTATTTAAAGGATGTAATGAGCAAGATTCTGTCAAAGATTTATTTTCTCATCGTTTCTCTTCCTTTCCTTTCTTTACTTTTCGTAATTTCAGCATCCAAACAAAGGAAGGTGACTTAATTCCCTTTACATCATTACTCTCCTTTCCAGTCCTTACCCTTAAAACATAAATAAAGCTAGAATCTGGTGAGTGGGCTGAAATGTTTCTCTGGATTTGACTAATGCAAGGAATATTAGTGTGTTACCAGGAATTTATTTTGTGGATGTAAATAGAGAGGAATGAGTTTGGATAGCTGGGATGCTTACTTGGAAATTTTATAGTTATGCTATCGTTCATATTAACAGAACTGGAATTTTGTGTGATTGTTTTTTGAGATATGAAAAATAATATGCGCAGATTGTTTCCCCTTAGCGAAACCTCTCTCTTTCGACATGACACACAGAGGAAGGAAAATGTTTTGGTAACCTCAAGTTGCGATCATTCAATTCGTCTATGGTGGAAGGTATACTTGAATTATTGATGTTGCTACTTTTTCATCAAAGTGAGACTGTTAGATTTGTACCTCCCTTGTTACCGAATTCATACTGGTCATACATGCTTTCAACTTCTCAGAAACTTTAGGACAACATAAATTATCAGCAGTTCCTGATCTATGTTGTTTTCGTGAATTTCTATTGACAAACAGAGGGAATGTTTTGTTAAGTTTATATGATATTGATTTATTGGTCTTGTGCTTTTCTATAGGGTTCTTGCCAATAATGTTTTAGAGGTCATAACGGTCCTGTTTTGACCTTGTCTGATAAATTGTTAGGCGATGGTAGTGCCAAAGTACTGGCAAGTGGTGGGGAGGATGGTACAGTTCGACTTTGGTCCCTCAGTTCAAGTGGAAAGCGTGGCCAACATGCTTTAAAGGCTACACTTTACAGGCATGAGAAGCCTATTAAATTGATGTCAGTTGCCGGGTATGAGCTGTTTTCTTAATATAGCATCTAATGCTTTCTTACCATGAAAACTAGAAGAAAGTAAAGTTTTAGCCTTTTATTGAAGTTATTAAGTCTTGTTAACTTGATATTATGAAGATTGGAGGGAAGAAAACATTTACAAATCTTCTTCTTTCAGTTTATTTTTTAGTTCTTCTGATTTCACTGACTCTTGTTGAGGTTATCATGCCCATAGAAGAAGAAGCAACTTCTAGTCAGTTAAAATGTGTGTGTGTGTGTGTGTATAATTAACACTGAAGAAAGGGGATGCATTCTCCTATTTGAATTTAATTTTGATCATTGTTGTATTCATGGTTGATTTTCTCTAGTAAAAAGTGATAGCTTCTGTGAAAATTGATTAGAATGGTTTGAGGTTCTAGTTTTGACCACATATAACCTTTGGTAGTTTTTTTCTCTGTGACAGATTAGTGATCTTGATTTTATGGCCTGCCCAAGTTTTACCTGCAAAATTTATCAGTCTCATAACTGAAAAGATAAGTTGATAGATTGCATGGTTTAATGGCGTGGTGCTTTACTTTGGTGACTGAAAAGGATAACATGTGGTTTAGTAATGAGTAATCATACAAAGTTGAAAGCTTTTGGCAAACATTGTCTCTATTTATCTGTGTCTGACATGGGCATGTGCTTCATGTGGTGCCTAGCATCTTGTTGTGATCTTTAGTGGAAGTTCCTTGAGGTTCATCTTTTCCCATAATGATACTAATCCATATTTCCTTCAGGCACAGAACATCTCTTTTGGCAACCATCTCAAAAGATTCCAAGGTACTCTTTCATCTTTTGAGTGCAACCTTGCTGTAAATTTAGCATACTGATTTTCTGAATTATTGTTTGACCTGTGTCTAGATTGCAAGGTACTCTTTCAAGTTCTGATTTTATTTAGTTGTCCTTTCAAAAAATATGATAGTCCATCTTCAAACGCTACTTTTTTCAGAACTATGAGAGTCACAAGTAAACTTGAATTTTGCATATATGGACAAGGGGACCTGGTTGAGGAATGTTTGAAACACTAGGGAGATAATTGAAAGATCTTTCTTTTGGGATGTAATTGAGAATTGGGTAATAGGTTATGGACAAAATATAGGTTCCCTTAGAAATTGTTTTCACCCTAAAGCCCCTTAGAACAACATTTTCATTTTTATGTAATGGCCCTCTTGAAACTGAAAGATACATTCTTAGTTCGCTTCCTCATCACTTAAGATCATTGGGTGTGTGTTTTCCTCTATAGATTGATCCACCATGTGCTTTGAAATATGATATGAGGTTACTGTCGCATATTGCGTTTCAATATAGAGTTTCATGAATATAGATATGTTCTTAAGGTTAGTCTTGGATCGATCAGCTTAATGTCTTCTTTTTGCTTCTTTCGTCAGCAGTACCCAACTTGCCTTCTAGGAAACAGGTGGGCACTGCATTAGAGCAATTCGTTGTGCGTATTGTTAATTTAGGAGGTTGGTTTCATATTATTTTAATGGTTCTAGAAATAAGCAGAAAAGGCTAACCCTTGTCCTTCTGCTTTGACCAGATATGGTCACATGATAGACAATGTTGTCTTGATTGTAACTGGAACCTTGCACGAGAGAGATGTTCAGGAGCTATTGGAGAAATGCCATCCTTTGGGCATGTTTGACAGGTTTTGTTACACTATGTTTTACTGCTTTTTAGTCTTGATAGTTTATGGAACCTTTCGTGATTTCTATTTGTGTTGGCCCCCGGTATTGCCACCCTGGCTGTTGCGCAGAATATGCGAGAGCTTTACAGATTGGTGCTTGTTGACACACCACTTGCACCATACTTCTCAGAGTGCATCACATCAGATGTATGTTACAGCATCACTTGCTTGTCTCACTTTTAATGTTCTTTTGATTCTTGCACTTGTGATATTCACTTCTGCATCAAATTGTTCATACATTTTTGTGTAGCATAAAATAGGCTTTTATGACAACTTGAATGATCGGCAACTTGTTCATTCCTGTTTGCCAGTCAATATTATGCTATCATGTTGTTTTGTTGATGGGTCTGAGGATGTAGTGTGTAGAGAGAAATCAACTCAAAACAACAATGAACAGAAAATTGTTGGGTTAAACTAGAAGAAAATTGAAGTTGGAACTAAATAGGTTTATGAGCTGTAGAAAACTTCTCAAATGTATAATGAATGGCTATAATATAAAACATATCTGAATAATAACCTAGCAATCATATATATTCTAGTGCTAGGCCTGAATCCTAATCCACGTAGGAAAATAAAAATCCTTATTGAAAGTTATATAGCTAATTAGAATCCAACTAAATAACTAAGGAACTAACAAAGGAAAAATATTTAATAATCCTGAAGCTCCTATGCCAATCCCCTTGGGGTTAGAAAACTTGACTTAGATGCAAAATCTTCATCGATTCAGCATTTAACTCAGGTTCAGCCTTCTTCAACCCTTCCTCAGCCCTCCAAGTGCTCTCACTAGCTGGTTTACCAAAAAAAAATGCTTCCACCGTCTGACCTCTTTGACATCCAAAATCTTTTCATAACTTCTTGTTGCACCTTTGGTAGTTGAAACATTTGCGCTGCAACTTCAGCTGCTTCTCCATCAAATCCCTCAAATTGAAATAGATCGCATACATTAAATATTGGACTGATCTGTAAATCAGGAGGCAGCTCTATAACCTAGGCATTGGAACTAATTTTCTTTAATATTTTACTTAGAGCAAAATCTTTTCGTTAACATCTTGTTGCACCTTTTGTATTTGAATCATTTGATCTGCAGCTGAAGCTGCTTCTCCATCAATGTGGATTGGAATGATCTGTAATTCAGACGGCAGCTCAATAAAATAGGCATTGGATTTAAGTTTTGTTAATATTTTACATGCCCAAAATCTTTTTGATAACTTCTTGGTTGCACCTTTGGTTGTTAAACCATTTTCTCTGCAACTTCAGCTGCTTCTCCATCAAATCCCTCTAATGGAAATAGATCACAAACAATGTGGATTGAAATGATCTGTAATGCAGACGGCAGCTCTATATAATAGGCATTGGAACTAAGTTTCGTTAATCTTTTACATGCCCAAAATCTTTTTGATAACTTCTTGGTTGCACCTTGGGTTGTTGAATCATTTTCTCTGCAACTTCAGCTGCTTCTCCATCAAATCCCCCAAATGGAAATAGATCAAAAACATTAATTTTTTTACTGATCTGTTATTCAGATGGCAGCTGTATAAAATAGGCATTGGAACTAATTTTCTTCAATATTTTACATGTCCCAAACTTACCTGACTTGAGTTTATGATATTTTCCCTTAGGAAGCCTTTCTATCTTTAAATGTACAAGTAGCAATCTCCCTCTTCAAATTCTTGGACCTTGCAATATTTACTTGCAGAAGTAGCATAGGATTGATTGCTAGCCTTTAAAGTTTTCCCTACTTCTTTTTCACGAGCCCTTCTAGTTTGATCAGAAAAGGCTCACTGTCATCACTAAATCTAGCTTCTGGAGGTAGTGACACCAAATCAAGAATGTGTTGTCGCTTGAGTCCATGGGCTGCTTTGAATGTTGTATTCTTTATTGATCTAGTAATTAAATTGATGCAAGTAAATTCAGCTTGAGGAATAACCAAATCCCAACTTTTCACATGATTTCCAGCTAGACATATCAGCAAATTCCCCAGCTTCGATTAATAGATTCAGTTTGACCATCTGTTTGAGGATGATAAGTGTTGGAAATATTTCAATTCAGTCCCCATTTTCCTCCATAAAGTACTCCAAAAGTGTGGTGTAAACTTAAAACCCCATTCTGAAACACTTGAAGAGGTACACCATGTAATCTCATGACCTCTCTAAAGAATAAATAAGCAATATATGTAGCACCAGAGGTTTTGAAACATAGAATAAAATATGCCAACTTTGAAAAATCATTCACCATAAAAAAAGTAGAATCATATCCCTTTGCTGTATTTGAAAGTCCTGAGCGAAAATCAATGCTCAAATGAATCCATGAAGCTTTTGGTATTGGCAAAGGAGTTTACAAACCTGTATTTTGGGTAGTACCTTTGCCAATTGACACACATAACAACTTTTTGCCAACCTATCCACATCTCTATACACTTTGTTTGTCACCTTTGCCAAAGTCTTGTCTCTACCAAAAGAACCACCTATTCCATTCCCATGAAGCTCTAGCATAATCTGTTTGCGCTGTGATCCCTTTGGAATACATAATTGATTGCCTTTGAATATATAACCTTCATGCAACCTGCATGGTAACTGATCCAAGCTTGTTGGCCCTTTTAATTTCTCCAAAAACAGTTTTTAAATAGAGGTCTGTTTCATACTTATTTTTTAGTTCAATGAACCCCACAACTTGTGTTACACATTACAGCCAAGAGAGAAGACTGCCTACTTAGCCCATCATCTACTTTGTTAGATGCACCAGTGCTGATTTTAGCCTTACCTTGTTGTGCACGCTGCTCTGCAACCCCCTCCCACCATTGAAGTGTGGTGCCCTTCAATTTAAGCTTAACAAACAAACTTTCCTAGCTTCAACCATAGTTTTCCATTCAAAATAATTTTTCAAGCTTGCTTCCAATCTAAATAATCCTCTATATGCATCTTTTCATAAAAATCAGCAACTTCTATCTTAATGACTCCTCCATTCAGATCAAGGGCATGGGCTAAACTCTCTTCAAATCCACCTATTACTCCAGCATCTTGAGAAGGGTCTTCATCGTCCACCCCATCATGATGTTCATCCTCAAGATCAGCTTCTGATATGTCCAAGGGGTTGTGGTTCCCTTCTGGAATCTCCATTTGGGCTCCCATGACAAATCTTCAATTTCTTGTCTCAGTGCAGCCATATCTGCTTGGTGATCTTGATTTCCTCATCCACTAGCATGTCCAGCCACAGTTTAGGACCAAAACCTAAAGTAATCTAGGATCTTTTATGCTCTGATACAAATTCGACTTAGCTTTGGAAGAGAAATCAACTCAAAACAGCAAAGAATTGAATTTTTGGCTAAAATTAGAAGAAAAGTGAAGTTGGAACTAGAAAATAGGTTTAGGGCCTGCAGAGAACCTCTAAAACATATAATGATTGATAATAACATGAGATATGGCTGAAAAATAAACTAGACAACCCTATTTATACTAGTTCTAGGCTTTAATCCTAATCCTTATAGGAAAAGGAATCCTTATTTAAAGTTGTGTGGCTAATATAGAATCTAAATATCATTAGGATTCCAACTAAATAAGAAAAGTAAAATAACTAAGGAAAAATAATTAATAATCCAAAAGCTCCAGTGTCATGTCATGCTGTTGAATTAAAATCATTGGCCAATAAACATTGATAAACAAGATGATTTTGGCCTATTAAAGACCATATATTTTTTCCTAATTAACATATTAACTAATTTATTCACACCTAGTAGTTAACTTGTATATATATGCTCACATGTGCCCCCTTATTGGTCCTTTAAAGCAAATGTGATTTGACTATCTGATTGTTTCTATATCTTCTGCCTGTATTGATGTTTTGGCATTTCTAGGACTTGGATGACATGAATATTGAAATTATGAGGAACACCCTTTACAAGGCATATCTTGAGGATTTTTACAGGTTTTGCCAGGTTAGCTTATCCACAAGAAGGATAATGAAATCTCTTTCTGGTATATGAAGTTCCGCCTTTTGCTCTTTTCTTATGAAATTAATGTGATCTTTGACCAGAAACTTGGAGGTGCCACAAGTGAGATCATGTCTGACCTCCTCTCCTTTGAGGCTGACAGAAGGGCTGTCAATATCAGCATAAATAGGTTTGTTAGCAGTGGGGGGTAACAGTGAACATAGGGGTAACAGTTTAATTTAAATTTACCTTACCATCCATTCTGATGTCATTGATTTGTTTGCTCTGTTCAGCATTGGCACTGAGCTGACCCGGGAGGATCGTGGGAAACTGTACTCGAATTTTGGTTTACTGTAAGCATTTGCTGATTCTTGATATGCCTTTATATAATTTCTGCTGTTCTGTAATGCGCCACTCTGATGAACTTGTGCTTTCATTGAACAGTTACCCCTATGGACATGAGGAGCTTGCTGTCTCTGAGGATTTGGATCAGGTTTGTTATGGATTTATGAATGATTAAAATCTTTTTCTTTTTCTGGTCAAAAATCTTCTGGTCCGTGTTTCTGCTGCCTTGTGCTTTTCTCTTTCCTTCTGTTTTCCAATAAGCTGTTGCTAAATGGGGGTCTTATATAGAACTAAACAATTATGTGGATTGAAATTACCTGCTTGGTTGTTTCTGGAATGGTTGGCTTTGGGTAATGATTATTCATTTCGAAAGATACATGTAAATAAACATGTTAATAGGAAATCCTACCATTCATTTTTGTTTCAATTCAATTTTCATCAAGGCCATGTTGAGATCTATTTGATGTCTCAGTGTTACTGGACGTCTTCGAATCTTTCAAGAAGACAGCTTGCTACATTAATTTGTTTTCAAGAATTTGTATGGTCATGTAGTGATTTTTTTCAACTCTCTTTTTGATCATTTGATGTGATTAGTGGGTAAAATGAACCTAGGAAGTATTTCTCTTTAAATAGTTGCTTGACATAGTGTTTTTATCTGACTTGATTTTGCTTTATTTCATAGAATGATGTATATAACATATCTCGTGATTGTGGGTCATCTGGTTGTTTGCCATTGCAGGTTCGTGGTGTAATGGAAAAATATCCTCCTTATCAGTCGATCTTTGCCAAGTTGTCGTATGGCGAGAGTCAGCTGCTTGACAAAGCATTTTATGAAGAAGAAGTGAAGAGGCTGTGCTTACCTTTTGAGCAGCAGGTTTGTACTGGTAGCTGAGTAGGGCATCTATACTAATTCCATATTCTAAGATGACCCCCTCTTTTGGCACCAACTCTCTTGTCTGTTCAAAGTAGATACATATATATTGCAAGGAAGAGCATGGCTGATTTCTGATGGCTCCTCTTTTTGTTGTAGTTTTCATTTTGAGCGTTTTTACATTCTGGAAACAGTATTTTGTTCATGAATAACCCTCAATTTTACAACAATTCTGAACTATTGGTTTTTTTCCTTTTTAAAAAGAACCTAACTGGAGTAGCCCTAGCATGCAGTCCCTTTTTCTTTAGTCTTATGCCTCATGAATTGCTTTACGTCTTCTTTGGTCTGCAGTTCCATTATGCTGTCTTCTTTGCATACATAAGATTGAGGGAGCAGGAGATCAGGAATCTGATGTGCATATCTGAATGTGTGGCTCAGAACCAGAAGTCTAGAGTTCATGACAGTGTTGTCTTCATATTTTAGTTCCTTTACAAGCCAATAGAAATGAAACATGTGGCCTTTTGCGTAATCCACTGTAAATTGCCTTTACATGACACTTGATTTTAAGCTGCAGAGCATGCCTAGTTATATTGTTTGGAGATGTGGGTTAAAATAAGTGCTGAAATATGTTTTATTTGTATCCAGAATGAAAAAAATACTTTATTTGTTATTTGGAGGCACAAATAACGTATCGGTATTCAAAAATATTATGGTTGAGTGCAAGACGACTGGTGATATTATTATAATTGAATCTGTTGTCATGTTTGGAGTTCATAATAACATTTTAGTGGGAGGAAGCTATACATGTAATTCCAACTTGCATCTTTTCTGACTTGATGATGTAGATGAGTATTTGTGGAACCATTGTATTTCAATAAATAACAAGTTTGATTGTGTTTTAAAATACTTTTGAAAAAATCCGCAAGCTTTTTATTTTTGCTTCAAATTATTTTATTTTTTCACATGCTTCCACATATAGGGATAGCATGATCATTGTTGTTACTGTGGGCCAGCATGGTTGTCAATTTCATTCTGTTTCGACCGAAACATTTCGTACCAGTTAAAAAACGAGATAAAATGTTGTTTTTATCTCGGTTTAAATACCAGTTCCAAGTTTTCAGATAGATATTAGTCGAAATGTATTGGTTTTGTATATATAAACATTATAAATTTCAGAGCAATCAGAGAATGTAATGATCTTGTAAGATTAATAATGGTATTCTTATAATATTATACATGTTCATAATTTTATTTAAAAAAGTTATTTTATTATGTTTTTTTTAGATTAAATGGTACAATTCTAAATAATTTTATTTTTGAATTTGAATTAATTCTATTTTTGAATTAATATATCTAATTATATATATAAATAATACAATTTTGAAATGACACGTCAAAATATTTTGAAATAAAAATATTCTAAACGAAGCACTAACAGAAATGATAATGACAATTTGGGTGGGCAGTCTTAGTGAGCTATAAGAAGGCAAGCATCCTCTGGAATCAAGGTGTTGGGCTCAATCAAATTGTCTTGTATGGCAATATAATTTAGCCTTTGCCAAGGCACAAGAAGAGAAGAGAAATGCTGTCGGCTTCATCATGCTGTGGACAGTGATGAGGCAGCCTGTACAGGAACTTATAGTTAAAGAGAAAGACTAATCATGGGATTTTGTTTAGCTGCGTTTTATGATGATCTATCGTTACATTTGATTAACCTTTTAATTTTAAAATGAGATTTGAATTTTTGGTTGATTTGAATTTTTTCTTCATAATTTATTTTAGCTTACTTTTTATGAGGTTATCACAATCTCAAAAAAAAAATTTAATATTTGATTAGAACTCCTCTTTGCAAGTGTATTTTTATTGTTAAGGAACTATCTTACCTAAAAGCTTAAGCTAATAGGTGAGGTTCCAGAATATAATTTATATTATTCTCTAACACCCCCCCTCAAGTGAAAGCCTTTTGAGCTTGAAACTTGTATATAGGCCCATTCTACCTTGTGCTTGATTTTTATCAAATAAAATGAGTGTGGTGAGATTCAAACTCGTGACCGCTATGTCAACAAGGTTTTGATATCATGTTAAGGAACCATCTCACCTAAAAGCTTAAGTTTACAAATGAGGTCCTAGAATATAGTTTATATTATTCTCTAACATTTATTATCGTGCAATTAAGTTCAAAACAATTTAAAAAGAAAATTCAAAGTTGAGTTGCGAAGCACAATCTATCTAATATGTCTATCTCAATATTAAGATAAAAATATTTCATCTTTTATTTATTTATTTTTTAATTCCATACCATAATTTGTGTTTTTTAGACTGGACAAGTTAATTGAGTCATATCAAAATAATTTATTATTATTATTATTATTAATCAAAAAAATAACATCACTTTTGAAACTAACTATCTCTAGACATAATTCACTATTTGTTTGTGTTCGCTAGCATTTGCAACATTTACGTTCGAGTCATATCATTTCATGGAGTTTGCTTTTTAGCCCTTGTTGTTGAGAGAGGAGAGGATTTTAGAGAGAGAAAGCTCTGGTTAGGATCTATTTTGGCCATGAAAATCGTGGCTTGCGAGACCACTTCTTGGAACTTTTTGTCCAGCTTGTGCTGAATTAAGCTAGCTGTAACTGCACAGAGCTTTCTCGACAAGATCGCTTTACCTAGAAGATGGCGCTTTGGATCTTTCTTACCGACTCATCGACATTTGATTCTCCTTCTTCAGCTTCCTACGAGATGGGAGTGGAAGACAAGACGGCTCCAAAGAACAATATTGGATTCCATGTTGTCGGGTGAATGACGTGGTTAGTTGATGGTGGTGGCGAGCCTTCAGAATCGGTGCAAAAGGGAGGGTTTTTTTTTGGAATTTTAAGGCCAATTACATATATTTTGATATTAAAAATGAGTTTACAAAGGTTGCTAAAACTGTTTTTAAATGTTTGAAGGAAAGAAAATTGAAATGCTTGGATTTTGGGTGTCAAAATTGTTGGCCTTTAATTGTGGTTTTCTTTTTCTTTTTATTAAAATAATAATTTTTTTATTGGAAACAAATGAATATAATATTTTTTTCTTTTAAAAAACAATACTCACTACGTGCATATTCTAATGAATATTGCATAACATTAAGAAAATAATTTATGTCAAGCAACTAGCTGAATCTCCTTTTTTTTCTTCTAATTGCCATGGTCAAACAAAAAGGAAACACAAAGTCTTTAGGGATGTTTTACACTGCATTTCAAAAGCAATTTTTTAAAAACAATGAATTTTTTTTATTTTTTATTTTAAATTAATTTTTTTAGTGTCAAAAATAAAAAAATTATTTAAGCATAATTATCAAATTAACTTGTACCGTTACTTACTCGAACCAATTTCTTTATATAAAAATTACTCTCACTCAAGCGTGGATGCACAACTAGATAATAATCATATAATTTTATTTATTTCAACTTAATTTTAATTTAAATAAATAATATTTTTTAAACGGTTCTTTTTCTTTTAATTTCTTATCTTTTCCCCTAATTCTTTTATCAAAATTCTTATGATTTTTAATTTTTATACTTCAAATCATTTTTTTTCAATAATAATAATTTTTTAATTTAATATTTTTTTATAATTGTTTTTCACAATTGTTTTTCACTTGCTCTTTTGTGAAAAAATTATGTTTTTGATTTTATACTTTAATACAAAAAATTTAAAAATTTACTATTTTACGCGAGTTTATAATATCGCAAAGACATTTCTATGCTCTTAATTATTTGCTATATGTATATATATATAGTTCAGTCTATAGTGGGGCATGTGCAAATCATCTACTAGACACTAACGAGTTTATTTGCCTGTGCGCTGCGCTAGATTTTTTTTTATACAGGAAACTGATTAAATTTGTGCGTGTTGTAATTGGTTATCTTAATATTTATTTAGTAAAATTGCGTTCGATGAAATCTGTTAGAAATGAGTTATTGTTTTTTGCCTAAAAATGATTGAATGTTGCTATTGTTAAAACTATTTTGATAATTATTTAATCGGTAGATTGCACAATTAGAATCGATAAAATTCATTGAAAATGAGTCATGCGCTTCGTGTAACACATTGATTGATCGTTGTGTATGTTTAATTTGTTTGATGAAGATTTTCATCAGAAAATAATAAATTTACAATCAATGAATTTTAGCACGGATGAGTGATTTGTTTAACGTAACAAATAATTTGATTGGTGGTTCTGTTTTAACTACTTGGGTAATAATTTAATTGGTAGATAGCAAAACTGTAATTGATCAAATTGACTAAAGATGAGTTATTTGTTGCCTGCAACACAATAATTGTTTGTTGGGCATATTTGAAATATATGACAAATTATTTATTTGATAGATAGCAAAAATGGAATTGCAAAAATTTCTTAAAGATTGATTATTTGCTCTATGTTTTGAATTGATTGATTGTTATTATGGTTTTAATTGTCTGCATAATTATTTAATCCGCAAATCGCTAAATTGCAATTGAGAAAAATTAGTGCCTTAGTCTGATTGATAAAATTTATTGATGCATTTTATATATATATATATATATATATAGTAAACTGACTGATTGTTTCACGTGTTAATTTTTCTTTAGCTAATTGAATGATTGAATCTGTTTTAATTGGTGAAGAGCGAAATTGGAATCGTTAATACTTATTAAAGATTAGCCATTTAGTTTTTTTATACAAGCATAAATAAAGCAATAATTGTTGTCGCATTATAATTCTTTTTTGCCATTTGAATAAACTCATTAGAGATCTCTAAGTTGAAAAAGACATGGTAATAATGGGGTTGGCTGCAAGATTTTTTTCTCCTGACATAAGCATCATTTAAAATCAAGGCTTCAATTATAAGTTTTAATTATGTACTTGTTTTCTAGCAATTTTAAAAGCATGCTTCAAAGGATCCCTACAATTAGGACCCTATATAGGAAAATAAACTAATTAGAATCCCTATAATTAGGCTCTACATGATTTTCTAATTATATGCTATTTACATCTTATAACACTCCCTCTCAATTTAGAGCATAAATATTTATCATGCCCATATTGTTACAAAGATAATCAACCCGAGCTCTGTTTAGAGCTTTTGTGAAATTATCCCCCAATTGTTCTCCAATCCTCACATACTCCATGGAAATCAAACCTTGCTGTATTTTTTCACGGATAAAATGACACTCAATTTCAATGTGCTTAGTTTGTTCATGAAAAATAGGATTAGTTACAATATGAAGAGCAGTTTCGTTATCACACTATAATTTTGCTAGTACTGAAGCCTTGAGGCCTGCTTCAACTAACATTTTGCTTTTTACTTTATGAAACCAAATTGCCTCCAACGAAGACACAGTAACTTGATGTTGATCTTCTATCTACCTTGGAACCTGCCCAAGCTGCATTTGAAAACATTCAATATGAGTGTGTCCATGTTTAGTCTTTCTATCTACACATTTTTGTATCTCATTTAAGTTCTTGACTAGTAGGAACATATGGAGTGCATATCAATCCACTTTTACTTTTTTATATATATAAAATGCATGTCCACCTCCACTTGTTTAGTTCTGTCATGTTGCACTGGATTATGAGCTACCAATAAACAAATTTATTGTCACAATACAACGTCATTGGCGCATCCCACTTGATCCTTAAATCTTCAGGGCCATTGCTCTAATCTCTACTTCTAGACTTGATCTTGACACAACATTATGCTTCTCTTTTCTCCATGTCACAATTTTTCCTCCTAGTAGAGTACAATAACATAAAGTTTACCTTTTTATAAGTTCAAGCACTAACATAACCTGCATTTTGTATAACATTCAAGTTTCAGATTCTTATGTTTTTTTAGAATTCCTTTGTAGTCAAGAATTAAATTTATCCCTTAAAATTAAATTTATGGAAAGTTAAATTTATTAATTGAGACCAGGTCAAGAATTTCATGACTTACAAATTTTAGAGATTAGACTAGTTTGCTTACATCTTTTTCATTCTTTTCTTTAGTTTTTTATTTTTTTATGATTTTCCTTCTATTGGGTTAGGCCTCCACAAATTCTAATTTCAATTTCACCCTTTATCATTTCTAATGTGTAATATTTTTTGTAGTGTTTTAAAAAAAAATTAAAAGGACAAGGCAACAATGTCATTGGTGGCTTAGAATTAGGTATAAATGAAGAAGGGTATTATAATAATTGTATAAAATTTGTAAATATAAATAAAAAGAGAGAGAGAGATAGGTATGAAATTTAAGAGAGAGAATTGGGAGGGGAGAAAGAAAGGAGAAGAAGAATAAGAGAAAAGAGGGAAGGAAAAAAGAGATAGAAGAAATAAGTTGTTAAGAAAATGTTTATGTTTTAGTATGTATAAATGTTGTTATTAGTTAAGATTTTGATTTTATTGATGATTAGGGTTTGAAAATTTTGTTTCGGGTTTAATTGATGAATTGATTGAGATGTGAAGGATTGATTATGTTCGGTAATGATTTAATTGATTAGATTGTAGATGATTTGAAGGCTAATTGATGTGTTAGGTCTGAAACAATATTTGGAAATTATGAAAAACCTTTGCTGGAAATCTGGAAAGTAGGTTGGCGGTTAAAGATGATTAAATTTCAGTTTGATCCCTTATTTTGTGAAAATTACAGTTTAGTCCTTAAATGTTGGAAAAATCACAGTTTGGTCCCTTTAGTTAAATTTTATGAATTATTTATTTTCAATTAGATTTTAAGAGAAACCGTTAAATTTTAGGTTTTGATAAAAATGGATAGTTTGATTCAAACATATAGGATTATGAGCTAAAGTCTTGGATACATTTATTATATTATTTTTCTTTTTTTTAGTCAATTTTGAGTATGTCTCATTTCATATTTAGATAATCCCAATATTCTACCCGCGGGACGTCGGTAGAATTTCATTTGATATCTTCTTTTGAATTCTGTTCGCTTTTGACACAAGTGAGGGATAATTTGTTCCTTATCATCTAATGGTTAGAGGCTTCTATGTTAGATCTATAATCTTAGAGGTACAAGGCGAGGTTGAGAGAGATACAATCAATACATTGCGATTTCTTCTTTTTTTACGTTTATTGGGTTCTTTACGTTGGTTTCATTTTACATTTGTTGTCAAATTATATGAAATTAACTAAGTTCTTTATTGGTTTTGTGTTTTCTAGTTACTTTAGTGTGTACTTTGCATTTCCAGAAATCTGTACATAGCTCCCAATGATCGTTGTTTTTCCCCCCAATCAAATATGTTTATAAGCCTATGTGATCCTTGCCTTATTAGGATGTGTTTTGATGTGCAGTTGAACCGTGTTTTTGAAAAAAATTGAATTCTTTATTTGCTTCAAAGCTTCAATTTTTTTTCTTTTGGATTGTTTTGATACACTAATGTAAAAAAAAAAAAGATTTTTTAAAATGAAAAAAATATATTATTTTAATGCCTTTCCAAACAAAAAAACACTTGAAAAAAGAATCTCAATCACACTCCCAAACAATCCCTTACACTGTTTTTTTCATCTCATTGAATTTCCCTTTTAGGTTTTCTAATTCTGCCATTTTCTTCTTGCCAAATTTGTTTCCTAGCCTTGGGTTGGGTTCCTAGCGCTGCTGCTCTGTCCTTGTCAGTAGGTTATTATTAGGTTGTTTAATTTGCATCTGTATTTTTTTTCTTTTCATAATGTATGTTTCTTTGCCAATCTCTTTTCATTTGTACACCAGAGGTTCAATGTAATTATTGAAGAGCTTTTCCCTTTCAGTGTTGCACGCATTTGACAGTTTCATTGTGTAAACATACTTCTTATCTTTCTAGTAACAATTGTCTGTGTTAGATTTATCATACTATTCATGTATTGATGATTAATTGCTTCAGCACCATGTACTTTTGCTTTACACTGATGCATGGGTTGACATGCCATGTGGCTACTCCTTGACTATATTTGTCTCCCATCACTGTTCCAAACATTTTTGCTTCTTACTTTTACATTTCTCTTACATACATAAATTGTCTTAAAGTCTAGACACATTGGATTTGTATAACTCTTAATAAGTATGGTGGATGCATTTGTTTGTTTTTTTATAGAATGAGATGGCCTAGACAAACACATCTTTTGCAAAATGCTATTTTGCGAGACTTAAATCTTTGTTTTTCTTTAACATTGTTTGTCAATTCAAGTTCGAAGTTTGTCATCGCACCACGCAAACCTAAAAAGCCCCAATTTTTTTTATTACTGTAAGCCTTGAGAAAAAAATATTGGTGTAAATTACAAACTAAATGAATGGAAAATAATAGTGAAGGAATCCATGTACAGATTTAAATAAATTTTTTTTTGAAATTTTGGATATAACATCCGAACGGTATTCAAGAGGTCATAGATTTAAATCAGAAATATTGGGGGGTAGATTATATTAAAGAAATTGAATTAGAAAAGCTGAGGGGTGGAATTATAAGAAATGTAAAGAGGTATGGCTTAATTATAAGGAAAGATGGGTAAAAATAAACATTTAAAAGAAATAGGGCCTAAGTGCAAATCAGAGAAATTAAGGGGTGTAAATATCTGTTTTTTTTCTCTTCAATGTCAGTACCAATTGTTCAAGGTGGTAGGGATTTTTTTATTTTTTTCTTTCAAAATTAAGAAAAATTACAAAGAAAAAAGAGAGATTAAGTGCTACCAAAACATTCATACATAAAAAACACAAGAATTAGGAGTATTATTGGAAGAAGAAATTGGGGGGAAAGGAGTGAGGGCCAACGAGAATCTGGAGAAAGGTTGGAATGCTAGCGGATTCAGAAAAAAAGAGTCATGAAGCGACTAATTGGACATGTTAAAGGAAAAGAAACAAGTCATATTTGAAAATGGAAATTTATGAATTGTATCCTTGAATAAGGATAATTTACATGAGTTGTCTGTATTTGCAGGAGGGACCACAGGTGTGGTGCAGCAGTAGCAAAAAGGGACCATAAGTAGAGCGTCCACAATAGACAGGTGATCCTTACCCACACTTTTTGTTATGATTTCCATGATTTAATATGTGATTTATGCATAACGTGAATTAGTGCAAGTTGTGAAATGTAGATATTATCCTATTTTCTACTATGTTAAAAATATTTACTATATTTTATTATATATTTTACGACATGTCAAGAAATATGTAAATAACACATGCACATTCATTAATTAGTTAGGAAAAAAAATTGACTTGCACCTTGGTGAGTTGAATGGACACATCAACATTTATTTTTGCAATTTTTGGCATAAATGACTCGATTTATTTTATTAAATGCATATGCTTTTTAATTTGTAATTAGGATTTGTTTAACAATTGCTTTTGAAAAGCTTGTGTATTAATGGGTGTTTTTGCCAAAACAATTGATCTGACTTGTGGCGAACTTCGAGAGACATAATTATATTTTTATGGGCCAATTTGATTTAATCGTCGGCAAATTTAAAAGTATAATTATGTTTGGAAATTAATTTCATTAAGTGTTTAATCGATGAAAAATCCAGTTCTTGAGTGTAATTTGGGTTCAATTGAGAAGTTTGGGGTTTTCGGAGACCGAATTGAATTTTTCCAATCCAATTGTGCGAAGCTAGGGGCCAAATTGAAGACATCGAGAATTTAATGGTCAATTAAGGGTCGAATCGCATAAATCGGAAACTAGTGACCAAAATAAAAAAGGCACGCAAATCTAAGGTTGCTGTTGAAATTTTGACGGGATACAATGGCACAAAATTAAAAGTTTAAAACCAATTAGGGGTGCGATTGAACCAATTAAAAATTGAGGGACCAAATCGTATTTTCACCCTCTCCCAAAATCATCACAGACATGATGTGACTGCAATGTTCAGTCACCTGAACAGTGCAGCACGCTACTGCCCACTGCAGGTGCAGGTGAAGAGGCAACCCATCGCTACACGCCATGGGCAGCTGAAGGGATGCCTCCTTTAGCCTATAAATACGTGCATGAAAATACATGCAGGGGAGGGGGACGACGAGTGGGGGACCAGAGAGGGAAAAAAAGGAAGCATAAAGAAAAAAGAACAGGGGAAAAACAGGGAGGAACGAAGAGGGGATCACGTTATAGAGGAGCATGAAGCCAGAGAAAAAAATGCAGAGAAAGAAAGGGGAGAAAAATTTACACAGAGAGAGGGAGACGACAAAACACGACCATCATTCATCTTTGTCATCTCCATCGCCAGCCACAACCTTCCTTGTCCAGCTTTGGTGACACAACAGCGACAAGGAGCAACAGCAACTCCAGCATAGACCGCCACATCAGAAGCTTCCCCCGGCCACCACAGGCTGCCATTTTCGACGCCACCACGACAGGGAGAACCACCTTGACCTCCACTACCCGGCGGTGTTAGCAGGTAAGCCTCTCGTCGTGGTCGACCATTTTACTGTTCATTGCCTTCTTCCTCGCACTAGGGGAGTGAATTAATTCACTCCCCCGTTGGATCGTTTGGGCCGGGTTCAGTTCCCGGCCCAGCTACCAAAGTTGATGGGCCTCTCGGGCCATCAGGGCTAGACAATCTAGTCCAGCCCAAGTCTATCATAGTTGGGCCCTTGGCCTAATATGGTTGAGCCGACCCATTTAGTTGGGCCCGACCCAATTTTTTTTATTTTTTTATTAAAAATACAAAAAAAAATGCATTTAAAAAAAATAAAAAATGTGTTGTTTTCATACATACAGCCGAATTCCAAAGTTTTCCCGTCATATTTTTCATAAAAAATATATTGCACCCGTCTCATATTTTAAAAAGAAAATTGGATATCGTAACCGGTTTATGATTATTCGTTGGAATTTGGCCAAAATATCAAAAATACTTATAACTATTTGTGTTTTATTTATTAGGGTGTAAATTTACATTGTAAAGTACATCCAGTGATAAAAAAAAGAGGGGGTTTAACTACGGTGTAAATTTACATTGTAAAGTACATCCGTAGATAATAAAAAGGATTTTCAGATACGGTGTAAATTTACATTGTGAAGTACATCCGTAGATAAAAAAGGTTTGTAACTGCGGTGTAAAATTACATTGTAAAGTACACCCGCAGACAAAAAATAGTTTTTGAAAATGCAGTGTAAAAAAATTTGACTTAGAAAAACAATCAAATAACAATGCAGTCCCCTTACCCAAGACTCTCGCAGACCAATAGGTTTCTAGTGACTGTAATACTAGGTGGCGACTCCTGATAATTATAGTCATAATTTTTATGACTATAACACCCATCTATTTTCACTGCGCACAGTTGTCTCCCCTAATTCGGGGGGATGGCGGGGCGCGAAAAAAAATCATCGTCACGACAGGTGTGAATGTTTTTGTAATGAATGATTGAGCATCAAAAGAATGAGGGAAGTCTTGTTTTCCCAAGGCCAAGTTTCGCCCAAATGTATATGATGCAAAAGTTAACATCTACGCAAATTCATATCTTGACTTTCAGAGAGAATATGAGTGGAAACACAAGGGAATTGGGATCGCTTTCCTTAATAGGAGTTGTAGTTCTGGATGTGAATCGTCCAAGGAAACTGGTTTCATTTAATTTGAAATTTTATAACTCTAGTTAAGGGTCACCGAACGTGACTATGCAGGGCAGACTCTGCAGAACAGTAGGCTTGTCATGTTTGTGATGCATTTTGTGAAAGTTGGGGGAACAAGTAGGTTCTCCTCCCTTCATAAGAGTTGTAACACTGTATGTTAGCTTTCCAAGTAGATTAGTTTTGTACAAAACAGAGTTCTATAACTCCCGTAAAAGTGAAAAATCTAGGTAGAAGAAGAAGTGAGATGTTGAAGCGATGTAGTTAGATGCGTTAAAGGAAAAGAAACAAGTTATGTTAAAAAAATGGGTGTATATAATGATATTTTGATTTACAAAGTTATAAAAAAATTAAAATGAAAGAAAAACAAATTTAAAGGCATATTGGATTGTTTCGGTGTGGTTATTAGGAAATGTATCGATGGTTGAAAATGATTTATTAGAGTTTCTTGTCCTTGCAGGAGGGACCGCGAGTGTGGTGCGACAACAACAAAAACAACAAGGGACCATGAGCAGAGCATCCACAGTAGGTAGGTGATTCATGCCTACATTTCTGAGTTAATTCTCATAATGAAAATGTGTGAATTATGCTTAAAGCTTTGGTGTAAGTTTGAAAAGATACGTTTTATCAATAAGAATATTTAAGGCATGTGTGTAAGGGCAGTTTGAAAATGTCATGAACAAAACATGACAGTGGCTAACATACATTTAGTGTATGCTAGGATCCCGGACAAATAGATTACCAAAAATGGCTAACATACATTTTAGTGTATGTTAGGATCCCGGATAAGGGGATCATCATGAATGATTGCCATACATTTAGTGTATGTCATGATCCCAGGGATGGGGATCACTATGCAAAGGCTAATATACATCAAGTGTATGTTAGAATCCTGGATAAAGGGATTGTGGTGCAATGTTTAATACATGTTCATGTATTTTAAAATTTCAATATATATATATATATAATGGAATCAACGCACATCCTAAAAAAAATAATATAAGGAGGTATGTCAGGGAATCAGGAAGGGGTCTTCTCTGATTCCTGATGTCGGTAGGGTGATAAGGGTATCAACAGTACTTAGCATCGACACTATATAAATGGAGAAGTTGGTTTCTATTTCAAATAGCTATGGTGATTATTATAATTATGTATGATTCTATATCGTGGGTTTAATAACATCAATGTCATAACTCAATTTTGGGTTATTACCCAAATCTACCCAAAAATAAGAAAAAATAAAATAAAAGGGGTTGGTGTCGGCAGAAAAATAAAGGTGGAAATTTTGGACGTTTTTGAGAGCTCGATCGTACCTCTTTTGTGCCCAAAAATGAAGGAAAGCACAGATTCAAGGCTAAAGTAATTTATTATTGGATAAATCTGCATAAAATTTAAGTTGAAAGATATAATTATATTTTTATGGGCCAATTTGATTTAATCATTGGCCAATTTAAAAGTGTAATTATGTTTGAGAATTAATTTAGGGTCCAATTGAAGCCAATTATGCGAAATCGGGGGCCAAATTGAACAAATTGAGAGTCGAATGGTCGATTGAGGGTTAAATCGCACAAATAAGAAATCAAGGACCAAAATAAAAAAGGCATGCAAAGTCAAGGCTGATATTGAAATTCTGACGGGGGTGTAATTGTACAAAATCATAAGTTTAAATCCAATTGGAGGCGCAATTAGAACAATTACAAATTGAGGGACCAAACTGCACTTACACCTCCCAAAGCAATAGATAGCGCACGCCATCGCCTGCACCACTGCTGCCAAGCCACCTGCACCACCGCTGATAAGCACCTACACGCTACCGATAACCACGTTTTCAGGCGTGCTGCAGCAGGAGGTAACCCAACGGTTACCTCTTGTGCCTATAAAAGGAAGCCATACAGAGGAGAAAAGGGGGGATAACAAAGTAGAAAATTTATGAAGAGAGGAAAAAAATCACGAATATACAGGAAAAAGAGAACAGAGAGGAGAAGATTTTTACGTAAAGAGGAAAAAGAGTGGAAAATTTACGAACTGAGGAGAGAACAGGAGGAAAAGGAAGAGGAGGAGAGGCAGACAGGGTATAAGACAGCAGAATATAGTGGGGGCAAGATTTGCGATAAAAATAACAGACATAGGGAGGATTGAGAGGAGAAAATATTGACAGAGGATAGAGAGACAAGAAGAAGAAACAATGGGAAAGCTTGGGAGAGTAAGGAAAATTGCACCGTAACTACATAACAACAACTCTCCCTCTTCCTTGGCATTTTAAGCCACCCTTCTTTTCCGGCAGCCTCGTCTCCCTCTCAGACGCCAATTCTCTCTCTCTCCTTTCTCCCCGACATCGTCCCTCTCTCTCTCTAAAACCAACAGCTGCAGCTCTATCTCCCTCTCGATCGGCAGCCACCGTCAGCCCTCTCTCTCCTCCAACCACCTAGCACCACCCCGTCATCGCTAGCAACTCCCCCTCTACTCCAGCAGCCCAACCGTGGTCTCAGGCGAAGGCAGCAGCAACAACAACCGTTGCAGTGACACAGGTCGACTTTCGATGCCTCCTTTGGCCACCACAAGCCACCATTTCTGATGCCACCATGACAGGAAGAACAACCTCGACCCCTCTAGCCAACGCTATTAACAGGTACACCATTCGTCACACTCCAAAATTTGCCATGTTACTATTCATCATCTCTTTTGCATGCGAGGAGTGAATTAATCACTCCCCGCCCACTGTCACTGCGTGGAAAGTGGGCTGGGCTTTGTGCCCGGCCTGACCCCCTATTTAAAATAGGCTTCCAGCCCGTCTAGGCTGGAAGCCCAGTCCTAATAGGGTCTGGGCTGCTAACCCAGAACCCTAAGGCAAGGTGGGTTGCCAGCCCATCCCAAGTTGGGTGGACATCCAGCCCACCGAAAAAGAAACAAAAAAAATAAAAAATAAAATAAAAATTTGCATAAAAAATATTCCTTTTCAAAAAAAATATTTCGAAGTTTAAAGAAAAATGGTTTAGCATGGATTTTGTAAGCAAAGACAAATCATTTTCTCGCATTTTTGGATTTTACAACATGTTTTTAAAATCCAAAGGGTATTGCCCAATATTCCCAAAAATATCAAAATCTTATTTTTGAGAATTCATATTATTCGCTATTAATATTTGGGTAAAGAAATCCTAAATGGGTTAATATCCAAAATATTGGCGGAGATAATTCGTTATTATTCACTGTTGATATTTGGGTAAAGAAATCCTAAAGAGGTTAATATCCAAAATATTAGCGGGGATAATTCGTTGTTATTCACCGTAAATATTTGGATAAAGAAATCTTAAAGTGGTAAATATCCAAAATATTTTTACGGGAATAATACGTCATCATCATTTAACGAACATATTTTTGAAAGATAATACCATAGCAATTATAAGGCAAACCAAAACACCGAGCAACTTACCTTAGGTAAGGCGTACTAGGGGTGCTAAAACCTTCCCTTTACGCAACCAGTCTCTTGCCTTAGAATCTCTGAAAGACCAGTTTAGGATTCATAGTAACCATAATACTAGGTGGTCACTCCCTTTTTCACAAAAATAAAGATAAAACCCCAACATGAATAACCCCACTCACGGGGAGAGTCGCTGTGACGCTGCGCTCTCGCGGAGGGTGCGACAATTAATATATTTTCTTTTCAAATTTTCTTTATGGAATTATCTTGCATTTCCATTTCAGGTCCATCATCTTCACGTCAGGAGTAAAGCTGTTGTTTCTTAGTTTTTTTTTATATCAAGTAATATTTTGTATAAATTAAATGTTGGTAAACAAATATGTTTGATCACTATTTTTGGAAAAATTGGAATGGAAGAAAATTGACTAGTTTTTGTCCTATTCTAATAAATGTGACTGGATTTATATTAACTCTGGTGCAAATTGTTGATTGTTGTTAAATGTATGGTTTATTTATTATGATTATGATGAGGATGATGTTTAAGGTTTTGTAGACCTAGGATGATTAGGTCAACAATGAATAAAAGGTTATGTTTTATGTCGAAAACTTCGGATCTGCTAGTACAGGGAATGTTTTGCCGAAATTTCAATAGAAATTTTAGTGAACCCTTTATATATATGTATGTAAAAAAAAATAATTCCATCTTATTTTCTTGGTGAATGTGTATTAATAAGATTACTTTCTTGTCTCCTAGAGAAGGGGACGTTACAATTTCTCACCTTAACACTTGGTTCATTTGAGAATTAAGTGTTATTATTTTATTCATAAAGGTTTCCATGGAGTCATTCTAATTTCACAACTAGGTCAAAAATTTGGCTTATTGGCTCGAATAGACTCGAGTCATTTATATATTAGTTTATCATTCAATACTTTGTTTTCGAAGAATCAAGGGTCATTTTTTTTTTTATTTTGCTTTCCATGCGATCATCCCATTCTCATTTAATTATTTCTTTGCTAACAAGTAAAATCACAGGGACCTTTTAAAAATAATGAAAAGATAGATTTCCTGCAACTGACATGTGTTTATTTTTTTGCATTAAATCATTGTCTACTTTTTTCATTTGTTGGTGATGTCTTTTTTAATAATCATATCATTAAGTAATCATGCTTATCAAACCAAGTTGAATCAATTACATAGATCTTTTTTTAAAAAAAAACACACGCATCACCTTAACATTATATATACATGTACATATATATAAATATGTTTATATTAGAAAAAGATTTGCCGAACTTACAACAAAACATGAACCGCCTATCTAATATAATTCTGAATCCTTTTAATTGAAAATGAATCTAGAACTTTAATCTATACCCCTTCCACATATTCATCTTCATCTTTCTTTATTAGTTTCAATATATAATAATATATTTTTTTATTAAAGAAAAACAATAATCTTCTGGATTCTAGATGAAACTTTTCTCTAACAAATAATAATATATTTTTATTAACGTAACTCATATCAGATCTTAATATACTAATATACTAAGAGTATTTATCCAAATAACTTTTCGCTCATAAATATAAAAATATAAAAAAATTATATTTTTATATTTTAACATCAATGTTTAGAAATCATAAAAATATTAATTTAATAATTTTTTAAAATCAAAATATTTTAAAAAACCATTTAAAAATAGAAATAAAAACCGTAACTATTTAAAAATAGCAGTCGGTAACAATGACAATGCTACGTATTTTGAAAAAAACGCTGACCTTAACTTCTTAACACCACCCCAACAAAAAGGCTTTGGAAGCCCAAAACTTGTAAAAGCCGAATAGACAAAAACGCTGCGTTGTTTGTAACGGTCGAAAATAATTTGAAATTTTCTTTCCTCTCCGCTCACGGACATAAAGACTCCGTATAAATGAAGGCTTTGCGATGAATTAAGAAAAATAAGAAAGAAAACTTTCCATCTTCCGAAGCCCAAATCGGTATGATGCTTCTTCTGAAACTATGAAAGAAAACGTTGATAGTGATCTTGTATGTTGGGGCGGGGACATTCAGGTATCTTTTCTTCTCACAAAGACAGCATATCATTCAGGTATCTTTTCTTCTCACAAAGACAGCATATCATTCAGGTATCTTTTCTTCTCACAAAGACAGCATATCTTTGATTGTTTCAAATTCTATCAATTCTTGTGCCTTTTCTTTTATTGGGTCGTGTGGTGATTTTTCCATTATGAATTATTTTCCCTTTTGTCTCAATGTATTTGCACTATCTAATGACTTTAGATTATCGATTGAGGCATCGATGTCCTCTGTATTTTGCAACTTGCAATCGGTCAGTAATCCTACTTATTACGGGTCAGGAAACTTTGGTTTTGCTAAGGTAGTTAGAGAGATAACGACTGGTGAACTCATTGCTATTAAGTACATTGAAAGAGGCCAAAAGGTGATCTTTTTTTAACTTCATGTTTCTCTCTCTCTCTGTATTTATTCATCTTTGAATTTCTCCTGTTGAGTGAGCAATGTTCATTCTTTCTTTTTTCTGAGGTGAGCTGGATGGTGGAATTTCATAAAGATGTTAAATATGTGTTGAAGACACGATTTTGTCTTGTAGATGTTACACTTGTATATTTTGTTCTGTATCTGAGTGTGCTGGTTTCTCTTTCTTTATGAATTAATTAATCTGGACTGAAAACTTTCTTCCTCTTCATTTTTTTTAATTTTTTCCTCAACTTGTTGTTTTCTTTTATTTGATGGTACTAGTGATTTGAGGTCTTGTTTGGTTTTTGCAGATTGATGAGCATTTTCAGAGAGAGATTATGAACCACAGGTCATTTTCTTTATGGATTTAGAAGGTCTTGGTCATAAACTGTGAAAGAATCTGAAATGATATGGAAGTTCAGTTTTCATTGCTGCGATCCAATTTTTTTCATTTAAAAGGAGGCTTAGATATATGAGATTGCACTTGGACCTGCAGTTTCCAAGCCTGGATTGCTTAATCCACATTCTGACAATATAAACTCATTCTTGATGTCAAGAATTACAAGAACTTGAAGATTTTTCATCTTGGAAAGGATTTTCAAGTCCAAACTCCAATTTACTCTTAGATATCAATTTTGAAAACCAGAGCCTTGCCTTAGCTTTTCGATTATTCTTTACATTTTTGCAGGTTTTATAAGAGGTGAATTCATTGTGCAGGTTTTGCTAACACCAACTCATTTAGCCATAGTAATGGAATTTTCAGCTGCTGGAGAACTTTTTGAGAGAATATGCAACGCTGGTAGATTCAGTGAAGATGAGGTACGTATAGTGTAGAACCAAACACCGTCATGAATTTTCCCTTCTTCTCAAATACCCTCACAAATGGATACTTGGTGGGTCTCATGAATTTGAATACCAAGATAATCAATGCTGAATACTATGCATGGAGCGATTTTGCAGGAGTAATTTATTTAGCACACAACACAATTACTATAGCCAGCGGCTAAGCTGAAGCTACTTGCAAGTAGCAACAAGGACTTTTCTAGGTGGCAAAGATAGCCTCCTTGCATGAAGCAAAGCCATGTTATCAAGGAAAAGGACATCACCTTTTTCCCGCTTGAATTGGATGCTCTCTTCTTCACACCTTTTCACAAAAGTTTCTGGTATCTCTGTTCCATCTGCCAACATAGCTGAGCTGGTTTCCTTTCCATGCATGCCGACGACTGTGTTGCACCACATTCTCCTCCCTTTTCTTCCACCAAACACTTCCGTTAATGATTGAGGACCCAGTATTGTCTTCACTTCTACACCAGGCAGCCACTCAATGTCCATCACTAGAGCCTTAGCCCTGTCTCACATCATTTATGATCATGTTCCGAGTCTTTTACAAAAAAGGTATTGTTTGCAAATTCGTTAAGAAAATAAATAAGCTAATGTAGATGTGCATACCTTCTCTCAGCCTCTGCCTTGTCTGATGTTCCGAAAACATCCTCCCATCCTCTACCTCTCATCGACGATGTATCATCTATGCTGAGAGCTGTGAAAGTGTACTTCAGTCGCTTTGCCTCAACTTCTTCCACTGCTTCAGGTAACTCCTCTAGCTTCCTTTCTGTAACTCTAAAGCTTGGAACAAAGGGTGTCTTTCCACCTTCTGGTGGGGGTATATCGCACAAAAACACCACTTTCTGCGGAGATTCTCTTATCTGTCAAAGTTAGACATGGTAAACGTAGAAAACATAGCACAGGATTCCAATGATATAATTCATATAGATAGTTATGGAAAATTTCTCCTTGGATTTCTTGTGTTTAGTGCTTACAAAACCAAAAGACACGGAGAGGGTCAGGAGATTAAATTGAGTTTGGCTAGGATGGATCAAAGTGGTGAAACTGTTAATCTTATTCAAAAACCTTTCCTAAACAGTTGCAATATTTAGCTTACCAAAACCATTTCATTGTGGTAGTATATGAATTCCGACAGGGTTCCCTCATTGGCAGTCCATACCCGTTTGTAAACGTGTGTCCGCAGCCCAGGCCCTATGTAACGAATTGCAATATCATTAAAGTCCTCAACATTCTTCACATCAAAACCTTGAAGCAGAACAACACTGTTTCTTATGAGCACTTGCTCAAACCAGTCCTTGTTCTGCTTTAGAGCTGAGCGTAATGACTTTGTGTCACTCTTGCTGGGTTCTGGGGGTTGCAGCCTAGTGGCATGGTTTCACCATCATACTTGCATTGTTATTGATCATTCATGATTTGTCTTTTGCAGTATTGGAAGCATCGGGTTTGATTGTTGATTTGGAAAGGGTTTGCTGGAATTATTTAAAAGCCTTGCAGGTTTCATTTTTTTGGTTATCTTATCCCAGCTAGCTCAGACTTTTATTTTCTTTCCTAGCCTTTGTTTTTCTTGGCCTATGCATTTTTTGTTAGTTCATTATTTCTAATATTGCCATGTTTTTCCATTTTACTCTGTTTGCAGAATTTTATAGCGGTACAATTTCGCCCCGTGTTCACTGCTTTTTATTTACATAAGTTTTAGCTGTTGTTGGCTTAGAGTATGAATTTTAGGCATTTTTTCTGATAGAATTTCAATTTATGCTTTTTATTAGAAGCTTATAGTTTGTTTTATGTCGTTTTGTCAGGTTGATGGGTTCCGCTTTGACTTTATGGGTCATATAATGAAAATTACAATGGTATGTGACTGTCTTGAATCTGTGTCTACAATATTTACATAAAAATTAATGTTCTAGTTTGCCAAGAATTCTCTGAAATAGTGAAGTTGTCTACATACTTTGAAATCCTGCAGCACTGCTAATGATCTTACCATGTTAGCATTTGTGTTTTTTGCATTCAAATGTGAAATTCCTATAATTTTATGTTGTTTCTGTTAGAACAGGCACTCACCAGATAGCCAGAGGAAATTATTTGTGAATCTTGATTTAGATAGTTTTCTCTAAATTAGCTATTGAAAAACCTAGTATACCTCTCTCTCTGCCATAATTATCTATGAGTTGCATGGAAGGGATTCAGGAAAATAAATTGTTTTCCTTGCGTCATGGATTATAAATCTGACTCATCTTTGATGGTAGATTTCTGGAAGGAAAAAATAAATAAAAAACTAATTTCAGACTTATTTGCTAGAGATTGGAGTTAGTTGAAAGTTCTAATTTCTCATTTTTGCTAGAGAAATGAGTTAGTTGGAGTTCTCAATTCATTTTATTATTCAATGTTCCCATTGCAGTGTAAATGATCACATGTGCGTCCTGACCTTCCCGGGTGGTTATTTGACCTTCATGCTGAAATTAGTTTTCTTGGTTTGAACCCTATTATTTGTATCTACCTTTCTCAAAATTCGAAAGTGTTTTCAATAGTTTTACATATACTAGAAGCGCACTCATAACAACGTGCAATACTTGACACTGGTAAGCACTCTCTACTTGAAGGATTCAGCAGATGCCCTCATCTAAAGAATTATCAAATGGTGGCACCACTCATGTCCATTTGCCGGTGTTGATGATGTAAAGAAGAACTAGAAGTACATGGGTAAACACATTTCTTAGCTCATATTCTTGTGATTATGTGCCTTCACATTTAATATATGGATTGCCATAACCTAAGCTTAACAAAATGGTTGAAAGTGTTGGTCTGGGACTTTGCAACTTGTCAACTCTCTTTCTTTATTGTTTTATTGGTCCTTTACGATCACGTTCCTTTGAGGTTTTCTTAGTTGTTTCTAAACACCTATACAAGTTTTCAAGTTTCTTTTCCACTCTTTTTTCAGTCACTTTTCTTTTTCGAGTTTTCTGTTTTGTAAGAAAAAATAAAAATAAAACAAAGAGAGGAAAAGTGATGGAGTTTCAAATGGTGGGAAAGATAAAGACAACCCATCTTTGTGTTTTTAAACTAATTTAGTTTTGATTCTTTTGTTCAATTTTGGTTCAACATTCTGTTAACAAATCCTTCTGATGGCCATTGTCACTTTGACACCATTCTAATAGTCATTTCTCATCCTTCGTGCATTTGAAAAATGAGTTGTCCTGTTTGCTTTGTATTATTTTCTTAGATTCGTGCAGTTACTGGACATTTTCTTCATCTATGTGGGCAGTGGAGAGGTAGATGTGGCAACAACTGCACAAATGGAGGATCTTTTGTGGACTTATAACCTTAGCTCCTCTTGCTATTAAAGAAACATCTTATATTGTTGGTGTTTGAACCTAAATTGGCACTAAGCTTTATTTCCAAGTTGATTCTAGCTACAATTACAGTACAAACTATTCGTGCTCCTTGACTATAGTAGCTAGCATGGAGTTTTTTCACCCGTAGCATTGTTGCTCCTCAAATGACTCTTCAACCAAGCTTTACAATCACATTCCTTATTTGAGTTTGTGAGTGTTGAGTGAGTTTATTGGATTGGTGCAGGGTGTAAAAGGTTTTGTTTAGCCATCTCTCATGTTTTGCATTGCATCATATCTTTTTTGTTTTTGTAGCCCCCCCCCCCCCCCAGCTTGCTCTTTTCTTGTTGTGGTTATTTTGCTTCGACCTGTTTTTTTTTGCTGTCTCTATCTAGTACTGATTTTACTTATAGGTTTTCTTTTCTTTGCAGTTGCTTTGTTTGTTCTCCTGTGTATGGTTGCCCTTTGCTGATTTTCCTATGGGCCGTTGCTTTCTTTTTGTTGTTTTTTTTGCATTTAAAAGATGATTCTTTGTTTTGTTGTGCATCATTCGCTGCTAATTGAGATCATATTTGCTGATTTTTTCAGTGGATTGGTGTTTTCATCCATCGCTGCTAGTTGGGGACCATTTTTACCTTTTGTGTTGATGGTTGGCTGTGTTGCGGACGGAATTGGTTCAATTTTGTTTGCCTCTTTGTTGAAGGTTTTCATGTTGTGGTTCCTGTAATGATCAACTTTCATTTTTATTTTCCCTTCCAGTTTAGTTGTTGTTTTTAATCTGTTTTTTAGATATGCTTGCCCTTTTTTGTGATGAAGTCCAAGCATAGCCCTTGGAATTTTTTTCCTTGCTTTATCTTTTCATTATCTGTTAATTCTAGGGTTGTTCTGTTTTGTGGTTTTTAGGAGGACAAGATGGCTGACAATAGCAAGTTATTTTCTATATGCATATAGGCTAGCACTTTTATTTATGACTGATTGCTTTTGGAGTTTGTGTGAGTCAAATTGGCTAGGCTGCTTAATTGTTTTTCACCGATAACATTATTGCTCCTAAAATTAGTCTACAACCAAGCTTTGTGAACAGTAGTTATGTAGTGAATACTTTAGCACTCTTTAATTAGTGTGGTGATGACAGTAGTGGGAGAAGTATGTGATTCACGGGGAAATGAAAGAGTGGACGGTGGCAACAATATTCTTATCGCCATCGGCTACTGCTTCTAGTTATTATTTTGGTTGTTGATTAGTCCATAGTGGTGGTTGAGATGTTGTGGGGTTGTTTTGTATCTTTCCTTATTATGAAGTTTTATCTACATGGTAAACGTAGAAAGCATAGCACAGGATTCAAATGATATAATTCATATAGATAGTTATGGAAAATTTCTCCTTGGATTTCTTGTGTTTAGTGCTTACAAAAGCAAAAGACACGGAGAGAGTCAGGAGATTAAATTGAGTTTGGCTAGGACGGATCAAAGTGGTGAAACTGTTATCTTATTCAAAAACCTTTCCTAAACAGTGGCAATATTTAACTTACCAAAACCATTTCATGGTGGTAGTATATGAATTCCGACAGGGGTCCCTCATTTCATGGTGGTAGTATATGAATGAGGCTTAGCTTTATATAATATGCATGCGTAATGGTGTACTTATCATGTCCTTGTAGCATGCCAACCTCCAGCTCTGCATTTAAAAATATGCAGAATACAAACAATGTTGATGTTTGTGAACGTCACGTCTCACTTTGGGTGTGCTGTGTGAGATTGTCTTTAGATTTGTCTTTTTGTCATTTTCGTGATCATGCAGTAAGATTTAAAGTAGTTCCTCATTTTTGGTTTGACTACTTGATTTGTGGTCTTGAAGCTGTGTTGGTGGATTTCTTTTTCCTTTTTATTTTGTCTTCTCATATTTCTTAAGCCATTTATTGAGGGGTAGTTATACGAATTGAAAATAATTAGTTTAACTTCAAATCTAGTGGATCATTCTTGAGTTATTTTAGTGATTAGCTGCTGAGTTGCTATTATAGCTTTAGATGTTGAGATACAGAGCAGGAATCATCAACATGCTGATTGTGGAAAGAGAGGGAATCATCATTCAAGTGTCTATTTGTAAGTTTGAAGTATGAAATGAATTTTTTTCCTGCTATAAAGTTTACTGTTAGTGTGCTATAATTCCTTTTTCTAATGTTCCTTTCTTTGGGACAAGGATCTTGGATATTGTTTTTTGCTTTTTATTCACACATCTGATGGATAAGACTCTAATTGACTCTTCTTTTTACATATAGATATGGTGAAGGTTGAGATTTTGGTAAAGTCGCTAACAATGGGCGTGGGGTAAACATTTTACAGTGCAATCTTAGTGAGACTGAAATTGGAAGGTACTGTCTGTTACTTTATATTTTAACTTTATATTTTATAGTAAATTGGTTGCTTTCTTCAAGCTGTTGTAAGATATTTTCTTGTTTCAGATCAGCTCTTCTTACTAAAGTTCCAGGATCTATTTGCCCTTCCAATTCTTTCAAATCTTCTCTTCCTACCAGTTGCTATAATCCTGGGATTCTAATGTTTCTAATATCACTCTAAGTAGCCAACTTTTCTTCATCCAACTTTCTTAGTATTCGATTGTTTCCGAGTACCAATTTCTCCACATCTGTTTTTCCACTAGAATTTCTTACTTCTTCCAATATATCCCTCCCCATTCTTTCTAATTTAGATATCCTGTACTCAACATCATCTAGATAATCTCTAATCACTTTCTCAGTATGTTCAAATTTTCTGTCCAAATTTCTACATTCTTCCACTAAGAAACACATTCTTGATGTCAAGAATTACAAGAACTTGAAGATTTTTGATCTTGGAAAGGATTTTCAAGTCCAAACTCCAATTTACTCTTAGATATCAATTTTGAAAACCAGAGCGTTGCCTTAGCTTTTCGATTATTCTTTACATTTTTGCAGGTTTTATAAGAGGTGAATTCATTGTGCAGGTTTTGCTAACACCAACTCATTTAGCCATAGTAATGGAATTTTCAGCTGCTGGAGAACTTTTTGAGAGAACTTGCAACGCTGGTAGATTCAGTGAAGATGAGGTACGTATAGTGTAGAACCAAACACCATCATGAGTTTTTCCTTCTTCTCAAATACCCTCACAAATGGATACTTGGTGGGTCTCATGAATTTGAATACCAAGATAATCAATGCTGAATACTATGCATGGAGCGATTTTGCAGGAGTAATTTATTTAGCACACAACACAATTACTATAGCCAGCAGCTAAGCTGAAGCTACTTGCAAGTAGCAACAAGGACTTTTCTAGGTGGCAAAGATAGCCTCCTTGCATGAAGCAAAGCCATGTTATCAAGGAAAAGGACATCACCTTTTTCCCGCTTGAATTGGATGCTCTCTTCTTCACACCTTTTCACAAAAGTTTCTGGTATCTCTGTTCCATCTGCCAACATAGCTGAGCTGGTTTCCTTTCCATGCATGCCGACGACTGTGTTGGACCACATTCTCCTCCCTTTTCTTCCACCAAACACTTCCGTTAATGATTGAGGACCCAGTATTGTCTTCACTTCTACACCAGGCAGCCACTCAATGTCCATCACTAGAGCCTTAGCCCTGTCTCACATCATTTATGATCATGTTCCGAGTCTTTTACAAAAAACGGTATTGTTTGCAAATTCGTTAAGAAAATAAATAAGCTAATGTAGATGTGCATACCTTCTTTCAGCCTCTGCCTTGTCTGATGTTCCGAAAACATCCTCCCATCCTCTACCTCTCATCGACGATGTATCATCTATGCTGAGAGCTGTGAAAGTGTACTTCAGTCCCTTTGCCTCAACTTCTTCCACTGCTTCAGGTAACTCCTCTAGCTTCCTTTCTGTAACTCTAAAGCTATTACAACGTCATTGGCGCATCCAACTTGATCCTTAAATCTTCAGGGCCATTGCTCTAATCTCTACTTCTAGACTTGATCTTGACACAACATTATGCTTCTCTTTTCTCCATGTCACAATTTTTCCTCCTAGTAGAGTACAATAACATAAAGTTTACCTTTTTATAAGTTCAAGCACAAACACATCTTTTGCAAAATGCTATTTTGCGAGACTTAAATCTTTGTTTTTCTTTAACATTGTTTGTCAATTCAAGTTCGAAGTTTGTCATCGCACCACGCAAACCTAAAAAGCCCCAATTTTTTTTATTACTGTAAGCCTTGAGAAAAAAATATTGGTGTAAATTACAAACTAAATGAATGGAAAATAATAGTGAAGGAATCCATGTACAGATTTAAATAATTTTTTTTTTTGAAATTTTGGATATAACATCCGAACGATATTCAAGAGGTCATAGATTTAAATCAGAAATATTGGGGGGTAGATTATATTAAAGAAATTGAATTAGAAAAGCTGAGGGGTGGAATTATAAGAAATGTAAAGAGGTATGGCTTAATTATAAGGAAAGATGGGTAAAAATAAACATTTAAAAGAAATAGGGCCTAAGTGCAAATCAGAGAAATTAAGGGGTGTAAATATCTGTTTTTTTTTTCTTCAATGTCAGCACCAATTGTTCAAGGTGGTAGGGATTTTTTTCTTTCAAAATTAAGAAAAATTACAAAGAAAAAAGAGAGATTAAGTGCTACCAAAACATTCATACATAAAAAACACAAGAATTAGGAGTATTATTGGAAGAAGAAATTGGGGGGAAAGGAGTGAGGGCCAACGAGAATCTGGAGAAAGGTTGGAATGCTAGCGGATTCAGAAAAAAAGAGTCATGAAGCGACTAATTGGACATGTTAAAGGAAAAGAAACAAGTCATATTTGAAAATGGAAATTTATGAATTGTATCCTTGAATAAGGATAATTTACATGAGTTGTCTGTATTTGCAGGAGGGACCACAGGTGTGGTGCAGCAGTAGCAAAAAGGGACCATAAGTAGAGCGTCCACAATAGACAGGTGATCCTTACCCACACTTTTTGTTATGATTTCCATGATTTAATATGTGATTTATGCATAACGTGAATTAGTGCAAGTTGTGAAATGTAGATATTATCCTATTTTCTACTATGTTAAAAATATTTACTATATTTTATTATATATTTTACGACATGTCAAGAAATATGTAAATAACACATGCACATTCATTAATTAGTTAGGAAAAAAAATTGACTTGCACCTTGGTGAGTTGAATGGACACATCAACATTTATTTTTGCAATTTTTGGCATAAATGACTCGATTTATTTTATTAAATGCATATGCTTTTTAATTTATAATTAGGATTTGTTTTACAATTGCTTTTGAAAAGCTTGTGTATTAATGGGTGTTTTTGCCAAAACAATTGATCTGACTTGTGGCGAACTGCGAGTCAAATAACTAGCGTATCCTTATATTTAGAGTTTTATGTTTAGTGTTTTTCAATATATTTATTTTATATATATTGTGTTGTTCTTTAAAACTTGACATAACCCATCAGTTTGATCTATGACTCGGGTGGTCTAAGACCTAGGCTAAATCGAGTTTGAGAAAGAGAAATTCACTCTAGTGACTCCCAAGTCTATCAGCCCAAGGAAAAATTAATCAGGACTCGTTGATTTCTAAAATTCTTTTTGAAAAAAAATAAAAATAGATTGACTTGGGTCAATCCAGTTAACTCACATGACCTATGAATTGCCCATATCGGTTTTAAAAACTATGATTATTAATTTATAGCTAATTAAGATTTATAGTTTGTCATCCAAGGAGTTTTTTGAATGATGTGTTGTATTAAAAAAAAACTAAAACTACTTGGACATTTATTATGGACCGTCTCACATTTGGTTGGGATTTGCATAGTCAAATTACCATTTTGCCCTTGCCAACACGAAATTTATAACTTGGTTTGAAGGTAAACCATTTATTATGGACCCTCTCATATGTGGTTGGGATTTGCATAGTCAAATCACATAATTTTTATTATTATTTTAAACGCCTTATCCATAATAAATATATAAAAAAAAACTAAATAATTGAAAGGTTGTAGGCTGATTATTTCCCTTAGATGTATAGAATATAAAAAATCTAGGACCATTATCTTTTTTTTTACATGTAAAAAATTTGGTTCTTGTTGTGGCGAAGAGCAAGGCAAGTGACTCGTATATTTTTTCATTTTAGATAATTTGATCCAATTTTTCCACCTGTTTTGCCTACATATGGCTTTGTATATTTTCTGTTTACGTGATATTATATTTGAAATATCATACATAAAAAACTACAAAAGTCAATTTTTAACAAAAACAACATTGACTGATAAATTATGTTGATTGTTATTATCATGATTGTTACATTATCACAATTACTATAATGTCATTATTACCATTATTGTAAATAATTAATATTCTAATTATTATTGGTAATACTATCTTTGTCACTAACATTATTGTTATAAAAGATATTCATTTTTTTTAATATTTATTCTTCATATTTTTATATTAAAAGTGTTTTAGAACACTAATATTAAATTAAATTGAGAATTTGTCAAAAAAAACTTAGTTTTTATATATATATATATATATATATATTAAGCCGATAATATTAAACATATATCAAAATATATAATTAGCCACACATATTTTTAATAAAAAAATAACTTCTAATAATCTTTATCATTATTTTAAACGCCTTATCCATAATAAAATGAATATATAAAAAACTAAATAATCAAAAGGTTTGTAGGTTGATTATTTCTATTAGATATATAGCATCATAAAAAAAATCTAGGACCATTAATAATTTTTTTACATATTAAAAATTTGGTTCTGACTGCAACGAAGCGCATGGCAAGTCGCTCGTATATTTTTTCACTATAGATAATTTGACCTATTTTCCCCACCCATTTTGTCTACGTGTCCCTTCATTTTTTAATGTGATGTTACATCTAAAATATCTTACATAAAAAAGGCGCAAAAGTCATTTTTTAAAATAAATGACAAATATTATTAGCTTAAAAAATCATTTGACTTGACGAATTAAAAAAAAGAAAAAAAAAGAAATATCAATTTTCAAATGATCATAAACACAAATTAAAATTTAAGGACTACATTAAAAAAACATACAACCTTAGCAAAATAGAAAATAATAAAAATTAAAAATAAAAACTAAGACTATATACATATAAACATGGAAAAAAATATCGACTATTTTAGAAATATATATAATAAAAATAAAGGAACTAGAATAAATAAAAAAATTCAAAGTATAAGATTCAAAATGAAAACAAAATATATGATTAATTTCAATTAGAGAATAAAATTGAAAAAAATCCAAACTTCTCGAAAATATTAAGGGATTTAAAATCAATCCCAAAATTAAAAGAATATGGACCGAAATAAAAGTGAATTATATAATCAATTTCAATTGAGGGATAAAATTAAAATAAATCAGAAATTATATCACAAAAATAAGAACCATACCAAACAATCAAAAGATCAGGGACTGAAATGAAAACACCATAAACAAAGGGGACTTCCATGTAATTTGGTCTGCAGGAGAGAGAAAAGGGAAAAAATATCAACCGACCACCGTCACATCTCTGGAAACTTTGGGATGTCACGCGCACCACCATGTGAAGAGGACATGACGGCGCATCCGGTGAGATGCCAGATGGATATTTTTCATACACACGCGCCGCCAGAAAAAAACGTTGGGCCTCAAACAATTGTTGTGTCAGTTCGTTGCGCCACTAAACTAAGAGGGCTACTAAATAATTTGCATGAACAATGTTGAACAATTTGTTTTAGCTTTGGTTTTAATTAGGTTGGACTTGATCTTCTCTTTTTTTTAAGTTGTTTTATAAAATTATTTTAAAAATACAAGTCATCAATTTTATTCATATAGATTTGTCCCGATCTCATGTCTCATATCATCAGATTGGGTATACTAGGGGTTGACTTAGGTTTTTTATTTTGATTTTTTCCATTTTTTATTTTGTAAGGTAAACATCTGGTTTATTTGAGAATTAAACTTCATGATTTTAATTGATTTGGTTTCAATAGAGTCATTCTAGTTTAACGAATAGATTGCAAATTTGAATTATTAGGTTGGACATACTTGATTTTTTTTTATTATTTTCATAGTCATTTTATTTTCTTATAATTAAAGTTTATATTTGTTTGCATTTTGTCTTCTATTCTCATTTAATTTTTGCATCTCATAGCTCGAGACATTGATTTGGGGTTTTTGCCAAGGGTTGAGTCGAGTCTTTTTTTTTTCACTTTTTCTTAAGTTATTTTATATTATTTTTGTAAACCCCAGGAAATAAATGTAGGTGTAAATTATAAACTAAATAAATAAAAATAAATAAATAAAAGTGGAAGAATTCATGAACAAATTTAAATAAAATGAGAATTCAGAGATTTTGGATATAACATCTGGACCAAATAGTTGAGATATCGTAATTTTTAACTCAGAATGAATTAAAAGAGAAATAAAATAGGTTGAGGGGGATAGAATTGAAATAAATATAAAGATTATGATTTAAATTATAAGAAGAGAAGATGTGGGGTAAAACAAAAACATATAAAGGTAATGGGGCCTAACTGCAATAAGAGAAATTTAGGGGTATAAATACCCCTCTCTTTTCTCTTATGTCCAGTAGAATGAGGGGAAGAAAGGGAGGGAGATTTTAATATTTTTCTTACTCAATTGAAGAAGAATTTCAAAATGAAAGTGAGATTGTGCTACCAAAACATTCAAACATAAAAAACACAAGGATTTGGAGTATTATTGGAAGAAGAAATTGGAGGAAAAACAGGAGCATAGGGCTAGTAGCAGCAGGAAGAAAAAGAGGGGAGAAGGAGATTGTGATTTCATTAGGATCTTAAATCTTCCTTTAGTATGGTGTTTCTTATATGGATATAAAAGATTCTAGATTTTATGGTTAAATTGCATGATTTTCTTTATGAGATTTGGGTTAGGGTTCTTGGAAATGTTTTGGGGGAAATGTGGAATTGTGTGTAATTGATGGATGTGGCATGAAATCGGATGAAATGAGAGCTAATTTGCAAGACAAATGGAAAGGAAAGGGGGAGCCCCTAGGAAAGGACATGGCTGGCCATTGAGGGAAGTAATTTAGAGGGAAAGATTATCTTTTTTTGCAAATTAATTATTGTATATTTTGTATTGGGTGTTGTCATAACCCAATTTTTGGTTTACTCCCCAAAATCCACCCAAAAATAACAAAAATAAAATAAAAGGGGTCGGTGTTGGTAGAAAAATCAATGTGGAATTTTTGGTTGTTTTCGCAAGTCCGATCGTATCTCTTTTAGTTCCCAAAAATAGAGAAAAGTACAGATTTAAGGCAAAAATAATTTATCATTAGATATATCTGTGTAAAAATTAAGTCGAGAGACATAATTATATTTTTATGGGCCAATTTGATTTAATCGTCGGCAAATTTAAAAGTATAATTATGTTTGGAAATTAATTTCATTAAGTGTTTAATCGATGAAAAATCCAGTTCTTGAGTGTAATTTGGGTTCAATTGAGAAGTTTGGGGTTTTCGGAGACCGAATTGAATTTTTCCAATCCAATTGTGCGAAGCTAGGGGCCAAATTGAAGACATCGAGAATTTAATGGTCAATTAAGGGTCGAATCGCATAAATCGGAAACCAGTGACCAAAATAAAAAAGGCACGCAAATCTAAGGTTGCTGTTGAAATTTTGACTGGATACAATTGCACAAAATTAAAAGTTTAAAACCAATTAGGGGTCCGATTGAACCAATTAAAAATTGAGGGACCAAATCGTATTTTCACCCTCCCCAAAATCATCACAGACATGATGTGACTGCACTGTTCAGTCACCTGAACAGTGCAGCACGCTACTGCCCATTGCAGGTGCGGGTGAAGAGGCAACCCATCGCTACACGCCATGGGCAGCCGAAGGGATGCCTCCTTTAGCCTATAAATACGTGCATGAAAATACATGCAGGGGAGGGGGACGACGAGTGGGGGACCAGAGAGGGAAAAAAAAGGAAGCATAAAGAAAAAAGAACAAGGGAAAAACAGGGAGGAATGAAGAGGGGATCACGTTATAGAGGAGCAAGAAGCCAGAGAAAAAAAATGCAGAGAAAGAAAGGGGAGAAAAATTTACACAGAGAGAGGGAGACGACAAAACACGACCATCATCTCTTCATCTTTGTCATCTCCATCGGCAGCCACAACCTTCCTTGTCCAGCTTTGGTGACACAACAGCGACAAGGAGCAGCAGCAACTCCAGCATAGACCGCCACTTCAGAAGCTTCCCCCGGCCACCACAGGCCGCCATTTTCGACGCCACCACGACAGGGAGAACCACCTTGACCTCCACTACCCGGCGGTGTTAGCAGGTAAGCCTCTCGTCGTGGTCGACCATTTTACTGTTCATTGCCTTCTTCCTCGCACTAGGGGAGTGAATTAATTCACTCCCCTGTTGGATCGTTTGGGCCGGGTTCAGTTCCCGGCCCAGCTACCAAAGTTGATGGGCCTCTCGGGCCATCAGGGCTGGACAATCCAGTCCATCCCAAGTCTATCATAGTTGGGCCCTTGGCCTAATATGGTTGAGCCGGCCCATTTAGTTGGGCCTGACCCAATTTTTTTTCTGTTTTTTATTAAAAATACAAAAAAAATTGCATTTAAAAAATAAAAAATGTGTTGTTTTCATACATACAGTCGGATTCCAAAGTTTTCCCGTCATATTTTTCATAAAAAATATATTGCACCCGTCTCATATTTTAAAAAGAAAATTGGATATCGTAACCGGTTTATGATTATTCGTTGGAATTTGGCCAAAATATCAAGAATACTTATAACTATTTTTGTTTTATTTATTAGGGTGTAAATTTACATTGTAAAGTACATCCATGGATAAAAAAAAGAGGGTGTTTAACTACGGTGTAAATTTACATTGTAAAGTACATCCGTAGATAATAAAAAGGATTTTCAGATACGGTGTAAATTTACACTGTGAAGTACATCCGTAGATAAAAAAGGTTTGTAACTGCGGTGTAAAATTACATTGTAAAGTACACCCGCAGATAAAAAATAGTTTTTGAAAATACAGTGTAAAAAAATTTGACTTAGAAAAGCAATCAAATAACAATGCAGTCCCCTTACACAAGACTCTCGCAGACCAATAGGTTTCTAGTGACTGTAATACTAGGTGGCGACTCCTGATAATTATAGTCATAATTTTTATGACTATAACACCCATCTATTTTCACTGCGCACAGTTGTCTCCCCTAATTCGGGGGGATGGCGGGGCGCGAAGCGTGAAAAAAAATCATCGTCACGACAAGTGTGAATGTTTTTGTAATGAATGATTGAGCATCAAAAGAATGAGGGAAGTCTTGTTTTCCCAAGGCCAACTTCGCCCAAATGTATATGATGCAAAAGTTAACATCTACGCAAATTCATATCTTGACTTTCAGAGAGAATATGAGTGGAAACACAAGGGAATTGGGATCGCTTTCCTTAATAGGAGTTGTAGTTCTGGATGTGAATCATCCAAGGAAACTGGTTTCATTTAATTTGAAATTTTATAACTCTAGTTAAGGGTCACCGAACGTGACTATGCAGGGCAGACTCTGCAGAACAGTAGGCTTGTCATGTTTGTGATGCATTTTGTGAAAGTTGGGGGAACAACTAGGTTCTCCTCCCTTCATAAGAGTTGTAACACTGTATGTTAGCTTTCCAAGTAGATTAGTTTTGTACAAAACAGAGTTCTATAACTCCCGTAAAAGTGAAAAATCTAGGTAGAAGAAGAAGTGAGATGTTGAAGCGATGTAGTTAGATGCGCTAAAGGAAAAGAAACAAGTTATGTTAAAAAAAATGGGTGTATATAATGATATTTTGATTTACAAAGTTATAAAAAAATTAAAATGAAAGAAAAACAAATTTAAAGGCATATTGGATTGTTTCGATGTGGTTATTAGGAAATGTATCGATGGTTGAAAATGATTTATGAGAATTTCTTGTCCTTGCAGGAGGGACCGCGAGTGTGGTGCGACAACAGCAAAAACAACAAGGGACCATGAGCAGAGTATCCACAGTAGGTAGGTGATTCATGCCTACATTTCTGATTTAATTCTCATAATGAAAATGTGTGAATTATGCTTAAAGCTTTGGTGTAAGTTTGAAAAGATACGTTTTATCAATAAGAATATTTAAGGCATGTGTGTAAGGGCAGTTTGAAAATGTCATGAACAAAACATGACAGTGGCTAACATACATTTAGTGTATGCTAGGATCCCAGACAAATAGATTACCAAAAATGGCTAACATACATTTTAGTGTATGTTAGGATCCCGGATAAGGGGATCATCATGAATGATTGCCATACATTTAGTGTATGTCATGATCCCAGGGATGGGGATCACTATGCAAAGGCTAATATACATCAAGTGTATGTTAGAATCCTGGATAAAGGGATTGTGGTGCAATGTTTAATACATGTTCATGTATTTTAAAATTTCAATATATATATATATAATGGAATCAACGCACATCCTAAAAAAAATAATATAAGGAGGTATGTCAGGGAATCAGGAAGGGGTCTTCTCTGATTCCTGATGTCGGTAGGGTGATAAGGGTATCAACAGTACTTAGCATCGACACTATATAAATGGAGAAGTTGGTTTCTATTTCAAATAGCTATGGTGATTATTATAATTATGTATGATTCTATATCGTGGGTTTAATAACATCAATGTCATAACTCAATTTTGGGTTATTACCCAAACCTACCCAAAAATAAGAAAAAATAAAATAAAAGGGGTTGGTGTCGGCAGAAAAATAAAGGTGGAAATTTTGGACGTTTTTGAGAGCTCGATCGTACCTCTTTTGTGCCCAAAAATGAAGGAAAGCACAGATTCAAGGCTAAAGTAATTTATTATTGGATAAATCTGCATAAAATTTAAGTTGAAAGATATAATTATATTTTTATGGGCCAATTTGATTTAATCATTGGCCAATTTAAAAGTGTAATTATGTTTGAGAATTAATTTAGGGTCCAATTGAAGGGTTTAATTAAGTAAAAGGACTTAATTATACTTTAAATTGGTCGAATTAATTTTATTAAGGGCTTAATCGATGAAAAATTAAGTTCTGGAACTTAATTCGGGTTTAATTGATAAGATTGGAATTTTTAGAGACTGATTGGAATTTTTAGAGACCGATTTGAATTTTTCCAAGCCAATTATGTGAAATCGGGGGCCAAATTGAACAAATTGAGAGTCGAATGGTCGATTGAGGGTTAAATCGCACAAATAAGAAATCAAGGACCAAAATAAAAAAGGCACGGAAAGTCAAGGCTGATATTGAAATTCTGACGGGGGTGTAATTGTACAAAATCATAAGTTTAAATCCAATTGGAGGCGCAATTAGAACAATTACAAATTGAGGGACCAAATTGCACTTACACCTCCCAAAGCAATAGATAGCGCACGCCATCGCCTGCACCACTGCTACCAAGCCACCTGCACCACCGCTGATAAGCACCTACACGCTAGCGATAACCACGTTTTCAGGCGTGCTGCAGCAGGAGGTAACCCAACGGTTACCTCTTGTGCCTATGAAAGGAAGCCATACAGAGGAGAAAAGGGGGGATAACAAAGTAGAAAATTTATGAAGAGAGGAAAAAAATCACGAATATACAGGAAAAAGAGAACAGAGAGGAGAAGATTTTTACGTAAAGAGGAAAAAGAGTGGAAAATTTACGAACTGAGGAGAGAACAGGAGGAAAAGGAAGAGGAGGAGAGGCAGACAGGGTATAAGACAGCAGAACATAGTGGGGGCAAGATTTGCGATAAAAATAACAGACAGAGGGAGGATTGAGAGGAGAAAATATTGACAGAGGATAGAGAGACAAGAAGAAGAAACAATGGGAAAGCTTGGGAGAGTAAGGAAAATTGCACCGTAACTACATAACAACAACTCTCCCTCTTCCTTGGCATTTTAAGCCACCCTTCTTTGCCGGCAGCCTCGTCTCCCTCTCAGACGCCAATTCTCTCTCTCTCCTTGCTCCCCGACATCGTCCCTCTCTCTCTCTAAAACCAACAGCTGCAACTCTATCTCCCTCTCGATCGGCAGCCACCGTCAGCCCTCTCTCTCCTCCAACCACCTAGCACCACCCCGTCATCGCTAGCAACTCCCCCTCTACTCCAGCAGCCCAACCGTGGTCTCAGGCAAAGGCAGCAGCAGCAACAACCGTTGCAGTGACACAGGTTGACTTTCGATGCCTCCTTCGGCCACCACAAGCCACCATTTCTGATGCCACCATGACAGGAAGAACAACCTCGACCCCTCTAGCCAACGCTATTAACAGGTACACCATTCGTCACACTCCAAAATTTGCCATGTTACTATTCATCATCTCTTTTGCATGCGAGGAGTGAATTAATCACTCCCCGCCCACTGTCACTGCGTGGAAAGTGGGCTGGGCTTTGTGCCCGGCCTGACCCCCTATTTAAAATAGGCTTCCAGCCCGTCTAGGCTGGAAGCCCAGTCCTAATAGGGTCTGGGCTGCTAACCCAGAAGCCTAAGGCAAGGTGGGCTGCCAGCCCATCCCAAGTTGGGTGGACATCCAGCCCACCAAAAAAGAAACAAAAAAAATAAAAAATAAAATAAAAATTTGCATAAAATATATTCCTTTTCAAAAAAAATATTTCGGAGTTTAAAGAAAAATGGTTTAGCATGGATTTTGTAAGCAAAGACAAATCATTTTCTCGCATTTTTGGATTTTACAACATGTTTTTAAAATCCAAAGGGTATTTCCCAATATTCCCAAAAATATCAAAATCTTATTTTTGAGAATTCATATTATTCGCTATTAATATTTGGGTAAAGAAATCCTAAAGGGGTTAATATCCAAAATATTGGCGGAGATAATTCGTTATTATTCACTGTTGATATTTGGGTAAAGAAATCATAAAGAGGTTAATATCCAAAATATTAGCGGGGATAAGTCGTTGTTATTCACCGTAAATATTTGGAAAAGAAATCTTAAAGTGGTAAATATCCAAAATATTTTTACGGGAATAATACGTCATCATCATTTAACGAACATATTTTTGAAAGATAATACCATAGCAATTATAAGGCAAACCAAAACACCGAGCAACTTACCTTAGGTAAGGCGTACTAGGGGTGCTAAAACCTTCCCTTTACGCAACCAGTCTCTTGCCTTAGAATCTCTGAAAGACCAGTTTAGGATTCATAGTAACCATAATACTAGGTGGCCACTCCCTTTTTCACAAAAATAAAGATAAAACCCCAACATGAATAACCCCACTCACGGGGAGAGTCGCTGTGACGCTGCGCTCTTGCGGAGGGTGCGACAATTAATATATTTTCTTTTCAAATTTTCTTTATGGAATTATCTTGCATTTCCATTTCAGGTCCATCATCTTCACGTCAAGAGTAAAGCTGTTGTTTCTTAGTTTTGTTTTATATCAAGTAATATTTTGTATAAATTAAATGTTGGTAAACAGATATGTTTGATCACTATTTTTGGAAAAATTGGAGTGGAAGAAATTTGACTAGTTTTTGTCCTATTCTAATAAATGTGACTGGATTTATATTAACTGTGGTGCAAATTGTTGATTGTTGTTAAATGTATGGTTTATTTATTATGATTATGATGAGGATGATGTTTAAGGTTTTGTAGACCTAGGATGATTAGGTCAACAATGAATAAAAGGTTATGTTATATGTCGAAAACTTCGGATCTGCTAGTACAGGGGATGTTTTGCCGAAATTTCAATAGAAATTTTAGTGAACCCTTTATATATATGTATGTAAAAAAAATAATTCCATCTTATTTTCTTGGTGAATGTGTATTAATAAGATTACTTTCTTGTCTCCTAGAGAAGGGGAAGTTACAATTTCTCACCTTAACACTTGGTTCATTTGAGAATTAAGTGTTATTATTTTATTCATAAAGGTTTCCATGGAGTCATTCTAATTTCACAACTAGGTCAAAAATTTGGCTTATTGGCTCGAATAGACTCGAGTCATTTATATATTAGTTTTATCATTCAATACTTTGTTTTCGAAGAATCAAGGGTCATTTTTTTTTATTTTGCTTTCCATGCGATCATCCCATTCTCATTTAATTATTTCTTTGCTAACAAGTAAAATCAGAGGGACCTTTTAAAAATAATGAAAAGATAGATTTCCTGCAACTGACATGTGTTTATTTTTTTGCATTAAATCATTGTCTACTTTTTTCATTTGTTGGTGATGTCTTTTTTAATAATCATATCATTAAGTAATCATGCTTATCAAACCAAGTTGAATCAATTACATAGATCTTTTTAAAAAAAAAAACTAAAAAAAAACACACGCATCACCTTAACATTATATATACATGTACATATATATAAATATGTTTATATTAGAAAAAGATTTGCCGAACTTACAACAAAACATGAACCGCCTATCTAATATAATTCTGAATCCTTTTAATTGAAAATGAATCTAGAACTTTAATCTATATCCCTTCCACATATGCATCTTCATCTTTCTTTATTAGTTTCAATATATAATAATATATTTTTTATTAAAGAAAAACAATAATCTTCTGGATTCTAGATGAAACTTTTCTCTAACAAATAATAATATATTTTTATTAACGTAACTCATATCAGATCTTAATATACTAATATACTAAGAGTATTTATCCAAATAACTTTAATCTATATCCCTTCCACATATGCATCTTCATCTTTCTTTATTAGTTTCAATATATAATAATATATTTTTTTATTAAAGAAAAACAATAATCTTCTGGATTCTAGATGAAACTTTTCTCTAACAAATAATAATATATTTTTATTAACGTAACTCATATCAGATCTTAATATACTAATATACTAAGAGTATTTATCCAAATAACTTTTCGCTCATAAATATAAAAATATAAAAAAATTATATTTTTATATTTTAACATCAATGTTTAGAAATCATAAAAATATTAATTTAATAATTTTTTAAAATCAAAATATTTTAAAAAACCATTTAAAAATAGAATTAAAAACCGTAACTATTTAAAAATAGCAGTCAGTAACAATGACAATGCTACGTATTTTGAAAAAAAACGCTGACCTTAACTTCTTAACACCACCCCAACAAAAAGGCTTTCGAAGCCCACAACTTGTAAAAGCCGAATAGACAAAAACGCTGCGTTGTTTGTAACGGTCGAAAATAATTTGAAATTTTCTTTCCTCTCCGCTCACGGACATAAAGACTCCGTATAAATGAAGGCTTTGCGATGAATTAAGAAAAATAAGAAAGAAAACTTTCCATCTTCCGAAGCCCAAATCGGTATGATGCTTCTTCTGAAACTATGAAAGAAAACGTTGATAGTGATCTTGTATGTTGGGGCGGGGACATTCAGGTATCTTTTCTTCTCACAAAGACAGCATATCATTCAGGTATCTTTTCTTCTCACAAAGACAGCATATCTTTGATTGTTTCAAATTCTATCAATTCTTGTGCCTTTTCTTTTATTGGGTCGTGTGGTGATTTTTCCATTATGAATTATTTTCCCTTTTGTCTCAATGTATTTGCACTGACTATCTAATGACTTTAGATTATCGATTGAGGCATCGATGTCCTCTGTATTTTGCAACTTGCAATCGGTCAGTAATCCTACTTATTACGGGTCAGGAAACTTTGGTTTTGCTAAGGTAGTTAGAGAGATAACGACTGGTGAACTCATTGCTATTAAGTACATTGAAAGAGGCCAAAAGGTGATCTTTTTTTAACTTCATGTTTCTCTCTCTCTCTGTATTTATTCATCTTTGAATTTCTCCCGTTGAGTGAGCAATGTTCATTCTTTCTTTTTTCTGAGGTGAGCTGGATGGTGGAATTTCATAAAGATGTTAAATATGTGTTGAAGACACGATTTTGTCTTGTAGATGTTACACTTGTATATTTTGTTCTGTATCTGAGTGTGCTGGTTTCTCTTTCTTTATGAATTAATTAATCTGGACTGAAAACTTTCTTCCTCTTCATTTTTTTTAATTTTTTCCTCAACTTGTTGTTTTCTTTTATTTGATGGTACTAGTGATTTGAGATCTTGTTTGGTTTTTGCAGATTGATGAGCATTTTCAGAGAGAGATTATGAACCACAGGTCATTTTCTTTATGGATTTAGAAGGTCTTGGTCATAAACTGTGAAAGAATCTGAAATGATATGGAAGTTCAGTTTTCATTGCTGCGATCCAATTTTTTTCATTTAAAAGGAGGCTTAGATATATGAGATTGCACTTGGACCTGCAGTTTCCAAGCCTGGATTGCTTAATCCGCATTCTGACAATATAAACTCATTCTTGATGTGAAGAATTAGAAGAACTTGAAGATTTTTCATCTTGGAAAGGATTTTCAAGTACAAACTCCAATTTACTCTTACATATCAATTTTGAAAACCAGAGCCTTGCCTTAGCTTTCCGATTATTCTTTACATTTTTGCAGGTTTTATACAAGGTGAATTCATTGTGCAGGTTTTGCTAACACCAACTCATTTAGCCATAGTAATGGAATATGCAGCTGCTGGAGAACTTTTTGAGAGAATATGCAATGCTGGTAGATTCAGTGAAGATGAGGTACGTATAGTGTAGAACCAAACACCGTCATGAATTTTCCCTTCTTCTCAAATACCCTCACAAATGGATACTTGGTGGGTCTCATGAATTTAAATACCAAGATAATAAATGCTGAATACTATGCATGGAGCGATTTTGCAGTAGTAAATTATTTAGCACACAACACAATTACTATACCCAGCGGCTAAGCTGAAGCTACTTGCAAATAGCAACAAGGACTTTTCTAGGTGGCAAAGATGGCCTCCTTCCATGAAGCAAAGCCATGTTATCAAGGAAAAGGACATCACCTTTTTCCTGCTTGAATTCGATGCTCTCTTCTTCAATGATTTGCTCACACCTTTTCACAAAAGTTTCTGGTGTCTCTGTTCCATCTGCCAACAAGCTGAGCTGGTTTCCTTTCCATGCATGCCGACGACTGTGTTGAACCACATTCTCCTCCCTTTTCTTTCATCACACACTTCCGTTAATGATCGAGGACCCAGTTTTGTCTTCACTCCTCCACCAGGCAGCCACTCCATGTCCATCCCTAGAGCCTTAGCCCTGTCTCACATCATTTGTGATCATGTTCCGAGTCTACTACACAAAACGGTCACGTTTGGAAATTCGTTAAGAAAATAACTAATCTAATGTAGATGTGCATACCTTCTCTCAACCTCTGCCTTGTCTGATGTTCGAAAGCATCCTCTCAGCCTCTACCTCTCATCGACGATGTATCGTCTTTGCTGAGAGCTGTGAAAGTGTACTGCAGTCGCTTTGCCTCAACTTCTTCTACTGCTTCAGGGAACTCCTCTAGCATCCGTTCTGTAACTCTAAAGCTTGGAACAAAGGGTGTCTTTCCACCTTCTGGTGGGGGTATATCGCACAAAAACACCACTTTCTTCGGAGATTCTCTTATCTGTCAAAGTTAGACATGGTAAACGTAGAAAGCATAGCACAGGATTCAAATGATATAATTCATATAGATAGTTATGGAAAATTTCTCCTTGGATTTCTTGTGTTTAGTGCTTACAAAAGCAAAAGACACGGAGAGAGTCAGGAGATTAAATTGAGTTTGGCTAGGACGGATCAAAGTGGTGAAACTGTTATCTTATTCAAAAACCTTTCCTAAACAGTGGCAATATTTAACTTACCAAAACCATTTCATGGTGGTAGTATATGAATTCCGACAGGGGTCCCTCATTTCATGGTGGTAGTATATGAATGAGGCTTAGCTTTATAAAATATGCATGCGTAATGGTGTACTTATCATGTCCTTGTAGCATGCCAACCTCCAGCTCTGCATTTAAAAATATGCAGAATACAAACAATGTTGATGTTTGTGAACGTCACGTCTCACTTTGGGTGTGCTGTGTGAGATTGTCTTTAGATTTGTCTTTTTGTCATTTTCGTGATCATGCAGTAAGATTTAAAGTAGTTCCTCATTTTTGGTTTGACTACTTGATTTGTGGTCTTGAAGCTGTGTTGGTGGATTTCTTTTCCCTTTTTATTTTGTCTTCTCATATTTCTTAAGCCATTTATTGAGGGGTAGTTATACGAATTGAAAATAATTAGTTTAACTTCAAATCTAGTGGATCATTCTTGAGTTATTTTAGTGATTAGCTGCTGAGTTGCTATTATAGCTTTAGATGTTGAGATACAGAGCAGGAATCATCAACATGGTGATTGTGGAAAGAGAGGGACTCATCATTCAAGTGTCTATTTGTAAGTTTGAAGTATGACATGAATTTTTTTCCTGCTATAAAGTTTACTGTTAGTGTGCTATAATTCCTTTTTCTAATGTTCCTTTCTTTGGGACAAGGATCTTGGATATTGTTTTTTGCTTTTTATTCACACATCTGATGGATAAGACTCTAATTGACTCTTCTTTTTACATATAGATATGGTGAAGGTTGAGATTTTGGTAAAGTCGCTAACAATGGGCGTGGGGTAAACATTTTACAGTGCAATCTTAGTGAGACTGAAATTGGAAGGTACTGTCTGTTACTTTATATTTTAACTTTATATTTTATAGTAAATTGGTTGCTTTCTTCAAGCTGTTGTAAGATATTTTCTTGTTTCAGATCAGCTCTTCTTACTAAAGTTCCAGGATCTATTTGCCCTTCCAATTCTTTCAAATCTTCTCTTCCTACCAGTTGCTATAATCCTGGGATTCTAATGTTTCTAATATCACTCTAAGTAGCCAACTTTTCTTCATCCGACTTTCTTAGTATTCGATTGTTTCCGAGTACCAATTTCTCCACATCTGTTTTTCCACTAGAATTTCTTACTTCTTCCAATATATCCCTCCCCATTCTTTCTAATTTAGATATCCTGTACTCAACATCATCTAGATAATCTCTAATCACTTTCTCAGTATGTTCAAATTTTCTGTCCAAATTTCTACATTCTTCCACTAAGAAACTCATTCTTGATGTCAAGAATTATAAGAACTTGAAGATTTTTAATCTTGGAAAGGATTTTCAAGTGCAAACTCCAATTCACTCTTAGATATCAATTTTGAAAACCAGAGCCTTCCTTAGCTTTTCAATCAGTCTTTACACTTTTGCAGGTTTTATAAAAGGTGAATTCATTGTGCAGGTTTTGCTAACACCAACTCATTTAGCCATAGTAATGGAATATGCAGCTGCTGGAGAACTTTTTGAGAGAACTTGCAACGCTGGTAGATTCAGTGAAGATGAGGTACGTATAGTGTAGAACCAAACACCATCACGAGTTTTTCCTTCTTCTCAAATACCCTCACAAATGGATACTTGGTGGGTCTCATGAATTTGAATATCAAGATTAGTTCTTTCATTATTGAACTTCGGTGTATTACTAATATTCATGATGCCTTTCTTTCAGAGCTCTATTATTGGAAGGTGTCATTCTTTCATCTCTTTTATGAAATCCATTTTCACTTTTGGCAAGTATCCTCTCCTTCCCTTCTATTCTTTTGTTTCTTGTTGCTAGCTGAGGCATTCATCATGTCCTGCAGAAAACTTCATGCTAACTTTCAGAGTTCTACTGTGCCATTCTTTCATCTCTTTTATGAATTCAATTGATAAAACTCACAGTGCCTTTCTTTCAATAAGGTTACGATATCTTTATTTTCTAGTTTCTTTGTGCAGTGCTCTGTTTGTTCCATTTAGAATAGCAGCTAGGAGACGATGACAGTAATTGGTTTATAGCATTATTTGGTCTTCCTTTCATGCATTGCTTTTGGCAAGTATCCTGTCCTTCCCTTCTATTCTTTTGTTTCTTGTTGCTAGCTGAGGCATTCATCATGTCCTGAAGAAAACGTCATGCTAACTTTCAGAGTTCTACTGTGCCATTCTTTCATATCTTTTATGAATTCAATTGATAAAACTCACAGTGCCTTTCTTTCAATAAGGTTACAGGAACAAGTTTGAAAGGCATGGATGTAGCAATGGTGGAAATTGGTCCTTCGCAAAAATACTTTATGAGGTAAATATGAACTAGAAAGAACTTCATTTTATATCAGAATTTAAACCCTAATTCAAAGACTTACTGCTGATAAAGTCTGGTTTCAACAAGCAAATATAACTTCAGCCCATTTTCTTGAAACAATGATACTTTGAGCACATCCATACTAAAATGGTTTTCCGAAGATTTCACAATGTTGTACAGAATCATCATTGAATGAGGCTTAGCTTTATAACATATGCATGCGTAATGGTGTACTTATCATGTCCTTGTAGCATGCCAACCTCCAGCTCTGCATTTAAAAATATGCAGAATACAAACAATGTTGATGTTTGTGAATGTCACGTCTCACTTTGGGTGTGCTGTGTGAGATTGTCTTTAGATTTGTCTTTTTGTCATTTTCGTGATCATGCAGTAAGATTTAAAGTAGTTCCTCATTTTTGGTTTGACTACTTGATTTGTGGTCTTGAAGCTGTGTTGGTGGATTTCTTTTTCCTTTTTATTTTGTCTTCTCATATTTCTTAAGCCATTTATTGAGGTACGAATTGAAAATAATTAGTATAACCTCAAATCTAGTGGATCATTCTCGAGTTATTTTAGTGATTTGCTGGTGAGTTGTTATTATAGCTTTAGATGTTGAGATACAGAGCAGGAATCATGAGAATGAGAAACTGCTTAAGGGTATTGATGTTATGAAGAGTATGTTGCATTCAGGTATCAATCATTATAATTGATAGTCATCAACAGCAAGTATACTACTCAAGGGTCTTTTCTATTATATGGTTGTGTTTGATCTTAGGGAAAATATAGTCTGGAAATTTTACCATTTTTTATTTGCCTCACTACTAATGATGGAGAAGTAAAACTAACTAAATTTATAAGTTAAGAGAAATGCAACATGGTACGTTAAGGTGAACTGCAATGATATTTTTTGATGAACTGAAATCATATTTGTATATCCATATTATTTTGGGCATTTGCAAGAAGACATCCTGTACTTGTGTCGCATGATAAGTTTTTTTGTCATAAATTCTGTGCATTGATCATCTAGCTTTTGTACTTTACAGTTGCACCTTGTATTGCGACACATTTTAGGCATTTTCTCTAACAAAGCATTCAAATTCATTTAAGCCATATTAATAACATGAAGACATGATTATAGCAATCTAATCTCCACTGCTTTGTAATCTAAGGTAAGATAACAATAAATGAAAAAAACAAGAGAATATTGAAGATCAACCTCTTTTGTTTCAATCATTTTTTTTGTCAATGTGTATTCTTATAAAAAAAAACCATATGAAAACTTATAGCATCCTTGCTCTTGTTACAAAAGTAAAAAGATCTTAGCAATGTTCTTGTATCTAGTTGTCCCAATAATTACTGTTAGAAAGATTCGTGGTGTGATGCTGTTATTCTACCATTTTTCTCCAAAAACAATATCTAGTAATTTTCTTTAGATCTTAGCAGCATACTTCTAGAAAGCAAAGTCCATAATATATATCTGAGCAAAAAAGAAAAGAAAAGTGATATATAAAGTAGTTTTAGGAAGAGCTCTGGTAGCAAAAGGCATGTGGACTTAATTTAAGCATGAGATTACTTCCAACTTCATGGTTTTTAAAAATGTCATGAGGCCTGAGAGTTAGTATCCGGTGAGTTATTGCATGTGCGATATTCTGTGTATTTAATAAATCATGGCTGGTGCATCCTACAAAGATTTGTAGTTGTTACCACTCAATCCCTTAATAACATCCATTTTTGTGAATTATGATGAGATTTTGAAATAATGCACGGTGATCCTCACGGACAATGAAGGCTTTGCGATGAATTAAGAAAATTAAGAAAGAAAACTTTCCATCTTCCGAAGCCCAAATCGGTATGATGCTTCTTCTGAAACTATGAAAGAGAACGTTGTTAGTGATCTTGTATGTTGGGGCGGGGAAATTCAGGTATCTTTTCTTCTCACAAAGACAGCATATCATTCAGGTATCTTATCTTCTCACAAAGACAGCATATCTTTGATTGTTTCAAATTCTATCAATTGTTGTGCCTTTTCTTTTATTGGGTCGTGTGGTGATTTTTCCATTTTGAATTATTTTCCCTTTTGTCTCAATGTATTTGCACTGACTATCGAATGACTTTAGATTATCGATTGAGGCATCGATTTCCTCTGTATTTTGCAACTGGTGATCTTGAATGCTAGGTCAGTAATCCTACTTACTATGGGTCAGGAAACTTTGGTGTTGCTAAGCTAGTTAGAGAGATAACGACTGGTGAACTCATTGCTGTTAAGTACATTGAAAGAGGCCAAAAGGAGATCTTTTTTAACTTCATGTTCTCTCTCTCTGTATTTATTCATCTTTGAATTTCTCCTGTTGACTGAGCAATGTTCTTTCTTTCTTTTTTCTGAGGTGAGCTGGATGGTGGAATTTCGTAAAGATGTTAAATATGTGTTGAAGACACGATTTTATCTTGTAGATGTTACACTTGTATATTTTGTTCTGTATGGTCCTATCTTGGTGTGCTGGTTTCTTTTTCTTTATGAATTAATTAATCTGGACTGGAAACTTTCTTCTTCTTCATTTTTTTAATATTTTCCTCAACTTGGTGTTTTCTTTTATATGACGGTAGTAGTGATTTGAGATCTTGTTTGTATTTTGCAGATTGATGAACCACAGGTCATTGAAGCATCCCAATATAACCAGATTCAAAGAGGTATCATGTATTTCCTTCTTATTAGATTATGAAATGTAAAAGAGTTTCGAGTGACTAGGTCTTTTTACTCAAAGTAAAGATGGATTTAGAAGGTCTTGGTACTTCTCTCAAGTTTCAGAAACTGTGAAAGAATCTGAATTGATATGGAAGTTCAGTTTTCATTGCTGCGATCCAATTTTTTTCATTTAAAAGGAGGCTTAGATTGCTTAATCCACATTCTGCCAATATAAACTCATTCTTGATGTCAAGAATTACAAGAACTTGAAGATTTTTGATCTTGGAAAGGATTTTCAAGTCCAAACTCCAATTTACTCTTAGATATCAATTTTGAAAACCAGAGCGTTGCCTTAGCTTTTCGATTATTCTTTACATTTTTGCAGGTTTTATAAGAGGTGAATTCATTGTGCAGGTTTTGCTAACACCAACTCATTTAGCCATAGTAATGGAATTTTCAGCTGCTGGAGAACTTTTTGAGAGAATATGCAACGCTGGTAGATTCAGTGAAGATGAGGTACGTATAGTGTAGAACCAAACACCTTCATGAATTTTCCCTTCTTCTCAAATACCCTCACAAATGGATTCTTGTGGGTCTCATGAATTTGAATATGAAGATAATAAATGCTGAATACTATGCATGGAGCGATTTTGCAGTAGTAATTTATTTAGCACACAACACAATTACTATAGCCAGCAGCTAAGCTGAAGCTACTTGCAAGTAGCAACAAGGACTTTTCTAGGTGGCAAAGATAGCCTCCTTCCATGAAGCAAAGCCATGTTATAAAGGAAAAGGACATCACCTTTTTCCCACTTGAATTGGAAGCTCTCTTCTTCACACCTTTTCACAAAGTTTCTGGTATCTCTGTTCCATCTGCCAACATAGCTGAGCTGGTTTCCTTTCCATGCATGCCGACGACTGTGTTGGACCACATTCTCCTCCCTTTTCTTCCACCAAACACTTCCGTTAATGATCGAGGACCCAGTATTGTCTTCACTTCTCCACCAGGCAGCCACTCAATGTCCATCACTAGAGCCTTAGCCCTGTCTCACATCATTTATGATCATGTTCCGAGTCTTTTACACAAAACGGTAACGTTTGGAAATTCGTTAAGAAAATAACTAAGCTAATGTAGATGTGCATACCTTCTCTCAGCCTCTGCCTTGTCTGATGTTCCGAATTCATCCTCCCATCCTCTACCTCTCATCGACGATGTATCGTCTTTGCTGAGAGCTGTGAAAGTGTACTTCACTGGCTTTGCCTCAACTTCTTCCACTGCTTCAGGGAACTCCTCTAGCATCCTTTCTGTAACTCTAAAGCTTGGAACAAAGGGTGTCTTTCCACCTTCTGGTGGGGGTATTTCGCAGAAAAACAGCACTTTCTTCGGAGATTCTCTTATCTGTCAAAGTTAGACATGGTAAACGTAGAAAACATAGCACAGGATTCCAATGCTATAATTCATATAGATAGTTATGGAAAATTTCTCCTTGGATTTCTTGTGTTTAGTGCTTACAAAACCAAAAGACACGGAGAGGGTCAGGAGATTAAATTGAGTTTGGCTAGGACGGATCAAAGTGGTGAAACTGTTAATCTTATTCAAAAACCTTTCCTAAACAGTGGCAATATTTAACTTACCAAAACCATTTTTTGGTTATCTTATCCCAGCTAGCTCAGCCTTTTATTTTCTTTCCTAGCCTTTGTTTTTCGTGGCCTATGCATTTTTTGTTAGTTCATTGTTTCTAATATTAACATGTTTTTCCATTTTACTCTGCTTGCAGAATTTTATAGCGGTACAATTTCGCCCCATGTTCACTGCTTTTTATTTACGTAAGTTTTAGCTGTTGTTGGCTTAGAGTAGAGCATATGAATTTTAGGCATTTTTTGCTTTTTATTAGAAGCTTATAGTTTGTTTTATGTAGTTTTGTCAGGTTGATGGGTTCCGCTTTGACTTTATGGGTCATATAATGAAAATTACAATGGTATGTGACTGTCTTGAATCTGTGTCTTCCATTTTTACATAAAAATTAATGTTCTAGTTTGCCAAGAATTCTCTGAAATAGTGAAGTTATCTACATACTTTGAAATCCTGCAGCACTGCTAATGATCTTACCATGTTAGCATTTGTGTTTTTTGCATTCAAATGTGAAATCCCTATAATTTTATGTTGTTTCTGTTAGAACAGGCACTCACCAGATAGCCAGAGGAAATTATTTGTGAATCTTGATTTAGATAGTTTTCTCTAAATTAGCTATTGAAAAACCTAGTATACCTCTCTCTCTGCCATAATTATCTATGAGTTGCCTGAAAGGGATTTCAGGTAAATAAATTGTTTTCCTTGCGTCATGGATTATAAATCTGACTCATCTTTGATGGTAGATTTCTGGAAGAAAAAATAAATAAAAAAGTAATTTCAAGCTTATTTGCTAGAGATTGGAGTTAGTTGAAAGTTCTAATTTCTCATTTTTGCTAGAGAAATGAGTTAGTTGGAGTTCTCTATTCATTTTATTATTCAATGTTCCCATTGCAGTGTAAATGATCACATGTGCGTCCTGACCTTCCCGGGTGGTTATTTGACCTTCATGCTGAAATTAGTTTTCTTGGTTTGAACCCTATTATTTGTATCTACCTTTCTCAAAATTCAAAAGTGTTTTCAATAGTTTTACATATACTAGAAGCGCAACTCATAACAACGTGCAATACTTGACACTGGTAAGCACTCTCTACTTGAAGGATTCAGCAGATGCCCTTCATCTAAAGAATTATCAAATGGTGGCACCACTCATGTCCATTTGCCGGTGTTGATGATGTAAAGAAGAACTACAAGTACATGGGTAAACACATTTCTTAGCTTATATTCTTGTGATTATGTGCCTTCACATTTAATATATGGATTGCCATAACCTAAGCTTAACAAAATGGTTGAAAGTAATGTGCTTACACGTGTTTTTAAAATTACATATCCTTTCATTGGTCGGCTATCATTCAGATGAAAGACATTTGATGTTCTAGTTTCCTTTGTCATGTTTGAAACCGGGTCAAGTTTGTAAGTGACGCGATTTCTATAGCGCACCACACAAGTCATTATAAATAGAAAATGAGTTGCTCTGTAGTTCGACACTGGACTGCTACTAATAATATAGAACTGTGATTTTGTGATTCCTTGTGATGCATGGATTTTGGCATTCTAAACAATTCTAGGAGTTAAAGCATGAAATGAATTGGATTCGATGCCCTTGAGAAGTTCTTTATATTATCATTTACTTGAAATAAATAGAGCCATGCCACTCACTTTTGTTATATGCTCTTAGGTGGAAGCGAAAAATGCATTCAACATCCTGATTGTGGAAAGAGAGGGAGTCATCATTCAAGTGTCTATTTGTAAGTTACTTTATATTTTATAGTATATTGGTTGCTTTCTTTGTAAAAAAGCAATTTTTTTCATGAATGAACAATATATTTCCTTTTATCAAAAATTGTATTGTTCACCTTTTAACAACTGAAATAACTGTACTAACCTTAATTGTTTCTTTGAACCGATTTTAACTGTCACCTTATTTGAGGATGGAATTCTGCTTGGGCTCTACTTGTTGGTCTGAGACTTTGCAACTTGTCAGCTTTCTTTCTTTATTGTTTTATTGGTCCTTTACAATCACGCTCCTTTGATGTTTTCTTAGTTGTTTCTAAACACCTATACAAGTTTTCAAGTTTCTTTTCCACTCTTTTTTTAGTCACTTTTCTTTTTCGAGTTTTCTGTTTTGTAAGAAAAATAAAAATAAAACAAAGAGAGGAAAAGTGATGGAGTTTCAAATGGTGGGAAAGATAAAGACAACCCATCTTTGTGTTTTTAAACTAATTTAGTTTTGCTTCTTTTGTTCAATTTTGGTTCCTGAGTTGTTATGTTGTTTAGTTAATTCTGATTTAGTTGTTGGTTTTCATTCCAAGCTTCATTTGCAGTGGTTATGTTCTCGATTATAGCTTTTTAGTTGGCATTGAATCTGGTTTACAGTTTGTGCTGAACCATATTAGAGACGTCTAATTCCCATGCTTGACAAGCCTATTTGTTTCTTTGGTTTCGTTATGAGTATTATTTTTTCATTTAGTTGTGGTTTCCAATATTGCCATGATTTTACTTCTTACTTTACTTGCATCTTTTTATAGTGGTACAACATTCTGTTAACAAATCCTTCTAATGGCCATTGTCACTTTGACACCATTCTAATAGTCATTTCTCATCCTTCGTGCATTTGAAAAATGAGTTGTCCTGTTTGCTTTCTATTATTTTCTTAGATTCGTGCAGTTACTGGACATTTTCTTCATCTATGTGGGCAGTGGAGAGGTAGATGTGGCAACGACTGCACAAATGGAGGGTCTTTTGTGGACTTATAACCTTAGCTCCTCTTCCTATTAAGGAAACATATAATATTGTTGGTGTTTGAACCTAAATTGGCACTAAGCTTTATTTCCAAGTTGATTCTAGCTACAATTACATTACAAACTATTGGTGCTCCTTAATTAGCTAGCATGAAGTTTTTTCACCCGTAGCATTGTTGCTCCTCAAATGACTCTTCAACCAAGCTTTACAATCAAATTCCTTATTTGAGTTTGTGAGTGCTGAGTGAGTTTATCGGATTGGTGCAGGGTGTAAAAGGTTTTGTTTAGCCATCTCTCATGTTTTGCATTCCATCATCTCTTTTTTGTTCTTGTAGCCCCCCCCCCCCCCCAGCTTGCTCTTTTCTTGTTGTGGTTATTTTGCTTCGACCTGTTTTTTTATTGCTGTCTCTATCTAGTACTGATTTTACTTATAGGTTTTCTTTTCTTTGCAGTTGCTTTGTTTGTTCTCCCGTGTATGGTTGCCCTTTGCTGATTTTCCTATGGGTCGTTGCTTTCTTTTTGTTGTTTTTTTTTCATTTAAAAGATGATTCTTTCTTTTGTTATGCATCATTCGCTGCTAATTGAGATCACATTTGCTGATTTTTTCAATTGTATTGGTGTTTTCATCCATCGCTGCTAGTTAGGGACCATTTTTACCTTTTGTGTTGATGGTTGGCTGTGTTGTGGATGGAATGGGTTCAATTTTGTTTGCCTCTTTGTTGAAGGTTTTCATGTTGTGGTTCCTGTAATGATCAACTTTCATTTTTATTTTCCCTTCTAGTTTAGCTGTTGTTTTTAATTTCATTCATTATCTGTTAATTCTAGGGTAGTTCTGTTTTGTGGTTTTTAGGAGGACAAGATGGCTGACAATAGCAAGTTATTTTCTATATGCATATAGGCTAGCACTTTTATTTATGACTGATTGCTTTTGGAGTTTGTGTGAGTCAAATTGGCTAGGCTGCTTAATTGTTTTTCACCGATAACATTATTGCTCCTCAAATGAGTCTACAACCAAGCTTTGTGAACAGTAGTTATGTAGTGAATACTTTAGCACTCTTTAATTAGGTGGTGATGACAGTAGTGGGAGAAGTATGTGATTCACGGGGAAATGAAAGAGTGGATGGTGGCAACAATATTCTTATCGCCATCGGCTACTGCTTCTAGTTATTATTTTGGTTGTTGATCAGTCCATAGTGGTGGTTGAGATGCTGTGGGGTTGTTTTGTATCTTTCCTTATTATGAAGTTTTATCTTATCATTGTTTAAATCCTTTTTGCTTTTTGGGTTTTTGTTCATGCTAAAAATGTATGCATTCGCTGCTTCTTTGGTTGTTGGTTTGGCGCTCTAATGTTTCCGGTAGACCACCCTTTGGGTTGGTATAAAATATGTCATGGAGGCGAAAATAGGGTTTTATTAACGGGTTTGTGGTGGTTTTGCTAGGTTTTGAAATTGGATTTTTTTGTTGGTGGTTTCATTAGGTTTTGAGGAGTACAAGTCCATTTATCTCGATTTGCAAGAATAAATTGAATTGTTCTTGGTTTTTCATTTCCATGCCCTTTAATTCATTTATCATTTAAATAATTTTTTTAGGTAATATATGGTGCTTGTTATTTGTGTAGGTCTTTGAAACTATAAAGATGCAAGAATCAACAAGACATGGAGGATTGACTGCAGAATTTAAGATGATGGAAGCTTAAGCTGAAACTGTAAGTTACACTATAGTAAGATCCTTTCTTTTTAATGGTCCTTGTTAATAACAGAATTTAATATCCTGGATTATGGTTGTGAAGTTAGAGCCGATTGTAGTCAAAATCCTCAAATGGGTCATTGTGTAACTGAAAACATAGGAAAAGAAAACAAATATTTTCTCTTACTTTTACAATCATCAATCTATCCTTTATACACAAGATAGGAACTCTATATAAAACATAGACTAATTAGGATCCCTACAATTAGGATCCTATAAAAAAAAAAAAGACTAATTAGGATACCTACAATTAGGACCCTATATAAGAAAATGGACTAATTAGAATCCCTATAATTAGGCTCTACATGATTTTCTAATTATTTGCTATTTACATCTTATAACACTCCCTCTCAATTTGGAGCATAGATATTTATCATGCCCATACTGTTACAAAGATAATCAAACCTTGCTGTATTTTTTCACGGATAAAATGACAGTCAATTTCAATGTGCTTAGTTTGTTCATGAAAAATAGGATTAGTTACAATATGAAGAGCAGTTTCGTTTTCACACTATAATTTTGCTAGTACTGAAGCCTTAAGGCCTGCTTCACTTAAGAGTTGATATATACATATTATTTCACACATAGACTATGCCATGGCTCTATACTCTAATTCTACATTCGATCAAGACATAACATTTTGCTTTTTACTTTTATGAAACCAAATTTCCTCCAACGAAGACACAATAACTTGATGTGGATCTTCTATCTACCTTAGAACTTGCCCAAGTTGCATTTGAAAACATTCAATATGAGTGTGTCCATGTTTAGTCTTTCTATCTACACATTTTTGTATCTCATTTAAGTTCTCGACTAATAGGAACATATGGAGTGCATATCAATCCGCTTTTACTTTTTTATATATATAAAATGCATGTCCACCTCCACTTGTTTAGTTCTGTCATGTTGCACTGGATTATGAGCTACCTATAAACAAATATATTGTCACAGTACAACGTCATTGGCGCATCCCACTTGATCCTTAAATCTTCAGGGCCATTGCTCTAAACTCTACTTCTAGACTTGATCTTGACACAACATTATGCTTCTCTTTTCTCCATGTCACAATTTTTCCTCCTAGTAGAGTACACTAACATAAAGTTTACCTTTTTATAAGTTCAAGCACTAACATAACCTGCATTTTGTATAACATTCAAGTTTCAGATTCTTATGTTTTTTTTAGAATTCCTTTGTAGTCAAGAATTAAATTTATCCCTTAAAATTAAATTTATGGAAAGTTAAATTTATTAACTGAGACCAGGTCAAGAATTTCATGGCTTGCAAATTTTAGAGATTAGAATAGTTTGCTTACATCTTTTTCATTCTTTTCTTTAGTTTTTTATTTTTTATGATTTTCCTTCTATTGGGTTAGGCCTCTACAAATTCTAGTTTCAATTTCACCCTTTATCATTTCTAATGTGTAAATATTTTTTGTAGTGTTTTAAAAAAATTAAAATTAAAAGGCAACAATGCCATTGGTGGCTTAGAATTAGGTATAAATGAATGAAGGGTATTATAATAATTGTATAAAATTTGTAAATATAAATAGAGAGAGAGAGAGAGGTATGAAATTTAAGAGAGAGAATCGGGAGGAGAGAAAGAAAGGATAAGAAGAATAAGAGAAAAGAGGGAAGGAGAAAAGAGGTAGAAGAAATAAGTTGTTAAGAAAATGTTTATGTTTTAGTATGTATAAATGTTGTTATTAGTTAAGATTTTGATTTTATTGATGATTAGGGTTTGAAAATTTTGTTTCGAGTTTAATTGATGAATTGATTGAGATTTGAAGGATTAATTTTGTTTCTGGTTTAATTGATGAATTGATTGAGATGTGAAGGATTGATTGTGTTTGGTAATGGTTTAATTGATTAGATTGTAGATGATTTGAAGGCTAATTGATGTGTTAGGTCTGAAACAAGATTTGGAAATTATGAAAAACCTTTGCTGGAAATCTGGAAAGTAGGCTGGCGGTTAAAGATGATTAAATTTCAGTTTGATCCCTCATTTTATGAAAATTACAGTTTAGTCCCTAAACGTTGGAAAAGTCACAGTTTGGTCCCTTTATTGAAATTTTATGAATTATTTATTTTGAATTAGATTTCAAGAGAAACCGTTAAATTTTAGGTTTTGATAAAAATGGATAGTTTGATTCAAACATATAGGATTATGAGCTAAACTCTTGGATAAATTTATTATATTATTTTTCTTCTTTTTAGTCAATTTTGAGTATGTCTCATTTCATATTTAGATAATCCCAATATTCTACCCGTGGGACGTCAGTAGGATTTCATTCGGTATCTGCTTTTGAATTCTGTTCGCTTTTGACATAAGTGAGGGATAATTTGTTCATTATCATCTAATGGTTAGAGGCTTCTATGTTAGATGTGTAATCTTAGAGGTACAAGGCGAGGTTTAGAGAGATACAATCAATACGCTGCAATTTCTTCTTCTTTTACATTTATTGGGTTGGTTTCATTTTACGTTTGTTGTCAAATTATATGAAATTAACTAATTTGTTTATTGGTTTTGTGTTTTCTAGTTACTTTTGTGTGTACTTTGCATTTCCAGAAATCTATACATAGCTCCCAATTATCATTGTTTTTTCCCCCAATCACATATGTTTATAAGCCTAAATGATCCTTGCCTTATTAGGATGTGTTTTGATGTGTAGTTGAACCGTGTTTTTGAAAAAAATTGAATTCTTTATTTGTGTCAAAGCTTCAATTTTTTTTCTTTTGGATTGTTTTGATTCACTAATGTAAAAAAAAATATTTTTAAAAATGAAAAAAATATTATTTTAATGCATTTCCAAACAAAAAAACACTTGAAAAAACAATCTCAATCACACTCCCAAACAATCCCTTACACTATTTTTTTCATCTCATTGAATTTCCCTTTTAGGTTTTCTAATTATGCCATTTTCTTCTTCTTGCCAAATTTGTTTCCTAGCCTTGGGTTCCTAGCGCTGCTGCTTTGTGCTTGTCAATAGGTTATTAGGTTGTTTAATTTGCATCTGTATTTTTTTCTTTTCATTTGTACACCAGAGGTTCAATGTTAATTATTGAAGAGCTTTTTCCCTTTCAGTGTTGCACGCATTTGACAGTTTCATTGTGTAAACATACTTCTTATCTTTCTAATAACAATTGTCTGTGTTAGATTTATCATACTATTCATGTATTGATGATTAATTGCTTCAGCACCTTGTACTTTGCTTTATATTGATGCATGGGTTGACATGCCATGTGGCTGCTCCTTGACTATATTTGTGTCTCCCATCACTGTTCCAAACATTTTTGCTTCTTACTTTTACATTTCTCTTACATACATAAATTGTCTTAAAGTCTAGACACATTGGATTTGTATAACTTTTAATAAGTATGGTGGATGCATTTGTTTGTTTTTTTTAGAATGAGATGGCCTAGACAAACACATCTTTTGCAAAATGCTATTTTGCGAGACTTAAATCTTTGTTTTTCGTTAACATTCTTTGTCAATTCAAGTTCGAAGTTTGTCATCGCACCAGGCAAACCTAAAAAGCCCCAATTTTTTTTATTACTGTAAGCCTTGAGAAAAAAATATTGGTGTAAATTACAAACTAAATAAATGGAAAATAATAGTGAAGGAATCCATGTACAGATTTAAATAAAACAAGAATTTGGAAATTTTGGATATAACATCCGAACGGTATTCAAGAGGTCATAGATTCAACTCAGAAATATTAGGGGATAGATTAAATTAAAGAAAATGAATTAGAAAAAGCTGAGGGGTGGAATTATAAGAAATGTAAAGAGGTGTGGCTTAATTATAAGGAAAGATGGGTAAAAATAATACATTTAAAAGAAATAGGGCCTAAGTGCAAATCAGAGAAATTAAGGGGTATAAATATCTCTATCTTTTTCTCTTCAATGTCGGCACCAATTGTTCAAGGTGGGAGGGATTTTTTTTATTTTTTTCTTTCAAAATTAAGAAAAATTATAAAGAAAACAGAGAGATTAAGTGTTACCAAAACATTCGTACATAAAAACACAAGAATTAGGTATATTATTGGAAGAAAAAATTGGGAGGAAAGGAGTGAGGGCCAACGAGAATCTAGAGAAAGGTTGGAATGCTAGCGGATTCGGAAAAAAAAGAGTCATGAAGCGACTAATTGGACATGGTAAAGGAAAAGAAACAAGTCATATTTGAAAATGGAAATTTATGAATTGTATCCTTGAATAAGGATAATTTACGTGAGTTGTCTATATTTGCAGGAGGGACCATGGGTGTAGAGCTTCCACAATAGATAGGTGATCCTTACCTACACTTTTTGTTATGATTTCCATGATTTAATATGTGATTTATGCATAACATGAATTAGTGCAAGTTGTGAAATGTAGATATTATCCTATTTTCTACTACGTTAAAAATATTCACTATATTTTATTATATATTTTACGACATGCCAAGAAATATGTAAATAACACATGCACATTCATTAATTAGTTAGAAAACAATTTGACTTGCACCTTGGTGAGTTGAATGGACACATCAACATTTATTTTTGCAATTTTTGGCATAAATTACTCGATTTATTTTATTAAATGCATATGCTTTTTAATTTATAATTAGGATTTGTTTAACAATTGCTTTTGAAAAGCTTGTGTATTAATGAGTGTTTTTGCCAAAACAATTGATCTGACTTGTGGCGAACTGCGAGTCAAATAACTAGCATATCCTTATATTTAGAGTTTTATGTTTAGTATTTTTCAATATATTTATTTTTATATATATTGTGTTGTTTTTTAAAACTTGACATAACCCATCAGTTTGATCTATGACTCGGGTGGTCTAAGACCTAGGCTAAATCGAGTTTGAGAAAGAGAAATTCACTCTAGTGACTCCCAAGTCTATCAGCCCAAGGAAAAATCAATCAGGACTCGTTGATTTCTAAAATTCTTTTCAAAATAAAAAAATAGGTTGACTTGGGTGAATCCAGTTAGCTCACATGACCTATGAATTGCCCATATCGGTTTTAAAAACTATGATTATTAATTTATAGCTAATTAAGATTTATAGTTTGTCATCCAAGGAGTTTTTTGAATGATGTGTTGTATTAAAAAAAAATTAAAACTACTTAGACATTTATTATGGACCATCTCATATTTGGTTGGGATTTGCATAGTCAAATTACCATTTTGCTCTTGCCAACATGAAATTTATAACTTGGTTTGAAGGTAAACCTTTTGACAGGATCAAGTTGTCAATTCAAGGTTCATAAGGGTATCTAGATCATATGACTTTTTCATTAGAGAATAAAATAACTCAAGTACCATTAAAAGCTAAATTAATTCAATTTTAATGTGAGGGGCTTTTCATACATGTCAACATTTTTTATACGATAAGATACCCATATTACCCTTAAAATTAAATCTTTTTAAAGTTACTATCATATAAGTTTTTTTGGTAATTGGCAAGTTGATTTAGGGTATTTAAGTCTTTTAACTAAATTATAATATTAATAAAAAGTTGTTGGAGCACTCGCATTGGTGCCCTTTGAGCAACGCCAACAGTGTCTTCTAATAGTTGAACATAACATTTTAGGGTAGCAATCCAACTGTATTGTCAGTTGATTGTATTGAACCTGATTGATTTATTTTTTTCAATTTTATCCATTGACATTTGATGCAATTGATATATATCAAATTTGGTCCTCATTCTTTTGTTTTGTTATTTGTTTTTTTCTTATACTTTTCTTGATTGATATTTTTTCAATTTCATCCCTTAATGTTTGACTTTATTTTCTTTTATATTAGACGAGTCATTGGCCTGCGCTCCGCTCCAACGAGAAATATTTTTTTACCTTGTTTCAATATATTTAATTTTTTGTTTTGTAATTTGGTTTTGAATTTTGAATTTTTTGGTGTAGTTTCAATCCCTTTATTTTTTGAGTCCTTCTGGATAGTTCTTAATTTTTCATTTGCATTAATGCATCTATATTCTTAGTCTTGACTTTTTAATTTTTATTGTAATTTATTTTTGTATTAAATGCAACTTGCGTTAAAAAATAGAATAAGTTTAGATTTGGTGGCGTAAAATGAGAGTGAAACTATCTTTTATGTATGCATAGTGAATCTTCTACTGTTAGTGATTTGTTATCTTTGTGTTTTTTTTGCATTTGTTTTATCTATGTGTGGCTTGATATATTTTTAGTTTAAAGTAATTTTATTTAAAAAGACATTAAATTATTTTTTAAGATTTTAAGATTTATTCTTCATATTATTATATTAAAACTATTTCAGAACACTGATATTAAATTAATTTGATATTTTTTTTAAAAAAAATTAGTTCATTTATATATATATATATATATATATATTTTAAGGTGTTAACATTAAACAAATATCAAAAAATAATAATTATTATTATTTTAAACGCCTTATCCATAATAAATAAATATAAAAAAAACTAAATAATTGAAAGGTTTGTAAGCTGATTATTTCCCTTAGATGTATAGCATGTAAAAAATCTAGGACCATTATCTTTTTTTATATATGTTAAAAAATTTGGTTCTTGTTGTGGCGAAGCACAAGGCAAGTGACTCCTATATTTTTTCATTTTAGATAATTTGATCCAATTTTTCCACCCGCTGTGCCTACATGTGGTTTGTATATTTTCTGTTTACGTGATATTATAATTGAAATATCATACATAAAAAACTGCAAAAGTCAAATTTTAACAAAAACAACATTGACTGATAAGTTATGTTGATTGTTATTATCATGATTGTTAAATTATCACAATTACTATAATGTCATTATAACCATTATTGGAAATAATTAATATTCTAATTATTATTGGTAATACTATCTTTGTCACCGACATTATTGTTATAAAAAGATATTCATTTATTTTTTTATTTTTTAATATTTATTCTTCATATTATTATATTAAAAGTATTTCAGAATACTAATATTAAATTAAATTGAGAATTTGTCAAAAACAACTTAGTTTATATATATATATATATATTAAGTCGATAATATTAAATATATATCAAAATATATAATTAGCCTCACATATTTTTAATAAAAAAATAACTTCTAATAATCGTTATCATTATTTTAAACGCCTTATCTATAATAAAATGAATATATAAAAAAACTAAATAGTCAAAAGGTTTGTAGGTTGATTATTTCTATTAGATATATAGCATCTTAAAAAAAATCTAGGACCATTAATAATTTTTTTACATGTTAAAAGTTTGGTTCTGACTGCAGCAAAGTGCATGGCAAGTCGCTCGTATATTTTTTCATTGTAGATAATTTGACCTATTTTTTCCACCCATTTTGTCTACATGTCGCTTCGTTTTTTAATGTGATATTACATCTAAAATATCTTACATAAAAAAGGCGCAAAAGTCATTTTTTAAAATAAATGAAAAAATATTATTAGCTTAAAAAATCATTGGACTTGAAAAATTAAAAAAAAGGGAAAAAATAAGAAATATCAATTTTCAAATGATCACAAACACAAATTAAAATTTAAGGACTATATTAAAAAAAAACATACAACCTTAGCAAAATAGAAAATAATAAAAATAAAAAATAAAAACTAAGACTATATACATATAAACATGGACACAAATATTGACTATTTGAGAAATATATATAATAAAAATAAAGGAACTAAAACAATTGTCGCCTCAGTTCGTCGCACCACTAAACTTAGAGGGCTACTAAATAATTAGCATGAACAATGTTGAAATGCATTAATTGAATGCGTACAAATGAACAATGCTGAAAAGTATTAAAAGATATCGCTTGGATGTGAACAAATGAACATTGCTGAAATGAATAGTAGTGTTGAAATGTAGTAATTGGCTGTGAATAAATGAAAAAAGTTAAAATGAACTGCTGAAAAATATTAAAACAAATCGACCAAAACAAATGAAAAAAATTATTCTAATCCACAGTCAATTGAGTGTGGATGAACAATGGTTTAACGATCTATTTTAGCTTTCGTTTTAATTAGGTTGGACTTGATCTTCTCTCTTTTTTAAGTTCTTTTATAAAATTATTTTAAAAATACAACTCATCAATTTTATTCATATAGATTTGTCCCGATCTCATGTCTCATATCATTAGATTGGGTATACTATGGGTGGACTTAGGTTTTTTATTTTTATTTTTTCCATTTTTTTATTTTGTAAGGTAAACATCTGGTTTATTTGAGAATTAAAATTCATGATTTTAATTGATTTTGTTTCAATAGAGTCATTCTAGTTTAACGAATAAATTGCAAATTTGAATTACTAGGTTGGAAAGACTTGTTTTTTTTATTATTGTCATTTGTCATTTTATTTTCTTAGAGCAAGTCCAATGGCAAGAGCCATTTTTAAGAGCCAAATCATAGAAATGACTTTTTGAATAGTGGATAAATGGCTCTTGAATTGATGTGCTCTGTCATCACCCAATTTTTAGGTGACTCCCCAAAATATATCAAAAAATAACAAAAATAAATAAAAAGGGCCAGCGAGGGTAGAAAAATCAATGCGAAATTTTTGAACGCTTACGAAAGCCCGGTCGTACCTCTTTTTACCCAGAAATGAAGGAAGACGCAGATTTAAGGCTAAAATAATTTATTATTGGATAAATTTGTGTAAAAGTTAAGTCGAAAGACATAATTATATTTTTATGGGCTAATTCGATTTAATCGTCGGCCAATTTAAAATGTAATTATGATTTCGTAATTAATTGAGAGCCCAATTGAAGGATTTAATTAAGCGCAAGGGCTTAATTATAATTTAAATGGATCAAATTAATTTCATTAAGGGTTTAATTGGCGAGAAGTAAAGTTTGAAAGCTTAATCTGGTTTGAATTGAGGAAATCGAGATTTTCGGTGACGAAACTCTTCAGGATTAATTGAGATCGCAATTAAAGGATTTAATTAAGCGCAAGGGCTTAATTACACTTAAAATGGGTCTAATTAATCTAATTTGGGGTTTGATTGCTGAGAAATTAAATTCGGAAGCCTAATTTGGTTTAAATTGAGGAAATCAAAATTTTCGGTGACGAAACCTTTTGATGAAATCAGAAGCTAAAATTAAAAAAAAAAAACAAAACAAAACATCATTTTTCCTGTCGAAAAAATCTTTTTTTGATAACCCATTTTTTTTCTCCTCAGTGTATTAAAAAAAAAAAAAAAAAAAAAGTCAAATCAGTTTTGAACTGACTGGACAATGGCATTGCCGGAAGCCATACCTGTGGCATGCTGGCAGCCATGGCAACCATGCCCTGCCAACCTACTCACTGATTAAACCATGCTGTGTACATCAATCCCATACCTGCAAGTTGCAAGATGAGCCTATAAATAGAGGGAAATTTGCAGAAGAAAGGGGAGGAAATTTTTGGATAGTAAGGGACTGTCACGGGGAAGACAGACGAAAAACTTGAGGGAAAGGGCTGAATACTGAGAAAAAAAACTGAGAGGAAAATAACACTGGGGAGAGAGAGCAGTTAATAACGAAAAAACTAGGGAAATTTGCAAGAAAAAAACATAATACAAAAACACACACACACAACATTTGCAGAAAGCAGAGACGAACTGGAACAGGGGCGAGAAAGCTGAACAAACCGTGCAACCAGTGCAACTTCCACCTTCACCCTTCCTTGTCGCCGGCGAGGCTACACCAGCAAATCAGCCCCACGCAAGAAGCTCCTCCTCAGCTCCATCCCCAGCAGCTCCAGCCCAGTCATCTTCTCTATCTCCGGTGACCTTCGCAGCAGCAGCAGCAGCACGAAACCGCAGCAGCAGCAGCCCCGACCAGCAACCTTCCACCCCTCATTCCGGCCACCACAGGCCTCCGTTTTCAACACCACCACAACAGAAAGGATCACCTCGATCTCCTCTACAAGGCTGCATCACCAGGTAACCCTCTCGTTGAACTCGACCATTTACTGTTCAAGAACGTGTACAGTGTTAATTCTGCACTGTTCACGTTCTTCTTCGTTTATTATTTTTTTTTTCTTTCTTTTCGGGCTGGGCTGACCGATCCGGCCCAGCAGATCAGCCCGAAAGCAACTGGGCTCCCAGCCATACGGGCTGGAAGCCCAGCCCACTCAGGGTGGGCTGTCAGCCCACTGTGGCTGACAGCCCAGCCCAGAAAAAAAAAAGAAAAAAAATAAAAAATACAAATTGACAAAAAAAAGGTTTTTTTTTATTTTTTGTTATTACTCTTATTATTACAAAAAAAAATCAAAAATACAAAAAAAAATATTTGTTTTTTTTTGCATACGGCCAAATTCCATGATATTTCCATACATATTTTTCGTAAAAAAAATTTATGTTGCATCTTTCTCATATTTTGAAATGAAATTGGATATCGTAACCGGTTTATGATTATCCGTTGGGTTTTGGCTAAAATATCAAAAATAATTATAAATATTTTTGTTTCATCTATTAAGGTGTAAATTTACATTGTAAAGTACACCCGTGGATAAAAAGAAATTTTACTACGGTGTAAATTTACATTGTAAATTACACCCGTAGATAAAAAAACTTGTAACTGCGGTGTAAAATTACATTGTAAAGTATACCCGCAGACAAAAAAATATATTTTTGAAAATGTAGTGTAAATTTTTTTAACTTAGAAAAACAATCAAACAATAAAGCAGCTTACCTTAGGTAGGGTGCACTGGGGGTGATGTGTCTTCCCCTTGCACAACAAGTCTCCTTACCCAAGACTCTCGCAGGCCAATAGGTTTCCTAGTAACCGTAATACTAGGTGGCGACTCCTAATAATTATAGTTGTAATTTTACGACTATAAAACACACCCCCATTTTTCACCGCGCGTCGTTGTCTCCCCCAATCTCGGGGAACGGCGGGGCGCGAAGCGCGAAAAAATCGTCGTCGCGACAGATGGCGACTCCACTGGGGACATTACTAGACTGAGCTTTGTTGTTTGATTGTTTGTTCGTTAAAGTTCTTTTTTTTTACACGTATTTTTACTGCTTTAGCATGCATTTTACTTTCAATTCATGCATAACATCTGGTTTGAATTAATTTCATCATGCATTTTAATTTTGCGAATAAACCCAATTCTAGGTTAGGTGGGGATTAGCGATCTGCCTCATGACTTTCAGTCGGGGTTCAGATTCGTGAAACGTCCAACTATGAACTGAGTGTTTACTTGATGATGGCGGTCACACTGTGCCCCAACCATTTCTTGTAAACCCCCATACCACCTTCACGTAAGGAGGTCACTGGGCAGTTCATAGACCTTTTGTGACTAGATAGAAAACTCACCCTGCATGTGATTACTTAGAACCTAGGATACAATCTCTCTGATAATTCATTCATTTTTAAAATAAATTGCAGAAATTATCAGACCAAGACTATGACTTCCATGACCTCTTTGGAATACGGGGAAAGATCTGAGATGACACAGATAACTGAGGGAGATTGCCCAAGAGCTAAAATCAATGGATTGCCACACATGACCAAAATCCACTGCTCCACAGAAAGTACGAAGAGGCTTATGCCCATCATGGGGTATGTAGATGAGGCGTTGTTTGAAGTGAGATATGGAAGAATCGCTCACCTGATGAAAATTCCGGTTCAGATATCAGCAGTCAAAGCCCTTATGCATTTTTGGGATCCCAACTACCGTTGCTTTACCTTTGGGGATATTGACATGACCCCTACCATAGAGGAGTATGCTCAAATCCTGAGTTTCCCCCACAACCCTCACAAAGTTTATTTCAGACAAAAAATTGAGAATACAGTCCAAGAGGTTGCTAAATTACTATGCCTGGATCAAGTAGGCCAGTACATGGCATCTTCTGGAGGTTTCAAGTGGAAGGCGATTGAGAGTAAGTTGAAAGCAAGTAAAGAGGAAGGGAGGCTCGGAGAAGAAGTGCATCGGTCGGTGGCTTTTGCAATCTTTGGTTTAGTTTTGTTCCCTTCGGAAGCCGCTGGGATAATTAGCATGGAAGCGGCCAGTGCTTTTGTTGAATATGAGCAGGGAAAGAACAACCCCGCTTCAGCTATATTGGCCGAAACATTCCTGTCCTTAAATCATTGCAGGTTGCATGGGAAAGGTGCAATGCGGTGTTGCATCCCTTTACTGTTCATGTGGATCGTTAGTCACCTAGAAACCCCGAGAGAAGTCTTCAACAATTTTTGGTGGTTTAATATGAGGCCTCTCGTTTTGGTTCTAAGTGAAGATTGGAAAGACTTGGACGAAAAGGCTTGGGTGGAGAAGTACCGGGCGCTTCCTAAAAGTAATTTCAGATGGAAAGCCCCTTGGGTAAATAATTCAGCTTATCTAATGAGTTGTGGTAATAAGGCATGGGTCCCGCTAATTGGTTTAACCGGTTATGTCAGTTATTCTCCCTCTCTAGTAACCAGACAGTTTGGGGGAACACAGTATGTACCAAGAACTAAGGGGTTGACCAGGTACACCGGTTCTTTTAAAGAAGTTAACTCATTAGCTGAGCTCGAAGTAATTAGAAAAGACTGGGGGCAACTTGTTTTAGTTAGCAGAGAACCCCACCCTAAGAAGCCTTCTGCTAGCCCTGGTTACCTGGTATGGAGGAGCTATGAGATACCTCAGAACGCTGTAAGACAAAGCATGGTGCGAGATAAAGCACCCGCCTTTGTTGAAACTAAAAGAAAAAGGGTTGACGAAGGGGACCTGCAAGAGGAGTTGGACAAGCTAAGGATTGAGCTTAGCAACAGCAAAAGCAATCAAAAATTCCTCGAGAAGCAACTACTAGAAGAAGAGCAGATGAGGATTTCTTTGGATCGTCAATTGCAAGGAAAGGAAGAGCAAATTAACAGGTTGATCCAAGAAAAGAGTCAGCTAGAAGGAATAAGTTCTAGATATGATGACCAGATGAGTAAATATGCAATGATGGAAAAGGAATTAGTCACTTTGAAGAGAGCATCTGGAAATAGAGAGCATGCAGACAAAGAATTGGTAGCCTCGGTAGTAAAGGAAAGAGACCACTACAAGACGAAATGGGAAGCTGAGAAGGAGAAAGGAAGGGTGACCAGTCTCGTCCTTGAAGAGGAGAAAAATTTGAAAGCCCAATACAGAGTTCAAGCAGAAAGTGAGTTCGAGGCAAGAAGGGAAGCAGAGTCTAATATGAAAAGATACTTAGCCCAAATCAACAACCTGAGAGAGCGTATTTCCACTCTACAAGTTGAATTAGAGACTCAAGAAGAGGAACTGAAAATAATGCAAGAGCAGCGCAGTGAGTGGAAAGAATGCACCACTGAAATCGAAGCCCAGTTAAACTCCGAGATAACAAGGCTCGATGTAGGGTTACAAAAGGCTAAGGATCAAAACCAACAGCTTGAGAAAATGGTTCGCGTATTAGAGAAAAATAATGAATCATTGGCTGCCAGCAATGAAGCGATACGACAGGATAATTTTGTGTTCCATCACAAGATAGAGCAAACCGATAAACTGATCAATATAGTGGCTAGAAAGGCAGATGAACTATGTGTAAAAGCTACTAGAATCGGTGGCAGTGCCCGCAAATATGAAATGTACTTAGATGAACTCTCCTCTTTTGTTAAGTTTGTAGCTAATAGAGGAGTAGCATTTGAGTAAATATTTTGTATGTCTCTATTTTGATGAATGAAATGGACAAGGTCCACCTTTTGCTTTTTGTCAAGTGTGTATGATTCAATTGATTCGAGCATTCGGGCAAAACTTCCACAAGATGTCTACGGATCTTACCCGGCATAGAAGTCATGGATTGGTTTTTCAAAAATAAAAAATCATCATGCATACATTCATTCATCATAAATAACATGCATATCATCGACAGGTTGAAATATAGGTCCCCAAAGAACTTCACCTCCTAGAATTTACAACACTCGTCTCCGTCAAAGAAACATGGAAGATGAAGAACGTGCACATCGAGATGCTCACTTTCAAGAAGAGTTGAATGCTTTAAAAGATAGTGTAGCTCGCATCGCTAGCTTACTTGAGCAGACACTGAGAAATGCCTCCGGTGAGGGTCCTTCGACTAGACCTCCGACAACTAGTCAAGCACAAGCAGTAAACCACCCTGACGAGGTGATAGGAGAAAGAATTCAGGATCCTCTACAACATCCTGCATTTGTGCAATCAGCAGCCCCAGCACCCGTTCCGGTACCACTAGTTGAAACATTTGCGAATGAATCTCATAAGACACAATTGTCTGATAATGCAGATCAAGACAAAATGGCAGTGTTGGAGGCCAGGATAAGGGCCATTGAAGGAATAGACTTATATGATCCGGTGAAAGCAGTGGAGATGTGTTTAGTTCCGAATGTGGTAGTCCCGAAAAAGTTTCGCATTCCGGACTTCATCAAATATACAGGGACACAATGCCCTATCACTCATTTGAAGTCGTACTGTAATAAAATGGCTGAAGTAGTACATGACGAAAAGCTACTAATGCATTTTTTTCAGGATAGTTTGAATGGGCCGGCTTTAAGTTGGTATATGAGACTCGACAACACCAGGATTCGTAGTTGGAAAGACTTAGTGGATGCTTTTGTTAAGCAATACAAATACAATATGGATATCGCCCCTGACAGAACCAGCCTATCAAGCATGGAAAAGACGGAAAAAGAAAGCATAAGAGAATATGCTCAAAGGTGGAGAGACTTAGCAGCCCAAGTACACCCTCCCCTCTTGGATAGGGAAATGGTCACTCTATTCGCCAACACGCTAAAAGCACCCTTTTACGAACATGTGATGGGCAGCTCAGCTCAGCAATTCACTGACGCTGTAGCAGTGGCAGAACGAATAGAGCAGGGGATTAAGAGTGGGAGAATCTCCGCACCAATAGAGAAAAGAGGTTTTGTTGGAAAAAAGAGGGAGATAGATCACATTGAGACTAGTTACAGGGGTAGGAGCACCCAATTCCAAAAATACAATGCCTCATCATCCCAAATTGCCAACATCAACTTCAAACCCCCATACCCTACCAAAAGGCCCGGAAATCAAGCTGAAAACTTGTCACAAAACCAAACTGAGGGTTTCCCAAGAGGAAGTCGCCCTAGAACTCAAGAACAATTACCCCCACTACCTTTACCTTTGAACGAAATGTACCAAAAGCTGTTAAGCATTGGACTGGTAGCCCCTGTACCTCTGATACCCCTACAACCACCTTACCCTAGTTGGTATAAATCAGAACTCACCTGTGAATACCATGCAGGAATTGCAGGACATAGCATCCACACATGCAATGCATTCAAAAGAAAACTCCTGCAATTGATAAAAGCTGGATGGGTAACGTTTGAAGAGACCCCAAATGTAAGCACCAATCCCCTACCTAGTCATGCTTCGGGTAGCGGATCAGTGAATATGTTGGATGTTGAGTATCCGAAGAGTTTAAAGGTGCCAATGGAAAGGATTTATCAGATGTTGACAAGAGCAAAGTATCATGGCATAAGATGTTGCCAGCATCGTGACCAGAAGGGTCACTTTATTAGTCAATGTCCGGGTTTCTATAAAAATGTGATGCAAATGATAAACAGAGGTCTGCTTCGGGTAGAGACAATAACAGAGGATAAAGTGGCTGTGACAGAGATGTTAGACAAAGAAGTGTGTAGGGTTCAGTTCACTCCAGGAGGACCACCCAAATTAGTTTTGTCCAGGCCCTCCACTACACATAAAAAGGACTATAATGCCATGCCTTACAACTATGGGCATTCATCTCAAGGTGTAAGACAACCAATTATCCTTCTACCAGAAATTGGGGGCTTGACCCGAAGTGGCAGATGTTTTACTCCAGAAGAGTTAAAGAAGATTAAAGGGAAAGAAGTGGTGGACTTGTCCGAGGAAACAAATAAACCTGTGACAGAAGAGGAAACCAATGAATTCTTAAAGTTAATGAAGCATAGCGAGTATAGTGTTGTGGAACAACTTAAGAGAACCCCTGCTAAGATATCATTGCTTTCCTTGATTTTAAGTTCTGAATCTCATCGGAAGACTTTGCAAAAAGTGCTGAACGAGGCCTATGTACCCCAAGACATCAACCCAGAGGCCATGGAGCATTTAGTGGGGAGGATACAGGCTTCAAATTATGTGTACTTTTCTGATGATGAATTAGGTCCTGATGGTACAGGGCATAATAAGCCATTATACATCACAATACAATGCAAAGATATTTTGATTGGAAAAGTATTAATTGATAATGGCTCTGCTCTGAATGTGTTACCAAGGCATATGCTGAAAGAAATGCCCATCGATGAGTCACACATGAAGCCAAGCACCATGATGGCAAGAGCATATGACGGGTCACCAAGGCAGATAGTGGGGACTATTGAAGTGGAACTATGTATAGGGCCGCAATTGTTTTTGGTAACGCTGCAAGTGATGGATATCCATCCATCCTATAGTGTGTTACTGGGAAGGCCATGGATTCATACAGCAGGGGCAGTAACTTCTTCATTACACCAATGCTTAAAGTATATTGCAAACGGGATGTTGATCACTGTAAAAGCTGAAGAAACCATATCAATGATTAAAAATGTGGCTGTACCATTCATAGAAACAGAAGATTGTAAAGACGGGAATATCCATGCATTTGAAGTAGTAAATGCAGAGTGGATCCTTGAAGGTGCCACATTGAAGAAGCCGAAGATCCCAGAAGCTGCAAAGATGGCCGCCAAATGTTTCTTGCGGAATGGAACCCCTTTTCAGCTTGACCCTGTTAGTGGAATGCCAGAGCGAGTCAACATAATGAAATTGAAATGTGCAGATCAAAGGTTCGGGCTCGGATATAAGCCGAAGAAAGAAGATTTCAAACGAGTTGCTCGAATTAGAAGGGAGGCTAGGATGGCCAAAATCGAAGGAAGAGAATCAAAAGATGAGGGCCTTGCCATCCCGCCGCTTCAAGAATCCTTCCGCAGCTCAACAGGGATAATCAGAGCAGGCATGAGAGATCTACACGTCGGCACTCTCGAATACCAGGAAGAAGAAACAGATTTTCCACAGCTCTCCATCCATAACGTCGATGCCCCTTCTGCAAAGACCTTCGTGCGAAAATTGGCCGAAGGAGAAGTGTTCCAGAACTGGAGGATGGAGCCCGTTCATATTGTGTTCAAAAAGTAATTGCTTTTGTTTAGTCATGGACATGTGTTTTTTATTTTGATCATTGCGGCATTCTAGCTCTCGATGCCGCGATATTTGGCCTTGTTGAATGAGCACCTTTTTTTAAGAGATCATGCATTTTTATTTATGACATGTCATTTCGCAAATTAGCACTCTTACACAAACACACCTTACACTTTCAGGAGTTTTGAAAGTCCCAACTATTCACAAAACCACTACACTAAGAATAATTGGCCAAATTTCAATAACGTCACTACACTTGATGATGAGGACTGGGCAGAAGAAGACATTAAAGAGTTTGCTAAATTGGTGGAAAAGTCTGAAAAAACTTGGAAACCTTTTAGTGAGGAGCTTGAGACCATCAATTTAGGAACCGAAGAAGGAAAAAAGGAGTTAAAAATCGGTACCCTTATAACGACTGAGGAAAGAGAAAAATTGATTTCTCTCTTGCATGAATATACAGATGTTTTTGCCTGGACTTATGCAGAAATGCCTGGTTTAAATATTGATGTAGTTGTGCACAAAATCCCTTTAATAGAAGGAAGTATACCAGTCAAACAAAAAACCAGGAGAATGCGGCCAGATATGCTCATAAAGGTGAAAGCAGAGATACAAAAGCAATGGGATGCAGGGTTTCTAGATGTCGTTCACTATCCTCAGTGGGTAGCCAATATGGTTGTAGTCCCAAAAAGGGATGGAAAAATCCGTGTGTGTGTGGACTATAGAGATTTGAACAAGGCAAGCCCAAAAGATGATTTTCCATTACCTCACATAGATATCTTGGTGGATAATGCTGCTAAAAATGCCACATATTCATTTATGGATGGGTTTTCTGGTTACAACCAAATTAAGATGGCAGAAGAGGATAGAGAAAAAACCACCTTTGTAACACCTTGGGGGACTTTCTGTTATAAAGTAATGCCATTTGGTTTGAAAAATGTTGGGGCTACATATCAGCGAGCGATGGTCGCTTTATTCCATGATATGATGCACCGGGAAGTTGAGGTCTATGTAGATGATATATTGGCTAAATCCAAGATTGAGGAAGACCATGTGCAGATATTGAGGAAACTATTTGAGAGATTGCGGAAATACCAGTTAAAATTGAATCCAGCCAAATGCTCCTTTGGAGTAAAGACAGGAAAGTTACTAGGCTTTATTGTGAGCAGTCAAGGAATAGAAGTTGATCCAGACAAAGCCAAAGCTATACAAGAAATGCCAGCGCCTAAGACTGAAAAGGAAGTAAGGAGTTTTCTCGGACGCTTGAATTACATAGCCCGCTTCATATCTCAGCTAACAGTAACATGTGAACCGATTTTTCGCTTACTCAGAAAGAAAAATCCCGGAGTATGGGATGATGATTGTCAAGAAGCCTTCAATAAGATAAAGAGGTACCTACAAAATCCTCCGTTGTTAGTACCCCCAGTACCAGGGAAACCATTAATTTTGTACTTAACGGTCACAGAAACGGCCATGGGTTGTGTGTTGGGACAACATGATGAATCTGGAAGAAAGGAGCAAGCTATATACTACTTGAGTAAAAAGTTTAACGATTGCGAGTCCAGATACACCACGATTGAGAAATTATGTTGTGCTTTGGTTTGGAGTGCGAAAAGACTCAGGCAGTATATGTTGTACTACACGACGTGGCTAATTTCCAAGCTAGATCCGCTTAAGTACATCTGTGAAAAGCCATATCTGTCAAGTAGGATAGCAAGGTGGCAAGTGTTGTTAGCAGAGTACGATATTGTTTTTATGACAAGGAAAGCTATAAAAGGCAGTGTAATTGCCGACCATCTTGCAGACCACGCCATGGAAGATTATGAGCCCCTAGATTTTGATCTCCCTGATGAAGATGTCTTGGTAGTCAGAGATGACATTGAGGCAAGTGAGTGGTGGACGCTTTATTTTGATGGAGCAGTAAATGTATCAGGAAATGGGGTTGGAGTAGTCATAATTTCTCCAGATGGGAAGCAATATCCTTTTTCAGTAAATTTACACTTCGAGTGCACTAATAACACGGCCGAATATGAAGCTTGTATCATTGGTTTAGAGGCCGCTTTAGAGCTTAAAGTCAGGAAGCTTGAAGTCTTTGGAGATTCCATGTTGATCATTTGCCAAGTAAAAGGAGAATGGCAAACTAAAGACGAAAAGTTGAAACTTTACCAAAATTACCTTGTAAAGTTAGCCAGTAAGTTTGAGGAGGTCAAATTCACTCATATGAGTAGGGATAAAAATCAGTTTGCTGATGCTTTGGCAACTTTGGCTTCAATGGTACAAATTGTTGCCAAAGAAAAGATCTACCCAATCGACATTAAAGTTCGAAATCACCAAGCCCATTGTTGCACACTCGAAGAATCACTAGATGGAGAACCCTGGTATAGTGATATCAAGAAATTCATCCAACACCAAGAATATCCCCAAGAAGCTTCTAAGGCAGATAAAGAGACATTGAGAAGGATGGCCACAAATTTCTATTTAGATGGTGAAATCCTATACAGGAGATCGTTTGATGGCACTTTACTCAGATGTCTGGATGAGAAAGAAATTGGGCAGGCTTTGAAAGAAGTTCATGAAGGAATTTGTGCCACCCACGCCAATGGTCATACAATGGCAAAGCAAATGCAAAGATTTGGATATTTTTGGTTGACCATGGAAAGGGATTGCGTGACATATGTTAGGAAATGTCACAAGTGTCAAATTTATGGTGATAAGATAAATGCACCTCCAAAGCCTTTATTCAATATGACCTCACCATGGCCATTTGACATGTGGGGATTAGATGTCATAGGGCCAATTAACCCGAAGGCAAGTAACGGACATAGATTCATTCTGGTGGCAATTGATTACTTTACTAAATGGGTGGAAGCTAATTCTTATGCCCATGTGACGCAAAAGGTTGTCAAGAAGTTTATCGAAAGAAACTTGATCTATCGCTATGGTCTACCTGCAAGGCTAGTAACTGATAATGCTCAGAATTTCAATGGGAAGTTTATTGTTGAACTATGCACTAAGTGGAAGATTAAACACCTCAACTCCTCTCCTTATAGACCAAAGATGAATGGTGCCGTTGAAGCAGCTAATAAGAATCTTAAGAAAATCATCCAAAAAATGGTTATCACTTACAAAGATTGGCATGAAATGCTCCCGTGTGCTTTGCACGCATATCGCACTACCGTCAGAACTTCCACCGGAGCAACCCCGTATGTTTTAGTGTATGGAATGGAAGCAGTCACACCTTTAGAAGTGGAGATTCCATCACTAAGGGTCTTAAAAGATGCAGAGTTAGAGGAATCAGAATGGGCAAGGGTAAGGTTCGAACAATTAAACTTAGTCGATGAAAAGAGACTAGCAGCTATTTGCCACCACCAGTTATACCAAAGCAGGATAGCAAAAGCTTACAACAAGAAGGTCCGACCAAGGGTATTTAAAGAGGGAGATCTGGTTTTGAAGAAGATATCAATAAGAGAAGACCAGAGTAAATGGACGCCCAACTATGAGGGGCCATATGTGGTGAAGAAGGCTTTTTCAGGAGGAGCCTTAATCTTAACTAGCATGGATGGAGAAGATCTGCCTAGGCCTGTGAACTCCGATGTTGTGAAGAAATATTATGCTTAATGTATTATTCACAAAATAATGAAATTGAAATTTGGCCAATTATTCTTGGTGTATCCTCTCTTTTCTTTTCTTGCATGATCTTATATTTTCATCAAGATTTTTGGCAAATCAAAATCTAGTACGAAAAGAAATGTCAATTTGATGTTTATTTAACAAATGTGTTCTGGGAATTCAAGAGGTTTCATTGAAAAGTGATCTCATACCACCAAAACCCACCTAATAAAGCTAATCTCTTAGCTAAACAAATAATCCAAAAATCAATAAATTATTTCGCATGGAAAAGCAAAGCTTATTGATTCAGATTGCATGTTTTTGAAATGAGGAAAGGCCATCTTTGATATGCCATCACAAAGTCTCAAATATCCCTTGCAGTCCTTATTTGAGCCTAATAATCGTTTCTTGATAATTAACCCCGACAAGGATCACACCCTACACTGGGGGGGCAAGTGCCAAAAAAAAAAAAAAAAAAAAAAATCTACAAAACAGTCCTCAATGACAAGTGACGCCCAAACAACGTTGGGGGGCATAAACGTAAAAAGGGTTTTAGTACAATATAGCAAATTAATTCAACATTTTGGTAGTACTAAAACCCAACATAGAAAGCCCAAACAAAATACTGAGGGGCATGTCGCGATAAAAGCCCAAACAAAATACTTTGGGGGACATGTCAAGTCAACATGATGTCAGTGCCAAAACCATGAAGAAGAAAAAAACCAAACAAAATACTTGGAGGGCATGTCAAGTCAGCAACGTTAGTGCCAAATACCAATGAAAAAAAACCAAACAAATACAGGGGGGCATGTCAAGATCAAAGCCCAAACAAACACTGGGGGGCATTTTATGTCACTATGAAAATCAATCATGAGGGCTAAATGGAGTTCTAAGAGTAAGCACTAAGTGATTCTTAGTCTAGAAAACCCTTAAACACTTTTTGAGCCTACAAATATCTTTTTTTTCATAGCCAGTAACCTAAGCCTGCATTACAAGCCTAATAAAGCCCTTTCTGATCAAATACGAGTTATCTGGATCGATAAGCAATACTTTTCCATTTGAAACAATCCTTACAAATGTTTCACACAACCTGATTGAAACTTTCCTGACATACGAGACTTGTAAATATCATTTCATATTCTTGTCAAAGTCAACATAAAACCTGACAATGAGATCACTTGAATTCTTTCAAGAACAAGCTTGTTAAACAAACATCAAAATGGTTTTTGTGCTTGGAATGACTTTGAAATTCCAAAAGTTTTACATGAAAATATTTGCAAATAACCATTCCTTTCCTGCAGACACTCGAAGCCTAAAACACTGGTGTGACATGACCCGACTGGGACAATCAAAATGGTTTTTGTGCTTGGAATGATTTTGAAATTCCAAAAATCCCACATGAAAACACAATCTTTGCAAATAACCAACCCTTTCTTAAAAACACTTAGAGCCTAAAACATTTTTGGGACATGACCAAACTAAGGGGCAATATACAAATGCAATTGAAGCCAACTCCATCATTCCTTTTCAAAGAATCTGGATCAAACTCAAGGGGGCATTTTGATACGGAACATCTATCATCTCCAGTGGTCAAAATCTTAAGTTGCGGCTCGAGTAAGCAGAAGCGAGAAGCCGTCAAAGCCAGAAATTCGACCCCGGGAAAAGAAGGCCATGAAGAAGAAAGGGGACCTATATTCTCAGGTAAGTATACATGCATCATCATGCATTGCATCTCCATTGAAAATCTAAAAAGTGTTTTGGAGGGATCGTAATTTACGAACCTTCATTCATCATTTTATGTGCACGCTTTCAAGCTCTCGCCTCTTTCATTTATTTGAGCATGCTTTTCAGCCCTGCCTCTTCCCTAAATTTGAATGCCATCATACATTGCATCCCCACTAGGAATCCAAGAAATGTTGTAGAGGGATTGTAATTTACAAACCTCTACTCATCATTTTTGTGTGCGCCTTTAAGCCCTTACCACTTTCACTTCCCTAAGTGTGCTTGCGAGCTTTCCATCAGCACAGATAGAATGTTCTTCAACCCTATCTCTTTCCTTATTTGAGTGTGCTTTCTAGCCATCGACCAACTCAGATAGTGCGCTTTTAAGTTCTATCTCTTTCCACAACTTGGGTGAGCTTTTTTAGCAACCATAAATTAAAATAGTGTGTTTCCCAACCCTATTTTCCCCACTCTTCGAATGCATTTTCCAACCATCAATTAAGATAGTGCGTTTTCCATCCCTATCCTCCATGTTTAAGTGTGTTTTTCAACCCTTAACCATAAGCTAAAATAGTGTGTTTTCCAACCCTATTTTTCTTCCTCTTTTGAGTGAGTTTTCCAACCCTCAAACATCGATTAGGATTGTGCGCTTCTTAGCCATTCCTTCCCTCTCATTTGAGTGAGTTTTCCAACCCTCAACCATCAATTGGGATCGTGCGCTTCTTAGCCATTCCTTTCCTGTCATTTGAGTGAGTTTTCCAACCCTCAATCATCAATTAAGATAGTGTGCTTTCCAGCCCTATTTTCCCTCATTGTCGAATGTGTTTTCCAACCCTTAACCATCAATTAGGGTAGCGCGCTTCTTAGCCATTCCTTTCCTCGCTCTCCAACCCTCAACCATAGATCCTAGATAGCATGCTTTCTAGCCCTATCTTCCATCCTATCTTCCATTCCATCATCTTCACCATTCTGAATGAATCAACCATTTTCTTGGTTTGATAAATCCATTTTCTTTACAACGCTTACTATCTAAAGTCTTTTACAAGACTTTAGTCGTAAGCATTGTAAAGAGGGGGGCAACTGTCATCACCCAATTTTTAGGTGACTCCCCAAAATATATCAAAAAATAACAAAAATAAATAAAAAGGGCCAGCGAGGGTAGAAAAATCAATGCGAAATTTTTGAACGCTTACGAAAGCCCGGTCGTACCTCTTTTTACCCAGAAATGAAGGAAGACGCAGATTTAAGGCTAAAATAATTTATTATTGGATAAATTTGTGTAAAAGTTAAGTCAAAAGACATAATTATATTTTTATGGGCTAATTCGATTTAATCGTCGGCCAATTTAAAATGTAATTATGATTTCGTAATTAATTGAGAGCCCAATTGAAGGATTTAATTAAGCGCAAGGGCTTAATTATAATTTAAATGGATCAAATTAATTTCATTAAGGGTTTAATTGGCGAGAAGTAAAGTTTGAAAGCTTAATCTGGTTTGAATTGAGGAAATCGAGATTTTCGGTGACGAAACTCTTCAGGATTAATTGAGATCGCAATTAAAGGATTTAATTAAGCGCAAGGGCTTAATTACACTTAAAATGGGTCTAATTAATCTAATTTGGGGTTTGATTGCTGAGAAATTAAATTCGGAAGCCTAATTTGGTTTAAATTGAGGAAATCAAAATTTTCGGTGACGAAACCTTTTGATGAAATCAGAAGCTAAAATTAAAAAAAAAAAAAACAAAACAAAACATCATTTTTCCTGTCGAAAAAATCTTTTTTTGATAACCCATTTTTTTTCTCCTCAGTGTATTAAAAAAAAAAAAAAAAAAGTCAAATCAGTTTTGAACTGACTGGACAATGGCATTGCCGGAAGCCATACCTGTGGCATGTCGGCAGCCATGGCAACCATGCCCTGCCAACCTACTCACTGATTAAACCATGCTGTGTACATCAATCCCATACCTGCAAGTTGCAAGATGAGCCTATAAATAGAGGGAAATTTGCAGAAGAAAGGGGAGGAAATTTTTGGATAGTAAGGGACTGTCACGGGGAAGACAGACGAAAAACTTGAGGGAAAGGGCTGAATACTGAGAAAAAAACTGAGAGGAAAATAACACTGGGGAGAGAGAGCAGTTAATAACGAAAAAACTAGGGAAATTTGCAAGAAAAAAACATAATACAAAAACACACACACACAACATTTGCAGAAAGCAGAGACGAACTGGAACAGGGGCGAGAAAGCTGAACAAACCGTGCAACCAGTGCAACTTCCACCTTCACCCTTCCTTGTCGCCGGCGAGGCTACACCAGCAAATCAGCCCCACGCAAGAAGCTCCTCCTCAGCTCCATCCCCAGCAGCTCCAGCCCAGCCATCTTCTCTATCTCTGGTGACCTTCGCAGCAGCAGCAGCAGCACGAAACCGCAGCAGCAGCAGCCCCGACCAGCAACCTTCCACCCCTCATTCCGGCCACCACAGGCCTCCGTTTTCAACACCACCACAACAGAAAGGATCACCTCGATCTCCTCTACAAGGCTGCATCACCAGGTAACCCTCTCGTTGAACTCGACCATTTACTGTTCAAGAACGTGTACAGTGTTAATTCTGCACTGTTCACGTTCTTCTTCGTTTATTATTATTTTTTTCTTTCTTTTCGGGCTGGGCTGACCGATCCGGCCCAGCAGATCAGCCCGAAAGCAACTGGGCTCCCAGCCATACGGGCTGGAAGCCCAGCCCACTCAGGGTGGGCTGTCAGCCCACTGTGGCTGACAGCCCAGCCCAGAAAAAAAAAAGAAAAAAAATAAAAAATACAAATTGACAAAAAAAAGGTTTTTTTTTATTTTTTGTTATTACTCTTATTATTACAAAAAAAATCAAAAATACAAAAAAAAATATTTGTTTTTTTTGCATACGGCCAAATTCCATGATATTTCATACATATTTTTCGTAAAAAAAATTTATGTTGCATCTTTCTCATATTTTGAAATGAAATTGGATATCGTAACCGGTTTATGATTATCCGTTGGGTTTTGGCCAAAATATCAAAAATAATTATAAATATTTTTGTTTCATCTATTAAGGTGTAAATTTACATTGTAAAGTACACCCGTGGATAAAAAGAAATTTTACTACGGTGTAAATTTACATTGTAAATTACACCCGTAGATAAAAAAACTTGTAACTGCGGTGTAAAATTACATTGTAAAGTATACCCGCAGACAAAAAAAATGTATTTTTGAAAATGTAGTGTAAATTTTTTTAACTTAGAAAAACAATCAAACAATAAAGCAGCTTACCTTAGGTAGGGTGCACTGGGGGTGATGTGTCTTCCCCTTGCACAACAAGTCTCCTTACCCAAGACTCTCGCAGGCCAATAGGTTTCCTAGTAACCGTAATACTAGGTGGCGACTCCTAATAATTATAGTTGTAATTTTACGACTATAAAACACACCCCCATTTTTCACCGCGCGTCGTTGTCTCCCCCAATCTCGGGGAACGGCGGGGCGCGAAGCGCGAAAAAATCGTCGTCGCGACAATGATTAACGTTGATCTTTGATGTCTTGACTTTTTCAAGGAACCGGATCTCATCATCATCCTCAGCTCCATCGTCAAGAGCTCCATCTAATAGGCGCTTCTTAGGGACCCGCTTACTCTTACGAACTGGTTCAGACTGATCAGTTTGCTTTGAAAACAGATTCTCAACTCTCAAACCATCTGCTTTCCCATCATTTAGACCACTTCTAGAGAAATCCTTCCATGGGACTCCTTGCAAACCACTTCCTTTACCTGAAGCAAAGGAATGGTTGTTGTCCAAATTCTCCTGGAAGAAGGATGTTAGCTGTAACGAGTGGTGCTTAAATAAGTATCAATCATTAGAAGGCTGCAGCAAAACACTGTCAGCTGGGCCAAATAAGGAGTAAAAACAATGAAAAAGGATTTCTAAACATGAATTGAAAACTGAAAAGTTCAAGGAATTTGTAAAAAATGAGAAATTCTCATGTTGTGCTGGTTTATCTAGATGGAGTGAAATGATTTGCCACTAGAAAGCAGCTAATTTACAGTCTTACAGTCCTTGCATCTAAGAATAGCACGATGTCCAAACTTAATATTCTGAATTTAAATAATCAATACATGTAACACTTCTCCTTCTGTATGGAAATACATGTTGACAATCTATGTGGATATTACTATCAAAACCTAATGCAGTGACATTCCTTGGTCACTTTTTTGGTTGAAAAACATACTTCTCAGGCACGGTAAGTGCACTAATGGGTTTGGATCAGTGGAAAAAATTATGACATGTTGGGAAATGATGCCACCCTAACAATCCAAGACTTCAATTTCAACATTAATAAAAGCATAATTAAGAGGAGAAAGAATCCAAAAACATCATGAAACATGGGATTGTTCTATTTTGTTCTGCAACAATCTCAACAGCTAAGTGGTTAGATTGTAGGTTCTATTTCAAATGCAAGACTTTATTGATTCTCATCATTATAGTAATAAAATCATGTATTTTTTTATATTAAATTAAGATAGTTCCCATTTCAAAGAGGAAGCACAAAATTAAACAAGAGAATTTTAAGATTTCAGAAAGAAAAAACAACAACTTACAAGAGCAATAGCTAGACATGGACAAGAAACAATTCTAACATTGTCGAACAAATTGTGAGAAAACCCAGATTTGGTGGAGGATAGAAATATGAAGAAAGAGTAGGAATTGATGGTCTAATCCTCCCATCAAATGTTTTTATTTCCTGGCCTACTTGTTATGAAATCATTGAATACCTGCTATCAAGAAGAGTTTTTTAGGCTCCTGAGTTTTTTTCACTTATTGGGATCAAACAAATACAAACCTGTTGTTAGATAGCATTCATAATTTATATCCTTCGAGGTCATTGGAACATCTACTCTTTTTAACTCTCTGCCTATTTAGGGAATTCATTATTTCATCTAATTGAATTCATAGATTATTATTTGATACTCTAACCATCTCGAGCTGGAAAACTTGTGGGAATCAATCACTGCAAAATAGTTATAATTGTTTATAATATTCAATGCTCGCGGCCTCTCAGCACTCCATATTAACTGTTAAAAATAAAATATTGATTGTAAGCAATGAAGAAATGGCGGAAAATGAACGTGTTTTTAAAAGAGAAGGCCATCGTGCAAAACCAAAGAAACAACCCAGAATAAGAGAAATTATCTTTTATTTGACAAAAATACGATACTGCAAACTATTTCTTATGAATAAATCCCTATTACAAGAAGCCAAGAATTGATTGGTTGCTCAAGACAACATAACAAGACAGAACAAAGCATAATAAGACATAACCAGGAAACAAAAAATCATGGAAACTAGCATTAGGACAAACACAAGTCATATCAAAACAGAAAGGAACCATATACTGCAAAGGAACACTTCTCACAGGCAAATTGTCAAACAGGTGGTGAGCAGCCATTGATTTGGGCCACCAACGCTCGCAGCCATATGACTGCTTCCCCATAGAGGATGACAACAAATTTAGAAAGCAACACACAAGCTCATGATAAGACCCAATTACCTTCTGGATCTGAAAAACTTTTGAAAGTTAATAGCCAAAACGCAGTAGCAAGTGTCGATGCAATCTTCAATGAAGTAAAACCACCTGCGTCGCCAATGTGGATTTATGCACAGTACTGCTAAAATTGTCAACACCACAATTATGTAACACACACCAAAGCTGACATAGAAACTGTCCATGTCTATTGACCCATCATCTCCATTGGAATTGTCAGGCACTCTCTCTGATGGTGATTCTGTTTTGTCACAACTGTTTCGCAATAGAGGTCCACAAAGAAGAGGATTGCCTTTATAACAGCTCTCATCAAAGGTACCGAATTGGTTTGTCATCTCCGGTGTTCTTCCTGACAAATTATTGTACGACACGTTGAAAACTTCTAGAAATGTCAGTTCAATGAGTTGTGCAGGAATTCTACCATTCAAGTTGTTGTGAGAAAGATCTAAGCTCTCTATTTGCTTCAGATTGGAGAAAGATGAAGGGATCAATCCAGTGAGATTATTTTGTGACAGGTTTATAGAAAGTATCCCACTTAAGTTTCCCCATTCTATAGGGATTTCTCCAGTGAATTTGTTACAAGAGAGATCCACGGCATACATGTAACGAAGGATATTGCCCGTGTAAGTGTAGAAATTTTTCTTCGATGTAAGCTCTACAACTATTTTTACATTGATATCTTCCATTTCCTCACCCAAAGTGTAATCGGTCTGCATATAATAGACGAACCTAGATTCTTCATCTGATTCCATAAAATTTAAATTGCTCAAACATGAGGGTAAATGACCAGAAAAATTATTTTTTGAAAGATCCAATATGCTTAATCTCCTTAACAAGCATAACTGATGAGGAAGTTCCCCATTGAATAGATTAGATTTGAGAACAAAAATGCTCATGTCCGAAAAGCTATCAATCCAATCTGGAATGGGCCCAGTTAAGTTGTTATCGCCGAGATCTAATGTCACCAAGGAAGAGAGATTATAAAAAGCATATGGCAGTGGACCTCTCAATTGATTTCTGTAAAGGCGGATATAGCGTAGATACGGTGCATCGAAGCCCAACGGTAATGAGCCAGACAGATTGTTTTCAGAAAGATCTAAAAATTCAATCCAAATAGAATTGAAATATTCTATTGGAATTGTACCTTCAAAATGATTTATGGACAAGTCAATTCCCTCCAAGAATATTGAAGAGTTCCCTATTCCCCTTGGAAGCATGCCTGACAAGAGATTGTTACTGATATCAACAAACTGAAGTAATGATTCTGCAAGTGAAAAAGAACCCGGTACTTCTCCAACAAATTTGTTTCCATCTAGAAAGAGGAAGACAAGTTCAGTCATGTTGAACAAAGAATGTGGTAATAGCCCTTTGAAATTGTTATTGGACAGCTTCAAATACCACAACGAATAGCCTCTGGGCAAATTATGCTCAAGCAGCTCACAGGACATATGATTGTTGGAAAGATCCAAGAGTGCTAGAGAGCTCATATTCCCAAAACAAAGAGGAATACAACCTGTGAGGTTGTTGTTAGCCATGATGAAGTACTTCAAACGTGGAAAAATCAAACATGTGTTTCTTGGAATTTGACCATGTATGTTGTTGTCAGACAAATCTATTGTCTGAAGGTTGGGTCTGGGATTTTGTGGCAGCTGCAAAGGACCTATAAATGAGGTGTTTCTCAAATATAGTTGATTTAACTTCGTATTATTCTCAACCAGCCAAGATGGGAAAGGTTCTCCAACGAATTTGTTGTGGGATAGATCAACAAACACCAAATCATATTGGCTATGGAGGAAGTTTGGAAACTCAGCACTGAGTAGTTTTGAAGCACTGAAAAAATGAAGCTGGAGCTTTGGAGTTGAAGGCTGAAAACTGGATATAGGTACTAGCTCATTGTTATCGCATTCAATGTGCTTGAGGTTGGAGAGGTTCATTAATGAACCAAATGATATTGGAACTTGAAAGTAGTTATTTGAAATTGAGAGGTATTCAAGCTGCGAAAGATAGGAAAGGTGACTGAAGGCAATATTTCCCTCAAATTGGTTGTCAGATAAATCCAAATATTGTAAAGATGATAGATTTCCCAAACAAGGAGGGAGTACGCCCTTTAGATTGTTTTGACCCAAATTTAGCCGTTCAAGATTCTTCAGTTCACACCAGCCTGTACAATAAATCCACGTCAAGGGAATAGTAATATATCAATTATGAACTATTTAATTATTGAGAGATGAATTCGAAAATACAAGTTTGTTAGTGATGTAATTTACCTTGGTGAGGCAGAGTGTCATTTAGCATACATCCTTCCAGAGACAGAGTTCTGAGAGCAGGCAATGGTCCAATAATGCTAAGAAAACTTGTTGTGATGGGAGAAAGGGCATAATCCAGGAATAGCTCTTCAAGTTTGGTCAAATTCTGCAGCGCTAAAGGATTGAGAAAGCGCATTTTTAATATCAGACAATGAAGTTAAATGAAATATAAAGGGATTGAGTTTTGTGCATAAATTCCCATTTGTTGATAAAAATACTAAATATTGTCATAAACGTAATAACAGAGGAAGGGGCAGGGCCTTATATAAAATTTTATTAAAATTATTTCCTAAATAAATTTATATTTTATGTATCCATATGCATAAGCAGCTTATCTAAGTAAAAAGGAGAAGTTTTTGTTGATAAAAATACTAAATATTGTGGTATATATAATTTTTACTGGGAGAGAACAACCATAGAGGGACATTTTTTCAAGGCTAGTCGAATTGCACAACCCTATGTTGAACAGATAAGATAAATCCAATGACGAAAGTGGTATATATAAATATCATGTAGGTTTCAGGCACCAAAAGTGTCACTAACCTTTACCAAAGTGTTTTCCTTCTAATGTACTCCCACTAGCATATAAGGTCTTGAGTGATGGCAACCCTCCCAATGACTCTAGCAAAATGTTTTCCTTGAAGTCAATTGAGTCTAGATACAAGACTTTCAATTTCCTCAAACCTGTGATTGAGAGCAAAATCAATAATTTATTGATGCTCTTTCTTTTAATTATTATTATTATTTTATTTCAAGTGGTTGTGTGAACCGTTTGTGCTTTTCATGAAATGATTTCAAACTTGCACTGGTTTATTTTATTTATATTTAATTTCTATCAAATAAAATGATGGGGTAATTACATTTGAACTTATAATTATTTAATCAATAAAATTCTAATATCATATAATACGGTGTTTTGTGGTGTAGATGTTTTAGTATGTATGTTTAATACTATAATGCAAAAATATTTTTTATTTAAAAATATAATAAAATATATATTTTTAGTTTTTATATTAGTACATCAAAATCATCAAATAAATCAATTTAATATTTTTTTAAATAAAATACATTTTTAAAATGCAACTAGAAGGTATAAAACAAACGGTGCACTGTAGTCATTAGAAGTCATGTGGCATTGCTGACCTTTTGTTTTGGTACTGTTGGGTACGTAGGCATAGACATTCCAGAAAACAATTTTGCGATGTTCTTTCAACTATTTTGTTTTTCCAACGAGGGGTGGATAGTGTACGGCGATCCAGTTTTTCTAACGAGATTATCATGAAGTCTAGAAGCTTACGTTGGGCTGTGATCGGTTTATTCAAAGTATGAAATTAAAAAAACAAACTATTTGAAAAAGATGAAGTCAATTTAGGCTAATATTCAAAATTTATGATCTGGGTCATGATAACAAACTACCCTATAAAAGACAAATACAAAAAAACCATTAAGAAAGTTCTTTATTATAATAAATAAATAGCAATCAAATATGATATAAAAACTTAATGAAATAAAATATCAAGGCATGAAAATAAAAAAATAAAACAAATTAATGATCATATATGTCTAAAATTAATAATTATATAAGTCTTCAATTACTATTATATTAGCAATGGGCTCGAAGATAAGAGTATAGAAAGAGCAAAACCTTTAATCCCAAGTTTATATCAATGTATCACCTGCTCTTTTCTTTACTTCTTGTTTGCTATACAGTTGGGAGTTTGAACTTAAAATTATTAGGTATAAATACTTTATAATTTGGACTACTCTAACAATACTTTCCAGATGGTAGATAATAATAATTTATAATGTTAGAGAGTTACAACTATTTTGACACAGGCATGAAGTAACAATTTACCTTTTTGAATTAAAATAACCTTTTAATATAATATTACCATTCTAATAATTAAATATTCACAAGCTTTAATATTTAATAAAATTTAAAAAATTAATGATTTGTCTATACAAGTTTCAAAATTAAAATTATTTCACTTGAAAAATTGCAATTAATTATATAAAGCTTTTTTAAGGCATCATGCAAGCTACTTAATTGTTAATGCACATCTAATTGCTATATAAGTTTGCTAAATGATAAATTAAGCCATCCGAGGTACGTAGGAATGATTTACCATGGAGACCAATTGTTCCTGTGAAGCTATTGTTTGATAGATCTAGAGATTTGAGAGTTGAAAAACCACTGAGAGACAATAAAATGTTATCGTTGAATTTATTGTAACCTAGTTGAAGGTCCTTCAATTTCCTCAACCCAGATGCTAGTCCTTGAAAAGCTGAAAGAAAATTGTCAGAAGAAAAAACAATTAACCCAGCATTCCGATATCCATAAAAACTAAAACAATTGATTCTTTCTAAAGTAATTTGCTAAATAATAAATTAAATGATTGTTTGGACCATGGTTGAGATTATTTTTTAAAGTGTTTTTCGTTTAGAAATACATAAAAATGATATATTTTTTTATTTTTTAAAAATTATTTTTGACATCACCATATGAAAATGATCTAAATATAATAAAAAAATAATTTAAAATAAAAAATAAAAATTTTCAAAAATATTTTTAAAATACAATACCAAATATTCTTAAGCTCCACAAAAAAAGTCATTCGAGGTACGGAGGACTGATTTACCACGGAGACCAATTGTTCCTGTGAAGTAATTGTATGATAGATATAGAGATTCGAGAGTTGAAAAACCACTGAGAGACGATAAAATGCTGTCGTTGAATTTATTGGCGCTTAAGTCGAGAATCTTCAATTTCCTCAACCCAGATGCCAGTCCTTGAAAACCTGAAAGAAAATTGCATTCCAATATCCATAAAAATTCAATGTAAAGTTGTTACTTGAAATATCAATTTCTGTGTAACTAAAAAGAATAGAGAGCAAAGAACCTTGATTCTTTAAGCCACCAACTAGGCGGTTCCCGCTTAAGTTGAGAAACTCCAGTTCTTTGAAAGGCAGAAACAAAGATGCATTGAGATACAAGTCTTCACGCGCATCATAATTTACATATGAAATATGTAGTTGGATCACTCGGTTTGGAGTGTTGTCACACTCAACCCAATCCCAGTTACAGCAATTTAAATCCTCTTTATCCCAGCCTTGTAGCCAATAGGACCCAGCACCTGCATGACCGAACCAAGCTTTTATCTCGAGGAGACTACTTCTCTCTTCCTGCAAACAGCAGTGGCACCGGTCGTTGACGAAGGCCAAAGCCATGAGCAGCATCCACACCCACAATAATTGCCTCATTCTTAATAACGCTCCTTCTGCTTCACAAACTACAAAAGCAAGCCGTCTCTTATATACAAACTTGTCCTGTGCATGCATTTGACAGGACAGTGACAATTATCTGTATCATTGAATTTTGTAACACTTGATAGTTGAATGGAGTTTTATCATTCTATTTTCAAAATATTGGTTTTAAATCGTTTTCATGTGATATGATGATATTAAAAATAATTTTTTAAAAATATAACAAATATTATTTTGTTGTATTTTTGAATGAAAAACATTTTAAAAAACAAGTTCAACCAGTACTATTATATCTGTGCAAATGTATAAAACTGGTGTTGCTACCCTACTTTCTCATTCTAGACTTCAACGAGGTAAATTGCCCACGCGCTGCGGTGGGTTTTTTCTATGTAGAAAAATAATTAATTTTTTACATGTTATAATTAATTATTTTAATATTTAATTAGTAAAATTATAATAAATAAAATCTGTTAGAATGAGTTTTTTTTCTCCTAAAAGGAATACTGTAATCAAAATGCAAGGGAAGTAGTTCATATATTTTTTCATTATAGATAATTTGAGCAAATTTATCTACCCACTTTGTTTATGTCTTGCCTCGTATTTTTTTATTTATATAATATTATATCTGAAATATTATACATACAAACGTTGTAAAAGTAATTATTTAACCAAAACTACCTAAAATCTGAGGATTAAATTTTTCTAAGAAATACAACCTAAACAAAAGAGGAAATAATTAGAATTAAAAACGAAAATTAAGAGCTTATATATATAAACATGGAAAAAAAATAGAGACTATTTAGAAATATATTTAAAAAATAAAGGAATTAAAATAAAAAATTAAAAGTATATGGGTCGAAATGAAAATAAAATCTGTAAATAATTTTAACCGAAGGTTGAATTAAAACAGTTAAAAGTGTTGCAAGGAAAAAATAAATAATTCTTTTATTTCTTGATTTAGTTTCGATCCATTTATTTTTTAAGTAATTTTTGAAAACTCTAAATAATTTATTTGTATTTATGTATCTATACTCTTAGTTTTGACTTTTAATTTTTATTAGAATTTATATTTGTATTAAATACAACTTAGATTAAAAAACACAGTAAGTGCATCTTTGGTGGTGTGAAATAAAGTAAACCCTTTCTTATGCATGTACAGTTAATATTAAGTTGTTAGTTATTTGTTATATGTTTTAAGTTGTTAATATTAAACAAATATCAAAATATATAATTATTTTTAAGAGAAAAAACCTTTAAAATAATCTTTCTTGTTATTTTAAATGCATTATCTATAATAAACTGAATATATAAAAACCTAATATACAATTATTATTATTATTGTAAATTAATAATACGATAATTAGAGAAAGAACTATGTAACACACAAACAAAAAACAAAAATAGAAGGTCACACGCCAGATAGGGGTCAAACCTGTGACTTTCTGTTTAGGAAACATATGTTTATCCAATGAGCTATAGGCGCTTCTTCGAATGCTGAAGGTTAACTCTTATCCTAGAATTATAATAACTATTCCACTTCACAGTGCATCTCAGTATAGATAAATAGTAAAAATCACTCTTCATTACTGTTTGAATCCATGATCTCTTTTAGCTATTCTACTTAGTTAATTGCCCGCACTACGTTGCGGGTCGGGAAATTTTTTTATAATTTTTAAGATTAAAATATAATATTTATACATGTAAAGTTTTATATAATGAAACAGATCAACATACCATATTATAACAACAACAATATCGATGTCTTAACATCTAAAATTATCACTACTATTACTTCTAAAATAATAAAAATTATTAAATTACCCCGAGAAAAAACACAAAAATTAAAAAAAGAGTAAGTAAAAACAAAAACTAAAATTATTATTATTATCATCATTATTGCTTTAATAATGAAAAAAAACTCAAAGACTAAAAAAGGCCTAAAAACTTTAACAAAAAAGAAAACAAAAAAAATAAAATAAATGATAAAACAAAAATAAAAATTATTAGCTGAAAAAAATCATTTGACTTGAAAATTAAAAAAAAAATCGAAACTACGTTGTGGACTGAGCAAACAATTTTTATAATTGTTGGGATTAAAGAAATTAATAGGATTTGCTAGATCAAAAATAAAATATAATATCTATATATGCAAAGTTTAATATAATAAAACAGATCAACACACTATATTATAACAAAAGCAACATTAAAGTCTTAACATCTAAAATTATCATTACTATTACTATCAAAACAATAAAAATTATCAAATTATCCCGAGAGAAAAAAACTCAAAAACATTAACAAAAGAGTAAGCAAGAAAAAAATAAAATTATTATTATTATTATTATTGCATTAATAATGAAAAAAATTAAATCAAAGACTAAAAAAAGTCTAAAAACTTTAACAAAAAAGCAAACAAAAAAATAAAATAAATGATAAAACAAAAATAAAAATTATTAGCTGAAAAAAATCATTTAACTTGAAAATTAAAAAAAAAACTAAAAGAAATAACAAAGAGGAAAAAAAAAAGAAATATCAATTTTCAAATGATCATAAACACAAACTAAAATTTAAGAACTAATTTTTTCAAAAACATATCACCTCAACAAAAGAGAAAATAATAAAAATTATTCGATTACCCCGTGAAAAAAAAAAACTCAACAACATTAATAAAAGAGTGAGCACAAAAAAAGCCTAAAATTATTGTTATTGTCATTGTTATTATTGCGTTAATAATGAAAAAAAATTAAATCAAAGACTAAAAAAATCCTAAAAACTTTAACAAATGAGCAAACAAAAAATAAAATAAATGATAAAACAAAAATACAAATTATTAGCTGAAAAAAATCATTTAACTTGAAAATTAAAAAAATTGTCGGCACTACATTGTGGGCTGAGTAAACAATTTTTATAATTGTTGGGATTAAAGAAATTAATAGGATTTGCTAGATCAAAAATAAAATATAATATCTATATATGCAAAGTTTAATATAATAAAACAGATCAACACACTATATTATAATAACATCAACATCAAAGTCTTAACATCTAAAATTATAATTACTATTACTGTCAAAACAATAAAAATTATCAAATTATACTTAGAGAAAAAAACTCAAAAACATTAACAAAAAAGTAAGAAAAAAAAATAAAATTATTATTATTATTATTATTATTATTATTATTATTATTATTATTATTGTGTTAATAATGAAAAAAAAACAAAATTAAATGAAAGACTAAAAAAATCCTAAAAACTATAACAAAAGATTAAACAATAAAATAAAATAAATGATAAAATAAAAATAAAAATAAAAATAAAAAATATCAAGTGAAAAAAATTCATTTGACTTGAAAATAAAAAAAAAGAAAAAAAAACTAAAAGAAAGAACAAAGATAGAAAAAAAACAGAAATATCAATTTTCAAATGATCATAGACACAAACTAAAATTTAAGAGCTAAAGTTTTTTAAAAAATACCACCTCAAAAAATAAGAAAATAATAAAAATTAAAAACCAAAGCTAAAAGCACACTTATATATACATTGTCAAAATAGGGACTATTCCAGAAATATAAAAAAATCAAGGAATTAAAATAAAAAATTAAAAGTATAAAGGTCGAAATGAAAATTAAATATATTATCAATTTCAATCAATGGACAAAATTGAAAAAATGAAAACTTATGTACCGAATATGTTAAGGTATTTAAACACAATCCGGAAATTAAAAGGAGGACCGAAGTGAAACCTAAATATATAATTAATTTAAATCAAATGCCCTAATTGAAATAAATCAAAACTTATATAAAAGAAATCAGGATCATACAAAAAATTAAAAGCACAGGGATGGAAGTGAGTAATCCATAAACCCGGGGGCCTCTCATGTACTTTAGCGTGTAGGAGAGAGAGAAACGAAAAAAAAACATTCAACTGGCCACCATCACGAATCTGGCCACCCTTTGCTAAAACGCATCATACCAGGAGGAAGATCACACGGCTGCGCATCGGTGGCGACGCCGGGAGCGCATTTTAACCTGCTGGGGAGCGCCGCACGCGCTGCCAGAAGCGGGCGTAAGGCCAAACACCATCAATCGCGTGTGGCCCACACGCGCCCATTTGCCGGCAGATATTAATAAGAAAATGTGGTCAATTACCGTAACACCTCTGCCAATTCTTCAATTTTGTCTTATTGGGGGCACATTAGTATTTAGCTATTTTCAAAAAATAGGCAATCCCCGTGGTACCCCTACCGGACAAAATTGTGTTTTGTCTTATATGGGGGCAAATTAATATTTAGTCATTTTCAAAAATTATGAAATTACCGTGAAATCCCTTCCGGTTACACCTGTTTTTTGTCTTTTTCGAAGGACAAAAATATTAGTTAAAATAAACTCACATGCTATAGTGAAACATTAATCTCTTTTAGTTTATTTTATAATAAAATAATTGATTGTTTGCGCCTTCTTGGAATTAACTGCTTGAAAAAGATTCTTTTAGGGCATCTCATGAGAGCCAAGAAAATGACTACCACTTAATATTTCTTAATGTATATTTACTTTTTTTGTAATATTATCTTATTATCTAATATTTTTTTCAGTTTTTAAATATCTCTCTTCATTTAATCACATTTATCTTATGTCTTCCTTGGCTAGATCATTCTATTTTTTGGATCAAATTATTTAATTACAAAATTTTCAAAAAATATATAAAAATCCTCTCTCTACTTCTCTATAATTTCAGACTATTATTATAAAATTAGAGTTACAGAACACGAGTTTTTATCCAAGTAATACGCATTGTCACAAATTAGTTTGAGGATGCTGACAGTATGGCCCTCTTCATCCATCCCAATTGACAGGGCAGCTTTTTCTTCACGCACTGCATTAAAAACCTGGAATTATTTGAGAAGACTTTGACCCAGAGTTTCTCTAAACGTGATTCCCACGATGAGATTTGCAATGGGGTCGTAGCTAGTGAACCTGCTCAACCAATGATCATAAATCATGCCATAATGGCTTGTAGCTCTGAGAGCAATTCATGTACCTAAGAAAGTTGTTGGCTATCTGATCCCCAACGAATTTACAGTCCCAATTTTTTCTTTTTCTGTAAGCTCCCGTCCCATGTTTTTGTTCAGATCCACCAGGGCTTCTAAATTTTCATGCTACCTCAAGTAAGATAAACTGACCCTCTAACCTTCCTTTCATTTCCCTTGCAATGAAAGTAACAAAACTCTGATGGTTTATTCTTCTCATTTCTTCACCATCTCAACTCCAATTCACCATCTCGTATGTCACACTTGCAATTGCTATCGAAGGGACCACGAAAAATGATCTTGAATTCAATGTTATTGAGAGAGAAAAGTAGTCTCTTTGACTTTTCAATGTTTTGCATATAAGGTTCGGCCATCGAAGCTTTTCAATGGGTTTGAATTTCCTGGCCTCCTGAGTAAATTTAATCTGGGCTGGACTTGAATATTTCTATATATACACTTAAGGCTGGATGAGCTTGTCTCTTTAGCAGGCTTTCTTAGGCTCTTGTGCTCCCAAACTATGTCAGCTCCAAGCCCGTTCTTATTGAATGAAATCATTGAATACTTGCAGTCATGAGTAGTTTTTTCCCACTTGGATTCCTCTCAATTTGCGACAGCATTAATCAATCATGGAACCCTAGTAGCATAGTTATCAAAAAAGCAGAGGAAAGATAACCGATTGGCCCCCAACGGAGAGAAATGCAGAAGAATTTCAAAGGGGCAAAAGGGAGTGGCTCACAAAGGCCTACTTAAGGGAGACGAGGGCATAATTATTAATGATGTTTGGGAATGAACAATCTCAGTCCATCTGGGAAATTTGTACATGCCAATAGTCAATCTTGACCATGCAGTTCATCAAAGCGAAATGGTTTTGCCACGTTTCCTTCAAAGCATATCAGATACATGTTGCTGCATTCGTAAGAAAGGAACACCCATCAACCAGAGTCCTATTGAATGTGCTATAAGTCAATAGAGAGCTTTAAATAATCAAGACAGGCTCATGAATCAATTAAACATAAATGATAATAAAAAAAGTTAAAATTCATGTGTTCCTTTGATTCAATTGTTAGATTATTATCAAATTTTTATATTTTTACATGAATTTTTAATGGTTATTTTCTCTAAAGCAGCTACTACCACATTGATACGCAAATGGTCAGATTTTTTTATATAAAAAATTAGGCCCCTTTTGGCATTGCGATACAAACTGCTTTTGACTGAAATTTGAATTTTTTTTTTTACATTTTAAAGACCAGCGGTTTGGTGTTTTTAGATCATTTTGATGTGCTGATTTCAAAAATAATTTTTAAAAAATAAAAAAATATCATTTTGATGTATTTCGGTACGATAAACACTTTAAAAAGCTACCACAATCACACTTCCAAACAGGAATTTAGTGTGACGGATGTTGATTCACCAATTACTTCTAATATTTCTGGTTTATCGGACAGTATCGCGCAAGATGCGCGGGTGCTCTTACATTTCCAAGGTGTATAGTGGGATCCATGTCTTCAGAATTACTTCCTGGGACCCACTTGCATTTTTATTTTATTTTTGTTTTCGTCTTAAAGCCTTCATAAACGTCCTCAACCTTCGAGGCTCCTCTCAAGCTAGTCTCAATCTCTATCATGCCAATATTAGAGTTTTTATTCTTTTTTAGTTAACAAAAATTCTAAGTAAGGATTTTTTCATTGAAAAAACAAAGAATTCTCTAAAAGTCTCATTTTAAATCGCGTGAAATTAATTTTATAAAGAAACACAAAGATCTTACATTTATATAATTTGTTTAATTACATAAACTAATATGATAAAGAGAAATCGCATAATTATTTGATTTTATAACCCTTTAAACAAACTCATCAAATATTTAATCCAAATTCTGAATGAGTAAAACACATCTTAATTACCAAAAAAGAAACTTGTTCATGCAAAACAGACTAAAAAAGTTACCAAAAATTTTGAGGGGATTTGGTTCTGGTTATTCAATTAAGCGAAACAGACTAGAATCATTTGGTTCTGGTAATTCAATTAAGCGAAGGGTGTAGGTCTGGATTCTTCGACTTACACGAACATGTTTACGTAATCAAGTGATCAATCACTTAGTGACATCTAGGATTTGTCAGCAATTTAATTTAGCTATGAACAAGCTTCCAACTCTTGTAGACATCATTCGATCATTAGTTAACACTAAGTAGACTGAGATCCAGATCAAAATGTCTCTCGAGCTCTTAATACTGCAGTAAACTTACAATTGCCCTGATGGTTACCCAACTCTTGAAGCCTGAATTTCTATAACCATCATAAAATGGGAAAATTAGTTTAGATATACAAGGCGAAATGGAATTAATTACCACACATTTTGACCTTTAGATTGGTCATACATGACCACTTGCAGTTCCTCCTAGTGTTAAAACCACGCCTTGAAGATCACTTCTTGGATTTGATTCTTTGGCTAATGATGGAGCAGCTCTGATTACCGGATATGTTCTGGTCATTTGAGTTTGTCGAAAACTATGGCTGGGTTCTTGAACTGAGAATGTTGTTGGATGATAAGAAGGCTTTAAGGAATCAATATGATTTGAGTTTGGAAACTGATGAACAATGGGGATTTGAGTTGCTGGGGATGCATGATTTTGAGCTAGAATTGCCCCTCTAGATACGAAACCGGGTGCCTAATACATAAAACTAGGTTTCAATATGAGCACTTGAATAGACTGCAAATGAGGTAAGTAATGAGAGCTTACAGGTGAAAACAAGACCCCTCTGAAAATCTTCCCGTTAACAGTTGCAGTCATTAGAAGGCCTGCGTCGAAGGCTCCATCAACTTTACCTCTGACCTCAGCACCAACCTATGGAGATAGAGAAGTAAGTGAAGAGCATGTATTAGCAGAACAGAAAGAAAAACAAAGACAAGAAAAATTGTAATCGACTACGCTTGCCAAAGCAGATATCAACTTATTGATTTACCAGGTTCTGAATCGACCCTGACTCCATGGGTCTTCGTTCCATTGCTGGGACTGGTGTTCCTTGCCTGCCAAACCTACCATGAACATACTGTTCGTCTCTTTTATGCTCTCTTGAGATTTGGAGGCTGTGCCGGGTTTTTCGGACCACAGGTCTAAGTTGTTTCTGATTACTTGCAGCATCATCTGCCTGGTAATTTCTTGGGATTTTGTTTATATGCCTAAAGAAATCAAGGCCTTTGCAAGATGTGAGGGAATCAACTGATTTCTGAACTGGCATCTGTTCTTGGTCGGACTGTGACGAAGATGAATGTTGAGAGAAAGAAAGAGAATGCTCTTCTTGTTCTAAATCAATCTCCCATACCTTTGAATTTGTAGTTCTTATCTTCTTATGATGCAGAGTATCTGCCAGGTAACGTTCAGAGTTAATCATGTTCGAAGCCTTCATCTGTGCTTCTTAAGACAAGAGTTTTGCTATTAAAACTACCTGAACTGAACTGAAAAGGTTGCTTTGATTCTTCGGATTCATAAGAGCCCTTCCTGACTATTTCATTGTTTCCAGGAAACATTGTCTGCTTCACAGAAAAAATTAATAACTCTCCCAACTTGAACAGCCATATTTAACTGGAGATCAGTGTTTGCATTTTGAGAGTAAGAAGTTACGTTACCGAAATATCTTCTGCTCCTGGGAGAAATCTTCTCTTTTCTTGATTCCAATGCTGTCCAAAGATCTTGCACATAGAAATGTTGTGTCGACCATTGGGATGTTCTGCTCCAGGTTGCAAGACCAACAACTGATTGAGAGGACGCTCATCCTCCCTGCACCTGCATATACATTCATACAAACATACAGAGAATTGGATTAAGAAAATTATGGGAGGTAGTGTTGAGAACAGGGTCTGCAGAAGTGAAACAAAAACTCAGTTACCCTCCATAGATGACAATATCCGAGTCTGTGACAACTGCAGTGTGAGAAAACCTGCCTTGAGGTTGCTGGCCAGATATATCGAGTTGAGTCCATGAACAAGTACTCACATCAAGCACCCAAACATCAATGTAGTAATGTTTTTCCCCAACACCTCCAATCACATAAAGCTGCAGACCATGAAGAGCACATTAACTCTCTTTTTGAAAGCAAAAAATTGGAAAAAGTAGCATCGAAGAATCAAAGCTTTCAAGCAAAAACAGGTGAGCATCAAAAGAACTGACAACAGAATAGGGTATGACATTCAGGTTTTCAAATTTATTTTAGAGCCATGACTTGCCTTTGTTCCAATATTCACAGAAGCATGACCTGCTCGAACACCTGGTGAAGATCCTTGCACAGCAAGCTGTTAAAAAATCAAAACCATTATCATTGCTTCAATTCCACAAAATTCTCTTCATAAGAGTAAAATAGAGCAAGTGAAGCTAATGCCTTTGTCCAAGTCCATGTGTCTGTATCAAGCACATCCACATCACCGTGATACCTATCACCACGATCACCACCGTACACAAAAAGCTTATTACCGATTTGAACCGCACTGTGACTATCCCTAGGAGCCGGAATATTGCCCTCAACCTCTGGAGAAATCCATCTCATGGACTTGAGATCTAAAACATGCAAATCATTTAAATAATTTGCTTCACCTTCTCCACTTCCCCCGAACACCATGATTCTATCATCACCAATCAAAGTTGCAGTGTGACTTTCACGAGGCGAAGGAGGAGTCCCTTTGCATTCAGGGTTTATCCACTCCTTGGTCCCAAGATCCAATATATGAAGATCATTCACCTTCTTTGAGCCATTTGTGCCCCCGAACACAATCATTTGACGCCCAACAAGAACAGCACTGTGGCTGTCTCTTGGACCAGGCCCTTGACCTGTGGTTGCCAGAGTGTTCCAAACCATTGTATCAAGATTTAGCATTAGAACATCACTGAAATCAAGACCCCCACAACATCCCTGAAATTATGAAGCAAATATCATCATTCGGTGAAGAAAATGAAACTGAGTAACAGCATAACCAATTTGTTAGTTGTTCACAAAGCAATTAGATATTTATTTCAAAGAACACATTTCTTAAATAGCAGACAGAGCCATATTTTACCAAGTAAGCAACGACCACAGCTTTTAATAAATAATTCTATATCTAGAAAGCAAGGATATATATAGTAATCTTCTTCTATATGTCTCCTTTGCCAAATATTTTCCATAGAAAACCTGGAAGATTGTACATACCCCAAAGACATAAACAACACCATGAGAGTAGCAAGCAGAATGACCCCATCTTTCAGAAGGATTAAATCCTAAGACCTTAGGATAGCGCCACATTGCCGCCTTCTTTGCAGCTTCATATCCCTGAGACCCCATTACTAGTCTTCTCCCTTTTTTCTCCCCTCAGCTGAAAGGCTTTATTTATTTCTAGTTCCAACACATGGCTTGGTGATGTTAAAGAAAGTTGAAGAGAGAAATATAAAGGGAGTCAAAAGTGAACATGAACAAACCAAGCGATATATCAACTATCAGTGTCAATAGACATGAAAAGATGGGCGCTTTCGAGTCTCAATCACTGTGGCAACCAACATCAACAGAAGGTAGTGGTGAAAGGAACAATTTTTTTGCTATATAAACCTCTCTGCCACCTTAAGCAAAGTTTCTTTAAATGTAAAGTGTTGTGGGCATAGTAAAACATCAAATAACATAAGTGTATAGGCTTACAGATTATATATATATAATCAGACTACAAAAGTGATGTAAATCATGGAAACATGGCTCGAGTGTATTTTTTTCATTTTTAATGATTTTTTGATTTTTGGTTTGTTTACTTTCGCACTTTTGTCTAACTGAAAATGATGGAGGGTGGGGGCATTGGGTTTTGGGAAATGATGGAGAAAGTGAGAGGTTTGAGGAGCTTTTTTCTTGGTTTTCCTTTCTGCTGAACTCACAAGCTATTTCTCTCCATGCGAGTATGATATTGGGATTGATGGAAGTGAAGTTTACCCTCTTTTCCTCTCTCTCTCTCCCCCATCATCCAAATTTTCAAGATGGGTTATCAATGTGGATCAAGAAATGTCTATTCTCAAGGATCTTTGATAGAAGTGTGGGGGCTTCGTGCTGTCCAAATTCTTTTTAGTTTTGGGAAATGAGAATGGTGTTGTTTCTCTCAAAAAGGTTCGGAGGTTTTTGAAATATGAAATAAAGCACTAAACTCAATGCAACCTAACCTTGTATAGAGAGGAACTTGCTAGCTATTTTAAGGAAATCTCAAGGTAGTCACTATGTATATATAACGTTAAAGAATTATTTTATTTAAAAGTTTAAATTTTTAAATACAATATAATTTGTATTATTTTTTAATATATTTCTTTAAATAAAAGTTATTTGGACTTGAAACTTATACAGCTCATACTATCTTAAGCTTAATTTTTATCAAATAGAATGGAAATGATGAGATTCGAACTCGTGATCGTTGAGTCAATAAGACTCTGATACTATGTTAAGAAATCATCTTATCTAAAAACTTATAAGACCCCACAATATAATTTATATTATTCTCTAACTATCAATTCTTAGTTTAGTTTCAAAATAGCATATTTTATCAACTAAGTCCCAAATGCTGAAGACATTTCTCCAATCGGGTCATGTTTCCAACGTTATGAATATTTCCCATCTAAACTGGATAGTTTAAGCTATAAAAAGATGTCAATTTGGTTAAAGAAAATTAACTACAAAATTAATAAAAATCGTTAAAGGACCTAATTAGAAATGTTTGAGTCCTAAATGGATTTTATTTTTATTTGGGACTTGGTTAATAATTAGAAAATACGCTAGGGTTAAATATTAAAGTTTTCCCGTTATAATACGAGGAAGAATAAGCTTGACCTAGCTCTAGAGGGTGGATATATACCATGGAACTTCTGCTTTAAAATGACATGACAATTCCACGGGGTAGTGCACATGGAAGCCATTCACCTCGCCAAAGGTTAAATATTATTGCTGGGATTCCCTTTTCTCTCCTCAATTTCTTATGTTTTCATGGCTCGAATCTACTTTCAAAGGAGAATTTCACCCTCCAACTATTATCCCGTTGTCGATTAAATACTTATGAGTTTGGTATTGCTTCTCTCAGCCTGTTTTTTGAACCGTCTGGTATTTGCTTTTGTCGGAAAAAAAACAGGCTGAGAAGTAAGGCCAAACAAAACCTAAACCTCTCAGCAAATGAGTTTTTCAATTAACCAAGTAATTCATGCTCACTATTCAATTTGAGTTTGAATAATTTAGTCAAACGGGGGGTTGATTGGGAAATATACTTTGTGGGAGAAATCAAATTGAGAATATTATGATAACCTTTAAGGGGTATATATATATATAAAGTCTTGACGACTTAACTGGTGTCTCAAATGGTTTGGCGTGATGACAAAGAGTCTGTGATCTGCACAGCAGATCTCAAGTTCAAGTCAGAGCTTATATTTTTTTATAAAAACCTGGAATAACCGAGGTTTTACTAGTTTATTTAGACCCATAAAATGCATTTTCCGAGAACTAGAGTTTCCTGGTATTAAAAAAAACACATTGCTCCATATTACGACACAAAATTATTCAAACATAAGAATTCATATTTATATATGTAAGAAATAATTATCCGGTGAATTTTCTAATTATAATGCACATAGGTGTAGGGGTGGTAATACGGACTTATGAGTTGATTTTTATAATATTTACACTCAAATCTAAATATTTATATCCTATTAAATAAACTTGGGTATTCACTTGAATATTTATTATCTTGGTACTATTTTTTATGGAATATAAAATAAAATAGTATAATTTTATATTGGGATCTGCATGTATCATATTAAAATTAATAAATATTAGCAGACTAGAAATAATAATAATAAAAAAAAGAAACAGCACACTTCGACGGGTTGTAAAATAATTTAAATAAGTTGTGTTAATAGAAAACAGCGAAAACTAATCAAAATTAAATAAGAAAATTATAAAGAAAACCTTGACAAATATAAATCTGGAGGCACTTCATTTTGTGCCGAAGTACCATTTAATAATTGCGTTCTTATGAGTCTTGCAATCATTAAACGGTACATCTTTTACATTAATTTTTGGCATAAATGATTAAGAGCATAAAATGGGATACTTCACAATTTTATTTTATTTTATTTTTAAGATTGCACCCTATTTAATTAGCGTATTCTTCAAAAACAATTTCGTTTTTAATGACGGCATTCTTCCCAGAACACAACTAATTAAAGTGAGTTTTCGACATTTCTTTTAAGAATCTTTTGATTTTTAATATAAATACTTTAAAAAATATTAAAAAACACTAAAAATTCATTTTAATATTTTTTTTATACCCCCACACACATCTAAATACAGCTATGAACTCGATACAAACAACCTTTGAAATGTAATATTTTTCCTGTTTTTATTTCATTTCATATATGCTATCATTTATCAAATTATCATACACACACAGGAATATCTATCTATCTATCTCGACAAACACTGAGAGATTCACACACAGGAATATCTATCTATCTTTCTCGACACACACTGAGCGAGAGAGAGAGAGAAGGCCCAGAAACAGTTAAATGCATGTTGAGTTGACAAGTGACGGAAGCAGTGAAGGTGCTGTGATAAAGAAAGAAATAACAAGGCGTAAAATACAAGCGATAAACACGGGAGAGCTTCAGTTTAAGATTATGGCTCTGTGCGTGTGTTTTACTGACTGCCCCATTTGTCTTCGCCATGTCTTGATTCTCGTGCGTGTCTCTAGCCCTCTCCCTAGAAGCTTTGTAACTTGGAATCAAACCTCTCCTCCTCACTTTCTTTTCTTTTCCCTCTTGCTTTCTTGAAAGATAAAAAGAAATGGACTTTTGAAGTGAAAAGAAAAGAAAGACATCTATCCAATCGAGGGAGCGAGAGGTGTCTGATGTTTTTCACTGTTGTCGAGTAAAAGAATGGTAGGGAATTATTTGAGGGTCTTGCTGTTATCATAATCTAACTGGATAGCTTTTATAATCTACAGCGGTGAATTACACTTAACTCGTATGAAAGGAACATTGCAATTTCTCAATCCACACACATCTAATGTGATTCTATCACCTAAATCGGACCAGAAGCACATAAACCCATAATCAATGAGCACTGTTAGATTTCTTTCTCTTTTTTTAGAATGCAAATATCCAGGCTAGTTTTAGCACACTTCGACTATTTTCACAAGCCCCGAAGATAACCAGTTAAAACTTTCAGTGACATTGACTGACGTCAAACTCGAATTTATAATATCCAGGGAAGCAAACTCAAGTCATGACCAGTGAGGCACACCCCTCAGGATTACTGTAAGGTCTCGTTTAAACACAGCTTGAAACACACACGACATTACCGCATAGAAAAATGAGCACTTCAACTATCCCACTTCGATACGTGGAAAAGCTGATTACAATAACTTTGAAGTGTTTAGTCAAGAGGTTAATGAGTTGGGAGTAGAGAAATATCCCATTACTAATACTTTTGAGTGAAAATGGTACGGTCAATCTAAAGTTTAATTTGATTGTGCATAAACTCGTACTACAATACCTTACCCATTTAACATTAATCGGCATTCAAAGCAACGCATTAAGTGTTGGGACTGTTTCCAATGAATAGGAATGCCACGGCGTAACGGGTACGTGCAGTTGACTGCAACCACAGTAACCAATATCCTAAACAGAACGGCACACTAAGCTTCTATATTAGATTCAAGAAAGGCTTTCCCTGCTTTATTGGATCGAGGACTTCCCTCCGAGCCACTGTTACTAAACCTGACCTAGCTGGGCAGGTCAATCTGATGACTGCCTAACCAGCTTCTAACCAGGACCAGGTTTCAAATTAAATAAGATAAGAGTTGGCTCAGTGTAACCCAGTAGCTGGGAGGCATTTTTGAGGTTTGCCCTATTTGTTTTAGGGCAACATGTTCTTCCATAAAGAATGATTGGAGGCTAAAGAAAACCAGAACCGGGCTATAATCTCATGTAAAAGAATTGGATTGATCAATGATTTACAAGTTGGTTCACATGTTTGTGCATGTGAAGTAGGATATGCCCAGTGAGAGTAGAACTTTGTTTGAAGCTTGTCAAGTACATGATATAATATAATACAGAAGGCATACTGTAGACTATACAATAAGCATTACCATAATAGCAATGGCGAGCAGGAAGTGACTACTAAAACAGATATACCTCAAGCTTTCTTCTGGGAAACTTTTCATCGAACCCTGAAGGGTATCAAAGCTAAATCCTAGCTCCTGTTTAGTTCAAAAGGTCTCTGCATTCTGTAACTCAAATGGCTGCAACTGTTCACAAATCAGAAGTAGATATTGTTAGATAAGGTGATATTTCAGTTCAGCAAAACAACTGAAAATCTATGAAGGAATATGATTTTTTCTCTTCTTTTCTCCAGCTAGCCCTCTATATCCTCAGAGCAGCATATCTCCCGCCATCTACTAGCTAAAAACCATTCTTTCAAAAAGGAAAACAAAAGTTTATATAGTCATCTACTATGGAGATTTAATTTAATTTCAAGTCCACCAACTTCTCAGGCAACAAGACATTCCAGTGTACGGGCTGGTATATATCTATGTGCCATTCTCAACAGCTTCTTATAACATCTAGCGAAATGTGAGAAGCCTTTAGCACTCAGGCAATAGTTGCTAGACTGAAGAACAACACACAGTAATAAAAGTGAATGGAACTTTATATTTCATGCCAACTTGAAAATAGACCTACTTGAGATAACAAAAGTTTGGAAGTTTGATGGGAGAATTATATTGAAATTTAGAAGACCTTCCCTAACTGTCACGATTCACCAATTTTTGGATTGGAGATGATCAAAAGATGATAAAGACAAAACATGCATCATGCAAACATGTGTGGAAAAATAAATACTTACACTAAGAATTAAACCGAGGCTCAAAATAGAAAAGATGTTTGTTTGTTCATTTGTTGGATTCTACTGCAAAAAGACTTCTCTGTTCATCTGTTGGATTCAACAACAATCGGCAGAACATCCATGCTGCCCCAACCACTGATAAAAGTGATAGCATCGCCAAAAATCCAAAATGTGAAGCATCATTTGCTATTATTGCAACTCCCAACATTACAGACTCGGCCAAACTTGCAACAGAAACTTCTGTTGTGCCTATAAGATTTACTTTGGATGATGGGATCCCGGTTTGAAGAATCTGCGCTCCCACAACATCATATGACATGTGTCCCAGTCTTGACAATACCTGCATATAAAGGTTGATCAAATTTTCCCAGGTACCTGAACTAACAGCACGATAGTGATAGATAGTATTAATGAAAAGCAAGAATTTATGGGCAGGGGGGGCATTGTATGTCAGCATCAACAGCATGTGCTTGTTAAGGAATTCTAAAAGATTAGATTTTAGGATGCTACTTCTGGCTACAATCAACTCAACAACTAAGCACAACCCAGCGTCAAACTTGATAAGTTTACAAGTTTTCCATTTTGATAAATCTTAAAAGTATACGTATGATAGCAATTCTGAAGTTAGCATTGAAAACAAGCACAGAAATAAATGGAAATGCTTACAATCAATCCCAGGAAGAAAAGTACAGGTCTCTGCTGAGAAAGAGATCCACTCCAATACACAGCAACAGCCAAGGAGAGAAGAGAAGCCTGAAATACAAGTCCAGCTGCTCCAGCCTGCTTGAAGACAATAAACTATAAGAGCCAGAGTAGAGCAGCAAATACTAGGTGACTTGTAACAAGTACAAGAAGCAGAGGATGTAACCTTCAAAATGCCGAGTTGCTTGACCAAGGTGGCTGATAGAAATGTTGCTGCAACACCCATGAAAGCACATAATCCACTGAAGCCCCCTATTATAGATGGATTAACTCCTGTTGAATAAAATATGGTTTATTGGAGTTATCATGGGATTCAAAGAAGCCAGGAAATTGTTTAATACAGAAATGCTCATAGACAATTCGAAGTGAATCTCCAAGGATCAGCATTTCAAAAACAAAAGAAGAATGAAATTGTGTCGGTGCATGGAAATCAGTTCTTTTGCTTTCTTCTGAAATAGAGCAAAGTTTGCAGTGACTAACTTCATTCAATAAAGCAAAAACAAACCATCCAAGACAACAACTACAGTTTCTAATCAAGGTATACAAATGTATATTTTAACAAAGAAGATGACTGCCAATGGTGATTTAAGAAATCAAGTATAGCACAACAAAATCTCGGTGATGCTAATTGTACAAAGCCCTTTTATGAAGTGCCAGCTAAATATGGTTGACACAGCTTCAATCCTGATAGACTACTTGCTTAAATTCTTTAATAACAAAGATAAGAGTTTGTAAAGTACCATGCTGTGTCAAAAATGCTGTCATCAAACTGCTTGGAGCAAGAACAACATTGAAGAAGAGGAGCACGTAGGCAAGGCTTGCAGGAAGAACCGGCTGCTGCATGTATTCCTTCCACCCAAGCTTGATAGTTTCCAGACCTCTATCCACTGGTTATTCAGAAAACAAATCCATGATGTCAGCTAGAACAGTGACCTAACTTGAGAGTATCAACGACATTAATTTTTACCTATACTGCCAGCTTCAACCACAGCTTCTTCAGGAGATTCTCCGCAGCTGGTTTGACAAGATTTTGGACGGTCAAGAACCCCAGTGGCAAGCTTGTTGGTTAACCATGTGAGACCAATCTGAGAAATGGATTCAAGAGTCGGAAATGACAGCAGAACACTCTTTAAACTAGGATGATAGCAGGAAAGTGATTACCATAACTGGTAACGACCAGATCATTGAAGCAGCAGCATACTTCAAGCACGTCACTGGCTCGTATTTGGAGAGAAGAAAGCCAAATACTGAGGCTCCAGCTATCTGCAATCATGTGTAATGAGAGATCTACTAGAAGTAAATTTCCATAAATGGTAACTATTATAAAAGTTCAAATTGATTTTATGTTGTATGTCTGAAGTAACAATGGAAGTGAACTGATTAAGGTTATATGCCGTTCATGGCATATGTAATGAGAAACTATACTATTGCCATACTTATACAGGTCCATGCACACCTCACAGAGAAGATCAATTCGATTAAGAACAGCATTTGCTTGTGCAAGCGCAATAGGCCTATTCATTCCTGCTAACTGTACACACATAGACAGTGCATTAGAGATTGCTAAAGCATCCAGGAGATTGAAACAATAACCACTAAAGAATCTGAAAACAATGACTGTACAGAAAAAAATACCAGTATAACCCAATCACGCTCCACAGCAACCCCTGTGGCTACTCCACATAGCCTCTCGATAGCCCCCGCTAACACAAGTACAATAAACCATGGACGGAAAAGAACAGCTGGTGCAGAAGTAGAAGAAACAGAATGTGCATGAATTATCATTGTAGCAGATAACAACTGTGCAGCTGCCTGACAAAAACAGAAGAATAAAGAACAGGACTGCAAGAGATAGTTTATATCCAGCTAAGATGTATGATGTTAAGAAAATTACCTGGATAACATTTAAACCCATATATGCAGGTACTCTGGGAGAATGGTCCATGAGTTTGCCAAGTAAAGGGCCGCCGATGATTATGGCAAGCTGTTTAACACACTGCTTGTTAGAAAGTATTCCTGAAGCTACAAATAAAGGAATCCAGTTTAAGTATTGCAAAATCACAACCTTACTGAAGAAACCCATGACTGCCACTGGTAGAAGGCTAGGATGAAGCAACGCAATAGATGATGGCCAAGCAAAATTCCACAGCTGTTCCACTAAATTTCCAGCTAGAGAACTAGCATAAAGTGCTGCAACACGTGAGTTATTCATGTTATATCAATCTGACATCAACTGGATGTATTTCTATTTTAATAGGACAAAAAAGCATCATCATGTAAAAAACAGCCAAAGATTTTGATAAAAGGTGAAGAACTATTATAAGGGCACAAGTAGAGCAGAGAAACAACATTTTCTGAGCAGTAAAGCTGCAGTATCAGGAAAATTAACGGTCTTCTTCCATTACGTTCCAATATAAAAATCACCTCGATGCTCATGATTAAAAGAAAACTTTTATTTTTCACAAGCACAAAATTATAGGATCAAAATCTGATTCCAACCTAAGAGACTGGAATCTCCAATCTGCAACACACAGGGTATACGTCAACATCATTTCAAAAAGCACCAGTGGCACATGACACAGGAAATTGCTGGCACATATATGATTATGGAGAATGTAACACATAGTTTGACTCTAACCACATTCACGTCTCTCAAGCTAACAACAGTGCTTTATATAGAGGCGAAAGTGCCTTAAACTTACCATACAATCCAACTGGATGGGCTGGAGTTGCTGCAAGGGCATTCTGCTCCTCCTCTGATAAAACCTAGGACAAAAACAGCAGAGCAATGAGAGAATAGTATGCTGAAACTTGACAATCATAATATTGAGAGGGATCCCACTTAAGGATAAAAAAGGAGCATGAATGCCAACAGACATACAGGCAATGCTGTCAAAACACTATCCACATAAGTTGTCTCAGCTAGTAAGCTAAGAGATTCACTGTCAAGGATATCTGTTTTGAGATGAACAATGGGGGTTGAACAGTCACACTCAGCAGCCAATAAATCTTGCGGTGCCTCATCCTCAGTGACAACACTGCTCAAGTGTAAGTCAGTATTTGTAATTGAGCACCTTGAATTTAAATTCCTGAACCTGCAAAATAGTTGTCACATTAATTTGCTTATTGGAACATTCAATAAAGATTAAATTTTCCAGCTGATACAAGCAAAATTTATGCAGGTTTCAAAATTCTCAGAATTATTCCAATCAGCTGGGCTTGTAGAGACATCGAGGAAAATGATTTAAAAAGGAGAAAAAGAAATTTTAGAACCAGATGTTATAAGGAGCTAAATATAGTCCAAAAAACAAGACGACTGTTTCTTAACTATTGCTTAGAAAACAGAAAAAAGAAAAAACTTAAAGCGGGCCTCTTGTTAAGTTCTTCCTGTTTCAAAATGTAACAATTCAATTCAAGTTACTCAATAAAGGAAATACTGTAGAGACATCGAGGAAAATGATTTAAAAAGGAGAAAAAGAAATTTTAGAACCAGATGTTATAAGGAGCTAAATATAGTCCAAAAAACAAGACGACTGTTTCTTAAATATTGCTTAGAAAAAAGAAAAAACTTAAAGCGGGCCTCTTGTTAAGTTCTTCCTGTTTCAAAATGTAACAATTCAATTCAAGTTACTCAATAAAGGAAATACGCAAAGCAATATACACTCTGATATCCAACCCTTTCTTCATTTGCATTTTCTCAGCAACCAAACACTATCCATGAAAAATTACAAGCTAAATCTCTAAAACCCAGATGAGCGAAATTACCAAAAATCAACAATTAATCCTCATTATACCAAAATTTTCTCATTTCCCTCACTTTCTCAACAACCAAGCATACCAAAAAAAACCCAAATATCTAATAAATAAAACTACCTGTAGGAAGTCGAAGCTAAATCCAAATTCAACCATCTTCGATCATTGATGCTATAGCGAACTCTCGAAGCAGATGATGACAGTAAAGAGGCTTTTCTAACAAAGAATCCATTAAAACTGAAAGACTGTGAAACTGTGACCATAGCCATGACAAAGACTTCAACTTTAACAAATTCAAGTTAACAAACTTGAAGAAAAAACAATTAGTACTGTACAAGTCTTGAATACTCATGCAGCCTTGAAGAAATTCAAATTCAAGGACCCTTGTGGCTAAATTTTATTGGGTTTGGTTTCATGAGAGAAATAAAGGTGTCAAATTTTGATAATCAGAGAGTAAAAATGTGATCCTTTTGATATGGGATTTCAAAGAAAGGAAGGTTTTTTGAAGGGATTAAGTGAAAGAAAAACCTTATCTATGTGGACTACGGTGGCTTTGTTCTGTAAGAGTCTTCCCATACAGGCGGACAGTTCAACTTCAAGGGGGAGTTTGCATGCTTGTTGCTTAGCTTTCTTGTGTGGCTATCAGTTTGGATGACTCTCCCTCACTATTGGTTTTTATTTTTCTTTTTATTATATTATTTTTTAGAAGTTTCTGTGGGCTAGGTTTTGGTGGGCTCTTACCTGCCAGCTAGTTCTGGATAAATGCGATATAAAGTTCCACAAAAATCTTGAGAATTAAGACCGTTTGGCATTATTACAGCAACCTTCCTTCAGTTGAATTTAATTTGCGAGGCTTTTTAAATATATATATATATATATATATATATATTTGTAACTATGTTAAGAATTGAATTCTATTATAAATTAAATTCAAAAATAAATTAAATTCAAAAATAAATTAGAGGTATATTTTTATGATTTACAACCAAAAAAGAGAGAAAAATGTTAGTGAGCATTTTCCTTTTTCTATTAAAATATATTTCTTTAAATTAGAAAATATTCCATTTAGTAATTTTTCAATATTTTTCAAAATAAAAATATATCTTTTGTGTAAAACAAAGACACTCTTCCATGTTTAAAAAAGTAGAGTGTACTTCTTTAAGAAAGTAAGTGTTGTTTAGACTTTTACAAGTGCTTATATTTCTATGAATATAAAAGCAATAGGGTGGTTTCAAGTCTCAAAATCATGTACATGTGTATTTTAAGAAAATAATTTTTGATATTTTTATATTATTTTGATGCGTCATCAAAATTAATTTTTTATTTTAAAATAAAAAAATATTTTAAAAAATAATTTTTATCACACTTCTAAGCAAGCGCTGTATATACAAAAATAAACCAACTTACAGTAATTAATTAAGCAAATATATATTAAATTCATGAGCAGGTTTTCGACCTGCTTACAGTAATTAATTAGGCAAATAATTAACATCAACACGGGCCATCCAAAACAGAGAGACATAAACAAGAAGAAATAATGTTCCAGTAGATGCCAATTAACAAAGTATCCCTGTCACCTTGCTTCCTGACATTCTTCTGCTTCCAGTGAAGATGAATCTTGTATTTTTCTTCACCGCCACCTTCCGTCGACCTGACCAGATATCTATCATGCTTGAATCCCGACTCCAAATCTTGTACGACAATAGGGATTTGTTCTTGACCATGACTAATCATTCTGGACACAGTTCCTGCATCCCAGTGCTTCAGAACATAGTCAAAAGCTTGCTCGGGACTTAGCTCAATGGGACCATAGCCTCCTATTTGATTCAGTGGCAACTCGACTTTGAGATCCCATGGAAAAAGCGGCAAGGTTTCAGGGGGATGATCCCCGCTGCTGTTTTTCCCTACCACATCAAAACTCAAGGGCCGAGGGCCATCGCCGTATAGCTTTTGCTGCTGCTCCTCTTCGGATTTTGGGAGCAGGAAGTGGTAATACCTTCTTCTTTCCATTGCAAACAACAATGGAGTGTGTCTCTGTGAGGGGACAGATATTTATCTCTTAAAAAATAAAGGGAAGCCCTAGTTTTCGAGACTTGCAATTATTTTTACTTATTTATAGCGATACCTGTGTGGTTATGATTATAGAATTAGTGATCTTGTAGAACATTAATATTGATGTTCAAATCATGATGAAAGATGTGTGTATAGTGGTATAGTAGGATGTGAACTCTATACATAGTTTTTCTCTTCTAATGTCTGAAGAAGAAGAAGAAGATAATTACATAATTGGCAAGCTCTTAGTTTTTAGGATTCGGGACCCGCAATTTCTTGATATAATTACATTAATTATGGTGAACTTACCACCATATAATATATATGCATTTTGTTTATTAAGAATTCTATTTTGCAGTTGGAATATGTAGGGATGTTAGGAGTGCGTTTAAAAAGTATTTTTGAAAAAAAATAAATTTTTTTATTATTATCTTTTATTTTAAATTAATTTTTTTATATATTTTAAAATTATTTTGATGTGTTATTGTCAAGAATAATTTTTAAAAAATAAAAAAAATCATGTCAATACAACTTTGAATAAAAAATACTTTTAAAAACAATCTAAATCATATTACTAAATAGAGACGTAATTTGTTGCGTAAAAGAATTCCATTTATTGTGCTGTAAATAATTTTTATATAATTTCTGATTTGGTAGAGTTATTAATTACAATTTTTATTGGGCCTTAATTTTTTTTAATCCGGATAAGTTTAGGTTTTAAAAATATGATATAATTTTTCTTAGACCTGGGCTTTTGTTTGTGATTTTTCAGGGCTTGGGCTAAAGTTATCGAATTATTTTAATACGATCTTATAATAATATATGATATCTGTGTGCCACTGACCACTCGTAGAAAGCGAAGAAACTATGTCCACAACCACAAATCTTCCTTATCATCTTCCATCAAAAGACTTCTCAACAGAAAACAAGCTCACCTCTCATCCTTCCCAGAAAACAATCTTAGACCTCTTAAACACCAAATGCAGCGCTTCACTTCATTATCTCAAGCAAGTCCATGCTGTGGCATTAAGGACAGGCCATTTTCAAGACCACTATGTGTCTGGTACCTTGGTGAAATGTTATGCAAATCCTCATTTTAGCAACTTGGATTTTGCCTTAAGGGTCTTTGAATATGTCCCAAACCCTAATGTTTTTGTGTTTAACATTATCATCAAAGGTTGTTTGGAGAACAACGAGCCATGTAAGGCCATATGGTGTTATTACAAGATGACGGTTGCACCTGCAAGGCCTAATAAGTTTACTTATCCGACATTGTTGAAGGCTTGTACTGTTGCAGAAGCAGCTGAGGAAGGGTCGCAGGTGCATGCTCATGTGATCAAACAGGGACTTAGTGGAGATGTGCATATAAGAAGTGCTGGGATTCAGATGTATGGAAGTTTTGGTGAAGTAGAGGGGGCAAGGAAAATGCTATATGAGGATGAGAACTCTGATGTTATTTGCTATAATGCAATGATTGATGGGTACTTGAAGTGTGGAGAGGTGGAAGCAGCTAAGGAATTGTTTTGGAGCATGGAGGATAAGAATGTTGGTTCTTGGAATGTGATGGTCAGTGGTATGGCAAAATGCGGCAAGATTGAAGAAGCAAGAGAGTTATTCAATGAGATGAAAGAAAAGAATGAGATTTCTTGGAGTGCTATGATTGATGGTTATATCAAAGGTGGGTATTATAAGGAAGCTTTGGTGGTTTTTAATGTGATGCAAAGAGAGAAAATTAGGCCCAGGAAATTTGTTCTGTCCAGTGTGCTAGCTGCTTGTGCTAATGTGGGGGCTCTTGATCAAGGAAGATGGATTCATGCTTATGTGAATAAGAATTCAAACTCCTTTGATGCTGTTTTGGGTACTGCTCTGGTGGATATGTATGCCAAATGCGGGCGGCTTGATATGGCATGGGGTGTTTTTGAGAAGATGGAAAAGAAGGAGGTTTTCACTTGGAATGCTATGATTTGTGGGCTAGCTATGCATGGTAGAGCAGAGGATGCAATTGAGCTTTTCTTTAAGATGCAGAAACAGAATTTTAGGCCAAATGGGATAACTCTTTTGGGCGTCTTAAGTGCTTGTGCTCATTCAGGAATGGTTGATGAGGGTTTAAAGATTTTGAATTGCATGGAGGAAGTGTATGGTATAGAGCCTGGGATGGAGCATTATGGGTGTGTAGTTGATCTCCTAGGAAGGGCAGGGTTCCTAGGAGAGGCAGAGGAGGTTATATATTCAATGCCAATGGAACCAAGTGCTGCTGTTTGGGGAGCACTTTTAGGGGCTTGTAGGAAACATGGAGATGTAGAATTAGGTGAAAGAGTAGGGAAGATTTTGCTAGAATTGGAACCTCAAAATAGTGGTAGATATGCTTTGTTATCAAACATCTATGCAAGGGCTGGGAGATGGGATGATGTAGAAAATGTGAGGAAACTAATGAAGGAAAGAGCAGTCAAGACCAGCACTGGAATTAGCATGATTGACTTTGATGGTGTTGTCCATGAGTTCAAAATGGGAGATGGATCGCATCCGCAAATGAAGCATATTTATTTGATGTTGAAAAATATGATCAAGAGGCTAAAGATGGAAGGTTATTCACCAAATACTTCTCAAGTTTTATTTGATATTGTAGAGGAAGATAAGGAAGCTGAGCTGCAGTACCACAGTGAAAAACTTGCAATTGCTTTCGGATTGATTAACACGAAACCAGGAACAACTATCCATGTAGTGAAGAATTTAAGGATGTGTGAGGACTGTCATTCTGCCTTCAAGCTAATCTCTCAAGTCTATGATCGGGAGATAATCGTGAGGGACCGCGCTCGCTACCATCATTTCAAGACTGGAACATGTTCATGCAAGGATTTTTGGTGAGTTATGAAATACCAGAAGCATTCTTAGTCGATGATAGGAAGCATGTCCAGAACAGAAGTTATGAACCCAGGACGGAATTTAGCTGTCATATATGTAAATGGAGGTAGCAGTTCCATAATCCTGATCCAGGTTCAGAAAAGATTACTATGCTCAAGTTTTTTAATCAAGCCCACCAAGTTTTAGCATATTGATTAGCATTCTTGGTTATGATGATTGCATTGAAACACTCACATTTTGATAGAAAAGTAACTGACTACTACCAGAATGTTTCCTTCTCAATTTGTCAGCAAGTATAGGAGAATGAATGTTACTGCTGCATAACTTAAAATCTAGCATACAGGTTATAGTGCAGGTACTTGCTTGCAGGAGGCCTATTGAACCTTCAAGTTTGGCTCCAGTTCTTAGATGCATTTTCATTTTTTTCAAATTGTTATTTATCAATCCTTGAAAGCTAGAACTATACCACATCAAGCACAATTGTCATGGCTTTTATTCGAACATAGTATTAAGCACAAAAGCAGCAGCCTAAAGGCAAGACAACCATGACATGTAGATACAATACTAGAGCAACACGAGCAGTTCACAGTTCAATTCCATAAAATACTTATCTGTGTGGATCTTCAGAGTGCCTAATCCACACTATATGCTATAATTGCATCGCTTTGGGTCATAATTGATCAACAGCCTTTCTTAGGCTGACAGTCATTGGTAAAGGAATGATGGGTTTCAGTAGATGATCCAGAAGGATTGCCATAGTTTCCATAACTGCTGTTGGTCTCATCATCAGGACTGCCATTGTTGTTGCTTGTAGGACTGCTAGCTGCGTTATCATTCTTGGTATCCACTGCTGGCACCGAGCCTGTCACAGGATTACTGTAGGTACTTGCTTTTCCTTGAGTGTTTGGCTTAATATCAGTTCCGGCATCGCCCTGCCGCATATTAGACGAAGGCTGCTTATCAGTTTTTTCTGCAGTGATCTCCTTAAAAACAAGCCTCTTAGCATCAACTTGAAGGTTCAAGAATGTCAGCCCTAGCACAAATATTACAGCAGTCGTCCTCATCATTAACCTGTAAATTTCAATCAACAGCAGATTGTCTGATTATGCAAGGTATTAAGATTAGAAAATAATTTACTTTAAACTGAAATTAACTAAAAAAGTCTCTCTGACAAGTCGACGTACCTTGTATTCCTTTCTAGTTTGATCATTGGTTGATGAACATTGCTTCAAGGAAGCAAATATATAGAAGAAACAGTTTTTGCATAATCATGATTAGTGGGAAAGTAGGATAGAAATGTGAGCACTATAAGTATAATGAAGTAGTGAAATGATTACAAGTTCACAATATTCTGGTCTTATTGGAGTGTGCATTATAGGGCTCAACTAGTAAGTGCAGCACCAAAATATACAGTTTACTGCACTATGTATTTACTAGCTAGCATTAGCATGATTATTGATTGACGGCATAACAATAAGATCTTTAAGACTTTGAAAAATGAAAGCATGCATCCTGCATATGCTCTAGGTAAATTGTAATTATGGGATCATAAAGTTGATCTGATTGCTGAGATAAGTACTCTAACAGGTAAACATGGAGCTGAAAATTGACCTTTGCTCCTGTAAATGTAGAGAAATCAGGTTCTCAAACTGAGCTGGACCTAGTTTGGCTATCTATGCTCACCCTCGGCTACAGCCCAAGTCACCAAATAAGTATTGGGCTAACCCTAGCCTCTTAATCAGCCCTTAATCCACACCCTTTGAACCATAAAAAAATTTTAAAAAATGAGATTATCTGGTATTGCCTAGTTTTTGTTTGGTATTTTTTAAAATTATTTGGCTAGTCCAGTAATAATGTCTTTAATCTTTATACTTGTCTTATATATAATGTTCTGTAAAAGCTAATATAACTTATTTTTATTTATTTTGTATTAAAAGTATATCTCACAACAATTTTAACCAAATATATATTTTTTTAAAATCTATTTTTTTATAACGATACTAAAAATGTATTTTTTTTAACTACAATTACAAAAACCACAATACAAAAAAAAAACAAATTATTCAATGTCGCACAAATAAACTAAACAAAATAAATAAAAATCATTTCTCCACAGCTTAAAAAATGGCTGAATCCAAAACTCATTCTCCTTTCTCGATTGCCCTCAAATGTCTCTTCACAATAACTAACTCCAAAAATGACCAATTTGTCATTATATACAATATTAAGGACTGGTTTTGTCCTAACAAAATCCAGTATAACTAATAAACTAAAAAGACGACATAGTACTTGCCATTCAAAAACACGATCATTTTAAGTTTTTAACTATCAAAAATAGAAGAAAAAAAATATGAGAAGGCCAAGTCATGCCCATGAAACTACTGATAGATCTAGCATTTCATAGCATATAGAAATTGATGTTCATGTCGAATTATCAAGAACGCATAAATTGCATAAACCATAAAGCGGAAGCGTACCTGAATCCATATCCGGAAGTCAATATCTAGAGTCGTACGGATGGCCTTCCAAATTAACACGTTCACCTTAGAGAGCCCTTTGATTCTCTCTTTACCTTAACCTTATTTTCTCTCTGATAATGGAATGTCAGTATGAGAATGTAGAACGTGTAATCTAGGGACCATGACCATATATATAGGCAACCAAGTGCCTTTTGGTATTCATGCCTTTTGACATTCTCACCCTTTGGTATTCCTATTTTAGCCCATCACTAAAATAGGAATAACCCCGTAATCTCTACACATTAAAGGTCCACACCCTATTAGATACATCAAAACTCAATTGCCTAAAAAATACTTAGCAGATCATTTTTAATTAGGCTTCACCTTATTTGACAGTCCACAAACACATAATTATTCTCATATAAGCCCAACGTTGGATTAATGATCCAACAACTACTACCCCCTTCGTCTGCATCAAACCCCAGATGGGCTAAATCTCTCTTCCTTTTCACTTCTAATCCAAAAGGGTCAGAACCCATCTCAAATTCAGTCCAACTTTTTCAATGGAGATAAGAAAATCTAGTCTTTAATAGAAAAATGTAGTGAGGGCCGGGCATGGGTGAAGGTGATGCAAAAGAATGAATGAAGTAAATTGAACTGAATGGGGTAAGGTATCTGCTGTGCTTTTATGATATGGATGGAGTTTTGTTTAATAATAGTGAAGAGCCTTTAAGGACAGCAGGTGTTGATACTTTTGATGAGATTGGAGTTGAAGTTACAGTGGAGGATTTTGTGCCTTTCATGGGCACCGGTAACGTGTGTGTGTGTATCAAGTTCGCGTGCATTCTTTATAGAGGCTGGAATAGTCGGGTTTCATCACTCATTTGGACTCGCAAAGTTTATTTTTCAAGGAGTAAAGTTTCCTAACATTAAAAAAAAAGATAACATATATATAGTTCTTCAGTTTGAGATTTTGTGCTTTGATACATTGATTATTTCTTGTTAGATAATAAGTGATTGATGTGTTTGGATATTTGGTTTCATTAGCGAGAATTTCAGTGTTAGCAATTCTTTTTCGTTTCTTGAAAGGACTCCAAATGACTAGTCATTTGACATTTAGAGGACTTGTTGTATAATGTTGTCAATAGTTCTGTTGTTATTTTCTTGAATCTGGTGTTTGAGTGACAGAAATTTGATTGTTTGAGATGGAAATTTGATGGGAAGTAGCTGTAGTTTTACTGCTGAGTTTACCGAAGCAAACTACTTAGGAGGTGTTGTAAAGGGTGTCAAGGGATTCGATCCCTGATCGAGACGGAAAAGAAAAGGTTCTGTGAGATATATCTAGATAAGGTTTGATTAGCGTGAAAGATTATATTATTTTCCAACATGTAGCTGAAAGGATTTCAGCCTCCAGCACCAAAATCCAGAACCTTGAAGCGTTTTAGGAATCAATCATCAGCTGACACAGGGACAGCTGAAGCTGATGGTGGTTCATCCATTGAGGGTAACTTGTGTCTCAAAATATTTTTTTGGAATTAGCACTGGGTATCCAGACCGCTGGGCTTGACTAATCCCGGGAGTACACAAGACCTCGGCAAGCACGTTTCTCACAAGTACATCATGGATAGTTCATGGGATTCGCCCAAGTCCGATGACCCCAAAGAATTGTTTATACCAGAGCGAATTCGAACCTGAGACCTTTTCAAGAGCACACCGAAAAGACCCGGGCCTCCTCCACCAGGCCAACCCCTTGAGGTTCTGTGTCTCAAAATATCATTACCCGTAAAGTACCATTTCTCAAAGGTCTCCTAAGATCCAACCACGTTGATATAGTTCCCTACCATGTTTCATCCTTGTTGCATATCATAATTGATGCAGGTGGTTTCGATCAGTCAATTGTGGATCCATCATAATTGGGCTTGGTGGATAGATGTTTATGACCGATAGGATAGGTTTAAGTCCAAGAAGAAGCTTATGTCATGCAGGGTGATCAGCCTAACAAAAAGGTCCATAACTTCCAATCTGTTGGGATAGGTTTAAGTCCAATGGAAGCTTAGGTCATGCAGGGTGGTCAGCCTAACAAAAAGGTCCATAACTTTCAATCTGATAATTGTATCGTGCTTCAATTTTGCCAGGAAAATTTACTGGTCCAGTTCTATAGGGTATCAGCTCACTATTACAAAAGATCCTCAAAAAATGTTTTCCAGGCCAATTTTGTTATTTTTCCTCTTTATTACAGGTTTCCTTGTTTGTCTAGGTTAATATTCTTATAATTATTTAAGGAGGTGCAAACCTATTCAGCAATAAAATTTCTCAGAATTATGTGTTGCTTGTGCTTGTTGTCATTCTAGTGTTATTTCCGTCTGCGTCAATAATCTTCTCCTTTGTGAACTCAACTGCGGTAGCACGCAATAAATTCAGTGTGAAAACTGTACCGAAAAACGCTGTGCTGATTGATTCCTCTGAAGGTTAGTCATCTAGGTTCAGAAGGAACTGCATCCCTTGATTTTAAAAGATCCACTGCCTCTTCTTCAATAGGAAGAATAAATTGCAGGGTATGCCTTTACTTTTTTGCTGTTTGATAGCAAAACACAAAGGGTAGAAGATATGTATTATATTCTCCATCGATACATCTTTAGGGAAATTCCATATAGTAAGGTCTGTAATGGAGAATTTACTGGTAGATTCAAGGAGAAACAATCAGTTTGATTGATTTTTCATGCTAACTATTGCAAGGAAGATGATCTCTGCTTATATCAATCACTTCTCTGAGATACGCTTCCAAGAAGAAGTTTCAGACTCAACCGGTTTACCCTGTCAGAAATCACACTTGCGTATCTTGTGAAGCCCAAATCTTCACCAAACAACTTGCAGCTACCAGTTACCGGCTGACAGCATTCCCATGCACATGCATTGTAAGATTTTTTGGGTACAATTTGGTGATATATTTTCCATGAAACATGAAAGTTGATTGGAGGAGGCAGTTTATCTCGGTAAATCAAAGAAAATGACATTTTTATTGGATTCGGAGATGTCAATGGATTGTCACATGTAAATGTTTGACATTTTGGAAGAGAGAATAGATATCACTGCTCTTTTATTCAGTTTCTTTTTCCAACCTTCACAGCTGTTCTCGTTTGCAGCCCCCTAATTATTGTACAAACTATAGCATACTTTATCCATTGCCGATTCCCTACAATCTTCCATGGCCTCTTCTTTATAGATTGCTTTCTTGGAGGACATGGTGGGTTAAGTACAAGAATCAAGCACGTTAATGCCTTAATATTTTTGTTTCATTGCATGGATACAGCAAATTCACTCTTTATCTGATCTTAAAGTTGACTTGGGATTTGTATTTGCTTCAACGAAATGCTCAAATCGATGTTTTGATTCAGGGAGACAGGAAAAGGTCAAGTTTTTCTACATCAGATCTTAAATCATTGGTTTAAATTCCATATATTTCAAAGATACATGTTCAAAACAGTTATTACTTGCCGTGTCAACGTTCTAAATATCTGTGCAGAAGTTTGAAATATAGGGAATCCCAGACATTTCCATTTGATGCGCTTCAAATCTGTCGCTCACTCCCTTGCGATGTCCTTGTTAGCGGTGCGGTGCTGTGCTGTCTATATTTTACTCGAAAGTATTCAGATAATCAATAGATATATATATACACACACTTACTGTAACTTCAGCCAATGAATGATAAATACTTACTGTGATGGTTAAATTTCCTAAACAATCCAAGTAAGGATCTCTCCTCGGATTGTACTATCGAAGCAACAGCTGCATGAACTGGACATGGTACTGCTAGGGTTGTCACGGCCTGCTGCGATTGCCCCATTCAAGTTGATGTGGCCCACATATATCGGTGGATCCCGTTGACTCACATGTGCACATAAATGGTCAACTTAGAGTTTACACTGGTGTGATATTAATCCAGCTGGCACTACTAATTATGGGTTTTATTTATTTTCATTGCGTTATGTTATTTTGCGTAATTGTTAGATTAAGAGTTCGAGGAATAAAGTAGGAATGTTTCTCGTAATTGAACTTTCAACGAGCGCAAGCAGAAAATTTTATTGGTGAATATTTAGATGTCATTACGGAAAAACAACTTATAATAATGTAATTTTACTTAAAAATACACTAATATTTCTATATAATATTTTTTTGTTTTTTCTGTATTTGTCTCATCTATTATATATATATATATGATGCTAACCAAGCATAATCTGATGGTGAACCTGACTCGATCCCCTAGCTAGATTTTTTGCTACTGCAGCATGGAGCTGCTTGGCTTAAGGCACTGACCTAGGTCATGAATTTCTATGTCATCATTTCATTGCTAATTAACCATCGACATAATTATAATGTTTTGGCATAAACAGAAGATTGATTGCCCATCAAGGAAAGCACTCGTGCACATTTGATTGGCTAAATGATGCCGGTGCAGTCAATTATTTGAATCTGCATAGTATTTTATTTGTCAGCAAATAGATTTATTAATGGATCTTTAATTAGCCCCTAATCATATATCATGTGACTAAGAACAAAATAATTGACACGGGTCTTGGATTAGGTTACGAGAATTTGAAGAAAAACAATTTATTTTCACTAATTAAACTCGGAAACAACAATTTCTGACATCAAGATTAAAAAAAAAACATTTTATATATGACATCCAAAAGGCTGATGATCTCTTCTTCTTCTTCTTCTTCTTCTTCCTCTTAGTTTACAATAATGCATGTGACAATCTTTTAGCAAAGTCCTCAAGGCCGTGGCGTGACGTGGTGATAAAGACTTGAGATTTGTTTTATAGATTTTGAGTTCGAATTAGAACGTACATATTTTATAAGAGTCTGAGACAGTCAATATTTTACTTGTTTAACATAGGCTCACAAATAATATCAAAAAAAGATGAAGTTTCCTTAAATTAAAAAAAAAATCTTTTACCGGAGAATAATATGAGATTCGAGATCTTATAAATTATGTTTAAGAAGTGAAATATAAGATAGAGTGTAATGATAATAAGAATCAATAAGGCGTTCTTTAATCAATATATTTTTTTTTTCAAATAAATTTAATTTAAATAGATCATCCATATTCAGAATATATAAAAACTCAAAAGTAGTACTAAGACACTAGAGTCAACCTAACAGTTTACAACAGTCGGTTCTGTGACTAATAAATAAAGATGGGGTTGCTTTGTCAAATCCAAATAGTAATAAACAATGCCCGATGAAAGAAGAAACTGTGATCTCGTAGCAAATGACAAGGATTTATTATTAAAATCCCATGTTAGGGAGCAATGAACCAACGTTAATCAAAGTTGTTTGTCCAGTTTAGTGACCATAACCCTAAAATCCAGCTGTTAAAACCTGAATTAAAAATATTTTAATTCGTTGAAAGCACTCAACTAAATCCTAATTGGATGATCCATGGGAAGTGGTTAAGATATGGATAAGTAAGAACATGAATGGTTGGACAAGTACCCAATAAACAGATATGACCAATTATTAGGGCAAATCTCTAATAGATAACAGCTTTGCCGATCCAGTTAATTAGGGCAAATCTTGTATATATGAACATGCTTAAAGTAAATAAATAAAACCCTTATTTTATGACTGAGATAACTTCAGGTTTTCTGCAACTGTACAAGTAACCCTAATTTTTAAATTAATTCCAGCAGCAGAACAAGTAAATCTACGATGCTGTGCAGGAAATCCTCATGGCAGAAAACAAACTGACCTTGTTTAACTTTGTCTACCGCGTGCCCTCTTTTTGTCTGCAAGGTAACTTCAAAAACTTGAAGAGCATTGCTAGATCTTTAACAGCTCGATTCATTTGAGCCACAGATGTTTTTGCTCCACTCATTGGTAAAGAAAGGGCAATATCATAAGACTGTTTACATCCAATTACATCGCTGGAAAAAAAATTATGGGCCACATAGAATTTTCCCAATAATTGGCTATATATAATTCGCGGTGAAGAAACTTAACTAATTAGATAGAGAGATTGGGAGTGATCAAAAGCTGCAGTTTTTTAATATTTTACGAAAGACCATAGCCTTGGCTCAAGTGATTTGTGGAGGATTGTTTTTATATTATTAAATTCCATTTCGTATTGATTCTTCCTTGATGACATTCAAGCCTGTCTCGCTGAAGGAGGCAATCTCTCTGGCATGTCACAAGTAATGGGCCTATACATATTCTCTCTTTATATATATATATATATATATATATTCGTTCTGGCTATGACCCATGACATCACCTGTCTATTGCATGTTAATTATCATTTCTTTTTAAAACCCTTGAAGTGCTCAAATGATAACATAGTTAAAGGCTCTAGCTATTTGCATAGCCCTTGTCTTCTGCTTTCATGGTATCTCTTCTTCCCCCGTGAAAATGGCAGATACTACAACTTGTTTCAGAATAGGGATGTCAATTAAAACCCTAAATTGATAGATGTCCATTTAAACCGATCGAATTCGAATGCGTGGTTTTTTTTATTTGTTCTTTGAATGGTTAATGTTTGTGCTCGGTATAGATATCTAAAACTCGTATTTGCTGGCTAATAAATATTTTCCAACCCGAGTTTAATATATATTGTTTTTTATATATTAAATAATATTGGGTATATATTCAAAGTCTGGCTGATTTTTTTTTATGTAATTGATAGAATATAAATAAACTAAAAATTCAAATGGAAGTTTATTTCTTCTTTTCAAGAGTAGTATAAGTATAGTTTACGAGACTTTGTTGTCCAATTTCGATCACAGTTTTATGACGAGGGAAGAAAGAAAGAAGAATTGATGGGGATTGATCATCATTTACATTTAATTAGATAAAAAAAAAGAATTGGAATATCGATCCAATTTCAGGGTGTCTATCATGAACAAAGGAAATCATCAAGAACAATCAATGGACTCGCTGGCAACGTGGATCAAACTTGTCCACAGCACTTGAATGTGAGTTGTGTACAGGAAACCTTACCGAAGAAAAAAATAAAGAAAAGAAAGTGCCATGAAAACAACCACATGCTTTCCTTTTCTTCTTCTTTTTATTTTCTATTTGTGTGCATCACCCACTAATCATTGCTGAGAATAAAAACAAAATTCTTTTAGCCCCACAACATAACCAACAAGTGGAAGCCAACGCCTTGCTTTGTTATCCCATTATGAATTTTCACATCATCAATCAATTTAACAATTATAAACCCATAAAATAAAAATGGAAAATAAATAATTATTCTGGGGGTGGCAAGCACAGTAGTATAATCTATAGTTTATTAATTTATAGAGTTTAACGGCCTTGCAAGTCAAGATATAAGGGAGGCAGATGCTTCTAAAAAGCTAGATACCATGCATGTAATTCTGTAGTAAATTAATATGTTGCGGAATGGAAAAATGAGTTGAATCTCTCTTCATGAACCCTAGCTAGTAGATCGTCTACGTTTCATGAATATATGGTGACAAGCTTAAGATCGAGCTAAAGCTAGCCTGCGAGGACGATGGCTCCTCAGTTGAAGAGTGGAATGAGAATTTACGAGACCATGGTTAAAATTATATTTCACATAAATATTTATATGAATCCGTCTCTCTATTTTTGTAGGCTTCTAAATAATCACACATGTTTGGATCTATCTGTCGTATTTTAAAAGTCTGAGGGAGTATTAAATTGGATAGTTTGATCCGAGTTACACTTAAAATACTTAAATTCTATGATGGATGACTATTTCATTTATTGTTTATTTAATTCATTTATGTTTTTTTTATACCATGAATGTATTTATGTTTATTTATTGTACGTGAAACTGATGATTCAACAAATGAATATAATCATAGGAATATATATATATATATATATATATATATATATATATATATATCTGTCTATTTATATACATATTGTGTTGATTAATTAGCAAAAAAGATGGTTAATTAGCCAGAGATGTTGGTAGACGTGGAAAAGCAGAAGCACCAAACAAATGCTAAAGTACCTTAATAAAATGATTACATTGCACCCAAAGCAAGGCTATCCCTTCTAGATGACCTAATTACACCAATATACATCAAGATTTATATGTCTTAATTTGTAAGCAATTAAGTTATTATTAAGATGATTGAAACCACACGCCAAGATTAATGTTTTCCTTTTTTATCAGATGAATATAATTAAGATTTTTGATGCTTCGATGTTTGGTTTCTTGGACAAGCAACGTTTAGAGTACTTTTCACTCTAATTAATCTTTTTTTTATCTTCATATATAGAGAAAATAAATACGAATTCAAAAAAAGTGGACAAAATATTATATATTTTTTAATTAAATGTTTATATATATTCACATTTTGTCCCACGTCAATTATTAACATAATTAGATTTTAGATTGATGTCCACTAACAATATAGTTTAATCGATCAAAGTTGAATGTCCTCAAGCATGATGCAACCACGATCCAGATAAAAGAATGTCTCTCTTTCATAATTAGAATAGAAGAAATACGCTCCTAAGTTGAGCTGATGATCAAGCCAAGTCACACTAGATCTACCTTGTTTCTAGAAATGCATTTGATCTTGTTTTCCACATTTAACTTGTTCAAAGAAATTAAATTCATGGATTACTGACGTAACTTGATTTGAACATGTTCAATTCCCATATATATATTCCTTTACATGCATAGTAGTGCTTATTAATTAATTAATTTCATGCTGAAAACACTAAAAATAAGGTTACAAAGAATAATATTAATTAAATCAACTTGGCATCTCCAATTTGGATTCTAAAAGAACATCAAATTCTTGTTGACTATTTGGTGGTGTAAGGGCAATGGAAGGGATAATTAACATTCAAGGGAGGTAAATGATACGAAAGCTTAAAATTAAGAGCATGTTTGTCTACATTGCTATTTTTATTTCTTAAAAATAAATAAATTAATTAAAAAGCACCAATTTATATGTTTTCAGCTCAGAAAATAGAGGCAGAAACTTAGACAATCAATATCTATATAGATTTGTTCATTTGGATCCACACAATATAAATTAATTATTTAAAATTATTAAGTGATACCAACTCCTTTTCTTTTTCTTTTAATTAATCATATATACTTCAAATCAATAAATTAAGTTGGGTCGGTCTATATTTGATGGTATCAAGCAAATCATCCATGAATTGATCAGCGAATTAACTAATTGCTGCTAATGAAAACATATCAAGTCAAAAGGTTAGGTTTTGTTTTGACAAATAACATGTATAGACAATCAAGTCTAACTCTTGTGAAAAATAAGACTTTAAACCATGAATGGACTCCATATATTAATTATTTTAATTATAATTAATTACAAATGCTGCTACTATGATATAGAACAAGTAAATTCTCCCTGATAAAAAAGAAAGAAGGGAAACGTATATAAATATAAATAGTAAAAGTAAATGAAAAATAAGTAAAGTGGGGATAATGAATGAGAAAAAGAAATGTAATAATAATAATAACAAGAAAATAAATTAAAAGAAAAATAGTTAGAACCTTGGAGCTCTAAGGGCAAGGCGCTCCAATTAATGTGATTAAGGAAAGGCCGCGTAGTTTCCCGTGACTTGCTTTTATAAGTTCCCCCCATCCCACCTTCTTCCCTCATTTCCTCTCCTCCCTCCCTCCCTCACCACCGCCACCACTGCTACTGCCACAAACCCATTCCTTCTTTTCTCCTCCGATAACCCTAAACTCTATTCTCACAATCTTTATTTCCTTCAAAAGGTATTAATTTGACTTGCTTAGTATCCTCTTCAACACCTCCCCCAACCACTCAGCGGCATATATTTCCTTTCATCCCACCTCCCCAACCCAGTAGAACACCATCATCATTCACTACTCGCCGCTGCCGACGTCCCTTACCACCATTATTTTCTTGAAAGGTAATGTTGGTTTTTATATATATATTTTCTCTTCCAACATGGTCCATGACATTAGCTTATACAAATTCTTGATTTTTTAAAATTTTTTGGAACCCAATTCTTGAATTTAGGCAACCACCCACCACCACCACCACCACCCTCTCTCTCTCTCTCTCTATATATATATATATATATATCTATATATATATATATATATTCTTTTGCTACATTGTACAGTACATTAGCTTGCACAAATTCTTGATTTTTATTTTTTGGTGCACCCATTTCTTGAGTTTTGGCCATTTTTTGATAAAAATTAATAATTGATCCTTAGCTTAAAATAACTACTTATATTTTGCGATGTTATTGCATTTCAGGGGCAAAATAAGAGGTGATAAATTTTTTAATGGCAAGCAACCAATTAAATTGCGACATGTCATCCCAACAAGAACAAAACCAGCAAAAAAAGAAACGGAGAAAATCGACTCTTGACACGACAGAGAGTCACATTCAGAATGACAGTAAAAACCACCTAACAGTGAGGTGGCGAACTGAAGCAGAGCGACGGATCTATTCGTCGAAGCTTCTTGAAGCTCTCCGTCGGTCAAGCCGGACACCTTCTCATCCTGGGAAGAGGACTCGAGAAGTCCGAGAAACCGCTGACAGAGTCCTCGCAGTGGCTGCGAGGGGAAGAACTCGGTGGAGCCGCGCGATTCTCGTGAAACGCGCGCGGCTGCTGAGAGTGAGGAAGGTGAAGAAACAGAAATCAAACGGTGATCTTCGGTTACCGGAGAGAGAGAGGAGGAGGAAGTTACCGGCGGTGGAGAAGAAAGTGAAGGTTTTGAGCCGGTTAGTTCCTGGTTGCCGGAAAGTTTCGTTTGTGAATCTTTTAGAGGAAGCGAGTGATTATATTGCGGCTTTGGAGATGCAAATTAAGGTAATGGCCACTCTAAGTGAAATTCTCACCGCCTCTGGCGGCGAAGTAAGCGGTGTCGCGGGAACTGATGGCGGCTTGTCAAGCTGAGAGCGAGAAGTCACATGCATTAGTGTTCGTTATGCCAGGTGTCAATTATAATTAACTTTTTTTTGTTTTTTTTAAGATTTTTAATTTGTATTTTTTTCTATTAATATTAATTCTTGATGTTATTGTAGACATGGAAATTTTTATTTTTTTAGCTTTCCTCTCCTTTTTTAGTTAAATAATGCTGTATAATTTTTCAAAAAGAGAAAATTACCACCAGATTTTTAAGTTTTTTTTTTAAATAAAAATAAAAGGAAGGTTAAAAGAAAGAAAAGAAAAGTTTGTTGGGGAGATTTAATAAAGTCGAGTGGCCCAATTAGAATATTTGCTCAGGCAAAAGGGTTTTTTATATAATTTTGTAAATAGCAAGGTCTGGATAGAACAGCAATCAAATTAGAGGGGTCGATAATTGAATGATTCGAAAATAAAAGTAAAATTCCCCAGTGAATGCAGTTAAACTTGAAAGTAAGATTTGGGCGATAAAAAGTGATGACATGGCAGGGGTGGATATTTGTGAGATACGGGATCGCATAAAAGGAGGGAATAGTGGGGGGGATAATGAACCCCACCTCGCAAGACAGTTGATAGAATAGGCCAAAGAGGCTCCAGCACACACAAAAAGGAAAAAAGGTCCTGTCATGTGCGTGGAGGGTCCCACATTTTCAAGTGCTGCCGACCCTCCTTGCCCCCACATCCACGACTGACTTTAGCTAGCTTGCATGTGATGTTTGAACTGTGATTGCAGCCATTTTCGGAACCCAAACCCCCCCCCCCCCCCCCCCTCATTTCCTCCTCAACCCAGTCAGAGTCTCTCTCGTTGGATAGTTAATTAGCTTGAACAACTCTCTCTTTTGTTTTTAACTTATCTTTCTTTTCAATAATTTGTTTTCTTTTTTGTGAGGGAGATTTTCAACTTGAAGGGAGTGGCATCTCTCTGTATAATTGTCATTCACATGACTTTTATTAAATGCCAACATTGCATGTGCTTCAATAGTTTGAAGCAAATTTAATCCAACTTTTCTTGACATAACTTAGCGAGGAGATTATAAACTACCTTATCTTATCCACAAAATTATAAAAATCTAATCTTCATTTGACAGAGCACTCAATCAAATCTAGCCCACATTGGATTGATCACTCAATCACAATTCCAAGTAAAAAACATAGCAAAAAAGGCGATCCACCTCTTGAAATTCAATCGATAAAGCACCTCCTATGATCAAAGATTTAGGTAAGAAAGTCTTGGCACTACCCTACTCACCCAAACCTATAGTCAAGATTATAGCATTTGATCCGCTAAGTTGTACTCTTAATAAGCAATCAAACTAGATAAACAAAAGCGAAAAAACGACAAGACAAAAGAATCACTTTTGAGTTGGCAAGGTCCAACCTTCGGACAAAGAGAGGACCCAACATCACTAGGTGTGTTGGGTTGGGTTGGGCCCTATACAGTGAAAAAGAACAAACGTTCTTGGCAGTTAGCAAAATGTTGTTCAAATAAAATAAATAAATAAATAAATGCTAGAAAATAGCAAACATGTCTTCCTTTATTTTTGCAAGAAAGAATCAAGTTGACTCTCAACATCTAGAATATTGTTGTTGGGTTTGGAATTTGTGTTGCCGTGGTTATTCCACACTTGTGGCTCCATGCCATTGACCACCCCCTCCTTTATGGGTTCAGGCTATGGTTCGGTGATATAATATATTGTTAAGAAAATATAATTAGGGGCATGAATTAAATTTAAGAAAATAAGTTAAATAAGGGAATGAGTAAAATAAGCTGTTTATTTAATAAGAAAATAAGCTGTTACATGAAATTAATCATTTAATAAAAAAAAAATAAGTTGTTTCATGAATTAAATTTAACTCTATCTTATTTGTCCTCCCGACCCATTCTATTTTAAAATAGCATTCCTATTCTACCGAGCCAGTGAAGTTATCTTATTCGAACTTATCCCTTAGAGTGATTCCAAAGCCCCTCCTACCCCTTCAAGTGAGCTTGAAAAATATTGTCCTTTTTTTTATCAAAAATAAATTTTAAAAATAATAAAATATTATTATTTTAATACATTTTCTAGCAAAATTTATTTTAAAAACAACTGTACTACAATATCAAACCGGCTCATTCCTTAAAATCAGTGGAGCTTTTTCACAGGAAATGTTAATATGATGGTGGAAAATGCATAGAATTGTTATGGAAATTTGATTCTTAAATTGCCAAGTAGCTATAGAGTGACACCCTCGCTGCTACATAATATGCGCAAGCGCAGGATAATATCTAACAAGCTGTTTTGCTTTAACCAAAGCCAATTCAACATATTCTGGGCTAGTTCATGCAGCCTAAAACTCTTCGAAACCATAATTGCATGCGAGAATGTTTATCAGTCCTGCTTTGGTGTAGATACACCTTGTAATCCTCCAATGACCATTGACTCCAAAATTTAACTGGCTTTCACAGGTTGAGCTCTAGGCCTCCACAGTCCCACCCTATACTTGTGAGCATATTTCAATATCAGTTTCCTCTGCAAAACAAAAATCAGAAGTTGAAATTTCAATTCATTACTCTAGGGACTTTGATTTGGAGTGATTCTCAATTGCGCATTCGGAACATTGAAATTGAGAATCAATAACAGCACAAAGTAAAGTAGATGCTGAAACAACAATAAAAGCTTGTCCATTATTATATTAAAAAAAAAGAATCAAATTTAAACAATTCTAGTCTCAAGAAAGTAACTTTTAATTCCAACCTTCATTTGCAAATCTTATTAACAAAGAAGAAATCCAGTATATTATGCTTTTTTCAAGAACTAGACAAGCCATTCAATTTTATTTTTTAGCTTTGTAGGCAACATAAATCAAAGTTATTAGCCGTCATAGGAAACTAGGAAGGAGAATGTGCTTAGAACTTTGATAATAGAACTGGCATGTGTTGACCAAATTTTGTTCTTAGCCAACCTAACTCGCAACCAAAACCAAACACTTTACAGCAAAGTAGCTCATTATACAAAGATAACACTAGACAACAGAAACTTTAGATTTGAATGCAACCTCAAATTTCTAAAAAGGGACCACGTTATTCTTTTTACTGGTTAACAGTTTTGGACACAAATGAACCCAAGCAGCCACCCTTAACCAGTTCAGTTGTGGCTTAGTGGAGTTGAATGATACTGTAGAATAGTACAGCCACATAGTGGAGTACATACAGCATGATATGATCTTGAGGAAGGTCATATAGTGACACCACAATTTTGAAACCATTTGATGCATGGAAAAAAATTGAAAAAGGAGGCATGGAAATTATTTTGAAATTCCAGTTCACAGAGTCATGGGGAATCAACCACTTCATCTAAAATCACATAGATGCAAACTTTCCTAAGAGGAGATCAAAATTACCCTACACACTAAGCACTCTATTATCACCCATCTCGTTATGCTACCTTGCACCTGTATAGGAAAGATTATCACAGATATTCCTTTGCCCTTTTCTCATAATTCTTTTCCCAAAAATTGCAGAAAATTGATAGTGAAGACTCAGCATAATCAAATAAGAACAATAAAAAGGTAAGAGTGGTTATTTAAACTACACATCCGATACTATGTAGAAAGAACAGTTTGAAATGAACATAAAAGAAGTAGAGCATCATCAAAATTGAGTCCACAAGATCAATAACTTGAAAGGGCTATAACATCAAGGATTCTTTGAGCTTGTAACAATTTCATTAAAACTGCGACTAAAAGAATTTAAACAGATGTTTAAATTAACAAATTTCATCACTCAACTTGGAATAACTCCACATTGTTAGAGTCTAAACAAACACAGACATGCATGCTTTTTATTTTTATTTTTATTGAAAAAAAGCAAATTGAGTTGGAAATTAAGAATAATTACTTGTTGACAAGGGATGCCTAGCTTCTTGAGCTTCAAAGTCCGAGTAACAAGAAGTTTGTGAAAGTCACCAATTTCAGATTCAAGCTTGGCCACATGGGCTTCAACGCCTTTCCCTATTCCATTTAGAAACTCTGGAATTCCAACTTTCACTGTAACAAAAATAATATAAAAGTAACAACACTCTTCAAGCTCAGCCTCTTATTAATTGCAAAGATTAAATCAAATAAAAAGAAATTTGTAACAGAAATCTATAAAAAAAATCAATGTTTCAACAATGAAAAACAAAGCATCCACCAAAGATTCAATCTTTTAAAACTCAAATCAATTTTAATCTCTCACAGAAATTCACACAAAAAGAAAATCCTTTTCCAGTTACTATTTACATGAAAATCATTATTTCTTCATTTTACACATGCACACCATAAAAAATCAAACTTTATGAGCAACAAAATGGAGACAAAATGATCAGGCAAAACCCACAAATCTATTCCCATTTTCAAACCCAACAACTAAAAATGATTAAAAAACTGGCTCAAGAACATGAACTCAGCGAACGATTACACAAAAAGAAAGAACTCATAAGAAAATGCTACCGAGGTAAGGAGAGGAGGATTTGGAGAAGAATCTAGAGAGCCCAGGAGCAGAAGTCGCTTGTTGTGGTGCGATCGAAACAGCCCTTTTTGTGTTTGTGAATATTTGCCTCCATGCCATTGCAATCTCTGAATCACTCTCCGTAAAGCTGCTGTCCGCTATGGGGTTATTGGGTTTTAGCAGGGTGGCCACGCTGTCTAATATTTTGACTAGCTATATTGCCCGCGCGTTGCCGCGGGCATTGCTGTGTATATAATATCATATAATTAAATCAATAATGATAAACTTATAATATAGTCTGTATAAAAAGTTCAGAACCATAACACAAAAGAGTTTGTTTTGCAAACATATGTTACATCTTTTGGAATATATGTAGTATTACAAAAGAAGACAAAAGAGTGCTAATTATATAATTTGTACATCAGTGCAAAATAGAGGGATGTTGAGGTGCAGAACGAAGTGAAATTCCTTCTTTGAAATGAGACATTTTATTTTGTTGTTAATCTTCCTGGAAAAAAAAATTGCAAGGTGATAAATGAAATGATGAAGAACAAATATCATGAGAGAGCAATTATAAAGAAAACAAACATTAACAATAAAAACAGTAGCAACAATATTCAATATCAATTGAATGCAACAATGTTTATTTCTTCCATACTAACACAACAAATAAATAGCTATATAAAACATACATACATATATGTAATTGGAGAAAGTGAATGGGATGAATGATCTAATTTTTTTTTCTATCGCCGAAATTTCTAACGAAATTTTGGCAGAGTCTCCCCTATATCGGGAGATCCCAAGTTATTCATAACACAACCTGCACACAATTTGAGCCACATTTCATCAACAATTATATCCATTTTAAATACAATCAATTGCATAATTCATTAAAGAATATGCTAAGGACAATATTAATTCTTAAACTCCATCATAAGATATAGTAAAACAACTAATACGCAATTTTAACAATAGTAAAAACAATCTAGATAATAATATCAATAGTAGGAGCCAAAAAACCATTAGTATGCAACTATAAGAAAAAGAAACATCAATTTAAAAAAAAAGAACCAGCATCACTCAAAACTAATACAATTCATAATCTAGCTATAAGGCTAATTATATAACATATATATTGTCTGTATTATGCTTTTGCAAGTAAGTTTAGTAATTATCATGCATCTTTAATTAGTTTGTTCAAATTATGCAGGTAAAGAAAATGTAGAGCTATCATATTATTGAACTTAGATTTGAAACGATAAATATGTAGAAATTATTGGTGTGCAAAGCAACCTTTGATGGTGGAGAAAGGTTGTCTTTGTTTCTTTTAGTTGGTGGCTCATTTTCTTCATCGAGAATGATTGATTTCTGTTTAAGATGACTGCAAAATTAAAGAAAAGAGAATATTATTGTATGAGAAAGCTTATTTATAGGAAATGCAGGTGATGCATGAAAGCACATGCATGAAATTGTGTTGCAATGATTAAAATTATTGAATTTGAATATATAAATATATGTGTGATAAAACGAAACTGACATTTTTTCCAAATGAGGATCGTTGAATTCCAAACTTTTCTTAGCCTTTAGGTGGTAACTGTCTTCTTGATGTGGAGATGGTGGGGTAAGCCATGCCACCTTCATTTAAAAATATATATGCACCATTTCTACATTAGCATTTACACCTTCAGTATGATGCATCTCCTTATTCTAATGTTGTACTCTTAATAAGCAGTTTTAGAAATCTTAAAAGCCTGCAGTTAGAGGAAAAATCTCAATGCTAAAATAAGTGAGCAACTATGGTTTGCCAGGCATTGTGGGGGTCAGGGTGATATCCTATCTGGAAGGTGATTGATACATTACATTTTGATTCATTGATTAGATAATTTTGCTGTGAATTATTAAATTGCCAGTTTTTTTCATAGGATTTGTTAATGAGTTTAAATACTACTCAACCAACCCCATTAACACATCATTACATGTAATAAACTTTTCAATAATAAGAATACATATTATACCATAAATATGCTATAATTTTTTAAAATTAAAGACAAAGTAAACATATATAAACATCATAGGAGAAAGTGGACTGAAAAGGTATAAAAAGCATTGACTTTGTTAAGAAATTGATTGCGGAAGTCATGCGATTGGATAAGATATGTTTTGAAGTTAGGCTCAATTCGTTTTGTTAAATTCTCATAGAAACTGGTTTTCTTTGATGGAAGCAAACATCTTCATTTCAAAATATATATGCATCATGTTTACATTAGCATTTATACCTTAAGCATGATGCATCTCCTTATTGTAATGTTGTACTCTTAATTAGCTTTTACACCCTAAGCATGATGCACCTTAAAGCTTGAAGTTAGAGGAAAATTTTCAATGCTTACAAACATATAAAGGACTTATGTAATGATGAGGAACTATTTCGTATTAAAGAATAGAATAAGCAACCAAGTTTGCATGTATAGATGAATTCATTCTAGTATCTTTAACTGGAGCAAGCTAGAACACTTTAGATGCACAATTCAAATCAGCTAAGCAAAATAAGCTTTAATTTGGTATACATGAATTATTTTTAATCTTTTGTCTCTATGCTGCTGGAATTATATTTTTTTAACCTTAAAAGAGATGCCAATCGATCATTTTTTTACATATCCTATAAGAAAGAATGAAGATTTAAAACTAAGAAGTGTTACAGTTGAGATCTTTTCTTGTTTCTCAACTTCTTTCTCATCATAGTTTCGGCAGTAATTTCTTTCACTATACATCATGATAAGTCACCATTCTCTAGCAAACCTATGCTATATTTGAACAGGCATCAAACAAAGGAGTGGAAAGGCTGATTCCTTTGGAAGTTTTATAACTTTCAATTCCTAGACTGTGCTGGAATTTGTTTGCCATGTCCAAATCCTTTATATGAATGCTGTAAATTGCATGTATTGGTTTGGTTTAAAAATCTCAATGCTAAAATAAGTGAGCAACTATGGTTCGTCAGGCATTGTGGGGGCCAGGGTGATATCCTATCTGGAAGGTGATTGATACATTACATTTTGATTTATCACTCTCCCAAAAACATATCATTTACCGATAATATGGTATTCAATTGCAAGACTTGGGAATGAGGATTTTTATTTAACATTTTTCAACATCCTTTTATTTTTGATTTTTTGATTTAATTTGTTATTATAAAAAATACTAAATTAATTTTTTAAAAAGTTTTACTATTATCATATCAAAAACTAAATAAATAAAATTAATTAATTCTTAATTGATAATTATTTTCGCAAAAACATCTTACATCATATCATCAAATATATATTGAGCTGATTTCGTAATTATAAGACAAAGGAATCAAAATATTAGATCTAGGAAGCACATTAAAATTTTCCAAAATTGTTATCTATGAATAATCTATCAAATTATTAATATTTTCAATTTCATCCCCCTATAGTTTTTTTATCTTTCAGATTTAGTTCTCATTCTTTTAGTTGCTATTTCTTAGGATAATTTTTTAAAAATATTTTCTAACCAAATTTCATCCTCCTTGGATTTTATTTTTTCTATCCACTTTTATCTCCATTGTTTTTGTTTTCTTTTCGCAAGTTTTTTTATTGATATGTTTTCTCACAATTTCATCGTTCAAAATGAAAATTGTTAAGAGTTAAACTTCTTGATTGAACTCAACTCCAATAACTCAAAAGTTATTGGTTTTAAAGATTAAATTAGGTTTAGAATGTTCACCTAAATTTGCTTGATTTTGTCCTCTTGTTTTAAGATGATATTTTTCTTATTTTTTTAATCTTTTTTTATCTTTATGTTTTGTGTTTTTTATGGTTTAATTATATTGGGTTAGCATTCTATAATCTTTTTCAATTTAGTCCCTAATAGTTTTGCATAATACAACTTGCCTGACCCATGGCAAAACACGATAACAAATCTAGATTATGAGCACAATAAAAATCAGCAAACTAACTGTTAAAAATTTCCATTATGAGCACAACAAATTCCAAGCTTTTTCAAGATTTTCGTTAAAAGCTAACTAACCTCAACAGTATTATGAGCACAACAAATTCCAAGCCTTTTCAAGATTTTCGTTAAAAGCTAACTAACCTCAACAGTAGGGTGACCAACACAAAGGGTGAAAGGAAGTCTTTGTGAATGGAAGTCTTTGCAGCAATTTGTGACAATCAGCAGACCAGAACCTCAACAAAGAAGAGCAAAAGAATTAGAATGAATAACGTAAGAAATTCAAAGCAAAGCTGAGAAGAAAAATGGAAGAAAAAGAAGGTACCAATGCAAATGAAACGCAACAGAAATATGCAGGAGAGAAAACGAAAAACAACAGCAAACATAAACATTACAATAACAATTATAAAGTGACTTAACAAAGCAAGAGAGGCGGTGCAGTCCACAGAACGAAATATCAAAAGAGAAGAAGACAAAATAAAAGCATGTCATCCTGCAAAATGAACAGAGAAATTAATTAATGTGAAGTGACATAAAGCAAAAAGATTTACTGAAGTAACGAAACCAAATGGCAACAGTAACAAACAATGAACAAATGAAACAAACTAAAACAGCAATGAAGTGATGAACCGAGAGCAAACATAAACCAAATCAATAATCAATTCATTTAATTAGGCTGCATGCAAAGAATAACAGTAAACCAAACCAGACCGAAAGCACCCGAGAATGAAACCAACCAAGGCCTACGTTTACCCGAGATTTAAACCAGACCCAAACCATCGATCAACCCAACCCGAACCCAATTAAACCAATAACCCACTCCCCAACACACACAAACAATCAAACGCAAGCAGCCCGAACCCAAGAAAACCAAATACCCGGCACAAACAATGAGAAATCCAACAAACCGAACCAATTGCTGGATACCCAGACCAGAGAAATTAAAAATACAATCAATTACTAACACCCAGACCAGAAAGAACATGAATCGAAGGAGAAGATGGAAACAAAAAAAAAAGATCTAGGCAGCAATATCAATTTAATTCGGCTGCATGCAGAGAATTTCAACCAGTTCCAAACCGTCGATCAACCCAACCCGAACCCAATTAAACCAATAACCCACTCCCCAACACACACAAACGACCAAACCCAAGCAGCCCGACCCCAAGAAAACCGAACACCCAGCACAAACAATGAGAAACCCAAAAAACCGAACATGAATCGAAGGTGAAAAAAAATACAATCAATTACAAATACAATCAATTACTAACACCCAGACCAGAAAGAACATGAATCGAAGGAGAAGATGGAAAAAAAAAACAAAAAAAAAACGATCCGAAGAACCCAATGTAAACAAACCAAGCAAAACCAGAAATTGACGCAAAGAAGGGGTGAAAACCATACCTCATCGAACACCCAGAACGACCCGAAACCAACCCACAAACCGCCATCTTTGTCCGCCCGTTCAGCCCTCACCAACCAGGCCGTCGCTCGCTCTCGCTCTCTGGCCAAAACGAAAAAACACCCAGCTTTTGTTAGCTGTGTTTCGACAGAAATGGAAGAGACCAAAAACACCCCCAATAAGTCACACCAGGCGCCGGCTCATTAAGGGCAAATACGCCCTTACACTGCTTGAATCCACAGTCACCTGAGTCTGGTGCTACAGGGATTTGTCCACACCTTTTATTTGTTTTGTAATGTGCTGTGAGTCTAGAAACGACTGGTCGTTGCCACATGATGAGGTCATAGACGGTATGTCATTCAAAATATATATTCTTAGATTTTAAGTTATAAAAATTCACTCTAAAATTACATCATAAACAAAATTATTTTGTATATTCATTTCTATTTCCTCAACAAAACACATTTCTATCTCTCAAAAGATTTTTTTTTGTAGTGAATCACTAAGAAAATGCAAGAAAAAAGACTGTTTTTTTATGGAAAACTAACAAAGGACCAAGTTGTGAAGAAAGATAAAAACAAAGGATCTAATTTGAAATGTTTAAAACTAAAATGATTAACTAGTTATTTTACTAGAATTACAAGATTAAACAATATTTTATTCTAAAATAATAAACATTTAAGTGTTATCAGGATTTATCTAACTTGGTATCTACGTTCTAATAAAACTCTAGTACTCTATACTAATCCACAACCCTCTCATAAATTATCTTCATCAATCAAGCCTTTGCCCTAATCAGAATACTGCTCTCTTTAATCCCAAAACAAGCGATAGGTTTCTTTCGCTGTTTGTGTTCTTGAGAAAAATATGCAGATATTTGTGAGAACCCTAAGTCTCAAAACCATCACCCTTGATGTCGAAAGCTCGGAGACAATCGAAGAGTTGAAAGCCAAGCTCTATGAGAACGATTTAGGCATCCGTCCGGAGAACCAGCGTCTGATATATTGTGGAAAGCAATTAGAGGAAGGAAAAACCCTGGCAGATTATAACATCCAGAAGCACTCCACTATCCACCATGTTCTTAGGCTTTGCGGTGGCACTCGGCGAGCCCCTTTTTAGTGAGCTTTCTTCATGATATGGCCGTGAAGATTCAGGAATGGTCTTCTTCTTGACCAGTTTGTAGCCTATTTATCACAGTGAGTCGTTTTAGTTATTTTTCCGAGTTCTAAGAGAACGCAGACAGTTATTTTAAGACATGCATGGTTTTGGAGACTGAATTTTCCTGCGTAGACCTTTTATCTAGATAATATATGTGTTAGGATTTTAATAATCAGTTAAGTTTTAGGCCCTTTTCCTCTTCTTCTTCTTCTTTTTTTTATTTTTTAATTTAGCTCTTCTATTGACATTATTGTTATTTCATGTTATAATAGATGACATGGTAATTAAATCTCTTAATCAGATCCAAGATCTGGGTTAGGATACCATCCCGTTAGTTTCAGATTGTGGATTGACATAACGGTCCAGATTAACTTACCATACCATGTTGATTTAATAAATATTATATATGTAGGTAGATTCTTAACTATATATCATGATACTGTTTGATATTGTGTTTTAAAATTTTTAAAAAAAGTTGAAAAAAAATTTATTTTTATTTTTATTTTTTACATTAATTTTTTTTTTGTATTTTTAAATTATTTTCATGTATTAATATTAAAAATAAAAAAATATATAATTTTAATTTATTTCTGAATGAAAAATATTTTCAGAAAATAATTCACTGCACTTTCAATCGGGACAATAGCTATCACATAGTCATATAATTTACACTTACAAAATTGATTTTTTTTTAATAATTTTTATATTTCAATTTCATGTTTTAAATGGAGATTCTTATAACAATAATGGCTGACTTCTGCTACTAGTTTAGTTCGATTCAATCCCATTGATGGTGGAAAAAACAATTTAATTGCCTTTTCATCGTATTAATTCTCTATAATCATTATAAAAAAATCAGTAGCTGAAACATTATAATGCTTCAATTGCGAATGACCATGTAAAACAAAGTTCATGACAAAAATATATAGCAAGAAGTGGTAGTCTAGTGCTGTCAGATTACTCCATTAATTGTCTGCCATGAAAATGTACTCGTCTTTCCTTGTCAAGCTAGAGCTTTCAAAATCCAATACTTTGGAAACCTGTTCCTGCACATGATTTGCTACCTTAAAACTTTGATTTCCCTCCGCGCTGCCATGTTAATGATTTTGGCAACCTCGAAACTTACACCAGGATTCATCTACAGGGATAGAGGGTCCAGGCATTTAAAACCGCTAGCTGTCGTTACAGAGAACATGCTAACTTGACTATCAGCTCAAGCTTCCAGCATGTGTCTATGTCCGTGCTGTATATAAGATTGTGCATTGGGTCATAGTTGTCGTGGAATTATGGAAACGGCAACGAATGGGCAGTGGAATGTATGTTTACAAGATTTTTTTAGCGGTAAGATGTATAAAGGCTAGTAGAGGGCACTGTCAATGTATGATTTCAGTATCACCATGTTAATAAAATGATGCCCAGACTGCTGATTTTATCCTTTTTACGTTTAATTTCGTTGTGTTTTGTGAAGATTGTTAAGCCGACGGAACATATTACATGAGAGAAAGAGTAAGGAAACATTGAGTTATTTATTCACAAGGGAAGCCTTACATAAACCAAACCACCTTTCTTCATCAAAAGCAATAACAAACTGGGACACACACCATGATCCAATAGCAACTGAGAAACAGAAAACCCTAAATGGAAAGATTAACAAACAGAAAGCATTGAGTAAAAGATCCCACTTCCCTCTTATTAACTTGCTGACATTCAATGTTTATCCACCATGACAGCGGGGAAAGCGCCAAACAGGTATTTCCTCAGCAGAAACAGAAGGTTTTATGTCAGCTTTCACCCTGACGGCAGGAGCAGCATCACATGGTTTATTCTCAACTGCAGTTTCCAACTTCGCTTTCTCTGTCTTGACTTCCTTAACTGGCATAGCAAACACAGGGCTTGCAAAGCTTCTTCCTGAAGAAAATCCGCTCTCTCTCTCCATTGCTTAAATTTTCCAGAAAATTAGACTTCTATATATCTTTAAGTGTGGTGGGTAGAAAGAACAACGATGGAGGGATGCTATATATAGAGGACCGTATGAGACTTCCTGTTTCCATTCATTTAATCAAAGTGTGACCTATCGTTTTATATTGACATCCATTAATGTTTGAAACCCTCCAGTCATCTAAGTATTCAGGTGAGTGCAATGCACCTTTTAAGTGCAGCCAATGTTTTCAATTTCTTGGTTGATGAATTCAATAATGTTTCGCAATTACCATGAATTTTTAATGAAAGTTAGTTTTCGTAAAACCAATGATCTGTTTGATGACACCAAATCATCAATCTTATGTTTTGAAGTTACAAATAACATATAAATTCTTTGAACTTTACAAATCAAGTTTTTAAGTTTAGCATAGTTATAAGATCTAACTTGGAATTTGACCGGACTGAGATCTTGGTTGTCGGTTGGGTGAATTAACATGTGAATCATCAGATTTTGAATCAATAAAGAAAAAAACACCTGCAATGATTTTACATGAAAAAATCTTGTTATAAGCGAAACCTGTCATGAGCCAGACTCTAATCTGTGGAGTCAGACAAGATTTTATAACTATGGAAGTTCACCCTAATACCCCATAGGAATCATAAATTTTTTTATGATGGAAAGTTTTGTAACACAAATCAAAATAAACAAAAGAAAGAAACAACAATAACAAAGTGGAGCCACCAAAAACTGATCCACTTCGAGGAGACATAAAAGCAACAAGCAAACAATTAAAAACACTCAAAAACGACCAATATTTGCAGATAAAGAGAAATGGGACAAAGTTGCGAATGTACGAGGGATTACGAGGTAGAGGAGTGTCATGGAGACACCAGGGCAGAGTGTGTTATCTGATAAGCCAGAAGAGTACTTTGGTTGAGCGATTACTCTTGAATGGCTTGGCTTACTGGTTTTGCCGAGTCTCCTTCACAGCAAGGCTTGCAATTAGTGTTCTTATCATTTTTAAAATATGGTGTTTATAAAAACAACTAAACATTAAGAGGATCTTTTGCATCGGAGTTTTGAAGGTTTTATAAATTGGAATCGTCCTTGTTGTTCATGGAAGGTAGATCACTGCTCTCTAAGCTTGTCCTGTGTGGCTGAGGTGGGTTGGAGGAGTGCTGCGTTGTTTTCTTAGGGCCTGTTTGGTATTGCGGTTGCTGTTGTGGTTGAGGTTGAAAAAAAACAGTTTCAAAAAAAGCACTTTTGCTGCGGTTCAAAATAAGTTGTGAAGTGTTTGATTAAAACTGTGGTTGAGTTTGAGGTTGAAAAAAAAGTAGTTTTGTGTGTTTAGTTATCATGTTTTTAATTAATTTTTAGATTATTTTAATATTAAAAATATATTCTTTATATTAATAAACATATATTATATAAACATTATTTATATTTTAATTAATTTTTAGATTATTTTAATATTAAAAATATATTTTTTATAAGAAAAATTTTTAACAGAAAATATAAAATAAATATATATTTTAGATAAATATAAAATATATATAATATATAAATATAAAAAAATAAAATAAAATAAATATAAATATTATATATATAAATTAACAAGCCACTCCTCTCCCTCTCGTATGCAATTTGTTGCATTGCTGTCAGGACAGGAACGAGAATCATGAAAAGCAGTTCTAAGCTGCTTTTCATGAAACGGAGTTTCATCCGTTTTTGTATGTGGGACCCATTAAAAAAAATCAGCTTTTTTCCTTAACCAAACATCAATATAGCAACTTTTATGCAACCTCCGGTGGAAACTCATTACCAAACGGGCACTTAGTCATGTCATAATTTTTTCACTAATCCAAACTCATTCGTGCACTTACATAGTGAGTCCGCAAGGAAATCATTAGCTAGTTTGTGCCACCATCGTCACTATATAATTCAGGCGTACACGTTTCAACTCCCCAGTTATCTTTTCTTCTTTTAATTCACGATTATCCCACTTTTTATAAATTCATTGTTTACACTCATTGGAGCTTAATGGCAATAGTGAGCTCATCAACATTTTGATTTTGATTTTGATTTGATGATGAAGTGGCAACTAATTTCATTAACTCCCGTGTGCCCACTTGAATTGACTTGGAGTTAAAAACTTTTGCTTAAGAACACAGTCCCCTAATTAACTTGACTCCAATGTCAAGGTCTCATTAACTAATTCAATTTTTATATCTAATGTATTCAAGTCTTCTTCTTTTTATTTCTATTAAATTATGAGGATCTACCTCGCCAGTAGCATCCATAGAATGCACCAGGATTCCAGCCTCTCTATGCACACTTGTTATCCTCGCGGTGCCTTACTTGTTTATCAGGCTTGCAGGATGTTTAGTAGATCCGGTGATTAGTTTTGGTGCGTGTAAGCTGGTCTGGACACCCCAATTATTAAAAAAAATCAATAAAAAAAAGTAAACAAGAAGATGAAGAGGATTCGGATTAAATAGTAATTAAATTTGAAATGATTTTAGATGTAAAATATCACTATGCAGTTAACATATTTATTGTCATTCTATAATACATTATACTTTGTATATTTATAAAGCATTTACTATTATTATTGTTATTCGCACATGTTGCTACATTAATTAAGTTTGATAGGAATTATATACAATATAAAAAGAAAAAAAGAATTGCAGTCAATTTTCTGGTGGTGCGTGAATGTCTAGATGTATGATTCTATTTTTTTTTCACGCTAACGTGTTTTTCTTTTGTTACGATTCAAATTGTCCATCAAGCTTAACAGCATCCAGATAACTTAGCAATCCAATTGAGTTCACACATGCACAAGTACATAAGACGCACAATATATATAAATATATATCCATTTTGAAGCTCAATATACTGTTGCTACTCTCCTTCTAAATACTCAGGTTCTTGAAGATATGGTTGATCTGCAAGATAGTGTTTATCTTGCAGATACATTCAAATATTGTGTTACCATATCAATACAGAATCAGTAGATAATATTGTGTTTATCTTGTAAATCTCTAGGCAGTAATCGTGCTCTGAGAAGGAGTCTGATGTTGCTGATTTTTCTCCTTAATTGTAGGAGTTCCTGCTGTATATATTCTTCCGCTAGCAATAGAATAACACAAGGGAATTCAGTGTTTTATTCTTCATAATTTCTGCTTCATGCTTTCTTTACAGGTAACATGTTTGAAATGATGTAATATAGTCAAATGGAGTAGGGTTAACAATGTGAGATGGTCCATTATACTCTTTTGTAATGAGTGTTTTTACAAACTTTCATTTGTGGATTATCTTGGAAACCTGGCTTCCTGTGTCCAGGAAGAGAACCAGAGGACGAAATATCACCCCCATTTCATGTTGGAATTTTAAGATCTAGACAGTAAGTGTTCTAAACAAGTACTGTTTAGATCAAAATCTGGCAATTGACAAAATTGAAGAACAAGGCATAATTTTGACAGAATTCTGAAGAATACTCGGAAAAATTGAAACTTGAAACAATTCACCTTGTTTTTATTGAATTCGAAATGCCTATATATAGGCTTACAATGCATGAATTGAAAAACATAAATCTCTTAACATCCTAAGAGATTTGGATAAAAACAGATTTTGAAATTCAAAATCTGTTATGAATAATAGTTCTAGCTAAACTCAAACACTACAGCTAATACATGAAAAATCCTACAGCTAATTCGTAATCTTCTTATCAAAGCTAATCTCACATTTGAATTCTAACACTCCTCCTTGAGATTTGCTTTGGGCAATCCCAACTTCATTTTCAGAAATTCCAGACTTGCTACTGGAATTACCTTGGTCTTCAAGTCATGATGAACTAGACTTTTATCAGCCCTGTTTTGGCCTAAATCACCATCAGGATTTCCTTCAAATGTTGCTCCTCTTGTCTTCATGTACCATTCTCTAACATAACATTCCTCACCATCAATTTCTTTGACATTAAAAGTCTTGACAGTTTCGGCAGCATCCTCAGCTTTTTCAAGGTTCATAATTTCAAAACATTTTGATTGTTCCTCAGCAGCCCTCACCATCACAGCACTAGTGTTTGCTCCATGTTCAGTAAAATCATCTTTCAAGCCTTCATGTGTTGTGGATTCAGCCGAAATTTGTTCATGAACATTGTTGGATTCCATGCTTAACATATCACCATCTCTGATTTTCCCATCTTTGTCACATATTTGCAACCTTTTGCAAATTTGATCACTAGTATGAATTTCAGGCATACCCTTTACCATATCACCATCATGCAACATGTTCAAAGACTCAAAGTTGTAGTGCCCAGGTTTCTTGTCCCAATCAACACTCATTTCAGATTTCACACTCAAAGCATTTCCTTCTACTACATTCAAATCTAAGTAGAAGCTACTGCCTTCCATTTTAATTTTTGCTATTGCTGAATCATTTGCGTCAGTAATAAAGCAGAAATTCTCCTTAAAGGCTACCTCATATCCATTCCTAAGCATTTGTGCAACACTCAATAAATTTTGATTCAATTCTAGAATGTACAGAACATCTTTAATAACTTTAGTACCTTTGGTTGTGCTGACTTTGACATTACCTCTTCCCTTTGCTTGCACAATGTCTCCATTTCCCAACTTGATTTTTGGCCTAATTGTATGGTCAATTGAAGAGAAAATTGACAAGTGCTTTGTCATGTGGCTGGTGCAGCCACTGTCAATCAGCCATGAATTCTTTTGGGAGTTGTTGCTGGTCTGCAAGGCCATAAACAAATGCTCCTCAGCTTCCTCATGTTCCTTACCTTCTTCAGAAAAGTTGGCTTGTTGTTGTAGCTGCGATTTGTTCTTCTTCAGCCTGCAAAATTTCTCATTGTGGCCAAACTTCTTGCAATAATCACAATGACTAAGAGTCCTTTCTTTAAACCAGCACTCGCTCTCACCATGATTTGTTCTTTTGCAATAAGAACATGGTGGAAACATTTGACTGTTTGCAGGTACAATAGACTTATTTTCCGAGAAAAATTTCTTACCATTGTTGAAATCTTTCTTCTGGAAATTTCCAGTCTTTCTTCCTTTCTAGTTTGCTTGAAATGCATTTTCCATAACTTCATCATCCCTCATCTGCACTCTTTGCTCCTGGATGTGTAGTTTGCTTATTAACTCAGCAATGGGAAGGTTTTGCAAATCGCAAGACTCTTCTATTGCTGAGATTTTTGCTTCGAATTTTTCAGGGACGGGCATCATAAGCTTTTCTACAATCTTATGATCTTCAAATGTCTCCCCAATGAGTCTCATCTGGTTTACTACATTCATCAATCTGCCAGAATACACTTTGACAGATTCATGGTCTTTCATCTTCATCAATTCGAACTCTCTCTTGAATGCTAGCAACTTTACAGTTTTGTCTCTGCTGCTGCCTTCAAATTCGACCTGGAGCTTGTCCCAAATCTGTTTTGGTGCTTCCAGATTCATAATTTTGGTGAAAATATGGTCTGCAATTCCAGAATGCAGACATGTAATTGCCTTGTCTTTCTTCAATTTTTCTTCTTCATGAGCCCTTATCTGCGCCATTGTTGGATTCCCATTTAATGGAATTGGATCAGCATCCGTCACCACAATGTTCCATAACCCTTGGGATCGCAGAAAAAACTTCATCTTGACAGCCCAGATGTGATAATTTTCTCCAGAAAAAACTGGAATTGCAGCAGCATTATTGTTGGAGGTTGACATGATTTTTGAAAGTAAAAGGCTCACTTGTGTTTACACTCAATTAAACTCTAACTCTCTATGTTTGTCTCTCAAAAAAAACCCCACAGATCCCGCAAGAAGATGTGCTCTGATACCACTTGTTGGAATTTTAAGATCTAGACAGTAAGTGATCTAAACAAGTACTGTTTAGATCAAAATCTGGCAATTGACAAAATTGAAGAACAAGGCATAACTTTGACAGAATTCTGAAGAATACTCAGAAAAACTGAAACTTGAAACAATTCACCTTGTTTTTTTTTTTGAATTCGAAATGCCTATATATAGGCTTACAATGCATGAATTGAAAAACATAAATCTCTTAACATCTTAAGAGATTTGGATAAAAACAGATTTTGAAATTCAAAATCTGTTATGAATAATAGTTCTAGCTAAACTCAAACACTACAGCTAATACATGAAAAATCCTACAGCTAATTCGTAATCTTCTTATCAAAGCTAATCTCACATTTGAATTCTAACATTTCACAACTGGCTTAAATGTAAATGTCAAAGAAATATTAAGTGGAAGTCACTTTCTAGGCCCTCTTGAGATTATCCTACACAAACCAGCCCTCTACAACTTGTCCTCAACACAAATGTCTTCGGTGCAAGAAATTCCAGGAAACTGCCAATTAGAGGAACGCCCTGCTTCTCCCGCTAAATGAAAAGGCAAAACCCAATTGACCAATTACTTTAACTATTGGCAAGCGTTCTCTAAGTACTGACACTGAGCAGTTTAAATTTTACCAAACAACTCCAGGTTTTAAATGCAGTGCATGAAGAAAATTCTTCTTGATTAGAGAGGAGTGGAAGAAATGTCTTTGGTGCCAGAAATTCCAGGAAGGTGCTGATAAGCAACAGTGATGAGGTAGAATTAACTGTTCAAAGTTTAGTCTGAGTCAAAGTCTTCTCCAATAATCCATTCACATTTGAGCAAAGAAAATCCAATTGAATGCATGAAGAGAGCCACAGTGTAATATAAAACAGGACCTCTTTTATTGGCCAAGTGCACATAACAAGCAACAATATTCTACGTAGTGGTTCATAGAATTATCTAAGATGATGATGAAAAAAATGCGGGTTTGGATGTTGCTAACATTTTTGACTTCGGTAGGCCAATGGTACGGTCGTTGTTATGGGTGTTTGTTGGAAGAGAGAACTGGTCTCTTAGAGATCAAAGCTTTGATAGATCCAAACAGAGTTCAAGGAGAACTGAGCGACTGGGTGGACGAGAAAGAGGGTACTGGTAATTGTTGTGAGTGGTCTGGAATCGAGTGTGATAACTCTACGAGACGAGTGATCCATCTCTCTCTCAATGGTGCATATGATTGGAGTTTGGGCGATTGGGTTCTCAACGCATCCATGTTTCTTCCCTTTAAAGAATTGCAGAGTCTTGATTTGAGCCGGAATGGATTGGTTGGTTGCTCTGAGAATCAAGGTTGGTTCATGTCTATCTTCTTATAATCATAAAATAAATGTATGCTAATGAAGTGTCTGGTGCTGATTATTTTGCTTTGAGATTTCTCTTGCAGGCTTCGAAATCCTATCAGCAAAACTGAGGAAACTGCATGCCCTTGACCTCAGTTATACTAAATTTAGCAGTGACGGCATTTTATCATGTTTGGCTGGGCTTTCATCTCTCGAGTCTTTAGATCTGTCATGGAATACGTTCACAGGATCAGCTAACTTCTCTGGTAACAGTTTTAATTAATCATCTTCCAAGTTTTAATCTCGTATTATTTTTCCAATGCATTTATATCATTCCGATCTGCTTTTGAGAATCATCTTGCAGGTCTCAACGTCTTGTCATCAAGTTTGAAGAAACTGGAGAACCTATATCTCAGAGGAATTCAATTCAATGATGGCATTTTTCCATCTCTGACTGGATTTTCATCTCTAAAGTCTTTAGATTTGTCAAATAATATATTGACAGGATCTGCTAGTATCAACGGTAGGTCATAAATACCTTCTACCTAAGTACTGCTTCGCGTGACATTCTCTTGTAGGGTTTTTTTTATCATGAAAAATGAGGACTTTATATCCATTTAATGTTAGCTGGAATGGTGAGTGAGACATGCAGAGATTAAAAGTCATATCTTTTTGTTGTTTCTTTTTTCACAGGGACTTTCTTCAATTCGAACAGCCTTGAAGAATTGTATCTAGATGTTAGTTCTCTCCCAATTAACTTTCTCCATAATATTGGAGCGTTGCCTGCTCTGAAAGTTTTGTCTGCTGGCCAATGTGATCTCAATGGCGCCCTCCCTGCTCAAGGTAAATTAACAACTCTCCATCTTCCTTCAATTACATGATCAATAAAAGATGCAAGCTTTTAACACCCTTTTGACTATTTCGAGATAAATTGTACAGGTTTGTGTGAATTGAAGAATCTAGAGCAGTTAGTTCTCACTGAAAACAATCTACATGGTTCACTCCCAGATTGTTTCAGAAACTTGTCATCTCTACAACTACTAGATGTTTCGAGAAATCAATTTACTGGAAATATTGCTTCTGGTCCTCTACCCAACATCATATCCCTTGAATTCATCTCATTGTCAAATAACCACTTCACAGTTCCAGTTTCAATGAAGCCTTTTATGAACCACTCAAGCCTCAGGTTCTTCTCCGGTGACAACAGCAGACTAGTAACGGAACCCATGTCCTTTCAGGAATTGACTCCAAAGTTCCAACTAGTCTTTTTCAGCATGTCAAACAGTTCATCGGAAGATCTCAATGTAGAAACTCCCAACTTCCTTCATAACCAGCATGACTTGAGAGTTCTTGATCTCTCTCACAGCAACTTCATTGGAATGTTCCCATCATGGCTGCTGAAGAACAACACAAGATTGGAGCAAATATATCTGAGTGAGAACTCCTTTGCTGGTGCTTTGCAATTGCAAGATCACCCAAATCCAGATATGATCACAATAGATATATCCGACAACAACATGCACGGTGAAATTCCAAAAAATATTTGTTTGATCTTTTCAAATCTGTTGACCTTGAAGATGGCTAAGAATGGACTCACTGGTTGTATTCCTTCTTGTTTAGGGAATATAAGCTCTCTGGGAGTTTTAGATTTATCCAACAATCAATTGTCTATAGTAGAACTAGAACAGTTTACAACACTAACGGTTCTCGAACTGTCAAAAAACAATCTGGGTGGGCAATTGCCTGCCTCGGTGGTCAATTCTTCTAGACTGAATTATCTCTCCCTAAGCGATAACAATTTTAGGGGTCAGATATCAGATTTTCCATCTCCCATAAGGACAATGTGGCCTGTATTGGATCTGAGTAACAATCAATTTTCAGGCACGCTTCCAAGGTGGTTTGTCAATTTGACGCAACTCTTCACACTTGATTTGTCCAAAAACCATTTTAATGGTCCAATTCCAGAGGAATTTTGTAAGCTTGACGAGCTTAAATACTTGGATCTTTCTGAGAACAACTTGTTTGGTTCTATACCATCTTGTTTCAATCCACCACATATCACCCATGTGCATCTATCCAGAAATAGATTGAGTGGTCCATTAACATGTGGATTTTATAATAGCTCTTCCCTGGTTACATTGGATCTCCGAGATAACAGCTTCACCAGCTCCATCTCAAATCGGTTCGGTAATCTTTCATCATTGAGTGTTCTTCTCCTAAGGGGTAACCACTTTGTTGGTGAGTTCCCTATTCAGTTATGCTTATTAGAACAATTAAGCATTTTGGATGTTTCACAAAATCAGCTCTCTGGTCCACTACCATCCTGTTTGGGCAATCTTACTTTCAGGGAAAGTTCCGAGAAAGCATCGGTGAATTTCGGATTTTATTTTGGATCAAAGTCTTTAGCAAAAGCTTATAATGAATTTAGCGAAATTCGAGCTCTCTTAGCAAGCAGTTACATACACATCACTACAGAAGAAGTGATAGAATTTACAACTAAAGGTATGTATTATGGTTACACGGGAAAACTTCTGGGCTTCATGTCTGGTATCGATCTCTCCAGCAACAGCTTCTCCGGAGCAATACCACCAGAATTGGGAAACTTAAGTGAGATACGAGCATTAAACTTGTCACACAACAATCTCACTGGATCTATCCCTGAAACATTCTCAGGCTTAAAGCAGGTAGAGAGTTTGGATCTTTCTTACAACAGCTTGAACGGTGCCATCCCTCCGCAACTTACTGAAATTACCACACTAGCAGTTTTTAGTGTGGCACACAATAACCTGTCAGGTAAAACTCCAGAGAGAAAATATCAGTTTGGAACCTTCGATGAGAGCAGCTATGAAGGAAATCCTTTCTTGTGTGGACCTCCATTGCCAAACAACTGCAGTGAAGAAGAATCACCATTGCAGCCAATGCCTGATGATGAACAAGAAGATGATCGTTTCATAGACATGGATTTTTTCTACATCAGTTTCAGTCTAAGTTACATAACTGTGGTGATGGAAATTGCAGCACTTCTCTACATTAATCCACATTGGCGACGCAGGTGGCTTTACTTCATCGAAGACTGCATAGATACTTGCTGCTATTTTGTGGTGGCTTGTTTTCGTAAGTTGTCCAGCTTGGGGAGGCGACTGGTTTTATTATGCTGATGGGGAGTCGGTATGATCCCTCAGAAATTGTTAGACAATTTGCTTTCGATAATTGTTGGTTCTATATGTATAATTATAGGGTGCTTTATACTGTATTTTTCTAGAATTTAACTCCAAATCAATTCAGAATAAAAACATTTTCCAGTTTATATTATGGATGGATAAGTTAATAAATTAATTTGCTGGGGCGTGCATAAAGAAGAAGAGGAAATAACAAGATGGAAATGGCAGACAATTCGCAATCCATAGATAGGCTGATTCCATCTTTATATATAAAATAATGATCCGGCGGAATAAAGTTGAGGAAAGTGGAAGAAGAAGCTCATTGGGCATGATGGACACGTATGCCATACAGGAGGAGGTATCTGTTTTTATAATAAAGATCCGCAATGACCATTCTTCTTCTTTTTCCACCCCAAAGCTGTCTGTCGAGGTTCTGTGATCGACTTTCTCTGTTTCGATGTCATGTTTCACTGGAGTTATCATTTTTAAGGTGGGTTTGGTATTGCAGTTGTTATTGGGGTTGCGGTTCAAAAAAAATAGTTTAAAAAAAAATGTTTTTACTGCGCTGCGGTTCAAAATAAGCAGTGAATTGTTTGGTTAAAACTGTGGTTGAGTTTCAGGTTGAAAAAAAGCAGTTTTATGTGTTTGGTTACCAAGTTTTTCATTTTGATTTTAACTTGTGAAATTAGAGAACACGCGCGCGCGCACACAAATATACATATTATTTAATAATTATAAAAAATATATAATTAATAATTCAAGTAAATTAGACACTTGTTTTATTCTTTCATCAAACTACTTGTGATGAATTTCATCACGAACTAAATTCATATGTGAAGACCTCTGCGATCCCGGAACAATAATAAAATATCATCTAAAACAAAATTAGGATTGCAAAACAAAAATTATATTGTGATATTCTTCTAATATATTTATTTAATTATAATTAATTTTTAGATTATTTTAATATTAAAAATATTTTATATATATATATAGCCCCCAGCCCCATAGCAACTTTTTTTGGAACGTGGCGTTTGATTTGGTTCTTAAAACAATCAAATTAAAATTATGAGAAAAAAACAAAGAATCAATTTAATCGACCAGTTTTGGATTATATTTTAATATAAAAACTAAAAAATAATTTTCATCTTTCTTAGGATTTTTTTATTTGAACAAAGTTTTTCTTTTTTCTTATCAAAATAAAATCAAACCAAAAATTTGAACTGAACCGTAAAATTAGAAACAAATTATAACATATATTTTTTTAATCTAAACTAATTCAATTTAATTTATTAATTTTAGCCTTAAAAAAACAAAACGAAACCAGATTAGAAATAAAAAAAATCTATTTTTCTTTAATGATTTGGATTTTTCCGACTAATTTTTTCAATTTTCTTGATTTAATTAACTTTTAAAAAAAAATTCTCACTCCTAGTTTTAACTGTGTTCTTGACAATGTAGTAAAAATTACTTTTTTATTTCAAAAAGAATCAAATTAATTGTCTTTAAATATATTTTTAACACCCTCGTATTAAAATAGTAACGTCATTAAAAAACATTTAAAAATCATCAAATTTATTTTTTTCAGACTAAAAATATTTTAAGAACCACATTACTAATTTTCCAAAAGAAGAATAAAATTATAGAAAGACTTGAAGAACAATTTAAGGCACCACAAAACAATGCCTACAACAAAAACAGAAAGGGTCAAAATAAAAGGCTTCCTTCTTACCAGGGACCAAAAAGTTAAAGCTTTTCATTCTTCAACAACATCACCCCGAAACCCACTACCGTAGCCAGCCCCCTATTGGCTAACCCATAATTAATTAAAACAAAACAAAACAAAAATCAACCCCAAACTGCACGTGAATCACGTGCTCATCATCTACCTCTTAGCAATTATATCTTACAGGCATGAGCCAACCACCACCATATTGTTAACTCCGCCACCAAACTCCTCCCCGGATGACGTCATTCCCCGGCAGCAACACCACCAAGAAAATAGTAGGAACTTCCTCAAGACTAGACAGAACTTCCTTCCTTCCTTCCTTCCTTCCTTTCGTTCTAAACGGTGCAACCACAGAAGAGAAAAAAGAAAGCCAGCATGGAGACAAGGGCTACTGACTCAAAAGCAGTGACCAAGCTCCAAACCACATCGTCCAAAATCGAGAAGTCCAGCTCCGGCCACCTCATTAACCTCCGTGGGACCCACCACCTTGATGGGTTCGTCGTCGTTGTTAATTGTGAAGGCCACCGTGGGACGGGGATGGAAGATGCCCAGATAGAAGAGGTGGTGTAAGCTACGTCAAGACCTAGCCATTGTCGGAATGTTGACGTCGACCACCTTCCCGCCATTAACACTGTCCTCTCTCTCTCTCTCCAAGTCTAGAGTAGAGAGGCTTGTGTTTTTTAAAGAGAAGGGAGAGAGTGGGATTGTGGGAGTATGATTCCATGAGGCTGTGGGGTTTTTATCGGTGTAAAGATGTGTTCTTGATTATTTGAGATAGGTGTTTGGTAGGACCCAAAAAATATTTTGACCTTAATCGAGATGATCATGTGAGAAGTTTATCACCTTTTTGAACCTAATCATTTGTCCAAATAGGTAAAAAGTTTGAAACTTGTTAAAATGTGTATTTTTTTATTAAAATTTATTTGTTCATTTAAGTCTATAAAATATAATTTTTAAGAGATGTATTTTCCTCGCATTAAATTTATTATATATAGATAATACATCTCATGTATTTTCACAATTCTTAAAAAAATACATCATTTTTAAAAATAAAATAAAATAAAATCAGCACTCAAGTTTATAATACAAAAAATATGGTGTAGATAAATAGGTTCCAAGACTTAACACTTGCCTGTTTTAGCTATAAGGTAATATAGATAAATTAATTTAAACATTTATATATATAAATTGATTGATTTGAAAATATCAAAAGATAGATGGGAGAAAACGTACCTAACACTTGACTACCTTTGTCTCCCACGTGCATGATTGAGATGACAGAGCGAAATAAACGGGAATCAACATGGAAAAATACAAGGATGAAAATAAAAATAAAACAAAAGAAAAAGGGTGTAAATAAAGTAAGCAAACATTTTTACAGGGCAAAATTGAAAGAACTCTTAAATATAAGGTTTAAGTCTCAATTTTCCTAAAATTACTGTTGTGGAGATGGGCATGAGACAAAATAATAATAATTTGTTTTGATTTGAAATTTTGCATTGGAGGGAAATATTTGGGTCGAAAGCACAAAAAGGGAACAAAATTTGAATTTTGATCCACAAGAAGAAAACAAAATTCTTGATTCCAATGGTTGACAGCTTGCCATTAGAGCGGCCGGAAAATCTGATCTACCTTTCTTGACAAACACGACAAGAGAAATGTCTGATCCTGAAATGAAATGGGACAATAGAATTACTTGAATATTGTAAAAAAGAATAGATATCTATATATAAGTTTGGGACTATTTTGCTGTATATTAAATGTATTTATATTCACGTCAGTAAAAAAAAAATATTTACCAAATTTGTTTAGAAGCCTGGTATAGATTATTTTTTAAAATATTTTTTATTTTAAATTTATTAAAATAATATATTTTTTATTTTCAAGAATTATTTTTAATATTAGTATATCAAAATGAGTTTCCAAGAGACATGACGTGATGACAAAAGATTTAAGATCTATATAACAAGTTTTGAGTTCGAGTCAGGACGTGCAACGCTTGTAAGAGTCTGGGACAACCGGAGTTTTAGTTGCGCACTTGGACTCACAAAGTGTTTTTTCAGGAGGTGTGATTTCCTCTAATCCAAAAAAAAATATCAGAATAATCTAAAAATATATATAAAAAAATTATATTTATTCAAAAGGGCTCAATCATATAAACAAGTGAAGTCTTAATCTATATATTACATGAATTATGGAAATAAAATTAGAAGTATAATATTTTATGCAAATCAAATGCCTTCTCTCACTAATTGAAGGGATTTGCTGACGTGGGTGGTATTTTTTTTCAAACTTATATATAATTGAAAATTTGAAATATCCGCATCATGACATCGATGAGCCGTTGCTTATCGACGAAGGAGAGCTATTAAATCATGTCAAAAATTACTAGCAACCGACATCACGAGAACTTGCTAAACGACAAGGTGGCCCTAAAATATCTCTGTGTGGGTTTTCTTTATTCATTTATTATTCACGAAAGAAACCAAAATTTCCCTTTCACGAGATTAATTAGTTGAGTTTTTTTTTGGAGAATTAAATTAAAGTAGCAGAATAAATAAAATAAAATAAAAATAAAGTTTATAGGCCAATAATAATATTATGATTAACTTCAAATCAAATTATTTAAATAATTAAAAAGGTCTTACCACCTTACTGTAAGATAATCATAAATAGTTATATTTAGTTTTAATATACTATTAATACTTAATAAGTATAAAGCGAGGACTTATGCGAAAAACATTGTGTTTCTTACCCTTGATTGCAGCGCCACCGTGGATTATAATAATACTATTATTTTTTTTACTTTTTATTTCCTCTGGTTATTACTTATTTTTAATTTAGTTCTTATATGATGTATTTAAAATATTTAAAGTTTATGATTTGTTTTTTTTATAGTTATCACGACATCAAAAAAATATTACAGCATCCTGTTAATATAAAAATATCTTTTATAATTATTGGATTAGTTTTTGGTATTTTAATTTTTCTAATTATTTTTTTATTTCACTCCTGGATTAGTTAGAAAATAGAATTTATAGTTTATTTTTTTATATATAATTATGATGATGATCTCAAATAAATATTTATTTTAGAATTAATGGTTAATTTTGCAATCATTTGTTTGACAATTGCAGAGTCTTCCAGTGATGGTCGAAGGGTAAGGGCTTGATGTTACTCGAAGCACACACAAAAGTTGATATTGATGCCGCCATTATTCTCCCTCCTGTAAACCTAATGCAACATGCGGAGCTTGACATTAAAGAGGAGGCTGCCTGGTCTATATCATATGCCACCTCCGGATGAACGGATTCAATATGTTTCCCATCATCATACAGTTTGGTTTACTCTTCTGGTCAACGTTGTGTTCTATGCCATAGCCTTCCCCAATTTCCCACTTGCTTCGTTTGCTACCTCACGAACAGAGTAACTTTTTTATTTCCAGTAATCTGAAAACATTACATTTTACTGTGTGATCTTCTTATCTGCCCGGACCCCAGGATCGTGACAGTCTGCCGTGAGGGGCTGGAAAGCATTCTAAAGGTGCATGGGCGAGGCTGCCAAGGAAATGGGCTTGAATGGCGGAGTTAATATATATGTATGCACAGATGGTCGACGAATGTGATGGATTGGATGGGATTGACATCCTGCATGCCCACGACAACAATGAGATTCATAAGAAAGCAGTAAGAATTTTGGAGAGATACTGGCTGAGGAAGACGATGGAGAACCAATTGTCCAGGATGGTGGGAATGGAAATCAGCAAGGTTTTGCTTTTGGAACTAACCAGCCTAGCGTTCCTCAAGGTGGCTTCAAGTTTGGGTGAACGCACTCTCTATATGTTCGTTGCTGCCAGGGATCAGAATTTCTGGTCCGGCACATAGGCTTTTCATTAATCGATGGAAATTATCAAAAAATGTTGAAACTTTAGGACTCCATTGGAATTTGTCAAGTTGAATTGTAAAGTTGTATGTGATGGGAAAAGTGACCCTTGTAATTGTCTTGATATGGAACTTAGCCTTGTGCCATTGATATATGATGGATTCTTGTATATTGAGAGCATCAGACTTGTTCCGTAGTGACTGGTTTCCGATGTAGCTACTGCAAGTTTATCCGGTCTAGCCACTGAAAATCTAGCTGTTATGGATTGTGCATCATCTTTCCAAATTACATTTCGAATGGATGAGATGTTTGAGTCTGCAATGTGAAAAAAAGTGCTGCAGCTTTGAGGCAGTAGCATTGAAATACACAGCAACGGCATGAGGCCCGGTGGTTACTCATGTTTATCGATCTCCTCTTATTAGGCATGGAGGGTTGATTAGTGGGAAGCGTTGAGGCACAGCCATAGTTATCACATTGTTTGAGTTCCGGGTTTTGTTAGATCAATTATCAAATGAATTCCATTCGTTTTGTTTTTTTATATATAAATAATGGCATTACTTTAGATAAAAAAAAATTGAAAAGAAAAGGAATTGGATAAATTAAGTCAAATTTTAAATAAAAATAAAATCAAAATTAGATTTAAGATATATAAATTATTGGATTGAAAGTTGGAAGGCCGAGCTGGTTTTAATAACGATGTTCAAAACAAAAGCCCTTTGATTGAATCAACAAGATTCGGGAGAGGATCCAATCTCCATAATTAGACCTTCCATAGAAAGGCTGGACGCAATATTAAATGGGCCAGAAAGATCTTATCATCCGAAAATACTAAACAAAGATTACAGAGTTCAGTTTTTGACAATCAAGACGAGGGCTTTAAGTTTACAGGCCTTTGTAAAGTGTAGTAGCTCCGACCTGCACAGCTCAACCATGGCAGACAGCAACGAGAATCAGCAAGACAAAGGCAAAGAGCAAGAGCAATATGGTGTCCTGCTGTACTACAAATACACAGAAATCCCTGATCTCAACTCCCTCCTCTCCTTCTACAACTCCAACTGCACTTCCCTCTCCCTTCTTGGCCGTGTCCGCCTCTCTCTCAATGGAGTCAATGTCACTGTAATGCGCCAAACTCGATAACCCCAACTTTTTGCAGTTTAAATCTCAAAAGTTTGAATCTTTTTTATCATTAAAATTTTGGGTTTCCTATTGTTTTCTTCAATCATGTCACAATCTCATTGAAAAGTTTGAAACTTTTTGCTGTTTGGAATTTTGGGTATAGTTATTTCAGTCCAATAATTGGAAAGTTTGGAGCCTTTTGCTTATTAGAATATTGGGTTTCTTTTGTTTTCTTCATTGGCTTAGGTTGGTGGCAAGTTGTCTTCATTGGAGAAGCATATCGAAGCTGTGAAAGCTATTAGTTTATTTGAGGGGACTGATTTCAAGCTTGCTTCTTGTCATTTTCCATTGAATGATAAGGTTGCTCATGAATGTGGCTTCACTTCTCTTTCCATTCGCATTGTCAAGGTATGAATCTTTGTTCTATTAAACTTTGGTTTCTATTAGTATCATTGTTTTGAGCTATCTGGTATAGTATAAGTTTTGATTTGCGTTTGCGTTTTGGTGTGGCTAGGAATTGGTTACTTTTACCCCTTATCCTCTTGTTAAAGCACCGGATGTTTCAAATGCTGGTAGGCATTTGTCCGCTGTGGAGTTCCATTCTGCTCTTCAAAGTGCTAGTGAGTTGTGATTTTCTTTTTGAAATTGTATTACATGCTTTACCTTTTGGCTTGCTTTCGTTTTACAGGCTATGTGTATTCTTCTTTGCAGTATTGTGTTCTCTAAATTTGTTGTTGTTGTTTTGTTATATGCAAGGGAGTGACTGGTAATGGTTAACTATGTGTTGGGTGATTCTGTTTATATTTCTCAGGGAAGCTTGTAGATAAAGAAAGTCAGGCTGAAGATAAAAGTCTTGTTTTATTAGATGCAAGAAATCTGTATGAGACGAGAATTGGGAAGTTTGACATGCCAAATGTGGACACTTTGGATCCTAGAATCAGACAATATAGCGATCTGCCATCCTGGATAGATGATAATTCTGAACAATTGCGAGGAAAGAATGTCCTGATGTAAGTGCTTGTTCCAAAATTGGCTTTTTATGGGTGTTTTCTTGAACTTCACTTTCTGTTTTCCATCTAATTTGGAAAATCATGTTATCAAGGTTGAAAGTTGGTGCAGTGATGGCTTCAAACGCTCATTTTTCCACTCTAATCTTAGCATGTTATGTTTGGGTGCTGTGTAGGTATTGTACTGGAGGAATCAGGTGTGAGATGGCATCGGCCTATATTAAGTCAAAAGGTGCTGGATTTGAGAATGTATTTCAGGTAAGCTCTGGATCCAGCAGAAGCTAGTAGTGCTATGCTTACCTCGACCATAAGATCCTGAGGAAGCTAGGTCCTGATTGCTGATCGCTATACTGATATATTTTGCAATGCTGGCTTTGTTGCAGTTGTATGGTGGGATACAGCGTTATTTAGAACAATTTCCAGATGGTGGTTTTTTCAAAGGAAAGAATTTTGTTTTTGATCACCGGTATGATTGCTCGGTGTAATTACAACTCCATTGATTTTAAAGTTTTTACCTTATCCTTTGGTGATTGCATAACATTATAACTTTCTGGTGTTCCATAAAAGAAAACAAGCAAAGAAAAAGAAGTGTCATTTTTACCCAGTAATTTTGTATTGTGGCTGTAGGATTTCTGTTGGGAGCTCAGATACAAATATCTTGGGAACCTGCCTTCTCTGTGGCTTATCCTTTGACGATTACTCTTCACGATGTAGATGCTCATATTGCAGAATGCTAGTATTGGTCTGTGATGGTTGCCGGGTAAGTTCTGATGAATAGAGTCCTTCTACCGTTGAATGTTAATATTTCTGACTATTTAAGCATGTCTATCATACTTTAGCTAGCTCCATCTTGTCCAGTGAATAATCTAAGAACCTTAACCAATGCTTCTCAATTTTTTTCTAAAGTGAAACTTAATACAATAGCTTTTCAGATTTTCATTTTCCCTTGTAAAAACAATCATTGCCTAATTAATTGTATTTTGATGAAATGTTTGTTGGGTCTTATTTGTTATTTTTTGTGGGTGGACAGGAGGAGGAAGCTGTTTATGTTTGTGAGCTGTGCCAAAAACATGGAAAGGTAGTTGAGTCAAATGTTGCTGAAAATGGTGAACAGCAAGATATATTGCCTCAAGTTCAGCTCAAAACCATTTCCTCAGATACTATCCTCTCGCCTCAACTTCACGGGGGACAGGGTAAGGTCTGTCTCCTTATCACTTGGATACTTTTGGTTCCATGTTTAACAAGATAACATGTAGTACGATGGTGTTTATCTTGGCTAATAGTGAACATCTGTCATCGTTTTCTTCCCCTGTCACATCGTACATTTTGTTTTCTTCCAAGAACTTCTCAGTCTTAATGTAATTGTTCATCCAATTAAACAGGTGCTAGGCCTCCAAGAACGCTAAGAATCTTGTGCTTACATGGGTTTCGGCAGAATGCATCTGGTTTTAAAGGAAGAACTGCCTCATTAGCCAAGAAACTTAAAAACATTGCTGAGCTTGTCTTTGTTGACGCACCTCATGAGTTGCCTTTCATCTACCATCCATGTGTCTCAGAACTAGAGTGCAGTGATGAATCATCATTTTCATCACAACAAATTCTTCCCCCGACAGAAACTTGCAGGGGAAAGTTTGCGTGGTTGATAGCACCTGATTCCAAAGGAAGGAGTGCAACTGATTGGGAAAAGGCAGATAGTCCATTTGATCCCCTCCAGTACCTGCAGCAAACTGAAGGTTTTGATGTATCATTATCGTATTTAAAGACAATATTCTCTCGGGATGGGCCATTTGATGGAATCCTGGGATTTTCACAAGGAGCAGCGATGGCTGCTTTACTTTGTGCACAAAAAGGGAGGCTTAAAGGTGACATAGATTTCAGATTTGCAATTTTGTGTTCTGGGTTCGCTCTTCCATTTGTGGAGATTGAGAGTGGATCGATTAACTGCCCCTCTCTCCATATATTCGGTTGTGTTCCAGGCAAGGACAGGCAGATTGCAAACAAAACAAGCAGAGAACTTTCTTCATTATTTGAAGATGGTTGCTCAGTTATTATTGAGCATGATTGTGGCCACATCATTCCTACTCGGACTCCATACATCGATGAAATCAAAGGCTTTCTTCAACGCTTTCTGTAATGCGATTAGAAACCCTTTTTTAACCAATATTGTTGCTTTAAGATGGCTTTTCTGCTATATTACCTGATCCGTACTTGCTTTGTACTCATTACACCGTTTTTCTACAATCAATGTTGGCATGATATGAAGATCCAAATTCTGCATTCAATTACTTGTATTATAGACTAGAAACTGGCTGTTCTGGGAAGAAAGCATTTTATGATATGTGGTTTTTTTCTCAAGCTACCGCGTGTGCGCCTCAGCTCATGCATGTTTAGTATTTTTTTGAAAGTTTTTTTTTTTTTCTCTTGAAAATACATTAAAATATATTCTTTTAAAAGTTTTGATGTTGATATATTCTCAAAGTCGATTAAAGCCCTCCACTGAAAATTTAGGATTTGTACTTGGAAAAAAAGAAGAGGAAAACAATCACTCCTCTCTCATGGAAGACCAGACAACGAACACACAGGTTCTTCAGAATGATAACTGAGAAACACCAAATTCTAAATTTAGATTTTTTGGAATAAAAGCTTTCAGCTTGTATTCTCAAGCATTTTGATTCTTAAGTACTTCAGCCAAATGAGCCAAACAACAAAGCCTATGGTTTGTAAAAGCATTTCTCAGGAAGAGATTTACAGTCTCATACTCGAAACAAACAAGTAGGAAGCTTTGCCGACCTGGTGTCAGCACTCGGCAAATACACAACTCTAAGCGCTGGCTAGTTCATCATTCAACAATGAAGTTTCTCAGTCACTTCACCAGGCCCAAAACCACGTAACCTCATCAGATGGCCTCAAATTCTATTGTTAACAGAAAAGATAAGCATTTAACTAGCGTGAGAATTAGGTGGATTAGTCATCTCCTTTATATACTTGTATATATGATGCAATATATATATATATCAGTACAGTTTATACCCTTTCTGATCAGTTGCTTAAAAAAGGAGATGTTACTTTGAGGTCGGAGCTTCACCACCTAGCCATGGGGATGCTAGAAAGGTTTATGGGGATGCTCCATGGCTGCAACTATTTGGGTTGGTAGCTCGTCTGTTCATGAACGTTGAAAGAAGCTTCAGACTCGTGTTTTCTCTCCTTTCTTAACTCATCATGCAAGCAACCCCATCGTCTGAATTCATGAAATCACTTTGTTTTTCTATATGCTGTCTTGTTGAAGAATGCTTAATTAGTAAGAAAAAGAAATACAAAAAATCCCATTCCATCACTTGATCAGTGAAGTCTACAAAAAGTCATGTTGAAAAAACCGCCACCAGCCATCTGAGTTTCTAATTAAAATAAATAAAATACTGATACGTCAATATCATATAAAAAGATAATCTTCTTAAGAAACACAGACACAGTCGCGTTACAGGACAATCCCGCCTCTTTTTTTTACGGTCAGATAGTTACTTCCCTTCTGGCGAAAGCCATTAGGAAGGACACGTCATGCAAGAAGTCTGCAGCTTGCAGAGTACGTGTTTGGCTAAGCGTCTCATCACCACTTTTGTCCAAATTTATTTTTATTTTCACTTCATAATTCATACAGACAATCCCTTGAATTTTACTAATAGGGTGTATGGGATTGTGGTGCAACCTCGGTTGCAAAAAAATCACTCATTTTTGGTTAATGTAAAAAGCAGGATACATGGGTCCACTGAAAAAATAGCATGTAACTCCGGCGTAGCTGCTTGCATTTTGCTTTTCGATAATGAGATGGAGCCGGGGCCGGGGGCTGCTGGGGGTGGGGGTTTATAAATAATGTAATTTAATATTAAAATATATTTTAAATTAATTAAAATAATTTAAAAATTAATTAAAATATAAATAATGTTCACATATATATATATATATGTTTATTAATATAAAAAATATATTTTAAAATAATTAAAATAATCTAAAAATTAATTAAAATATAAATAATGTTTACATATATATGTTTATTAATATAAAAAATATATTTTAAATTAATTTAAATAATCTAAAAATTAATTAAAATATAAATAATGTTTCCATATATATGTTTATTAATATATAAAATATATTTTTAATATTAAAATAATCTAAAAATTAATTAAAATATAAATAAATATATTAGAAGTAGATCACAATATAATTTTTGTCTCGCAATCCTAATTTTATTTCAGATGATATTTTACCATATATTGTTCTGGGATCGCAGAGGCCTTCATATATGGATTTAGTTCGTAATGAAATTACAAATAGTTTAATAAGAAAATAAAAATAAATATTTAATTTACTTGAATTATTAATTATATTTTATTATTATAATTATTAAATATTTAAAAAATAATATGTACATAAATGGCTAGGGTCATGTTAACAGCAAGACCTTTATATGTACAGAAACAGATGCTTATCCTTTCTTTTTCCCCTCGATGTGATAGATGATGCCATGCTTATTTGTTGCGGGCGACACTTACCAGACGACAAACTAAAAAAAAGGTCAACGTCCATTCCTGTTCATCCTGGAACATATTTAGCGGGGGGCCAAACTGTGTTGCATTACCCGTCATCACGATAATTTTAAAATTTCAGTTTTGAAAGAATAGATATATAAGAAAAATGTCTACTTTAATGAATTATTATTTAATATTTTTGTCACTAGAAATCCTAGCTAATAATAGAAACTCTATAGTACGAGATTAGTCATGTAAAAGAGAAAATGTGATCACTCCTTAAACATCACACTTGAGATAGGTTGCATTACAAGTTTTGTTTTGAATTGTCAAAAATTGTTGTTTATATATTATCAATGGTCTTACTAGTTTTTAAACGATATGATATAATGATAAAGAGTTTGTGATCTGCATAGCAAATCTTAAATATGAGTCAGGATATACATCTCTTTTAAAAACATAAGACAATTAGAGTTTTAATCGCTCAACTAAACCCATAAAGTATATTTTTCGGGTTCCTTGCATAAAAACAGCATTTAATTTTTTGTTTTTGTCTCTCTCTCTCTCTTTTTCCTGTGTACAGGATAGTAAATAAAAGAAAGAAAAGAAAACCTTAGCATGCTGTAGGCTTTGGCCAACGCATTCACGCTGCCTGGTGTTCGGCAAGCCTAAGGCCAGCGTGAATTAATTGACGCTGGTTTGTGTTCGGCAGGGAATTAATTCACTTGGCCAGCGTCAATTAATTCACGCTGCCTTTTTTTATTTATCGAGAATTACCGGTGACCAAACTAGTTCGGGATTACAATAATAAATAAATAAATAAATAAATAAATAAATAAATAAATAAATAAATAAATAAAAATGACTTACTTGATGCTGGTGTATTATAGCTAAAATTAATTTTTTTATAGAAATTTTGCTGTTTAATTTAATGATTTTTTTTCTTGTATTTCTAAATATATTTTTTTTGCTCAAATTTTGCTGTAGGCTTCTGGATTATTCATTTTATGAAGTAATCTCCAGTGAATGGCTAGGGTCATGTTCACAGCAATACTTTTTAAGTTTTTTTAGATATACTAAGGTTTGCATTTACAATGCAACCAAGTCCCGATCTCTCCTCTTATCATTGAGTGCTTTGTGATAGAGGATGAACAGATAGAATATAGAAGAAGCACAGATAAAAAAATCAAAACAAGTGGAGATTAGATAGTGTGGTTGGAGTTTTTTTTTAAAGTGTTTTTTGTTTAGAAATGCATCAAATTAATATTTTTTTATTTATTTTTTAAAAATCATTTTTGATATATGAAAACAATATAAAAATACTAAGAAATTTTAATTTAAAATAAAAATTAATTCTTTTTAAGCAACTGTCCCATCATAAATAAATTTCTGTTGCAAGAACAAGAAGCCATTATGAAATTTCATACAAGGTGGTTGCTACTTCTTTATGTTCTTGTCCAACCTTGTAGCTGCTGTCATTTTTCTTGCTTTAATCATGAAGCCGCAAACGGAGGGGACAATTTAGGATCAATCATGATGTGATTTTCTTGACCATGTAGTCGATTGCTTCATGCATGAAACCCCTCGATCATGTTCAGTGGATTGGACATTTTAGGAATGTCGTTTCCTACAACGTGTTGGATACTAAAATAAATTGCGGTGGCGGATTTCACATGATTTGTGACAATTGATTCAACTAATTGTTTTGCTAAAAAACATAGGGGATTGCTAGCAATTTACTCTAAAATCAAGATTATCTATACATAAGATAGGTTTATATGTCTTCAATAGACGTGATGTGATGACAAAAAATTTGTGTCTGCACAACAAATCTCAAGTTCAAGTCAGGATATATATCTATTGTAAAAACATAGAACAACCGAGACTTTATTTGCTCACCAAAACCCATAAAATATATTTTTCAAGAAATAAAATTTCCTCGCATTTAAAAATAAAGATAGCTTTCGTATGTGTTAAGATCATTTTACCTTTTCATTTACAGAGGACCCTTATGGACAACTTCTATTTCACGCAATTATTTTTGAAACATCGCTTTAAAATTCGTGTGTAACCTTATAATCTATTAATACAAGATCTGATTTTAAATAAAATTAGGTGAGAATTAACATAATCAAACTTCATTCAGACGGACTAAACTATTGACATGAGATTTGGGCATGTTCATGAGATAGCTTGGAATTACAAGTAATGGATTGACATAATCTTCATGTTCTTACAAGGAAACACCCCCGGTGGCTCCCAACGCCATACCAATGGTGAATTGATTTCAATTCACTTTGCACGCCATTGACAATAAATAAGTTCCCTCCCACACAACTGTAATGCAAATTTTACTTTTATCGGCAACTTCCTCCTACCCACCGTTTCTCCTTTAATTTTGCCATCAATTCTTCAACTGCCTCATAAATGCAATGTTGATGGATTTGGCCCAAGAAACGACCATACCACCATTCATTTAATTCAAATGAATGGCGACGCGAGCAATCTAATTTAAGCTTCTTAAAAGATCAAAACCTCCGTATAAAATATTTGATTTTTATTGTTTTTTAAAGATATTTGTTTTTTTTCTTAAAAAAAACTCACGTCAATCTTCTTAGATTGAAAAGAATTACTCCAACAAGGAACCTCACCATCCCTTTCATTCACAAACACATTCTATTCTACAACCTCTTTCGACCATGATTGTCCAACAACACAATAAACACAACACAATGAATTATCAGACTCTAATACCAATTAATGCAGGGAAGAGTGATGAATAATAAAGTTTTTTTTATAAATCAAATAGTATTGACTAGAAAAAACATTCTCCTCAAATAGAAAAAAAACTAAATATAATAATATAGAATAGAAAATAAAATTAACTAAGAAAACCATCTAGTAAATGTAGCTAGGAAATCACTGAGCTTGAGAAAAAAAACCAAGAAAAACTAGAATAAAAAACTAAATTAACTAAAAAAAAATCTAGTAAAGGTAGCTAAGAAATAACCAATAAAAATATACAGGACTGAGAAACTATTGACCTTGAAAATGACTCGGCCACATCTGGGCCACACCCAGAATGGTGTTTTGGAAAATATTTGAGCAGCCAAGGGTAAGTGTCAAACTTGGATGCTATATTAAGGCAATCACTTTCCATGGCTTTCCCACACTTCACACATCCCTCACAAGGTAAGCTCCAGAAGAAGTAAAAGCAACAGAAACAAGTTTTCGAGGAAAATGTCTCTCGTCACAGAAGAAATCAAAGCCAAAGCTGAGGTCTACTATGGAGATGAGATGGGAAAAGAGAAATCTCAAGAACTGCTCAGAGAAGTAGGGTTGCCAAATGGTCTTCTGCCCTTGCATGACATTATAGAGTGCGGGATTGTGAGGGAGACAGGGTTTGTCTGGCTCAAGCAGAAGAAGAGCATGACCCACAAGTTCGAGAAGATTGGCAAGCTTGCCTCGTATGGAACTGAAGTCACAGCTTATGTCGAGAAACACAAGATCAAGAAGCTGACTGGTGTGAAGACCAAAGAGCTTCTTCTCTGGGTCAAACTGAGTGATATCTATTTGGATGATCCACCAACTGGAAAGATCACTTTCCAGACTCCTACTGGGCTCTACAGGACTTTCCCTGAGGCAGCTTTCGTGGTTGAAGAAAAAGGTAAAGCGGCGGCGGCGGCGGCGGCGGCAAAGGATGATGTCAAGGGAGTGAATGGAGCCGTGGAGGTGAAGGAGGCTTAAGGCTCTCAGTCTTCGGTGATGAAGAGGCCTTCATCTGCTCTGTTTGATTTGACTATGTATTACTTCTTGCTAGTGTTTTCTGGTAATAAAGTGCGTTAGAGTTTTCATTTTTCAACCATGCTATGGTCAAGATCTCAGCTTATCATGACGAGAAAAGGTGAAATGAATTAAATTATGCTTGAAATGTGATCATGGGTGAACATTGTTCTGTGGTTCTTTCAGAATTCTGAAAGGAAGATAATTATGAATTTTTTTCTTGTCATTTTGCCTATTATTATTCGTCTGTGCATCGAAGGGATCTCACTTTTTTTTTTTGTCTTTTATGAGCTGCATCATTTTCAATCCCGAGCCCCTGTATATGGTTACTTAAACTAAATAACTTGTTTGACACGTTTTTTAAAAGTAATTTTGAAATTCTTTCAATAATTATGGTGTTCTTGGTTGGCCAATGAAGATTTTGACTTATAACAGATCCCAGTAGTATCATTTGATATCGTCTATGTTTGTCCAATCATGGAATGAACATCACGAAAAGATATTCATCACAATTGCTGATAAAAATCCAAGCTGAGGGACAAGTTTTTTCCAGCACATGGATACTAATGCAGGAGATTTTTTTTAAATAAAATTAGTTAATTTTATTTTTCTATTTTCTAGTTTTTTTTTTTATTTCTATTTGAAGGAATTAGTTTTTCTATTTTATCTTTCTCATTCAACATTACTTGTTTTCTAGTTTTTTTTAGGCCAAGGAAGATATAGATGAATAAAATTAAAATTAAATATCACGAGAGTATTATCCAGAAGCTCCTGTCTACTTGACTAGCAGTTGAAGTATAGCCCTAAGTCCCGTCCATGGCCAGGACCGTAAAAAAAGGAGGGGGGCCATGATACATACACATTGCACTTGGGGACTTGGCCTGACGGTCCTTTTTCCGATTCCTGGGTTCGAGCCACCCCTCTATGCATAATTATCACCCCGCCGTGTTTTATATGTCCATTGAGCTTGCAGGATATTTAATGGATCTGAAGATTAGTTGAGATACACGTAAACTGACCCGGATAACCCGGTTACTAAAAAAAAAGCTGCCAAATTCTGGTCACTGATTTCGATGGAGCATGTAAAGATTGCAAATTGCAAAACGATATTAAAGAACCACAAGCCAGCACCAGTAACCAGAAAACTCCCTAGAGCTCTACAGGGCGAAAGAAACTTCAAATGGCATGAACATGCAGTTGTTTTATGTTTGATGAGATCAGTTTAAGGTTGCACTAGAAAGGTTTCATGTATAATGGACTAGATATCTTTGAAAATGAATAGAGCCAGATTATCAGTACTGTAATTCAGCCGCAGAATCTACAACCCTTGTCGACAAGAAACCTCAAGATATTCTACTACTCCTTCCATAGGCCAGGAAATGGAGATTGGCTCGAATTACAGAGATATATACAGCAATATGGCAGGTTCACTCACAAAGCTCTACTACTTTCTCCAGCGATCACAGCTTTAAAGCCTATGAAAATGTATAAGAGGTAACAAGCATATGTTATTATCTATAGCAGCAATAGAAACATCAGACTTCCCAAGATCATCTAATCCTCTCTAGTGCATGTGTGAGGTGTTCGTATTGTGGGAGGGAGTAAACATTTCAAAGAATCAGACTAGAATTGAAGTTTGAGTCATACCTTCGATGGAGTCACCCATTTACCATTGATCCAGTCCTGATGTGGCCTCAAGTCAGAGTGCTGAAATTCTAATTCCTCATTGGAATCCTTGAAGAAGACTAGATACTTTGGGAAAGTATTAACCCTAGAAACTACACCCACCCACCAGGCATCATTGAACAGAGCATCAACTTCTTCCAGCTTCTTGAATCGATCAATCATTATAGTTTGTGGAGGACGAGGCCTAATGTGCACAGTGCCAATCTCTTCCCTCAGAAAATCACTGTCATCTTCAGTTCTCAAGGCTTGGTACTCAATAAGGTACTTGTCCTTGCCCACTGGCTCAACAATAGTTGCAGCAAACCAAGCACCTTTAAGACCATCTTCGTCACTACTAACCTCAACTAGCATTCCCTTGCTAAACTTCGCATCTTTTGGTGATTCAATAGGCTTCACTTGTGTAGTATCGGGCACTTTCTGCAATTGAAGTTGATAAAGGTAAATTGCAGAACATACCAGGAAAAAGACAAAACACACAGACTGAATGATTGTTGAATACAGAATAGCAACTGAATGAAGCCAATCAAACCACATTACTACACAGAAGGATGTTCCATAAAATTTTCTATCCATTGAAAAATAGGCATTCATTGTATATCCATGCCATAGAAATAGAACATAACAATCAGGCACTACATGCGCCAAAGGAAAATGCTTCAAGCTTCCCAATTATACATTTACAATTATCATCGTAAGCTAACTTCCATATGTCCAGATAATACAGCTTTATCGAATCAAAATACCAATCATCAACAAAAGTCAAAGGAATAACACAGTGGCAGCAACACAAATAAGAATTGAAGTTTCTCTTTCAATTCTGCAAGCATCTGTTTTAGCTTCCTTATCCAGGATAGTCTACCAAAGAAGTTCAATTACTTAGGATAGTGTTGAGAAAACAGCATTGTATCAGACATTGCTCTAACACTTGAAAAAGCTGGAAATATTTCTCCTTTTGACCAAAATATAACTAAGTTAATGAAACCAAGCACAGCATATCCAGTGATTGCTCATTCTATAAGTATTTCCACTTATTTTATGTACTTACACACACACACACACACACGTGTACCAGAAAGTGTACCCGAATGGACATTATCAAATCCAGAAGAGCTTTCTTCCTCTGCATTGCCACCTTTGGGCCTATGCATGTTTATTACTGCAAAAACAAGCCTTCAATACCTATACATCCAGGATACTCATTCCTCATTCAACACTTCCAAATGATACAAGTGTAAATATCTTAGCAGAGCAACAAGGAATGACCACCCACATTCATACAAAACTTCAGGCTGTACTGTGCAAATGTTTTTAAGAAAAAAATATCCTTCTCACTTATTTAAGTATTTTGCAACTTAATGAATTTCCAACACTAACAACAATGTATATCTTTCGAAAGGGTAAAAGAGAATCCTTCTCCCAATCCTGCCGCGCTGCCTTCACAAGGGGCATAAGATAGCTACCATATAACGACAGCACCTTTATCAAAAACCAAAAACATACATCTCATCTTACACATCCCTGCATCCTCTTTTGAAAGAACCAAACATACCAACTATGAAAGTGAGATTTCGCATAGAAACACATTAACCAAAATTAACATCGTAAAAATAAGATAATCCTACAAAATCTAAACAATTAAACAAAATTTACATAAAGAGAACAACTTTGTCAAAAACAAAACCCACCTTGTTAACCCTCCTCTTCACCTCTTTCTCCTCTTCTTCAACGAGTTTCCTCTTATTTCTAGAACCCTGCTTTAAAAAAAAATCAAGAGAAAAAATAATCACAAATTCAGAATCCAACCCAAAACAAAAACCAAACAAACTAACCAAAATTAAGACAATAAAACTAAAAACATTATCCTAGATTGACCTAATAACAACAAATCTATCAAAAGACAACAACATTAACCATAGAGCAATAAATTATCAACACAAAACAGAACACATCAACAAAGTTTAACATAAAAACAACTTATATATAAAAAACACCTCATTTTCCTTCTCTTTCACCTCCTCTTTCTTCTCCTCTTCCTCTCCTTCCAACGTTGGTTTCCACGCCCCATTAATCCACTCCCTATGCAGCCTCAAATTCTCCTCACTAAACTCAATCTGCTCTTTGGTACTCCTAAAAAACACAGCAAACTTCCCATCGTCATTCACCTCAGTTATCACACCTTCCCACCACCCATCATTATGAAAAGCATCAACTTCTTCACTAAACTTGAACTCCCTCTTCTTCTCTCTTGGGGCTATTGGCCTTATTTGGAACTCATTGACTGTTTCCTGCAAGGGTTTCGTCCCTTCTTCATCTTCAAACAGCTTGTCATACTCAACAACGAATTTTGAGGTTCTTGTTGCCTTCACTACTGTTCCTGTGTAGAAGGAGCCTCTGAATCCATCCTCTTCTGACATGATTTCTACTTTTGAGCCTGGTTTGAAATGCGGGTTTTGGTTGGATTTTGATTTGGGCGTGGATTTTGGCGGCATTTTTGTGGTTTGTTAGGCTTAGGGTATGTTCCAGATTTAGTGTTTTGGGGGATTTTGGCGCCCTAGAGAGGGAGGGAGGAAGGAGGGGATTCGGCTGGAGTTAATTGGAAATGAGGGAAGGAAGGAAAAGTTTAGGGGTGGAGAATATAAAAAGGGGTAAGATAATGGGCCAATTGAGAAATTTTGGGAAGATGTCTGATAAAATAAAAGTGCATTTATTAATTTATTTTCTTCCTCGAAAATAAATGGTATTTTTAAACTAGTTTACATATTTATTAAAATTAATTCTTTTTTAGAATTATTTTAAGAGATTGTTCTATATATTACTCTACTGCGTTTTAAGAAATTCAATATTTTTTATTGAAGTTATTTTAAATCATTAATTCATAAAGTTAAGGAAAGAAATATTTTCTAAATTAGTTTTTTAAAATTATTTAATTAGTTAAAAAATATATATATTCCAAACTTGATATTATTAAGAAATAGATGCTATTTCATCAACTATTAAATAATATATATTATTTATAAGTACTCATAAAATCTAGTGATGCCGAATTTTATAATTAGAATAAAATAAAAAACATAAACATGTGATCATGTTTTAAACTCTTGACAGGCTGACTTGGAACTTGACTAACCTGTTAAAAGTCTAAGTTGACTTAATGACCTTAGAAAACTTGTCCAATAGTTCATTAACTCCTTTTTTTTATATTAAAATAATATCGTTTTGATTTTTTTAATTTTTTTTTTTAATTGATCTATGACTAAGGTAAACCATGAAGAACAGACATATGAAGAGCTGAAAAACCAAAGCTTTTATATATAGCGACACTAACATTAGATCACATTCGTAGCTCAAACGGAAGTTAAAGGATCGCACGAGAAATGAAAGAGCAACAGGCACACGTCAAAAGTTACGGTTTCTAACATGGGATTGTAGATACAGAGATGATTCATTTTCCCAATTATAATATTATTTTGGCGGGGATGAAATGTAATATAAAATCTAAATAATGAGGATACAATTGTATTATAATTATATACTATAGGGACCTGTCACTGAGACATCAGAAGATAGAAACTATCATGTCAGCTGTTGTTTCATAGCTCAAAGACAGAACACAGAGTTCACTTTGTGCTTTGAGTTCCAGTTTTTGTTACTATGAAACTGCCCAGACTAAACTATCTTTCAAAACCCTTCAAGATTCCAACTTTCACTCTCAAACCAATCTTAACTCTCCCACTCTTAGAAACCCACTTGCAAAAATGTCAAAACATCAAGCAATTCAATCAAATCCTCTCGCAAATGATCCTTTCTGGCCTCTTCAAAGACAGTTTTGCAGCTAGTAGACTCCTTAAGTTCTCCACTGAATTACCATTCATTCACACCAACCAGTCTTATCAAATATTTTCACTCATTGAGAACCCAAATGGGTTCATTTGTAATACCATGATGAAGGGTTATATGCAAAGCAATAGCCCTTGTAAAGCTATATGGGTTTATAAGTTGATGCTTGAAAGCAATGTAGCAGCTGATAATTATACTTATCCAATATTGTTTCAGTCTTGTTCTGTTAGATTAGCTGAGTTTGATGGGAAATGTATTCAAGATCATGTTTTGAAGATGGGATTTGATTCCGATGTTTATATACAGAACACTTTGATTAATATGTATTCTGTTTGTGGGAATTTAGGTGATGCACGTAAGGTGTTTGATGGTAGTTCTGTTTTGGACTTGGTTTCGTGGAATTCGATCTTGGCAGGGTATGTTTTGGTAGGGAACGTGGAGGAAGCTAAGGATGTGTATGATAGGATGCCTGAAAGGAATGTAATTGCTTCGAATTCGATGATTGTTTTGTTTAGTAAGAAAGGTAATGTTGAAGAGGCCTGCAAATTGTTTAATGAAATGAAGCAGAAGGATTTAGTATCGTGGAGTGCATTGATTTCATGCTATGAGCAGAATGAGATGTACGGGGAGGCTTTAATTTTGTTCAAGGAAATGAATGCTAGTGGAATTATGGTGGATGAGGTTGTGGTGCTTAGTGTTCTTTCGGCGTGTTCTCGCTTGTTGGTGGTTATGACAGGGAAGTTGGTACATGGTTTGGTTGTGAAAGTTGGGATTGAGACTTATGTTAACCTTCAAAATGCGTTGATACACATGTATTCAAGTTGTGAAGAAGTGGGTACTGCTCAAAAGTTGTTTAGTGAGAGTTGTTGGTTGGACCAAATATCATGGAATTCTATGATCTCTGGCTACGTGAAATGTGGGGAATTTGAAAAGGCGAGGGCTTTATTCGATTCAATGCCCGAGAAAGATAATGTATCATGGAGTGCAATGATATCAGGTTATGCTCAACAGGACAAATTTACCGAGACTTTAGTGCTGTTCCAGGAAATGCAGATTGAAGGAACAAAGCCAGATGAGACGATTTTGGTTAGTGTGATCTCAGCTTGTACGCACCTGGCTGCTCTTGACCAAGGCAAGTGGATTCATGCTTATATAAGGAAGAACGGCCTAAAGATTAATATCATTTTGGGTACAACTCTTATAAACATGTATATGAAATTAGGGTGTGTTGAAGATGCTTTGGAGGTTTTCAGAGGGTTGGAGGAGAAGGGGGTGTCTACTTGGAACGCTCTCATTCTTGGTTTGGCAATGAATGGGTTAGTGGACAAGTCACTCGAAACATTTTCAGAGATGAAGAAACATGGTGTAACACCTAATGAGATAACCTTTGTAGCAGTACTTGGGGCTTGCAGACACATGGGCTTAGTTGATGAGGGACACCGGCATTTTAATTCCATGATTCAGGAGCACAAGATTGGGCCCAACATCAAGCATTATGGATGCATGGTCGATCTTCTAGGACGTGCAGGTATGCTAAAAGAAGCAGAGGAACTCATTAAGAGTATGCCAATGGCACCAGATGTTTCCACTTGGGGTGCCTTGCTTGGAGCTTGTAAGAAATACGGTGACAATGAAACTGGGGAGAGGATAGGAAGAAAGCTTGTAGAACTTCATCCTGACCATGATGGGTTCAATGTGTTGCTTTCAAACATATATGCTTCAAAGGGCAATTGGGTTGATGTTCTTGAAGTTCGGGGAACGATGAGGCAACATGGGGTGGTGAAGACCCCAGGTTGTAGCATGATTGAAGTTCATGGTAGAGTTCATGAGTTCCTCGCCGGAGATAAGACACACCCTCAGAATGAAGATATTGAACATATGCTAGATGAAATGGCTAAGAAATTAAAGTTGGAAGGTTATGCACCAGATACACGTGAGGTTTCCCTTGATATTGATGAAGAAGAAAAGGAAACTACTCTGTTTAGACACAGTGAGAAGCTTGCAATTGCCTTTGGGCTTATTGCCATTGATCCACCAACACCAATAAGGATAGTGAAGAATTTGCGAATATGCAATGATTGTCACACTGCAGCAAAGTTGATCTCTAAAGCTTTTAATCGTGAAATTGTGGTGAGGGATCGGCATCTCTTCCACCACTTCAAGCAGGGTTCTTGTTCATGCATGGACTATTGGTAGAAAAAAATATACAAGTAGACAAATTTCTGTGTTTTTTCATGTGGAGCTTGTCCAGTCCGACCATGGTAGAAATGTATTTTTTTCACCGGTTGCTGCCTGGTTAAAAGACCTCTGGCCGGGTACTGTTGAAATGAAATAGTAACCATGCCTTGCAAAAAGTTTTAACCCACAATGGCTGGTTAAATTTTCCAACTGGTTAGTTGATTTGTTTTGCATTTTTGTTTGAATTGTGGCTTGTATTATGTTTATTCTCACAATGACATTCTGGATTTGCTTTTTTCAATTGATGGCGGCAGAACACGAGTATAAAAAGAGAATGCCTTTGAATCCCAATAGAAGAATGTAAGATGTCTTTCTTTTCTGTTTTTTTATTTTTTAAATCTGTTTGAATTTCTTAAGGATCTGATTTACTTTTGTTTTACAAAGCAGAGCAGAGAATGAGCATTAGACCGAGTAATTTTTTTTACATGATTTTCCCATTTCCACTGGTGCTTTAAATTTCTCTCACTTAATTTAATTCATTCTGTTATAGGAATATGAACATCCTGTTAATGTCTTTCCCTTGCTCACGATGACCATTGTGAATTTTCAGTCTTACATCCTAGGAAGTTTGATGAATGAAGTAGCTGTTTGCAACTGAGAAACATGCCATGACTAGGTAAATGTGCTGATCTCTGAATTTGTTACCAAATTGATGGTGTTTTTGACATGCATGCTGGAAATCTTTTCTTGATATATATATATATGTGTGTGTGTGTGTGTGTGTGTGTGTGTATTGGTTTCTCAGTGTCTTTTGCATGAAGCTAATTCATTGGAATCTGGATCTGATCATTTCTGGGTTGACCATGGAATAATTCTGCATGATTTCCTTTTATCCATTGTTTAATGAATTCTTTTGATTGAGATTTGATCTTGGTTTCAAAGCAATTATGGACAACATCTGATGCAGCCGAGATCCTTATTGTAACAAAAGATTAATCAACAATAACACTATATCAGTCCTTGAGTTACTATCTGCAATCTCGTCAATGCAGAGTTACACTGTAGATGGTCACCACCGAACAGGAATCTGGGCTCTACATGAAATCCTTGCAATCTGTGATAGAAGTGTGTATCATTTGCCTGCAGACCTTTTCACACTGCAGAAAATAAAATTCATTTCTTCATGTATGTTGATTAATGACTTTAATGTTTCCTAGTAAGAAGAAAATGAAGCATCTTTTTGTTTGTATGATATCCAAACTTGCAGGGACAGCAATTTAAATATGAGAGGGATGCTGGGGGAGAGGATGTACGAGAGGGAGATCTGGCAGAGAGAGATGGAGAGGTGTGGAGGCTTTGTTAACAAGATTTCTCGATAACCCTGGATATCATTAGATGCATATCTACTGGTGCTGATCCTTGTCTCCCTCTCTTTAATCTCATATATCATATAATCTCTGTGCTGCAAATGTGCAGTGAAGACTGGATCCTTAAAGATATAAGAAAGAGAAACTGATGTGTTGACTAATTTTTGCTCAAATTGGCTAAAAAACTGGATATTCAGCAACTGTGGGAGTTTCCTCCGCTTAGTTTGTGAGTCCACATTCAAGCTGGTTACATGTAAATATGGTATCATTTCTCACTTCAAATCAGTGCCATCTTCTTGGTCTTGTATAAAGCAATCAAGTTCAGGCACATATCCAGCCTCTTTCATATGCCTTGCAGGTAATTCCAAAACTTCGTAAACCCACTCTATTTGAGAACGCATCTTATTTCCAACAAAACTGCAAACCTGGTTTCGTACCTCAATCCAACTCCTACCAGCCTCTTTTTTAGAGCCTGCTCTCTTCATCAGCTTTCTCATTCTTTCAGCTTCTCCCCATTTGCCTTCTGCAGCATAGATATTTGACAGCATCACATAACTCTCAACCATATTTGGTGCCTGTTTGGGACGGCGTTTGAAACACCGTTTTCAAAAAATTCAATTTTTTTTTCATTTTAAATGAATATATTTTGGTGTTTTTAGATCATTTTGATGTGCTGATGTCAAAAATAATTTAAAAAAAATAAAAAAAATATCATTTTGATGTATTTCGGCACGAAAAGCATTTCGAAAAGCTACCGCAACCGCTCTCCCAAACAGGCCCTTGGTTTCAATGCCAATGCCTTCTTAGCTGCCAACTTGCCCACCTTTGAAAGGTTATGTGCCTTGCAAGCACCAAGCAGAGCACCCCAAACAGACTCATCAGCCATAAATGGCATGCTTCTGATTAGTTGATAGGCCTCCTCAACTCTTCCAGCTCTGCCTAGCAAACCTACAACACACCCATAAATCTCCTGATTTGGCTTGATGTGATAATCATCCAGCATACAGTTGAAGTACCTCAAGCCTTGATCAACTAGCCCGGCATGATTACATGCATGTAGAACTGCCATAAACACTACCTGATCAGGTCTGATGCCTGACCTGACCATCTCATCAAACAACTCCACAGCCTCTTTACCAAATCCATGAGTCCCATATCCAATCATCATAGAAGTCCAGGAGACTAAATTTGTACAGGACATTTCACTGAAAATCTTTTGTGAATCATTTATATTGCCACACTTTGCGTACATATCAATCAAGGCATTAGCCAATTCCAGATTCCCATCAAGCCCTCTGCGAAAAATCCCTCCATGAACCTGCTGTCCACAATGCAAAGCTGCTACGTTTGCACATGCTGCTATAAGACTGGTGAAAGTGAAGCAATTTGGACTAAAACCTTCTGACTCCATTTGTGAAAATATAAAGAGAGGCTCTATCGAATCTGATCTTTCATACCCAGCTATTAGTGTATTCCATGTAATCAAATCTTTTTCACTCATCTCATTGAAGTACTCCTTTGCCTCGGATAAATAACTACACCTACAATACATATCAAGTATAGAATTCATGACAGGAAGATCGGACTCAAATCCATGTTTAATCACTGCCGTATGAATTTGTCGGCCAAGAATATTTGAGCCGACTGAAGCACAAGCTCTAACAGCAATCGAAATGCTATGTGGGTTCAATTCTGCTCCCTCCTGTTAGCCATGAAACCAACAAATTCACATTTTAGTACTATACATACGCGTAGTAAACAGTTCGTGAAAGTTAAGACTACTCAACAAACCAGGGCCATGGTGTGCTATATAGTGGTTAAAGTAGTGTTTTTGATACATTAAATCTTTCTGTGATTCTTGGAGTCTTTCCTTCATCCACTTACCAGTGACATTTCCCGGAAGATTTGAACTGCGCGGCTCCCATTACCTCTGTGAGTGTAACCAGCAATCAAGGTAGTCCAAGACACAACATTCTTCTCTTTAATATCGTGAAAAACAACACAAGCATCCCTCATAGTTACACCACAAGTAGAATACATATCCATGAGAGCATTATCTACATGAATAAACCCCTCCACAAACCTTCTTTTAATAGCCAATCCATGAACCAACCCCCCAGAAAAAAACACTGTTCATTCCTTTACAAGCCTTTAGAACACTTGATATTGTAAATGCATTTGGTGGGATATTGTTATCCTTTACCATATCAACAAAAACACTCCATGCTTGAGTGTATTCATTACAATATGTGTACCCTGAAATCATAGCAGTCCATACAACAACATCTCTCTCAGGCATTTCATCAAACAGGTTACGTGCTTGACTGATTAGGCCCTTTTCAAAATACGACTTCAAGAGGTCTGTGGCTAGAATGGAGGTACCCTTTGGCTTAAAAGTTGTGCTTGATTGGTACTTTGGTGTGTTTTGGGCCCACTGTAGGTAGTTCTTGATCATAGGTGGGAAAGGATGGGAGTTACTGGTAGATAGCAGTCTTTTTGTGATCATGTTCCAGTGTCCATGGTCATGGTCTGTATTTTTTGTTCATAGTTTAAAGCATGTAATAGAAAATGGTGGGAAGAAGGCTTTATATGGTATGGAAGGGGTACAGACTACAGAGTGGGGATGTCTACTTTGAGATCACAAAGACATGACGTGTGATGCATATAAATCTGTCATTTTGTCCCAGTTTCGCAAGACAAGCAGAGGATCTGTAGTTATCTTTTTGCTGGCCCTAAAGACAGCCTTAAACATACAAAGTTTTTGCCGCAAACAGTTTAACTCTTGATTTTTAGATGATAATAGATATTCCTGGACCACCATATATATTAAATAAAACTAAAAACTAAATCTTTTTCTTTTTACTTTTCTTTTTAAAGGTATACTTTTGTATCAATCCAGTACTCAGTAAAATTTTAAAAAAATCATTTTGAATATTGATCTCAAGATTTAAACTTAAAATTTAGTTATAATATCTTGATTGATCAACAAAATTTCATGGTTATAAAGTATTGATGTATAGAGGTTTAACTGTACAGGAAAGAAAGTAAAGGTGAAATAGTTGCAGGAAAACCCGAGTTTGATACATTAAAAAAGTGTGTAAAGATCATTGTAATAATATACAAACTAGGCATGGCAATGGGAAGAATACAACAATGGAAAAATACAGCACGGTCAACTTAGCTAATTAATCGGCTCTTAACTTGATAATTAAACTGAGACTATGGTCTAGTCGTGTATGAAGATGCTGCTGCTAGTATAACTTCTTCCTTTTGTGGTTGAAAATCACTGTTTTATCAGTCTATCCTATTAGCATAGCTGTACAGTAACAGAAATTCTGCCTATGCATAATCCTACACGAGGATCGGAGACTTTGCGGCGCCTCGAGAACACCTCTTCCGGCCACTCTTTTTAAGCCCACAAACACAGAACTCAAGAAGCTCATAATCCTCATCCCAGAATAATAAGGACGCCCTCTGTGTGTTCTCCAAGAGAATTTTTGATGTTAGGAACCCTGCAACCGTCCATGTTTGATAGAGACGGGATTGCTTTCCGATAAACTTCCCAGTTCGGGTGTCATAATACTCTGGCCAATGGTCAACTTGAAGTCTCTTCTCAGCCAAAGCAATCGCCTTCTGAGCTAGTTCAACTCGATCCATCTTTATGCATGCCAAAGTGAACTGAAATCAAAATAGAAATGATTCAGGGGGCAGAGATCAGTTAAGTGATTCAAGGGGTGACATTTTGGATGTTTATTTTTGGGTTCCCAGTGACTCTTTTCTCGTCAGTATGACCAACCAGAAACCTTTAGAAACTAGATTCCATGTATCGCTTAAACCAGCAAAACTAGCAGGAACGCTTGTTGAGTATAAATCAGCATTGCATGAGTGTCTGCTGGTCCCAAATTAATTTTTTTAAGCCTCAGCAAACATAAATTTTGCAAACGAAGTCAAGCTTACCTGCCACAGAAGTGTTGGCCATGACCCACCATTATGATACGACCAAGGGCTACAATGCACAATCAGAAAAAAAATAATTTTTGGAGTTGATAGAAATTGTAAATTGAACAACAAAAGCACATGCACAGAGGCTCAAGTAAATTTTTTTGAAACTCACGTGTTCTTTGGGTCACTGCCAGTGATTATACGCCAATCTTCACACTCTAGAGCAGGGTAGCATATCTTAAGAGGCATATTTCCCACAAGGTCATCCCATTTGGCTTCAATCAGATTTAGAATAGCTTCATTATGTTTTGGAGTACCCAAAGATGAAACAACGGACCAAAGATTTCCAAGAGTGAAAAACCTAAAATCCATGTGAGCTGGCTGCAGATTGCCAATCATATAACCGCCTTCCTCAGGTATCCAGTCCATGAGCCATGATGGAATCTGTTCAGGATAAATATTGAATTTGTTGGTGGCTTCTGTAGAATACTCTTCTGTTTTATACCGGTATATCTCATTGATCTTGTTCATATCTACCCAATAGTATTCTCTAATGTGGAATGACAGAGCACTGAGTCTGTTGTTGATGGCCTTCACTAAATTCTTTGATCCATCATTTACAACTATCATCTCACGTGAGCATCGTAAAGCAGAGTAAAACAAGGCCTGCAGAAACAGACTACTAGTTGTGAGGTAAACCATAGATGCATAAACATGTAATCAAAGAACAAAGCTTGTACATATAGCAGGGTGATTACAGACTAACATTCTCTATACATGAAAAAAAAGCAGCATCAGAGAAATGGTTAAAAGTGCTTCGGAGAAATGAGAAGTATATAACAGACTAACAGCACCAGCAAATGGCAAGAGTTGAAGTTTTCATATCATTAAGCCTGCATACCTCACAGCTGCACTTTATAAAGCTTTAAATCATTACATTTGCGAAAAAGTCTGAAAGTTGCTCATAAACAAGACTCCATGTCCACATGTAACAATTAAAAGCAATGCAGGGATGCTTGGTTTAAAGTGCTTTGGAGAAATGAGAAATATATGACAGACTAATAGCACAATTAAAAGGCAAGAGTTGAGTTTTTCATATCATTAAGCCTGCATACCTCACAGCTGCACCTTACAAAGCTTTAAATCATTATATTTGCGAAAAAAGCATTTCATAAGCAAGACTCCATTTCCACATGTAACAATTAAAAGCAATGCGGGGATGCTAAGGTTATGGCACCTCCAAACTCGTATAGAACTGAGCCATAAATTTCCAACTGTGCAGAACTCCATATCACTTAAATTTAAATAAAAAAAACACATTACAAGGACACGAAAAACCAATACAAACAGCCCAAGTCAATTACCAAACACCACATAAAAAAGGATAATGAAAGGAAATGACTCACTTGGATCTCAAGGGGGTGACCATGGATACCCATCCGCCGATCTATCATGCAGGAGCCATCGGTGACTAGTAGAGAAGGAAACATATCAAACCCATCAGTTAAGCACAACTTCAAGATAAGTTTTATGCCAGTCTGAACATCCACCCTTTCTTGTAAGGCATAGTCACCGGTGAGTTTCCCATATGCCCTCAACAAAATAATCCACCACAACCCTAATGAAACAGAAAAGAAGAAACACAGATGCTATCAGTCAACAAGAATCAATGAACTACTGAGAACAATAACTGTCTCCTGAAATATATTACAATTAAAGATGGAAATTTACAATTAAATATATGGGACACATAAAAATCCTTACTAGAATCAAATTACAGAACCATGACAATTTTTAAAATTAAAATGTTCACAGAGGTGTTTACTAACCAGAATCCACAGGCGCAACACGGCCAATAGCTGATTCACCAAAATCTGGATCTAAAACTTCTTCAAATTTATTGTCATCAAGAGGCACCGCTCTGACTTTAAAACTGGCAGGCATCAGCCCCTGGCCAGGACTATAGCAGTCCACTGTTTTCTCCCAACTCTAAGAAAACAAAAACAATTTCTTGAGTTTTCAAGAGCATCAATAATAAAAACATAGCTATAAATGCACATTTATGATTCAGCGAATATGAACAGTAGGCACAAAACCATAAAGGAACATCTGTCTGAAAGATGACAAAGAAGAAATAACAAATTATAGCCGATACAAAGGGTAAAAAATCAATGCCAAAGAAACAACAAAGTTTTAAATGGCATTTGAATAATCACATCATCATCAGAATGTTTATCCAGGTTGACATTTATACTAAAATTTGTAAACAATAATGGTCAATATGGAATAGAGGTGTATTTCATGACTTCTAAACGAATCCTCGTTAATAACTTGTTGCACATAAATCAGGCATTTTAATACTGGTCAAAATAGAACAATGATATAAATGTAAAAATATCAAATGAAACAATGAAAGGATACATCAAACCATAATAGAAAAGCAGGATAAGTATTACCTGCAATTGCAAGGTATGAAGCAAGAAATTCTTCACAATCTCTCCTTCTCCCCTGAGCAAAAACGCAAGAGCTGAAGGCACGAAATCACGAATAAACACCTGATCATAATTCAATGGCATCTTATCCCCAGGATCATTCGCGGCCACAGTTCCCACAGGACTCCCACAATACGTAACAACAGCATCATTCAACAACTTCCATGCCTCCTTTTCTACCTCACTCTCTTCCCTCTTACGACTAATAATCTCAACTTCTTGACCACCATCCAAATTCTCTCTATTTACACTTTCACAATTATCAACAAGCACCCCTATCCTAGACTCTTCATCCCCTAAAACATTCTCATCTTTATCAATCCTCTCAACCACCAAAGGCTTAATACCGATCCCATTTTGCACATAAATTCTCTCAAAATTATTATCATTCACTCTTGTCTCGACAGATGTTGAAAAATTTCTAACTTGTGATGCAACACCAGCAACAATAGAAACTCCTTTAAAGTCTTTTGTTATAAGCCTAGATTGGCCAAAACTGATATAGGGAGCACAAAAAGATTTCTGGGCTTCATTGAAAATGGTCCTAGACCCAAAGATTCTAAAAGGGTAGGTCAAAAACTGCTTGTTTTTCTCGAAATTAAACTGGTTCCCTGATAAAGTGCTTGTTAGACTATGATGGAGCTTAAAAAAGACTGGATTTTTCTTAGATAAAAAGAATCTATAAGAGGGTCTCATTGTTGTATTTCCAATAAACTAACAGCATCGACAGAATCGAGAACCAAACAAAAGCATAAACAAATGTGCTAAGGATTTGCTTGTAATGAAATAAGGAAAATGTCTGAATCTTTTGTATTTACAAACAATAAAAGGTTGAAACTTCAATGAATAAAAAGGATATCATTTCTTGATTTGAACTTACAGAGACAGAAAAGAGAGAAATTGGTGATATCTAACAGCAGATTTTGGTGTTCAGAGAAGGATGAGAACAGGAAAAAAACTGGATTTTCATATGGGCGGTTGTAAGGAAGGGCAAGATTTTGTCTCGGTAATCGGGGGTAATAAGTAAGGAGGTTGTGGATTTCAAGTTAAGTGGAAGGAAATGACTATCGTACCTCTAACAACCTTGTTCCTTTTGTCTTGAGTAATTTATTTTCAGCCCCTGTTAATGTTTTGTGATGCTTTAATTTAGTCATTTATGTTTGGAAATCTATAACTTTAGATATTTGACTCTTGTTGACCATTATCTTATTAAACATACCTTTAGTAGCAAGGCATGTTTAAGAGATTAAAAAAATATATAAAAAACTTGTTTAAGAATATGCTAAAGATGTTTTTTTTCATGTTTTTATCTCTGTTACTTTGACTAATTATGTTTCTGTCTTTTTATATTTATTTTCTCTTGAAATGCCAATCTTTTGAGATTTATAAAGAAAACCAGCAATTTTTTTTAATGAAGCACAATTAATTTATTTTTACATTATTTAGGTAGGGGTGAAGGATAATTTACTCCTTTCTTTTCCCTTTTAGGTTTCTTGTTAGCCATTTTTGGAGTGAAATAGGGAAGGAAGTGATGTTATTGGATGTGCCAAGTTGACTCTCCTTTTTGTTAGGTCAGCTTAAAATTAGCATGAATGAGTGTCTAATAATCAAGTATGTGTTTTGAATTAGAGGATGGTAATTAATGGTAGAGAAAATTAGTCAGTTTCCTTCTTAAGTGCACTATCTCAAGCACTAACCCATCATTTTCTTTTTCTTTGGTTTAATAATTTTTCTTAAGAACCTAAAAAACATACCTCAACTTTTGGGCCAGTATCCATTTTGCCTCCAAGCAATTTTTTATTTTGTCTGAAACAATTTCCTAATCAAGTAATTTTGAAAATCCTTGATTTTCTGGAGGATCCATGTCCCCAAAATCGATTTTCAAAAACAATAGATTCGTCATAGGAAGGCCTTCCCACGTAACTTCTTTCTCTGCCAGGGATTCCATTGGATTAGCACCTCTAATATCAGCCTTATCCTTAATGCCACCAAGGATATGTGGACATATTTTTTGCCATAGGCAGCAGCGATAGCCGAAACTAGAGATGTTTTCCCAGCACCTGGTGCCTGGTAGGCAACCAAAGCACAGAACGTGACCTCTGGCATCTTCAAGATTATTGATAATGCGTTGTTGAGTCTTAGCCTTGCCCATTAAAGAAGGCATCTCCTTCTTGAGATGGCTAATTATGTAGGTCTGGATCAGAGCAGCTCTAGCAAACCCTTTACAAACTCATTGATTCGACGATCACAACCTTTCTTGGGAATATCAGCCATGTCCATGAGAAGGTTATTAATCTGTTCTTTTTTCTAAAAGATCACAGAACACTTGGCAGGCAGCTTGTCATTAATAGGTTGGTCATTAATAGCTTGTTATTTCATCTAGAAATGGATGAGGAATTTGTGAACACTTAAACTTTGATTAGAATGCTCCTCCAAAACTTGTCAAGCCACTAAATGGCATACCTGCCTGAGTAGCAACTATGTTCCCAGGTAGGTTTCTCTCATCAGATCCATGCATCCCGACAACAAATCTATCAGTCGTTGGCTCTGGTCCGATGTGAGCTGCCGGATAGTTACATCTAAGCAAGTGTTTTATAGACGTTAATGTTTTCCTGGTGGAATATTGACCCAAGTTCATACCATTGGTATGGCACCAACTTGAAACCTTACAAGAACCAGAACTATCCTTCCGTCCACTCTGCCTCGAAAATTCTTCCCTGTCTCTTCGCCATTTGCAGTCGATCTTCCAGCTTGTCCCTGATTCTCCTCCTCCTCTCCCGTTTCTTCTTCCTCCAATTCACCCCAAAAACATCTCCTTTCCGTGCAGAACTGGAATCAGACTTGCTGAATCCGGAAGCGCCCTCAGCAACTGTTTTTGTTTGCTGGTTAAGGAACTCTTCTTCAGCAACTGTTTTTCTTTTCAATTTCTCAGATTGAGTAGCAGTCAATGCCGATGGTGCACTTCCCACATTGCCATCTTCACAAAATACTCCTGACTGAAACATATTTGATGAACATGATTTTTTAGCCCTTGCATGTCGAGTAAATACTTTTCTCGACTGTAAGGAGTCGACATAGGGGATGGGCCATTGCTGTTTGGATATTACAATGAGTTATTTTTGCAATTAAAAATGATTTTGATATAAAGTAAAATATCTATAACTCTCTATTCATGTAATAATTTCGATTTGGAAAAAAATAATTAAATTCTTATAATTTTACAGTTCAATCCTACATTTAAAAGTATTTCTACAAGACTGCAACCGCATTAGTTGCGAGAAAACAAACTCACTTGTCCAATAAAATTCAAACATGTGTGTTTTGACCACACTCCATCTCATCCTCAACCTCTCTATCTTCTCTCAACAAGACGCGCTGACACCCACTAGTTTGTGAGTTACAAACTCATCAAGAAATGGCAAGAATTCTTGACTCGTTTCCGCCTCCATTTCAACTCATGCATCCAGCTCTTTCTCGCTCTACATGGCCCAGTTTATCAATGCCCATCTCACCAAATCACACTTTCTGCAGCTCTATTTCCCACAACAACCAACTGGTATGTCTCTTCTTTAGAAAACTACAATTTCACATTCATACAGTTTCTTATCTTTATGTTTCCCTTGCTTTTCTTGTTTTCTTTTTGTGGTAAGTTCTTTTTCTTGAAATGTGAATGTGGTTTATCCCTTTTTTTTCAACTGATATGCAGCTTTTTGTCTTGTATCATTAGGCCCTTTCAATTGCTTCTCACAACATAATTTTTGATGTAAACATAATCAGACTCCAGCTTTTGCAGTTCCAAGGAGAAATGCGATGGCACTGATCTTGTCAAGTTACATGTTCTCGGAAGTAGGTTTCGACAATCCTGCACTTGCTCAACAGTCCGTCGGGTTCAGGGAATACATTGATCAATTTGATGGGTATTCATTCAAGTACCCTCGGAGCTGGATTCAAGTTCGAGGTGCAGGAGCTGATATATTCTTCAGAGACCCTTTCGTTCTTGATGAAAATCTCTCAGTGGAGTTGTCGTCTCCTTCATCATCCAGGTACAAGAGTGTTGAAGACTTGGGCCCTCCACAAGAAGCTGGAAAGAAGGTGCTTAAGCAGTATTTAACAGAGTTCATGTCTACTAGAATTGGTGTCAGGCGCGAATCAAATATTCTTTCGACATCCTCTAGAGTCGCTGATGATGGAAAACTTTATTATCAAGTTGAGGTAAGTTGTTGGGTAGAAAGAAGTCATTTGCATACATCACAGAGCTTCTAAGCTTAGTGATTATAGTGGTGAAGATTATTTTCCTTTCGAGTTCATAGAAGTGTTTCTAACCAGGCCATCATGTTATCAGGTAAACATCAAGTCCTACGCCAATAACAACGAACTGGCTGTTATGCCTCGGGAAAGAGTAGTTCGATTGGAATGGGATCGCCGGTATCTGTCAGTTCTTGGAGTTGAAAACAATCAGCTGTACGAGTTACGATTACAAACACCAGAAAATGTATTTGTAGAAGAGGAAAATGATCTTCGTGAAGTTATGGATTCCTTTAAAGTGAACAAGGTTGCTGTTTAATTAGCTTGAGTTCTTATAGATTTATCCAATAATTTTTTAGTTTGGGATTCACTGTTTTCTCTGATACTTTTGCTGCTTTCTTGATCTTCGTTTTGAAGTAACAATTTGAAAGTTTCATCCACTATCCAATGCCAGTTTTGTTTCACATTAGGTTTTCTTCATTCCACCAGGCCTCTGTTTTTTTGGCAGTGTTATCAAGCTGACATGTTCTATCCTCTATCTTGAATGCATTACTCTGATGTGTTCAGAAAATATTTTTTTTAGTTTTCTTTTCTCTTTCCGATGAAAAATTGAAAAAAACAAGTTCATTTATTGAAAACACAGACGAAAAATAAAAAAGAAATCCATCAAGATTACAACTATTTCTCATAAAAAATCAAAACATTAATTTATAATAATCATCTCAATTGTGATAATCTAATTGTAGAATAATACTTTTATTTCATTCAAATTAAAAATTATATTGTTAACTCAAAAAAAAAATTAAATTTATAATTTATGAAACTAACTAAATATGAAAAAAAAAAGTCTGTCTTCTACATTGCAAAAAAATGTTTATATATGAAAAACTTGCATTGACTCTTTGGAAATCTGTAAAACTATTCTGAAAGAGAAGTTCAGTTTCCTTTTTGTGACTTCAATTTCCCAGAAAGGTAGATTATTATTCTGTTTCTATTCTGATGATGAGAACTCTACAAAATCAATGTTCAATTACCCTGAGAGTTACCAACAAGGGCACTGCAGGACCTTTTGTGACTGAAAAGCAACTGCTTGAAACAGTGGAAGTTGCGACAATGAGAGCCAACACATTCTGAGGTTAATGATTTTGATCACAGATATAATGATTTTGTTAAAAATGTTTTGATACGACACAAAATCTATGAGCTAACTTCATCTGAAAAAAATGAAATTCACCAAATTGAGATCATGGAAAGCAGCAAAACAAACCATCTCGTCAAGTTACCAAATGATCTAACTCCATTGATCAACTGGCATCCATGCTATAATTCAGAATGCTAAAATCATGCCAGGTAGCATAACAAATTGGAAATTTATCATGATTCAATACAAAATCTATGACCTCACTTCATATAATCCTGATCTTGTGAAAGCTCGAAACCCTTTATAAAGACGGCTTGGTACAACCCTGAGATCCAGTTTATCTAATTGCAGGCCAGAGAGGGCAGCACCCTGGATTCTAAAACCCACTTGAAATGTGGGAAACACGTGAAGCCGCTTTAATCCCGTCTCAAGCAACAGTGTTCCAGATAATGCAGGGGTTCTATCTTTTGGTATTCGATCAATTGACCAAGTGCATGTCTGCAAATACGTGTAAACAAACTAAATAATCAAACTCTACCATGACCAGAAGAAAAAAAAAAGAAGAATCCAGCCAGAGCGGTTTTTCCCTTTTCATTTTTAAACTAAGAAAAAAAAATTTGCACAGCCCTTTTTTGTTATTCAGCTGCTACCAAAGGTTTGTCATGTGATGAAACAATTGTTCATAAGAGACACATAACTAGCATTTTTGTCATCTTTCCAAACAGAGATTACACGGAGCATGCATCTTGTTTTTCCTTCTTTTTTTTGGTGTGCTGAATAACGAAAGGCATAATTTTTCTCACCAAACATTAAAGATATGCATTAAAGGTATCAAGAGAGGTTCAGCACAGATACCTTGTTTGAGAAGATGGTCACTACTCCATGATTTGCAGTCAGATCAGCTGACAAAACACACGAAGGCAGTTGAAATTGCACTGTTATTGAGTCAATCATCTTTCCAGGGTCATTTTGTATACCAACCATCACATTGACGCGGCATGCCCCATCATCGGATGTAATCTGTGGCTTTACGTATATTGGGGTACTTTTCAACTTTTTAACCCTGAATGAAGGAGAAAGGTTATTAAAATGGAAAAAACCACGGCATCCATGTGAACAAAGTGACTAACACAAGAGGCATAAAACTATACATATTTTCTCTACATCTTCCCCCAGTAGTTATCTTGCATATATACTTCATAATAGGAATACCTCAGATAAGTAAACTAAATGACCAGAAACTGACATTGACTATAAAAGAACCAAAACATTTATGATGAGTGCTACACACTATGGACCTGTAACTCATGAGCTTAAATAGTCCATCGGGAGGCACAAAGGATAGGATATGATGGGATTCCCAAGGCCTGAACCGAACACAGGGATGAAATCTGACATCATCCATAATAGATGGGTTTGTAAATGATAGAGTCAAGTCAGGAACACCTGTGATATGGGAGTTTACTTGAACTTCACCATAAACCTCACACTTCACCAAAATCCCATCCCTGAAAAATGCATTTGAAAAAGAAAATATCTTAGCCATAAGTATGAAACCACACAGGATAGATATATGACATTCAATGATAACAACCAAAGAAGGAAAATTCTTGTTTTAACTTGAAATGCATTTTCTAAGAGCACCTAAATTAAAATAGTTCACGTGAAGGTGAAAAATACAAATAGTAACATGATATGCACAGCACCAAAGAAAGTGACACAGCAGATCTGTGTTTAATATACAAAAAAATAAATATCAGGGCAGCTAATCACACTACTGAGATGGTCCCATTCCCCATTTGTTATGTGATACTTGCAAATAATTTGCGCTGGAGATTCTTCAGAAAGTCAAATCAAATGTGAAAGTGTCTATAGGAAAATACAAAATTACATATGTTGAATCATAATCATGTAGATGGAGAAGTTCAAATAACCAATTGGAAGGGACAAGTGCCTAATGCAAACAATCAAGTTCTAAGAAAATTTCAAGAATAGAGCAATACCTATTTATAATCGCATCCATTTCTTCAACAAGATCAACATACACCTCATTGTTAGCATATTTTATGTCTGTCGTTCTCCATGGAACACAAGATGCTGTAGCACCTGGAAGAGTGTCGCTCATATTTGAACTGTTACCGGTCACAACACTCAGCATTTTGCTCACAATATTTGGTGGAGCTATCATCTCCCTCAGTATATTAGGTTCTGTTGTCAGGGGGAAGCCATTGTCTATCATCTCATCCAAAAGCTGCAAATTTTAATTAAAATGCTGGTTTATGAACACAAAATAGGGAGAGAGAAAACTAGGGAAAGGAGGAAAATCTTGAACCAAAGGAGAACTTTTAGATTTTGAATTTCCCCTTTTGATCTTAACCAATGAAATAAAAACAAAAGAAAAGCACCTTATATTGTCAATCTATTAAACAGATTTTTTGTTACTGTGAAAATTATAAAACATACAAGCTGCAAAATAGTTTTTGTATTGCTTGTATACAAGGGGAAACATATCATCTTTTGGTTCTGATACCATAAAATATGGAAAGGTCACTTGAAAAGTTACAAGTAGTCAGAGACACAATGTATTGAAAGGCTTGACTTTTTATTTTTAAACATATTGTCAGGTTGATTTGAAACCTTCCTCTGAAGTCCCAAAACAACATTTTAGTTACTAGTAATTGGATCCTATACGAGTCATGGCCGCTTTTTAGACCAATATTTTCCACAATCCCAATATTGTAAGTATGATGTTCTCATAATTCACAGAAAGAAACTAGCATAATGACCAGATAAGAAAATGATTCAGAAAAGTACCTCATACACAATGACAAAGTTATCCTTTATTACATCTTCATTCAATCCTTCTAGATAATCTGAGAGAACATCAGCCACTCTGCAAAGGAACTGAAAATCAAGTGGGTACAGGTCAAGGATTTGAACACCATCAACCCATACATAACCACATCCAATCACAAAGCACATAAGCTAACAAAATCTACCTCAATGCCCATCAAAGGTGGCATTTCAACTTGGGTGCAAGCTAAAAACGTGACCCCCTCCCGGACAATTTGGAACAGGTAATGTGTTGGTGATGCAATAACCGGTTGTTGCTATCAAAACAATAGGAAAGCAAATGAAAGTACAACAAATGACAATAGCATCAACGACATAAACAAAATCAAAATATCAATTGAAAAGCAAATCTTTAGAATGAAAAAAGTAAAACCTGAATTTTAGACAAAAAATGAAATTCAAATCATACCCAGAAATCCAAAATGAAGCCAAACAGCATTGCCAAAAGCCACAAAGATACCAAATGAAACCCAAAAAGATCAAAACTTGAACAGAAAACCCGAAATAGCTATATAAACCTCAATTAAACAAAAATAAGAAAAATCCAAACCAGAAGTTGAAACTCTTAGCTAAACAACATTGTCAAAAGCCATAAAGGTACCATAATCAAACTCAGAAAAGATCAATCCTTGAAACTACACAAGCCAAAAAAAAGAAGAAGCTAATATAATCATGAAATATACACAAAATCCAGAATAAAATCAAACCAGATTCAAAAATTGCAAAATAAGTCCAACAAACAACGTCGAAGCTTCGAAGTACCTTGAAGGAATCACCTTGAGAAACAACTTGATCCCAAAACCAAGCACAGATGGATCTATCTACTCTATGCCCAGTTAACTGTTTCTCTAGCATTACCTCTCTATCAAAAAATATCACACAAAACACGCAAAATTCAGTTGGTGATATTAATCAGATCAAATAAGGATGCAGTCTTTACTGTTTTTAGATTTGAAAGATATGTTCTTGAGAGATTTTGACACTCACCCAGAATCTGAAAGAAGGAATATACACTGCAACATCTCTCTCTTTGCTAATGTTTTATTTTTTGCTCCTTTGGAGAATGGAGGTGGAGAAGAGTAGTAGAGGTAGCAGGCAAAGTTAATCGAGGACGGTTTTTTGGGATGAGTTCGGTAAGAACCAGAGGAAAAACATCAAAATGGGCTACTAATTATAAGATTAATATCATCTTGATCCTCAGATAACCTTTTTTCTCAAATAGATCTTTTGAGTATTTAGAAATTCTGAATTGAGTGTTTTTCGTTTCTTTTTACAAACCATTAAAATATAAAAATTCACTTCAAAACTATTTTTTTTTCCTGTACACTCTGCAATGGTGAAAGTTGAGTCCTATTCAAGGATTAACAATTCTAGTCACCACTTTGAAATTTCTGAATTTCTTACTTCTTGTGTTATTTGGTTGCTTTTGTCTTTGTAAGAAAGAAAACGATGAGATAATTGCATTTGATAAAAACTTAAAAAGAGATGAGAGAGATAATTTCTGAAAGGTGTTTGTTATTTTATTTTCTTACATTTTTTGCTTGATCCATACACGTTTGACTATTTATATAGATTTTATCAAAGCCTAATAATGACTCAAATTGCCCGGAAAAAGCTAATAAGGTTAATCCTAATCGCATCTAAGATAGTTATTACAGCCCGTTTGTTTCCCGGAATTCACTTTTCGGAAAACTATTTTCCAAACTTTCCTGTGTTTGTTTGTCTTCTGGAAAATTGGTCAACGAAAAACACTTTCCGGTCAACGGAAAACACTTTCCAGTCAAAGAAAAATTTGGGTGGAAAACACTTTCCGGAAGTTGTGAAAAATTTAGAAATGTCATTATTTACTGATTATATCAAATTTGATCCTCAAACTTTTGATTGTTATATATAATTTGTTTTTAAATATTTATTTTTCAATTCCATCTCTTAAAATTTAATTTTTATACTAACTTTGGTCCTTATTTTTATAATTGCTATTTGCTTTTTTCTTATCATTTTTTTATTGAAATTTTTTATCTATCAAATTTGGTCCTCATTTTTTTTTATTGTTACTTATTTTATTTAAAATAATTTATGAAATGTTAATTATTATTATTTTAATTTATTCACCTTTCATTTTTTTTTAAATTTTTAGATTTGATCTCTATTATTTTGATTATTATTTATTTTATTTGAGATAATTTATGAAATTATATTTTTTTTCAATTTCATTCTCATTCAACTTTTTAATTTGTAAGATTTGTTCCTCATTATTTTAATAAACTTGAAAAAAAATTAATTTATTAATAAATTATTTTCCAGTTCATTTTCCATAACACAAACAAACACTGGAAAATGTTTTCCAGTTCATTTTCCATAACACTGCCAAACATCGGAATTCACTTTCCTCGGAATTCACTTTCCAAAAAGAAACCATTTTCCAGCAAACAAACAGGGCCTACAAAACAGAACTTAGGAATCAACTCGGAAAACTAAGCATGGCTGACCGAGTTGCTGATTTTAGAGGTGTTTCTGCTACATAGAATGCCTCTTATGTCTAGATATCTCTTCTGCTCTTCCTTGTAAATTTTTTCCGGGCAAAACAATCTCAAATACCCCTAGATATACACTTCTAAAATTATGATTAAGACAAAACAATTTTAACCACGCTGCGCCATACTCCAAACAAAACTATTGTGTAACTGTAGATGCCACATAAAAAGAAAAGCCATACCCTAGAAAAGCAAAAACAAAGAAAAAGAGGGTAGCAATCTTGGTTAGGATTAATTCTAAGTTAGAAAGTAGACAGGAAGTAAATATCTTATGACATAGGACAAGTAACTGAAAGAATCCTATTGCAAATAGAAGATGAAAGATTTGCGAATTCTAAGGTTAAGGTGTCTAACATAGTATAAGAACTCCTAATTTCGTGCAAGGGATATAGTTTTCTCAGAGGAGGAAAAGGGCATGCTGAAGGGATACTTCAGGGAACTTTGCAATAGAGAGAAGGAACAAACGAGGAAAGATGGTGTAAGATTTGAGGGACGGATGTGCCAAAACCTCATGAAGATCTTGTTGGTCATTTTTTTAGATTAGCTTCCTTGAGAGGGAATCTTTGTGCTTATGGTTATTGCTTGAGTTCATTTGTGGTGGCAGAAATGAAGCAATATGGAGTGAAGAAATCCTGGACGCTATTATGTAGCATCCTTAGGAATGGATAATGCATGAAGCCATTGGCATTTACAAAGAAAGGCGAAACTATAATAGCAGTCGACAATGTTGAAATATTCATCAACGATGTGGAAGATGATTCATTTAAGAGTCTTCTGAGATTTGAAGAACAGCTGAGATTTGAGATTAATGGCACCAAGTGCTATATTGAAGATGATCAGTGTCGTCTGTATCAATAGTTTATAAACTACTAAACAAGGTGGCGTTTTCGTTATCCGACTTAACTTCACTGGTGCATTGCTGCATCTATCAGCAATACTTGAAATACATTCTATTTATTAAAAATATATTCTGTTAAGACTGCTTTGCTTGTTCTAATGTTTGTTGGCATCAGTCCAATGTTACTCATATTTTGGCTTCGCCCCTCATTTCTTTTGTTCTTTTCCAGGTCCTTATGGTGACTGTGATATGCTTGCAGGTCGAGTAATTCAGCTGCTTCGAGCAGATGAAAGTGCCTGCATATGGAATATTTGTCCCTAAATCATTCAATATATATATATATATATATATATATATAGATGGAACAAATATGAGAAGTAATTAAGCATGAATGAATAGTTCTTTTAATAGAGTATTGAGTACAAATAAAAGGTTATCTATTCAAGGCTCCTTGTCCTTGCTACAATTTTCCTCAAGAGGACATCCCTAAATACACAATTCCTTTAACTTGGAGAATCGTTGCATGGCTTTTGAACTCGCTAAATACCTTACACTCTTTAATAGAGTATACACAATTGCTGATTTGCCATTGCTACTATAGAACTCAATGCCTAAATTTCATACTAGGCATTCTTCTTATATCAAGGAATTGAAGGCGAGGAAAACATGCAATTATCTCATTTTCTTGGGAAGCTTTTGTAGTGAGTAACAATATGTGAACCTTAATGTTTTCAAATGGTAGAGCTTTGTGAAGGATTCAGGCAACTCTTTGATTTCCGTAGTTGAGGCATCGAGATATCTCAAATGTTTCACCTTACCAATTGAATCTGGCAACTCAATAGACGGGATTTCAGAGTTCTCAAGCTTCAACCTCTGAAAATGCTAATTCAACATTTGTACAAGAAATGAGATTTAGATGACGATAATGACGATAATGAGCTTGTTACTATCTCATTCCTTTGAACATCTTGGAAAAAGCAATTTGCAAGCAAAACATTAGCAAGCAATGAAATCCCTCCACATCTCTTTTCCAATAGACTCCAAGTCTTAAGCTATTAATGTTACTCCACCCCCACTCACTTTTAGATTGATAATGGATCAACATTGATCATCTGATAGTCTCCCTGCTCATGCTAATCCTCAAGAGAAGTCACCATCATGCTTGCTACATCCTTTCTATGGGTTGTAATGATTTCCTTTCTTGCCATAATTTTTTTACAATCCCTCCTTCAAACCATCCCACTTATGACCATCTTTCATTCCACACATCATCCAGGACGAGAAGAAATGTTTTATTTTGCAGCTCTTTCGTAAGGTTTTCAAGAACTACATCAAGATTGTTCAACCCACCAATAGTTTTATCGGTCTTTTGCAACATTTCTCCCCAAACTCTTAACTTTATTGAAATCATTAGAAACACAAACCCTTTAAACATGTTTCTCTCCTCAACTTCTTCATAAACTTTTTTTACTATAGTAATCTTTCCAAGACCTTCCATACCAATAATAGAAACAACAAAAAGAACTTGTTGTTGATCAATCGAGCCAATCAACAATTTCATGACTTTAGAGACATCCTCCTCCCTTCCTATTAAAACTTCTGAGCTGTAAAGGAAGGAGTCTGTCTCTCTGTCCCAGCTGATTTCAAGATATCTATCTACATGTACATGTTGCAGATCTACATGTTGTAGAGATATAATTCCAAGCTCAAATCCAGTTGCAAGTTTCTGAATTTCATTCCCTTTTTGTTGGCCTTTACGAAGAACCTCATAAGCAAACTCATCTAGAACATCTTCAGCATCATAAGCTACATCTTGTAGCATCTCGAGCCAAAACTTCACAGAATCGTCTGTCACTGGCCTTCTGGCTGCATCTTGGAGCACAGCTTTGATCATGGTCAAGGACTGGATGAGATTTTGCAGATGTCCCTCCAATCCCCAAGCAAATCTGATACCTTCAGCAGCTTTGGAACTCACCCTTGTCAAAGTCTCCTCCATGGAAAACGTGTAAAGAAACTCTGCTTTCTTTGGGAATCAAAGAAGAAATATTGGCCGCCAGAGAGAGAAACATGCTCTGAAATAGTAAAGATAAAATAAAATGAAGGGTGCTTTGGAATGATCAACCACGTTGGACTTTAAGGCTTTTTAGTTGAATGAGGGTCCCCATCGTAATTAGTGACTGATGGCATTGGCAGAGCATCTTCCACGAAACCACCGCTAAGTACGAACACTTTGTCAAGTATGTCGGCATCTTATCTAGACTAACTTCCCCCCCTCCAAAAAATTTCTTTCCAGAAAGCTACGTACCGATATGCAATTTGGGAGGGTGAATTTCTTTTAATATAAAATAAAAATATTTAAATATTACTAAGAAAAACTTTTAATAAACAAATTTTATAAGAGTTAATTTGAAATAACATAATTGATAAAAACAATTTTGGATAACAATATAGTTTTATAACTTTTAAAAAATAATATTAAAATCATAAAAACAAACTAAAATAAATTATACAATCCGATTATTAATTAATTCAAAGTTGTAGAATGAATTTTAAGAAATATATCAATTAATAATAATAATAATAATAATAATAATAACTTAAATAAACCTAGATTAACATTTAAAGCTCGAGATATAATAATCTTATAAAAAATAAATAGAATAGCAATCTAATTCAAGCTAGTATAACCAAAATTAGTATACAAAAAACAAATCAAGAATTGAAACAACTAGGAAGCGAAATCCTCTAAACTAATTAATAATCATCTTGCAAAGGCCAAACATGCATGATCGACTATGCAATAGAAATAGATAACGAAATCATTATAAGATTCCACTTGCTTATTTGAGCTCTCAATCTTCAAGATCGAACGACAATGAGAAAATCCAATAAGCATACTGTTGGACCTTTCGTCTTCAAATCTAGCTACCCAACTCCCTTGATTTATGAGAAAATGAGAGTTTATCTGAAAAGTTCATTTCAGACCCCCCCGACGAACAATCGAGCTGCGGATATTTATGGCTGTTCAGACCTGCTTTACTGATTAGAGAGCTAAGAACATGGCAATAATTACACTCAACAGCAAAATTATTCTTGTAACGTTATCGTTTTTCGTAATTCATTACATAAATGATTAGGTGTCTGAGAGGTCAGCAAAACATCTAACTGTATCCTACTGAAAGTTCAAAAAATCAACCGATGCAACACCACCAAGCCTGTATGCTTCCCCCAACCAATTTTCAATATCTCTTGTACAAGTGCACGACTTCGGTTGTATGCCCCACCTTCTGTAATGAATGAATCACACAACACTGAATGCTGACTGTATGGTAGATGAGACTCGAGATGCGATGGTCTGGGACGCGAACTGCTGGAACTGCTTCTTAGCATCTAAAAGAAGGAAGAATAATTTCAATTCCCTTTCTCATATTCATCAAAAAAAATAAAATAGAATGACCTAAGGAGGAGGATTAGGCAATAGACCCAAGTCATCAATGTTGTGAGGAATACTTTTAGCAGCAAATGAAACAGAGTATGTAATGAAAAATCTACAGTATCAGCACAAGCACAGAGTAAATTTATCCAGACTCGCGGCAATTAGTAAGGTTGATCAATGTTTGTGTATAAAGTCATGTTGCGAGAAATACTTTTAGCAGCAAATGCAATAGAGTTTGCATGATAATTCTGTAGTATCAGTCCAAGCACAGAAAAAAATTATCCAGACTTGCAGCAATTAGTAAGGTTACTACTAAAAATGCATTGAATCTGCAATCATTCCACTTGTTTGTTTTCTCATCCCTCACACACTTGCGTAGAATATATATCAAAGGAGTTTATATTATCTGAATAGCAAAAGAACTAAAAATTTATCAGCTCAAACTCTTATCTTAATTGATATTGATCCTAGTGACAAGTTAATTGCCCATGGCAGAACATCTTATAAGGCCAATGGCATCACCATGCAGTTATTGGGAAACTGATAGGTTCATCTAGTAGTGTGTTTAGCAGCGGAGCTGTGTCACTTGGTGGGAAACCCATTAGTGCGTTGCCCTCTATCATGGCGTTTTATATAGAATAAGCCACTGATTAATCAAACAAACTATAGTGTGTCCTTTAAGGCTGAGTCTGATTTATTTGACACAAATTGAAACCTTAAGTTTCCATTATCCATGTCTACTTCCCACCACTGGAAATATATGGATAAGAAGAATCCCCAATGTAATGGACAGTCTCCGGGATGACATTTAAGCAAATGATATAATCTCAGAAAACCAAAGAAAATGTTGTTTGCTCACCTTTGCGACATTTGGTGAAGCCAACAATGTTTGCAATGCTGAGAGTCAAACATACTCCAACAATGAGGCAGTAATCTGCTTGGAACCTTATGAGAGAGAAAATCCCAAGCACAATCCAGGCAACCGCCTACAAAGTTAAAGGAAAATAAATAAATAAATAAATAACATTCAAATGTAGAAAAGTGAGGAAAACAGAAGATGAGTTTGTATCTGAATTTGAACATCAGAAGAAGTGCAAAGAAACCAAAAAAAACCATTCCCCGTCAATTTATAGACAATCTTTAATCAGAATCTTATAAAATATTCTGTATACTCCCAAGACCCAACTTTTTTACAATATGATATGCTGAGAATATGATTTAGTCAGTAACTTACTGTTATGTAAAGAGTCCACCAGAACAGCCATGAGTCTTTCTTGTTCATTCGGGCCAATGACTAATGTCAAAACAAATATAAAAATGGATGAGATTCAATTTCAATATCAAACATCCTTATGAAAATGAGAAGGGCCAGTGCACAATGAGTACACATATACGATCGAGCAAGAGTTTTGAAACTGACCTCTTGGTCAAGGGATTCAAATTTCCACACGCTCTCACCCAGATCATTTATCTCATTCCACCATCTAAGGCCAACTAAAATCCGACCACTCACATTCTTGACCACCCAAAAATCAAGAGCAGCAAGAAGCACGGTCACCACAAAAATGATGACAAAGCTATTAAAAAACAGAGCAGAGAGTATGTAAAATGCCAAAGCTCCTGCCTGCAGAAAAAAGAAACATAAGAGTGTTATCTTGTTCTATTCAAGTTAAATCAAAGATCTAAACTTGTAAACACAAATTGGATATGTCACATACCTTGAAGAGAACATGAAAGAAACATGTCTTTGGATTGGCGTAATTTTCACCAGGGGGCTGTCAAGAGGAGTTATCCATAAATTATTTGAGAAGAAAAACAAAATTCAATCAAATGCCAATCAGGATTTCCACTGTATATATTTAACACTATTCCCATCAGAAGCGCTATACTCTCATTCTGAACTTCATAAATTCACTCCTTATCATTAGACTCCAAAAGGAATCTCAGGATTCAAAAATTAGATAGAAAATATATTCTATAAACTTTGAACTGTATGCATAGATTGAAGCGATCTTAATCATTGTCTCCACTGCAAACTATATATCCTTCATCATGAACACAGGGAAAACAAAAGCAACATCCCAACCGAGTTTCAACTGAAATGATTCAGTAGATTGAAAACAAACTAAATATCTCATCTGGGTTTCCATTAAAATGATTTAATGCATTAAAAACAAACTCAAAATCCCAATTAAAATAACTAAAAGCAATGAAAACAAATACCGCAACATTGGTTAACAAGCTCAACATGATCCAGTACATTGAAAACAAGCTCGACAACTCGTTTGGATTTCCAACAACATATACTTAATGCAACAAAAGGAAAGCTCAAATTCCAACGCAGCTTCTATTAAAATGGAGGGGAAATAAACGAGAAAAAGAAAAAAAACTAAACCAGTATCGCAACCATGCGACTAATACGATTCAACACATGGAAAGAAAAAAAAGCGACATCTCATTCAGGTTTCAATCAAAACAAGCTCAAAATCCCAAATGGGTTCCCATAAAACCGAATAAACAAACCCAATACCCCAGTTTTTTTTTCACTAAATGCAAAAAAAATTGCACTTCGACATTGCCTTTTTCTTCCTCGAAACCGACCCGCATGAGACTAGCATTGCCTCCTCGTTAAAAATCTTGGCTTGACAGCTCAAAACCAATCACATAGGCACTTACTAGTCCAATTCATTATAAATATTATCATATTTAAAAAAAAAAAAGCTCAAAATATCCAACCAAAAAGCAGATCTAATAAGCAGTCCAAAATCATGGATAAATTACGAAGTTAGTCGAGCCCCATAATTATATTCAACAGAAAGAAATGATTCAAGAGAAATTGAAGAGAAAGACGGCGACTTGACTCACCTGGCTAGGATCCATTTTAGAGCCTCTCTTCTTCTTTTCTTTTGCTTTCTGTTGGTTTTGTTGATTTGAGGAGAAATTTTATGTTAGGGACCTTTTTGTTAATGTATTCCTATAGAGTTAATTCCTCATATTTATGAATTGGTCCTTTTAGTTTTACATAGTTACTCTAACTACCTTTTTTTTTCTTTTTCATTTTATTTCAGCAGTCAAAATATTTTATGAAAGTTTTTTCACACTATTATGTTTTAACAAATCTCAAATGAACATCTAAATTATTGTGATGACCTTAGTACAAATCTCAATTGTACTATTATATTTGTTTTTGTTAAAATTTTCTCATAAAAAATGTTGAGTTTGTATTTTTTTTTTATTAAAAGATGGATTAAAATTCTAGTTGTTTTTGTCAGTACGACCAATTCTCTTTTTAGTCTTGAACTTATCCATGTGGCTCAAAAATATATTTGTTAGGCTTCTCAGGTAATCCAAATCCATATATGAGCAGGACCTCCTGCATCGCAAGACAAACAAGATTCTACATTCTTGCTCTTTTTATTTCGCAAGTATACATAGTCTGATCATACGCCATTAAGGTTTAGGCTGTCACCCATATATAAACACAGATTTCTTTGAATGTAATATAAATTAAAAGCTTTAGGGAATTATCAACGACTACTGCCACTGAAACTTCTGCAGAATACTCTGTAACCTCCTGCAACAGTTCTCCACAGCTACAGCAGAACAAAAGCAGTCCGAACAATGAGATGATAATAGAACAAAACCAACGAACACGAGTAGAATTGGATTGCTCATAACGAACAGCACAGCAAGAAATGCAGTCTTAACAAGAGTTTTTTTTTTAAATGACTGAATTCTGGGACTGAGGCAGTGGAGGATTAAGAGAAAAAATATAGAAGGGACAGTAGATGAGCACAGATTATACATTGCACAGGATGTTTGTGTTATTAACTTTCCATAGCTAAAGGATTCCTTATTCAATTATCTTTCCATAGTTGCAGGACTCCTTGTTTATGGAGGCTGATTTGTGTCTGATGTATCAAGACTGGAAGAAGGCTCTATTCCAATATTCAAGGCTGCTTCTGTGTGATCTGCATTCAATATTTTCAGGCTGCAGTTTCCATGTGTGATGAGCTACCATTTTGGTGTGAAGTAGCCGTTGGACTTCCTGTTGTTTCTCCCATAATGTAGGCAGTGAGGATCTTCCGCTTGATTAATTCCCCTGCACTCTTGGATGTTGGCGTGAGAGGTGTTGATCAGGATTGCTGACAAGGCTGGTTCTGCAGAAGCTCTTGTTGCTGCTGCTGCTGTGTAATGGCTGCTAATAGATTAGACCCTTTATCGGAAGGCTCTTGACTGCCAGAAAATAATATAAATCATATTCCGGAGTTTTATCTAACAGTTTAAGTTTTTAGATGAGATGGTTCTTTGATATGATATCAGAATCTTGTTGACCCAATGATTACGAGTTTGAATCTCATTACTCTCCTTCTCATTCTATTCGATGAAAAACCTAACACAAAGAGGTGTGAGCTTGTGTAAGTTGTAAATTCAAAATATTTTTACTTGAAAGGTGTGTTAGAAAATAATATAAATAATATCAGAATATTAACTTAAATCTCATTACCCTCATTCTCATTATATATATTTTTTAAAATTATTCTTTTTTAAATTGTGACGGCAAAAAACTACTATAATGTTAAACAAGTGGAGATTTGATCAATTTTGATCTTTCAACTTTAAGCACGGTTCTTTCAGTTTGAAAACTTGGGAATAACAAATGGGGTTTTTTTATATTATTTTGAAACAAAATTATAATTAAATTTTGTTTTTAAAAATATTTTCGATATTTAAATATATAATAATATGACGTGTTGATACTTCTAAATTTCACAATAGCTCCTTTATTAAAACATTTTTTCTAGGCTTTGAATTAAAACGAGTGGACAAGTATTTAGATTGAAATCTAAGGTGCATGATGGTCATCTATTGGATTGTACGGAGCATTTATGCTGGTATTTGATGTAATAGTAGCAGAGATCTTGTGCTATAAAATAAGCAATTAGGTCCTACAATTTTGGTTTTCTATTGTACATTTATTTATTTTCAAGTGATTTACTGATAGGATGCTATCTGGTACCCGAAAAAATTACGTTAGTTTACAGGTGTGGAACACGTGGCGAGAGCTCATTGGTAATAACTGATGTTCATGGGCCCTGAGCCAGGTGTCAATAGCCCTTAAGGTGCTAGCTTGGCCCACACGCCATGTCAGTAACCATGAAATCTTGATGGAAGCACCCTAGTGTATGGTTCAAGGACTGCCCCCAAAGCCCATCTTTATCTAATTGAAATATCTCCATGATTATAAAGACAGAAACTTTGTTTCTATTCAACAATATGTATTGTTTGCTAAATGTAATTGCAGTTATTTTTTAAACTATTTTTCATTTAAAATAATATATAGTTTTATTTTTTTATATCATTTTTAACATAATCTCATCAAAACAATCTAAAAACATACAAAATAATAAATATTTAAAAATAATCATCAAACAGATTTCACCACCGTAAAAACAGACGGCCCCACTTTCACTTTGTTTCGTGTGTATCCTCTTATTCAATCGCTACCATAGTGTTCAAGTTCAACTCAACTATTGAAAACACTTGGAAACATGCAATCCATCATAATACTTGCAAAGAACTTCCCTGACAACCAGGCACAACTATTTCTTGTAGAGATGACTTCCATAACAATAAATCTTTCAAAAGCTTCGCTAAAACTCAGATGAAATAAAAAAAAATGATTAATTCCACACTCAATGCAAAGTCATTTTGATTAACATCTTAGAAGCAAAACCAGTCAAGGTAGTGCACAGATGATAAGCCTACAAGCATTATAGTGGGAGGGGGGGGGGAACAGAAAAAATTCAAACAGCATGAGAATGCGAATGCTATGAACTTACATAACCCAGGAGAAGCATTCATCTATGTACAGCCACAAATACTGCAGCAAAAAGGTTAGCAACACAATGAGGACTCGTGGACGTAGGGCTCCGAAAAACAAAACTACACATTATGATCTACACTACGAAGATGAAACTAACCGACAACATCAATCATCATCTGATAAACAAACAACCTCACTTGCTTGAGCCAATGGGTTTATGTTACAACTCAAATCTGTTAGTGGGGGGAAACTGCAGGGCTGAGCTGCATCTGCACTTGTTTGATTATCAAAATCCATTAACGATTCTGGTCTGGAGAGGGATGTTCTAGAAGGAAAAATTCCCATGCTTTCAAGCAAATTTGTCATAATCTGAGGACCAGATTGTTGCACAGTTGCTGGAGCTAGAGAATGAATCTCTGTACTCGTTTGATTATCTACTTCCATTAACGATTCCGGTCTGGAGAGGGATGTTCTAGAAGGAAAAATTCCCATGCTTTTGAGCAAATTTGTCATAATCCGAGGATCAGATTGTTGTACGGTTGCTGGAGCTGGAGAAGGAAACTCAGAAAGTGTGGGAGAAGTTGTAGGTATATGTTGAAGGATCCCACTTGGGAAGGAAGAAAGACAGGTTGCCGATATGGATGCTGAAGGTCTAAAATGTTGCAGGTGGGGGGCAGGGGCTCGAATCTCAGTACCAACTTGGAGATTGCTTGTGGTAGGAGAGATGGAGCTGATATGTGGTGGTCTGGCTGGGGTGGCTGAGAAAAGCGTGGAGCAATGAACAACCTGTAAAGGTGGGGCAGGAGGTGAAGAAGTGGGAGTTGTCTGCAGACTAACTGCAGGAAGCCCAGTTGAATATGCGCCAGCGACAATAGAAGGTCTCTGTGTTGAAGGTTGGGATGGCTGAGGCAGCTGCTGCATAACACTAGAGGTCATCTCTGCATGCCATTAACATTGCCACCAAGTTTAGGTTCAACCGAGACTCAAATGAATTCATAATTACATTTTAATGACTCATATTTGCCTTAGTATCAATATTTTTAATATAAGGACATGATACCCACCTTGCTGCCTGACAGGGGTACTAGATGCCCTATTATCCTTGCACTTGGTCCTGAATGCCTCGGCCAATATCTTATTCATGAGAACTTTGTTTTGATTGTCATCCATCTCTTTCTTCTTACGAAGGAATTCATATTCTATATCCTGAAGTTTAAAATCATATGTTCTCCGAATTTGAGCGACAACTTCTTGTATTTCCTTCTCACAATCAGATTTCAGCTGCAGCTTCTGCAAAATTGAAAAGAAATTTTCATATGAAAGGAAAAACCCAAGGCGTGTTTAGAACACAGAATACAACTATGTTAAAAGGAAACAAACTGTATCTTCATGGATCTTGATAATCTGGTCTGTTTCAATGCGTATTCTATCCAATTCATTTTGCAGTGGATCTTGAGATGTCGATACAAGCATTCGAACAGCAGGTGCAGTTGCAGTTGCAGAATTATCACTAATTCTAGAAGTAACAGGTTCTGTCCTCATGTTTGATAAAAGCATCTGTGGTCCGCCAACAGCTATCAAATCAATAGGCACATGTTGCACAAATGAAGATGGAGGCTGTGAACTAGTAGGGGAGTCGATCGATGGTAACACATGCAGCGTATGCGCTCTGACTGGTGCATCACTTGGAGATTCAATGGACACTACAACAGGTTGGGATGCCGAGGCATCAATTTGTTGAAAAGCAATCCGGCTATCACAAACTTGAGCAGTTCTATCTTGCAATCTAAAGGATTCAGTTGGTTGACTACTATCTGAGGCTACAGCATGCATTCTGTCAATCTCTATCCAAGTGGGGCCAATCCCCACTTCTGCAACAGTAGCAGTTTCAAAACCTCCTGATGGAAGCACTTCAGCCTGCTGATCAACTCCAGTACCATTAGGCAAGGTGGTAACACAAACTCCACTGCTCTCTTGACCAGTAGTACCACTCCCTACTACAGGAGTTTCGCAAACCCCTAATGGAACCACTTCATCAGGCTGGTTGACTCTATTGTTTTCAGGTGCTTCTAACAGAGACTCTCCATTTTGCAGGTTGACTGCTGCTACATTCTGCTTATCAACTTCAAAGGCATTATCCGATACCATACTGGCTACTCCATCTTTATCCATGACTGTGTTAATGGCCTCCTCAGCTTCCAGAGGGGCTTTTTCAGGCACTTCCAATAAAACTTCTCTTCCATCCATGCAAGAAGTGGTTCTGGCAGAAGTTTGTCCTTCAGATGGTGAAGGATTTACAGAAGCATCATTCTCCATGCCACCAGTGGAACTGACAATCTCAGTCACTCCCAAAGGAAATTCTCTATCAGGCACCATTAATGCAACTCTACCAGAACCATCTTCAGATGATGATTTATGAATGCTGTTCTCAGGACCATAATTACAGCTGTTAGCCCCAGGTATTCTCAATGTAATCTGCGCATCAGGAATTTGTTCTTCACATGGAGATGAATTTACAGACACAACATCCTCTGAAACATCCCTCACACTTGCAATCTGAGGCACTTCCAAGATAACCTCTTGTTCAAGCATGTTGGATGTAGCTCCATTGGACATTGGTTCGGAAGCAGCCAGTACCCCAGGAAGTACATCCTCATTTGATCTTACAGTTTCAGGAACTTCTAGTGGAAAATCTCCATCTGGCATGCTTTGAACTTGTTTGGGAGTCTGTTCTTTGGAACATGAATTCAAAGTGACAGTGTTTTCTTGATCATATCCAGACTCATTTGAAGGTGGTTTATTTATTAATTCAGCATGTGCCCAGGACTTCACTCCTTCAATCCATTGAGCCTTCCTCTCTTGCAACTTGTTCCTTGTAGCCAGTTGCAACTTCAAAAGATTATTAAGGCGCATTTCCATCTGCTGCTTAAGCTTTTCAAATTCTTTTGAATATACATTATCCAGCATCTTAATTTGATCTGTTCTCACTGAACTACCACTGTGTAAACGAATAACAGCTGCCTCTGTTCTTTGCTTATGTTCAATGTCTGCCTTGTCCTGCTCATATCTCTTTTCAAACTCTTCCCTTTCTTCTTGTTGCCTCTGCAATAGCTTCCTCATCTGTTTATCACATTTCTTTTCAATGTCTTTGATACTTTTTGAGTAATCTTTTTGTGCCAATTCCAGATGAGGAAGGACCTGATCAATGGATAACTCCTGACCAGATCTGAGGTTTTCAACCTCTGTTCTCACTTTTTGCATGTTAGATGGTGTTGACAGTGAAGATCTTCCATTTGACTGATTCTGACTGAGATCATCTAATGAAAAACATGAAGCTTTTGGAGAGCCAGCTACCTTAAAAGTCCCAGTGCGATAAATAAATACTTTCCTCAGACATCGCAACTTTGAGTAAACAAAATTTGCCTCGCCTTTCTTGCAGCTGAAATTCATATGCTCTTTTGCAAGTGCAAGTGATTCTTTGTGGTCAAGTTTGTGCTTTAGCATGGAAGCTGCAGTCCAACACTTCAATATAAACAGCACAAAGTAAAACAGGCCGTCAGCAAAAGGTATCAAACATTTATGTGAGCACTCACCAGCACAGTTCAAGCAAGGAAAAAAGAAGACATGCTCAGTAATCATCACAGATATAGAAAATGCAGAAGCACCAAAAAGCATTGGATGAACAGAAACATGGGGGGAGAGAGAGAGAGACGGATCGCTGAAGTCAAGAATGTCAGCACCAAATTTCTTAAGTCCAATTAATATGGAAAACAAAGGAAAATAATTCATTGACACTGTAGTTTCCATCCTTTGATAAAGAACTTACAAGTAGAGGGCAAACTGACCTTTTTTAGTTTGCTTTAGGCACTTTCTAAGTAAATTATTTTCTTTCATGGATAAATAGATAGGACCTAAGAAACAAGAATCATATCTTCCAAGTGTGATTAGAATTTCTCATTTCTAATAGACTTATTTCATGTTTATAATTCGTTTTTATCCAGGTCTTCCTACTATTCTTAAATAGAGGATGTAGTTGAATATGAAAGAATATGAAAGATGTTTTTCATCTCCAAAATAATCAGATATGATAAATTCCAACCTCAATTCAGATAAAAAGCCCACTCCATAATCCTTCACTACACTGAAACAATCACGTTATTCACAAGGAGTCAATAATGCATTCAACAAAAAGCATACTAGAATGTTTGATTTTGGTATTTTTTAAAAATACCTTCCTTCAGTTTCCTCAATATGTCAGGTCATATTTCTGGCTGCAAATCTTGTATCCCTAGCAATCCCTCCTCTTTTTAATTCCTACGTACTATTGCTTTAGATCTAAGGTGTAAACTGGCCCCAACAGAGGATACAAAAACTTCAACTCTGCTTGTTAGTTTTCAAAACTCGGTCATTATACACTTCTTAAAACAACCAGTTGCATTACAAAAACAAGAATTAACAATTTAGCAAAGGTAGATAACATGTCATGCGTTTAGAGATCTGCCAGATTCAAAACCAACAAGGAAGATATTAAAGCTATTGCAAATGCAATGAACATTTCAAAAATATCCTCAAATTCAACAACCATGACCCAAAATGACAGGAACATGGTAAAGCATTGTTTTACATTAGTGAGTGGCTTATTATGTTTTAATCAGAGGGTGTAAAAGTTGTATCACTAGTAAATAAATGATCAAACAGAAGGGGAAAATAGAAAAAAGAAGGTTCTAACCAAGGATATCTGAAATGCCTGCAATAAGCTAGGTGGTTCGCTACTGACATGGTGATTATTCAGTACATATTCCAGAAACAGTTCCACCATGACTTTGACATTTTCCTGAAGGGATAGTGAAACATGTCAACATTATGACATCATAGAAGAAAGACTGCTGCACAAGCTTGAGATCAGTTACGAAATAATGATGTTTTCTGAAACATGACCAAGCAACTTCCAGCAAATTCACAAGTCCAGAGTAGAAGGAAAAATGTACACATGTTAATAAAGTAAAAGAACCCATCAAAGCAGTAAACATATCAATTCACTCACTTTTAATAGAAAGAAGAAAGAATTTGGTTAACTGAGTCCTAGCAAGGCAAGCAAACTAAAACCAGAGAGTGTTTTCTTCTATTTTTAAGTTTTCCTTTTTCCTTCTCTTATGTTACTATGTGGTCCATGGGATTTGCCTCTCACAACCCAGAGAAACACTAGAGGAGACGGAAAAAACAGCAGATCATCTTTGTCAGAATGCGAAGAAACATAAAATATCAAACAAAATTTCCTATTTAGATGGATGACAAGGGAGAGAGTTTGTGATGCCACTGAGAGAGCAACAAATTAACAATAAAAATAAAATTCAAACGCAAACGCAAACACAACATTTGATGCTGATGATATTCCATTTGAAATAGGAATTAAATGAAATTGAAATTTAACAATGCCCAATAATGCAATGCTCTCTGGGCCTGGAAATTCGTAGTATCTTTATCTTATTAAGATCTAAAACAGTTATTTCAATCCAATGCCAACAGTAGGGATCATTGCAAGGTTAATGGCTTGAATGCACAAAAAGTAGGGTATTTACCGGATTTTTTCTTCTATATTTCTACGCTTAAAGTCAATTCTGAAACCAATTCAAAGTACTAAGAATAGCAGTAGATAGGAAGACCCAATACACCACATCAAAGAACCTACTGCGGCATTCATGAACAAGTGCTAGAGAAATTAACTTCTTCAGAGGGATGAGAAACATACTGGGAGTTGCAAAATTTCACAAAGTTTTGCTATCTCAGGCTTCAAAAAATGATGGAGACTCTTCTCAGAATCATGCAAGTTCATCCCTTCATTATACCCAACCATGTCGGCTTTCAGTACTTGTGATAATTTACTAGTCAAAAGTGTGAAGTTGGAAACGTGATTCTCATCAGTTGTGTTAAGGTCAATTGAACTTGGCATGACTTGAGACATCTTATGCACTGGAGCTCCAGAAGTTCCTGCAGGCAAAGAGACATTTTTATGAAAATTAATTTAAAAAATTAAGGATATCCCACAATGTTTGCCACCTAATACTCTGAGAAGCGTACCATCTGTGCAAACATGATAAGGAACAAAACCAGAACAATTAATCAGCAGTGAAACTAGCCAGTTACCTATTTGAGCAGCTTTCAGAGAAGGTGAATCAGTGTTATTGTCGGTCACTTTATTGCGCTTCTTTAACCTTTGCCTTTCAGAACATGAATCCACAGAATCAGTTCTGACGCACTCATTTGGAGCTGCATCGCCATCTTCATTTGAAACCATTACCGTAGCATCAAAATTCAAGTCATCAATACTTCTTTTTTGTTTAGAAGACATCACTTTGTAATCACTCTTCGCCTCAGTATCAACCCCAGGTGTCTTATTCACTATCAGATCTTGGCTGCCTTCCAATTTAGCTTTCTTTTGTTTCTGTTTGAACAGTTCCCTGTAAGCACGAGCGTCCATTCTCTTAATTCCAACCAGGACAGTTTTGATAACAGGTTTGTCACTGTTTCCAACTTCTTCAGTTTCAAGCTGTTTCACACTCTTCACTTTCTTGTGCTTTTCCTTCGCAATTGAAGAGCCCAAGCTTTTACCTGACTTCTTTGAACCAGGAGGACTAGATGACGACTGATTCTTACCCCTCTCAGGCCTTCTAGAAGGAGTCGATAAACTTTGTTTCTCAACCAATCTCTCGGATTTCCTCGTAGGAATTGTAGGGGGGGTCTGCTTCTCAATACGTTCAGACTTTCTACTACTTGAAGGGCTTGGAGTCATGTTTTTCTTCGATGATGTTTCTCTAGTTGACTTTCTTAGACCACAAGTATCATTCGCAGCACCCAAACTGGTTGAGGATCTGCTACCAATGTTTGTTCCTCTTATATCATTACTTACCTCGTCCTTACCTTTACGACTAGCCTTGGTATCATTTCCCATCCTGCAAGCTGTAAGCCACAAAAAAACAACAACATGAGAATTCATTAAATAAACAAGGTCAGGCCTCACAATGATGTTTCACAAGCAATTGACCACACTAAACCCAAAGCATCCCTACATTGGCAAATCAATCCCCCACCTTTCCAGCATTCAACCCATAAAAAAAATTGCTATATTTGAAGCAAACTTTGAAAAATTTACAAGACTGGATCTTCTAGGAATTTCCACGCACAATATTCTCATAAAAAATATAAATTCTTAGAATTTCCAAGCAAAAAAACTCTCAAAAACAAAGAATAATAGCAAAATCAATGAAAGGCTTATAAGACATCGACAATGTACAATCAAGGCTGCATGTTCATTTCAACCACTACAATGACATTCATAATCACTGAACCAGAAGAGCCTAGCGAGAAAACCAACAGCGATTACACCAAGATTACGCTAAACAAAACCCTAAGTCACTGAAAAAATTACTTTTTTTTCAATTTTAGATTAAAAACCCTAACAGATGGAGGGGGAGAAAAGGGGTGGATATGATAGGGTTCTATCTGACCGGCGAGAGAATCGTTGGGAGGTCACCGGATTTAGTTTTCCGAAGGCATTTGCCTGCCGGTGTCTTTAATCGCCGAGCATAAGTGAGTGAGAGTTGGCAACACTTTAATGATCATTGTCACGCTTTGTATCTGCCCAGATGGGAAGTTACCCAGATGTTAATGTTTAGTCCTACTACTTTACTTGTATTCAATTCCGTCCAACCTTGAAGGATTGGGTACCTTGGTGCCATACTTGTCGACCCGGCCTAGCGAAGGAAGATTTGTTTCAAAACAGATCTCCTTTGTTGGGTTGGCCCGTGATTTCAGGCCTAAACTAAACCAGGTTTCAATAAAATAAAAAAAGAATAATGGATTAAAATCTAAATTGATATGTGATTTAAAATTCTTTGCTTTTTAAAAAAAAAACATTATCATTTTTACTTTTTATAAAATTAAAAAAATAAATCATTATCGAACTAACCCCAAACTTTTAAATTATTTCGAATTAACCCCAAACTTTTAAATTATTGAGGGAACGATATTTAACTATACACACACACACACATGAAAATGGAAGACATTGGAGGTTGATCAAATGACGAGATGTTAATTCACGTATTTATTTTAAATCACTTTAAATGTTTAAATTTAATATTCATAAATGTAGTGATTAAATATATACTTTGAAGATTAGCTTGTAAGATGATTATATATATATATATATATATATATATATATATTTGAAACGGAAACAAAACAGTAAGTATAAAAAAAAGACAAAATTTAGATGAAAAGGACTTGAAACAAAAACCTTAACCTAACTACGTAAATATCATCTCACAGCAAAGAAAAAGAAGCATTTTTTTTTAATTTATAAAATTATTAATATATCCTTCAATATAAACTAAATAACCTTATTTATACTAGTTTTATAATATTAAATTTCCTAAACTAAATTATATATAAAAAAACATTTTATAAACTAAATAAAAATTTAAAAAACTGCCTGCATAGTAGTCTCCAATAAAAAAATTCCCAATCTCTTACATGCTTGCGGAGCCGATGTTAGCTTTACACTCATCAAACGTTAAACTAACCAAAAACTTAGCATTACAGCGATCAAACAATCTCTTTCTATATCATCACCAGCAAAAGATCGGAATCCCCTCCCATCACAAACGTTCGAGACCTGCGACTGGCTAGCATTGGACGCAGTGAAAATAAAAGGTTGGGCAATAGAAAAGAGTTCCTAGCCATCGCAAACATCAAGATGATGAGATCCACAAGCTACTTCCATTAATTTGCATCAGATAACACTTTATGCACGACCTTAGAACAAATCCGATTAGCCACAACCTGCATGCTACGAAAAGAATTTCTGGGAAATTTTCTATTTCTTGAGGCCCTAACATGATCAATATAAGAACATTGTGCCCATCTATATCTATATATATATATATATACTGGAGAGATCAATCAAGCAAACACAGTGGAAGATTTCAGTTCAAAGGGAAATATTATATATAAAAGCAGTACTGAGTCAACTTGATCACGTACAACTGATGAAGTTTGTTTATATATTTAGAATCTGAAATTTGCTATCTAAATCGGCTAGCACAACAGAAGTCGGCAAAAATCTGAGAAAGTCCTGTAGCAAATCAGGAGAGTCTGCAAACAGCTCAACCACATCTCTGTACACATCAACCACGTCCTTGCGCTTGTCGCTGTATGCACATAAAATCATCACGAAGTCTTTGTAAATCTCCTTGTTGATGTGCTTCTGCACCTTCCTTACAAATTCGACAGCTTCTTCATGGCCTACAGTATCCTTTTCCGCGGCCATTAATGCTTCTTTTACAAGGTTAGAAAGCTGAATATATAAGAGAACAAACCCTAATTATTATTCTTATTATAATTTTCTGTCGCACATGTATATATATTTATATTTGTGCCCTATCAACTCCAAGTCGGACTCAAATCCTGGTTATTGCCACGGCACTGAGCCTATCCAACAGGGTAAACATTAAAATAAATAAATAAATAAATATCTGGCCCATATCCGTTAAAGAAACCACCTCTCAAGTCTCGACTACCTTGTGGGTTGACTCTTAAAACCCATTCAAATTGATATGAAACTCAAAACTCAATATATATATATATATATATTGGGTTTATATATATATTCTAAATCCAGATTAATGGGTCATATCCTCTCTCTAATTGTATATACTTAGTACTTGGCATTATCACATGAACTCGTAGCATTTCGCGCAGCAGAACTTGGCAATTAAAAGACTAGTTAATAAAAAAATAATTAACTAGATCTTTAAGTTAGCTGGAAACCTTATAGCATAGATCTGAGATAGAAACTGCATCGAGGTCTTTTGTTTTTTCCTTCCTTCAAATTTTTGGAGTGAGAAAAGAGATCAGGATTGGTGATTCTGGGGCAAGAAACCATGGCCATGATAGCAGTGCAGGTGGTGCTCGAGCAACTGGCTTCCTTGGTAGCAGAAGAAACACGGTTCTTGGGAGGAGTTAGAGGGGGAATCGATGAGCTACGGGATGATTTGCATAGCATGAAATCTTTCCTTCAGGATGCGGAAGAAAGGAGTGAGAGTGATGAAGGACTGAGAGCCTGGGTCAAACAAGTGAGAGATGTGGCTTATGATGCTGAGGACATTCTTGAAGAGTTTATGCTCCGGTTTTCTCCATCTCATGGGAGTGGTTTTGTCCACTTTCTTCGCAATTCATACCGTTCCACCCGTAAATTAGGTGCACGGCATCGGCTGGCAGCCCACTTAGAAAGCATTAAAGCAAGGGTGAGAACCATTTCAGAGAGAAGAACTGCATTTTATTTGAATAGGATTGACATGCCATCAACCTCCAGTGCTGCCGTAGAGAAATGGCATGATCCCCGGATAGCTTCTCTCTACTTAGATGAAGCTGATGTCGTGGGAATTGAGAACCCAAAACATCTACTGGTTTCCTGGCTTGTAGAAGGAGAAGAAAAGCTCTCCAGTATCTCTGTGGTTGGAATGGGCGGGTTGGGAAAAACAACCCTCGTAAAGAAAGTTTATGACAGCCACCCCATCAGAAGAAGCTTTGATACCCATTCTTGGGTTACAGTTTCCAAATCGTTTGCATCCGCGGAGCTTCTACGAGTTGCTCTGCAGGGGTTTCTGGTGACAGCGAACGAACCCGTTCCGGATAATCTGCAATCAATGACTGACTTCCAATTAATTGATGCTCTAAGAAATTATTTGGGGAGAAGGAGGTATGTCATTGTTTTGGATGATGTATGGAATGTAAATGCTTGGGAAACAATAAAGAAATGCAGATAACTTCGACCATTGCAGCGAATCGATACCTCTGATAATTTTGTGAATATTTCTATTAGCAATGGCAGAGTGCTGAAGAAGGCATAAGATATAACAGGTGATTGTGCATGCTGGATAGTATACAAGATAACAGCTTCAAGCCCACGTCTGTACAATTTCACTACAATTTTTTGTCTCTTTTTCACAGGGACTTTCTTCAATTCGACCATCCTCGAAGAATTGTATCTAGATCATACTTCTCTCCCAAGATACTTTCTCCAGAATATGGGACCATTGCCTGCTCTTAAAGTTTTGTCTGTTGGTGAATGTGACCTCAATGGCACCCTACCTGCTCAAGGTAAATTAACAACTCCTCCTACCCACAACAATTAAATGATATTTTTCATCACTAGTTCTAACATGATTAGAGATAGATTTTACAGGTTGGTGGTGTGAATTGAAGAATCTGGAGCAGTTAGATGTATCCGGAAATAATCTAGAGGGTTCATTCCCAGATTGTTTAGGAAACTTGTCATCTCTACAGCTATTAGATGTCTCCGGAAACCGATTTACTGGAAACATTGCCTCCGGTCCTCTTACCAACATCATATCCCTAGAATTCCTCTCGCTATCAAACAACCACTTTGAAGTTCCAGATTCAATGAAGCCTTTGATGAACCACTCAAGCCTCGAGTTAACAATGGCCAGTAGCCGGACCCGCTGCATCTATTTCAGCTTGTCGGATAGCTCAACATCAGAAGCACTCAATTTAGAAATTTCCAGCTTCCTCTATAACCAACACTCAATTAGCATGAACAGTAGCAACAGAATGCCTGAGTAAATGAAATGAGTGTAGTAGTTGAAAAGTGATTTCACGATTTCATGTAGTTGGAGGAATAATTTTAAGATGGTAAAGTTTATCAAAGCTTAAAATATGTCTCCCAAGTGTGCTTTTTTAGTTTTAATTTCTTTTCAAAACTTAATATTTACAATTGTTAGGTCGAAATTAGCTATAAATTGCTGATTAAGTTTTCGTTATTCTTTTTTCAAAGTTAGAAATTGAAAAACTATTATGCAAATGTTTTCCTTATTAATTTAAAAAATAAATTAACAAAAAAAAAACAAATTGAACGACCGATCCAAACAAGCCTTGACATGCATAAAACTTCAACATTATTGCATCCTTTTTTTTTTGGCTCAGCGAAACCACACTCCTTTTTTTGTTAAAAGAAAACTAATTAATTGATTTTGAGAGACAATCAATGGACAGAAATGACTTGGGAAGTAGGCCCTGTACTTTGGTCAGGTCAGCCATGAATTTATGCTCTCTTTCCGGGTTTTTTTACCATGAACTTATGCTCTTTGTTTTGGTCACTATGAACACTCGTTGAAAAATATTGCAAAGATGCCAGTGAAATTCACTATTGCAGTGTCGGTGAACACTGGATTCACTGTCTCGCAACAACCCTATCAGAGAGCGAGACCGGAATCCAACATTTTTTGCGTTTTAAACACACAGAGACGCGCTTTACTTCAAGCTCGCAATAAAAATAAAAATAAATCGTCACGTCTTTTTTAACTTCACCTCTCTGGCTTCACTTCTTCCCAGCTGCTAATTCGCAGGTAACAAATATTCCTCTTTTTTTTTTAATTTCTCTCCCGTCTCTTTTTTAAAATCGTCACGGATTTTGTGGTATCTTAATGCTAGTAATTGCTTTGTTGTGGTTTCTCTGTAGCCAAGCAGAGCGTTTTTTACTGTTATCGTGCTCATTTAAGGTTACGGAGATTTAGATTAGTTTTAATTTGCTAAGTTTATGCAAAACCTAATATTCTTATGGAAACTAAGCTTGTTTTTTTTTATTTTAATTTTGTGCAATGGAATTTATTTAAATTATTGTGTTTTTTTCGGTTGCAGTTGTTATGAGGTGTTTTTTGTGAGGTTGATTGTTTTTTGGATGGACGATAATGGAAATGGAGTTTGATGAATATGACTACTTAGAAAAAAGAGTTGAAAATCCAGAACTGCCAAAGGTGAAGGAAACTGCTAATGGTGAGGGTGATATTGTGAGATCCGGGGAAAAGGATCGACTACGGAGTTCAAAGCGTAGGAGTGATGATAAGGATGATGGTGATGGTCATTTCAATTTAGTCTTGAAATAGCAGAGCATCGTCAATTTCTCTCTCAACTGTCATCGACCTGTTGTAGTTTGCTTATAAGAGAAGAGAGTGGGGGAGAGAGAGGTAGGCAAAGCGGAGAAGAACAAAGCCAAAGAATTAAGTGAAACAACTGTTTCAATCCACAGTGGAATGAGTCTGGGTGAACAGTGTTAGGTGAATAGTGTTTTCACGACCTGATTTAGCTTATTAACTACTCTGAGATAGAAACTGCATCGAGGTTTTTGTCTTTTCCTTCAAATTTTTGGCGAGAGAAAAGAGATCAGGATTGGTGATTCTGGAGCAAGAAGCCATGGCCATGATAGCAGTGCAGGTGGTGCTCGAGAAACTGGCTTCCTTTGTAGCAGAAGAAACACGGTTCTTGGGAGGAGTTAGAGGGGGAATCGATGAACTACGGGATGATTTGTATAGCATGAAATCTTTCCTTCAGGACGCGGAAGAAAGGAGTGAGAGTGATCAAGGACTGAGAGCCTGGGTCAAACAAGTGAGAGATGTGGCTTATGATGCTGAGGACATTCTTGAAGAGTTTATGATCCGGTTCGCTCCATCTCATGGGACTGGTTTCATCCATTTTCTTCGCCATTCATACCGTTCCGCCTGTAAATTAAGTGCACGGCATCGGCTGGCAGCCGGCTTAGAAAGCATTAAAGCAAGGGTGAAAGCCATTTCAGAGAGAAGAAACGCATTTTCTTTGAACAGGATTAACATGCCATCAACCACCAGTGCTTCCGTAGAGAAATGGCATGATCCCCGGATAGCTTCTCTTTACTTGGATGAAGCTGATGTCGTGGGAATTGAGAACCCAAAACATCTACTGGTTTCCTGGCTTGTAGAAGGAGAAGAAAAGCTCTCCAGTATCTCTGTGGTTGGAATGGGCGGGATGGGAAAAACAACCCTCGTAAAGAAAGTTTATGACAGCCACCCCATCAGAAGAAGCTTCGATACCCATTCTTGGGTTACAGTTTCCAAATCGTTTGCATCCGCAGAGCTTCTACGAGTTGCTCTGCAGGGGTTTCTGGTGACAGCGAATGAACCTGTTCCGGATAATCTGCAATCAATGACTGACTTCCAACTAATTGATGCTCTAAGAAATTATTTATGGAGAAGGAGGTATGTCATTGTTTTGGATGATGTATGGAATGTAGACGCCTGGGAAACAATAATGCATGCATTTCCTGATTGTAACTGTGGTAGTAGAATTATCTTCACTACACGTTTAGGTAACTTGGCTGAATCTATAGAGAACACCAGTCATGTTTATGAACTCCAGCCTTTACCAGAAAATGAAGCCTGGACCCTCTTTTGCATGAAAGCCTTTAGAGGGGAACCTAAGGCTGTTTGCCCGCCAGAACTGGAAGAGATGTCTCGAGATATCTTAAGGAAGTGTGAGGGACTGCCACTTGCAATTGTAGCAATAGGAGGCCTGCTGTCGAAGAAGAAAAATGAAGGTTTGGAATGGAAGAAAGTCCGTGACTGCCTAGCTACAGAATTGAAAAGTAACAACGAACTTGGGAGTCTACGTAGAATACTTCAACTGAGTTTTGATAATCTTCCCTACTACCTCAAACAGTGTTATTTGTATTTAAGTGTTTTTCCAGAGGATTATTTGATAAAAAGAATGAAGGTGATCCGGCTATGGATAGTTGAAAGGTTTGTGGAAGAGAAGCAAGGCTTTACAATGGAGGAAGTGGCAGAGGAATACCTTAATGAACTCGTGAACAGGAGTTTGATCCAAGTGGTGGAGATGAATTATTTAAATAGGGTCAGGACATGTCGTGTTCATGATCTAATGCGAGAAATCATTCAATTGAAATCCAGGGAAGAATCTCTTGTTATGATAGCAAACGGAACAAGAATAAGCAAGAATGAGAAAGTTCGGCGTCTATCAGTCCATGAAAACTCTGAAGTACAATCAGATATGAGATTTCCTTATCTGTGGTCTTTCTTGTTATTTTCATCACATCATTCTTTTGAGCATGGTTTTCGCAATTACAAGCTGTTAAGAGTATTGAATTTAGATCGAGCTCGCTTTCCCAGCTTCCCACCTGAATTGGTAGATCTGATTCATTTGAGATACTTAAGTTTGAGATGGACCACGATAAGGGAGCTTCCAGAGTCCATAAGGAAGCTCAAGTGCTTAGAAATACTTGATTTGAAAAGGAGTACTGTGTCATCTTTGCCTACTGGGATCACACAGTTGACATGTCTTTGCCAGCTTCGTAACTATCGACACAGTTTCCAGTCCTCATTTTTCTTCCCAGACACTCATGGAATGAGAGTTCCATCAGGAATTGGAAGGTTGACTAGCCTGCAGAAATTGGGAAGTGTTGAAGTGAATGAAGATAATGAGTTGGTCAGGGAGTTGGGAAAGCTAACTCAGTTGAGAAGGCTGGGCATTTTAAAGCTGAGAGAAGAGCAGGGAATGGATCTATGTTATACGTTGGAGAGGTTGAAACACCTTACTGCAATGTATCTTGTTTCCCTAAACAAGACGGATTTCTTACAATTGGACTCTATTTCATCTCCTCCAAAATATCTCCAATGTATATATCTCAAATGTAGTCTCTCAGCTTTACCAGGATGGATAGCTTCACTCCAGTATATTTCCAAGCTAGTGCTTCAACATTCTAATTTGAAAAGTGATCCACTGAAGGCCCTCCAGAAATTGCCTAGTTTGGTGGTGCTTGAACTCCGTCAAGCTTATGCAGGGGAAGAGCTGTGTTGTGATCCTGGAGGATTTTCAAAGCTGAAGAAGCTAGGTCTCCATGAACTGGAGAGATTGCAGGGCATCAGAATAGCAAAAGGATCAATGCCTGGGCTGGAGAGGCTGGACATCACAGCATGCATGGTGCTAGAAACTGTGCCGGATGGGATTGAAAACCTGAAAAATATAGAAGACCTGGTTCTGTGGGATATGCCTTCAACATTCATCAAGACAGTAGAGAGGTGCTGTGGTGAAGATTTCTGGAGAGTTCAACATATCACAACAATCACCTGTATCTACGAGAGCAGGGGTAGATGGGTTTCGGAAACTCTTCTGTGATTAGAGGGGTAAGCTACGGTGATGACTCCAGTTTCAGGAAAATCATGATCTCCAACGCATGTACCTGTTTTGTTTTTACATTATAATTATTATTTAAAAAAAAAAGAAGAAGTTTCACAGCATCATTTGCTATTGAACATGTGTAGTGCCTGCATGATTTCTAATTAGACCGCCTCTTGCATGGGAAATATACCTCAGGTCACACCATCATCATCATCATCATGTACTGCTGAAATTCTGAGCCCCGAAAACAGAAAACTGCTGCTCTTCCCTCCTCTTCTTGTTAAGTTGTCAGTTATTTCTAAGGTTATCAGTTACTTATATTTACTGCTTTATTTAAATCATATTAGTTAGAGAGTGTTTGTTATGTTGATCTATTTATCAGCTTGTAACCACGTTCATAGAATTTATTCTTACGTGGGTTGTTTCATTTCAGTTTCAAGTTTCTTGTAAGGCTATATATAGCCAACTCATATGTTTCAATTGAATAAGATCATTTCTCCCAAAGCTTACTTATTCTCAAAGAAGATTACTTTGCTTTACACTTCTCTGCTCCTTTGTCTCTATCTTGCTGTTTGAATCTTCCAATCTTGCCCTGGTTTGTCACCACTAAATTTCCACCGTCGATTTCTAGACATCAATACGAGTATATCTGGGATTTGTCAAATGTCTATTTTATATTTCATCGAATTTTCACAACTTGAGTTCGTTTTGTCTGCAAAAGAGGAGCTTTGCAGCAATTTCACAGAGGCGCAGAGGGAGAGGACACTAACAAGAACACAAGAAATGCAGATAACTTCGACCATTGCTGCGAATCGATGGCAGAGTGCTGAAGAAGGCATAGGATATAACAGGTGATTGTGCTGGATAGTATACAAGATAACAGCTTCAAGCCCACGTCTCTACAATTTTACTATCAAACAAGAAAAAAAGGTTCCAAACCAATGAAGTAGAAGATCGTTGTTTATTGGACTACATGGAAAAAGTGAACAAACTTTGATTGCCACTTCTTTTGGGTTTGAAAGGGCTTAATTTCATTATTCCTCGCAGGATTTCAAATGGATTATTACTTTGAAATCCTAAACTTGTTTTGTTGTTAAAATAAAAAGATAAATGATTTAAACTGAAATCCAGCAGCAACGTCTTCTCCAGATTCAGCAGCCTAGCTACAGAATTGAAAAGTAACAACGGCCTTGGGAGTCTACGTAGAATACTTCAACCAAGTTATGATAATCTTCCCTAATTCATAAAGATAAGTTTATCATACAACAACATATTATATGTTAAGGAACCATCTTATCTAAAAGCTCAAGCTTATAGGTGAGGCCCCAGAATATGATTTATGTTATTCTCTAACACACTCCCTCAAGTGAAAGCCCTTTGGGCTTGAAACTTGCACACAAGCCCATACTACCTTGTGTTTGATTTTTATCAAATAGAATGGGGGTGGTGAGATTCGAACTCATGACCGCTGGGTCAATAAAGCTCTGATACCATGTTAAGGAACCATCTTACCTAAAAGCTCAAGCTTATAGGTGAGGCCCCAGAATATGATTTATGTTATTCTCTAACATTATATATGTGTGTATTTCTGACAAATGACAGAGGTTTTTGTAACTGAGCTTAAGACAAAATTGAAGCTCAAAATTAATGGTTTTATTCTTTCTTGTTTTTTTAAGCCATTTTCCCTTCATTTTTGGCATCCTCTGTCTATAAATTTCTTCTTTCAAACACATCCATATTTTAATCAGTGCATTGTCTTCTTTCTTCCTTCACTATATATTTAGAAACTGTCTTACACATATCGTGTGCTATCATATATTTTTTTCTTCTTGCACCGAATTCATTTTGACGGGATAGAGATTGATGAAGTGGGTAGTTGGGAATCTTGACTTCACAGGTCTACGAAGAAGAAAAACAAGAGCTAGTGGATGATGAAATTAAGAGACTTAATTGTCAGGGAAAAAACATTTAATTCCACGAGAAAAATCAACGAAGTGGAGAAGTTTTTCAGAAGAAATTATTGATAATAGATTTTTTTTGTTTCTCCCACCAAATTCATTTTGATGGGGTAGAGATCGATGATGTGGTTGATTGAAAATCATGACTTCACAAGCCTACCGAGAAAAGAATTGCAAGTAGATGATGAAATTAAGAGCTCTGTGTAAGAAAATCATTTCATTCCACAACAAAAATTCATGGAGTGAGGAAAGAGGAAAGTCATTTTCTTATCTCTTCTGCCATATCTTCCACGAAACCAAATCAGTTGTTGATCTGAACACATGACTTCCCAAGCCTGTGAAGAAAAAAAAAAAGGGTAAGCAGTTAAACAGGAAGTTGAAGGAACAGAGAGACTAATGAAACTAATTGTGGAACCTAGGCCCCGTTTGTTTGCTGGAAAGTGGTTTCTTTTTGGAAAGTGAATTTCGGGGAAAGTGAATTTCAATGTGTTTGGCAGTGTTATGGAAAATGAACTGGAAAACACTTTCCAGTGTTTGTTTGTGTTATGGAAAATGAACTGGAAAATAATTTATTAATAAATTATTGTTTTTTTCAAGTTTATCCTATGTATATTAAATATTTAATATAAAATATTTAATCACTTTAAATAAAAAAATGAAATCAAATAGATGAATATTTTTTATTATATCCTATATTCATACATAGCTTATTTTATAAAATATTACAATATATGTCATATCATATTATAGAGAAATAAATTTATTAAATATTTTGTAAGTAAAAAATATTCAATTTTAAAAGCTTTAAATAATTTGTTTTTTCATATTAAGAAAGCCAAATTAGTTTATGTTGAGAGTTATATGTTTGGGTTTTTGTTTTTGGTATGAAGTATTTTTGAAAAGATAAATAGATACAACAATATTTTGATGGGTATTTTAGATTAAAAAAAAAATTGGGTAAAGGCAATTATCCCTTTAATATCTATAAAATAAACATCAAGAAATAAATATTTATACCTAACATCAAGAAATAAATAGTCATGCATAAATATTAAGTTTCGATGTCATTGACATACATATTAGTTCAAATTACAAACATAAATATAGAATTCTCCGAATTAAACAAGTAAACATACTTGTCAAATAAAAAACATAGTCTGAAACCAAACTTTGAACATTTTCAAACCATCTTAGCAAGCAGGCCTGTTGTAGTGTTGGGTGACAAAGTTTTGAACCCAAAGTTTCCTCAAATTAGCATTTTTTACCATAAATGCTTTTGCCAATATTTCATTTTGGACCAAATAATCAAATGCATCCACAAGAGTTGTCTCATCAAAACCTTCAACTTCCATCACTGCCGCATACAACGCACTAACATCAAGTTGATTTTTGCTGAGACTTTGAATTGCAAATGCTATATCTCCAATCTGTTTAGACCACTGCGCAACACCATCATTTTCATACATGCGGCTTCTCTTTCTATGTTGCCTCTTTTGTGTACTAGAGGAAGATGTCCCTTTTCCTTTTGAAGTTTCTTCATATTCACCTTCATTTTCAATGGAAATTGATTGAACTTCAGTGTTCTCTTCCAAGTTGACATCAGCATATGATTTGGCATAATTTCCGGTTGCCATGTCTTTTCCAACAACAATTGTCATTACCTCATACAAATCAAGTTTTTTGTTTAGATACTTGTCATGATTAGGATGTGCCTGTTCATAACGTATAGAATATGCAATTTTTTTAGTTCATTGTATAACATTGTAGAAACAAAAGTAAATATAAATATTACAAAGAGTATAATATTTATCATACCTTCACTTCTTCATCATATACATCTTTCGAAACTGTAATCATCTTCAAACAATCATCCCAGCCAAAACCACTTTTATTTTTAAGATTGGTTATTATTCCCCATTCTTTTTTCACAGTCTTGAGATGATTTTCCACATGTTTAGGCTCGCATTGCACATTGAACGTTTCACTGATTTCTGTAGCCACCTTAACAAACGATTCTACTTTAAAGGTGGAAGAAGGTTTGTTTCCTTTAAGTGCCTCCTCGGCTAATAACTCAAGCAGCATGTTAGACATGGGCTTAGTCCATTTGAAATGCTTGCCCTTGCCTTTGCATTTTTCATCCTGTGTTAAACTCATTTCTACAAAAAAAAAATTACAAATTTATACAAAATCATACAATATTTCGATTTAATACATTTCATATAAACACTGAAGCAAGACATAAGAAAAACAAACACATATAATTAACACTCATTTACAAGTTTCTTTGAGTGATATAATCATTCCACATGGTTGAGGCAATCATTTCTCTTTTTGATATCCACTCCCTATTCTCTTCCCTTTCCTCCCGTTGACTGAAGTAGATTGTTCATCTAATTGGTTCACTATCCGGACATATTTCTTCCATAAGAAAGTCATAAGGATCAACCCCCATTATGTGATTATGAATAATACAACATGCAAGCACAACATCTACTTGTGTTTCATAAGACCAAAAAGATTTTCCATCAATTGATCTAAAATGATTTTTCAAAATATCAAACCCTCGCTCAATCACGGTTCTCAATGAAGAGTGTCGAAGATTAAATAACTCCTTTTCATTTTCTGGTGCACGGTCTGTAAACTCATTCAAGTGATATCGAACTCCACGAAAAGGAGAAATGATTCCTTTTCGAATACCGTAACCAGCATCACCAAGATAATATTTCCCTACAAATTAAAAAAAAAAACCTATTACTATCTTTTTGTAGTAAGACATTTTATATGTTTATGCATATAATACATACTTTATTATATACCTTCAGGAATTTTAAAACCATTAGATCTTGATAATGCATCAGCTAAAACCCGTGAATCATGGGCACTTCCTTCCCAGCCAGCTAAAACGTATATAAACTTCAAATCAAAAGTTATAGCTGCTAAATCATTTTGTGTTGTTCCTTCTTTTCGTCCTCGAAACTTTCCTTGAATCTCAACAGGAACATTTGCAGGAACATGGGTACCATCAATTGCTCCCACACAATCCTATATAAACATGACAACATAAATTATAACCTTTTCTTCTTAATGTAATTAATTAATTCATTAAAATATTGGTATTGTGTTCATACCTTAAAATAAGGATAGAATCTTCTATTATTCATTATCTCTGCTGGAACTGTATCCTCTGGATCTTTAATAAGGTGTTTGTACAACTTTAGAATTGCTTTTAAGACAATTCTAAAGTAACGATGGATAGTTTCAACAGACCTATAATATCTACCACTAACAACCCTAAATCTTTGGTTATGGCCTACCATTTGTAAGAACATAATTACTTGCTCCCTAATAGACACATTTTGAGTTGATCGTAATAGGTTACGACTTGTGAGAAGATCACACAATCTATATAATACAATAGGTTTCATACGAATTTGTTCAACACAATGTCGATCACCTCGATTCAAAATGCTGTCAATATAGAATTCTCGTTGAGCAATTGCATTTATACGTGGTTCTCTTGGTATATAAATTCTATTTATTTCTTCTTCAATTATAGATTCCCCTGCAGCTATCACAGCAACAGCTGCTCCCATGCATACTGCATTAATTATTTTACTATCCATAACATGAAAGTGTAGTTTTCTGCTAACAATACCTAAAAATATAGGGAAATCAATATTAAGAAAAGCATATCAAATATTACACAATCAACACAGGTATTCTGCTTCTGTCTTTTTACCAAAGTTAGCCTGTATTGCAAGACAAAAATAAACTTCTCGATTCACATACATGATTTTACAGTGCTACTTTCATTTCAAGTTATTCACAATGTGCATCAAGCATATTCCTCGTAAGAAGTTTCTATTTCTTTATTCTTTTTCATTTTGTTTTCTAAATCTTTGCTCTAGCAAATTCCTCATCCACAAAAAACTCATTAATATGTATGTATGTATATATGTATGTATGTATGTACGTATGTAATATATGTCCTAACAATATATTGTCGTTTAAGGTGTTTAAGTGTAGTGAGAATGAGATTTAATACTCTTTGTGTTAGGATATGAAGATTTAAACACTAATTTGAGTATTAATGAGGATTGATGATATGAAGGTGTTTATGCACTACTAATTGCCTCAATATCAGATATAATCAAAAATTTCTGTTTTTAATTTTGCAATTAAGAGGCCTATTTATAAGTTTCAAAGAGAAACTAGCCGTTTCTAGCCATTTTAGTGCAACTGTCATCTCAAACGGTCGACCGGTTTACAACGGATAAATCAACCGGTCGACCGGTTCAGCTCGAAAGGCAATTTGTCTTCCAAGCAGTCGACCGGTTCACTTGGTAACCCAAGCGGTCGACCGGTTCATGCAGAAACCCTATTTTGACAAATTATCTTTTCTGAATTTCTTGAACCGATTGATGGTTTTCCTTACTTATTTAATTCATGCAAGAAATTTGGAAAGGTATGTAAGCTATATGGTGCATATGCAGCCCTTCTTTCACTAGTTATCCTATCTACCTACCATAGTTGCAGTGCTAGAAAGAACAACCACCACTAAATATATAATATTTGATACCCTTTTGAATTAAACACCAATCCCAGAAGCTGTTGCCACAAGAAAATATGAACTTGCTCGTGAAAAAAAAAACTTTCCTACATTCCAGCCTAAACATAGAATTTAATTGGCAACCTGGGCTTTGGCTACATTCCAGCCTAAACAGCTACTGTAATTGGCATCCCAGCACATGTATCTGTCTATCTAAGGCTCAAAATTATATCACAATTGCTTTAATTTCAGGTTTTTAAACTTTGCTACTGGTTCTGCCATGTTCTCCCACCCGTGTATTTTGTCACAGCCAAATCTTGGAGAAACGAATTATTCAGGCAACATACTAGCAGTGATAGAAATATTGTGTATTCTTGCAAATAAAAGAATAAAAATCAACACTTTGTAAACAGCATCAACCACAAAATCACCGCAGGCATAGAATAAAATAAAATAATTAACATCCCATTTTTCTCCCAAACCAAATGCAGGCATAAAGCTCATAAACTCATTTTAATTAATTACAATTAATAAAGCTCAAATTACTTACCTTTTCCGAGAGGGAAGACGAGACCTTTGCTGGGTGAAAGGGACTGAGGGAGGTGAGAGACGAGAGGACACAGAGGGATAGAGGCGAGAGACGAGCTGGGTTTCAGGGACAAAGGTGAGAGATGAGATGGGTTTCAGGGACTGAGGGAGGCGAGAGACGAAACAAAGGGACAGAGGCGAGAAATGAGATGGGTTGCAGGGATAGAGGCGAGAGATGAGATGGGTTTCATGGACCAAGAGAGGCGAGAGACGACACAGAGGGACAGAGGAGGCGAGGGACAGAGGAGGCGAGGGACGACCTGGGTTTCAGGCGAGAGGTTACAGGCAAGAGGTTAGGCGACAGAGAGGGAAAGAGACGAGAGACGGTTCTAGTTGTGAAGAGAAATGAGGGAACGAAGGAGAAGGGAAAGGGAAGGGAAAGTGTTTTCCTTTACTTATGTAAAGGAAAACACTTTCCTCAGTTTTAATGCTTTTATTATGTTGACCGGAAAGGTGGGGAAAAGAGTTTCCTTTGACTTAACTTTCCAAAGTGTTGCAAAACACTGGAAAGTGAGGAAACTGAATTCCTGGAATTCAGTTTCCTTGAAACAAACAAGGCCCTAATATCAAATCAATTGCCTATCGTCGTGTCGTGAGGGAAAGACTTATGTGCAAAAAACAATTTCTTTGCATAATTAGATAGCAAACCAAGTTAGTTTTTTTCTTTTTGGAAGCTAGGAAATTTTATCCATTGAAAAGCGTATTTTATGGGTTCAGGTAAACGAGCAAAACCCTGGTTGTTCTAGGATTTTACAAAAGATGCACGTCCTAACTTGAACTCGAAACCTGTAGTGCTCTCTGCCATCACATTACAACCCATAGAGACCAAATAAATTTAGTGTCAAGCCTGAACACAAAGATATGATTAAAAAAACATGGTTGCCACTCTAATATTTAAGAATTGCAAATTGAATTAGCTTAAAATGATACTGTTCTACTTTCTTGCTAAATTTTCTAATTAACTGACATTATAATCTAAAATGTTGATCATTACACTTTGATTGGTACGAGATTGAATTATTTTATGTGCTGCTGCCTAATAATATAAAAAACATTTCATGTGAAGTATCAAAAGCTTTAGTTGAAATGAAGAAACGTTGATGATGCCTTCTTTTCTTTTTTGTGCTTTGGTAAGCGACAATCAGTCAAATGTTTTTTTTTTTTCTAATGATTTTAGAGACATACTCTACATATTAATCCAGTATGTTAAAAAAAACAAAAAAAATATCTATAATCATTTTCCAACAAGGGTTAAATCAAAACTTTTCATTAGTCTCATCCATTCACAGTTCTCAGCAAAGAAAAATGAGTTGAATGCATGAAGAGTGCCAAAGTGCAGTATAAATAGGACTTCTATACACATACCAAACAACGTTATTCTACTTTGGTTCTTCGTAGAATTATCTAATGAAGATGATGATGGGAAAAATGTGGGCTTGGATGTTGCTAACAACACTATTGACCTCCATTGGCCAGTGGCATGGTCATTGTCACGGTTGTTTGGAGGAGGAGAGAAATGGTCTCTTGTCGATCAAAGCTTTGATCGATCCAAACAACGTTCAATGGAAATTGAGCGACTGGACGGCCAATCAAGAGGATATGGCTGATTGCTGCGCGTGGTATGGGGTCGGATGCGATAACACTACAAGACGAGTCGTTCAGCTCTCTCTTTCTGATGCAAGGGATAAGAGATTGGGCGACTGGCTTCTCAACGCGTCCTTGTTTCTGCCTTTCGAAGAGTTGCAGAGTCTTGATTTGAGCTCTAATAGATTAGTTGGTTGCTTTGAGAATCAAGGTTGGCTCAATCTTTATCTTCTTATAATTTTCATAAAATAAATCTTGTACTGTAAATCAAGTGGATGGTGCTTCATGCTAATTACTTTGCTTCGAGATTTCCTGCAGGCTTCGGAGTTCCATCATCAAAACTAAGGAGACTGGATGTCCTTGACCTAAGCTTTAATCCATTTAATGATGACAGTATTTTATCATGTTTGTCTGGGCTTTTATCTCTCAAGTCTTTGGATTTATCAGCAAATCGGCTGGAAGGATCAGGTGGCTTCAATGGCGACAACTTAAATATTGCATGATTTTTTCTGTACCTTTATTTCCTTTCAATAGGTCTTTGAGAATCATCTTGCAGGTTTCAAAGCATTGCCAGAAACTGGAGCACCTTTATCCAATGGGAAATCTCTACAATGAGAGCATTTTTTCATCGCCAACAGGGTTTTAAATTATCTCTAACGAATCTTTAGATCTGTTAAAGAATATGTTGTGTGATCTTTTTCTTGCTGCAGGTTTTGAAGTCTTGTCAGCAAGGTTGAAGAAACTGGAGAACCTTCACCTGAGTGGAAATCAATACAACGACAGCATTTTTTCATCTTTAACTGGGTTTTCATCTCTCAAGTCCTTAGATCTATCAAGAAATAACTTGATAGGATCAGCGAGTACCAATAGTGAGTTGCAGATAATTCCTACCAAACTGACAGGATTTCTCTGTCAAGTGAATAGGCATATATATATATATATATATATATATATATACAGAAATGATATTTTCAACATTTCCCACAATCTTCATATGACAAAAAAAACACAATCTCAAGGCATACACCCATATATATTGATATGCATTCATATAATTTGATAATTATATATCTTGTAGCTTCTCAATTCCGGCCGATGTGGCGCCTGAGGAAACTAGAGAGCCTTGACCTGAGTTTCAATAAATTGAACGACAACGTCTTATCAATTCTAAGTGGGCTTTCATCCCTCAAGTCCTTGGATCTCTCGTATAATAAGTTGTCTGGATCAAGTATCAATGGTACTGCGTGATTTTTACTTTCTATCTCGGATATCATCGTTAGGGCATCATGCCGACTTACATCTTGCGACAATTATCTTGCAGGTTTGGAGATCCTATCATCACAGTTGAGGAAACTAGAGAACCTTGACCTGAGCTGCAATAAACTCAACGACAACATTTTATCAGATCTATGTGGATTTCCTTCTCTCAAGTCTTTGAATCTATCAGGCAATATATTGTTACGATCAACGACTATCAATGGTAAAAGCTGTGAAATATTTCCTGGTATCATGCAGCTTATTTAGCTCATTTTTCAGCAACCTTTTCAAAATGCTTAAATCTTTCAAACAATTTGTTGTTTCTGTTTAAAAAGCTCTTCAATCAAACGTTTAAGATGTTACGAGACTCCAAGAAATAGGTTTTACTATATTCACTGGCATGCAGTTCTTTATCAGAGGCTTAAAAACCACCATCTTAACTCAATCGTGATCACTGCTACTTTATCTTCACAATACTTATTTGATTTTTTGTTTTGAATTCTACATATCACAGGCTTAAGGAAGCTGGAAGTCCTTAGTCTAGACAAACTCACCATCATCGGAAGTACTTTGCTGCAGTCATTGGGAGCATTGCCATCCCTGAAGACCCTTTCTCTTCAGGAAACTACCTTAACCAGGGCATCCATAAGTCAAGGTTAATCATGTTTTAGCTGCCTAAAATCTTAGTTTTTAAAGATGAAACAGACTATAATAAAGTAAAATGGATTGGCTGCTCTGTATCACTACCCTTTTCATAATATTTTTTGTCTCTTTTTCACAGGGACTTTCTTCAATTCGACCATCCTCGAAGAATTGTATCTAGATCATACTTCTCTCCCGTTAAACTTTCTCCAGAATATTGGACCATTGCCTGCTCTTATAGTTTTGTCTGTTGGTGAATGTGACCTCAATGGCACCCTACCTGCTCAAGGTAAATTAACAACTCCTCCTACCCGCAGCAATTAAATGATATTTTTCCATCACTAGTTCTAACATGATTAGAGATAAACTTTACAGGGTGGTGGTGTGACTTGAAGAATCTGGAGCAGTTAGATCTATCCGGAAATAATCTAGAGGGTTCATTCCCAGATTGTTTAGGAAACTTGTCATCTCTACAGCTATTAGATGTCTCCGGAAACCGATTTACTGGAAATATTGCCTCCGGTCCTCTTACCAACATCATATCCCTTGAATTCCTCTCGCTATCAAACAACCACTTCGAAGTTCCAGTTTCAATGAAGCCTTTTATGAACCACTCAAGCCTCAAGTTCTTCTCTAGTGAGAACAATAGGCTAGTAACCGGACCCACTGCTTTTCATAATTTTATTCCAAAGTTCCAGCTAGTCTATTTCAGCTTGTCGGATAACTCAACATCAGAAGCACTCAATTTAGAAATTCCCAGCTTCCTCTATAACCAACACAACTTAAGATTCCTTGATCTCTCCGGCAACAACTTCAGTGGAATGTTCCCATCATGGTTGCTTAGGAACAATACAAGATTGGAGCAAGTATTTCTAGGTGAGAACTCCTTCGTTGGTACTTTGCAAGTGCAAGATCAACCAAATCCCCACATGACCATATTAGATATATCGAACAACAATATGCGCGGTCAATTTCCGAAACATATTTGTTTGATGTTTCCAAATCTGGTTACTTTAAGGATGGCTAAAACTGGACTCACAGGTTGTATTCCTTCCTGTTTAGGAAATATTAGCTCTCTGGAAGATTTAGATTTATCCAACAATCAGTTGTCTTCAGTAGAACTAGAACAGTTTACAACACTAACCTTTCTCGACCTGTCAAAAAACAATTTGGGTGGGCAATTACCTGCCTCGGTGGTCAATTCTACTACACTGAACTATCTCTGCCTAAGCTTTAACAACTTCCGGGGTCAGATAGCAGATTTTCCACCACCGGTAAAGAAAAAGTGGGCTGCATTGGGTTTGAGTAACAATCAATTTTCAGGCATGCTTCCTAGGTGGTTTGCAAATTCCACCCGACTCCGCACGCTTGATTTGTCCAGAAATCATTTTAATGGTCCGATTCCAATAGACTTTTGTAAGCTTGATGGTCTTAAATATTTGGACCTTTCTGAGAACGAGTTGTTTGGCTCTATACCATCTTGTTTCAATCCACCAAATATAACCCATGTGCATCTATCCAGAAATAGATTGAGCGGTCCGTTAACATATGGATTTCATAACAGCTCTTCCCTAGTTACGTTGGATCTCCGAGATAACAACTTCACCGGCGCCATTCCAAAATGGTTCGGCAATCTTTCAACATTGAATGTTCTTCTTCTGAGGGCTAATCACTTTGACGGTGAGTTTCCTGTTCAGTTATGCTTTTTAGAACAATTAAGCATTTTGGATGTTTCACAAAATCAGCTCTCTGGTCCATTACCCTCCTGTTTGGGCAATCTTACTTTCAAGGAAAGTTCCAAGAAAGCCGTAGTGTATCTCGGAATTGTTTTTTCATCAAGATCCATAAGAAAAGCTTATTATGAAACGATGGGTCCACCACTAGTGGAGAGTATCTACAACCTGGACAGCAGTTATTTGCCCATCACTATAGAAGAGGTGGTAGAATTTGCAACTAAAAGTATGTATTACAGTTACAAGGGAAAAGTTCTCAGCTTCATGTCTGGCATTGATCTATCCAGTAACAATTTCTCAGGAGCAATACCACCTAAATTGGGGAATTTAAATGAGGTACATGCATTAAACTTGTCACACAACAATCTCACTGGATCTATCCCTGCAACCTTCTCAAACTTAAAGCAGATCGAGAGTTTGGATCTTTCTTACAACAACTTGAATGGTGTCATCCCTCCACAACTTACTGAAATGACAACACTAGAAGTTTTTAGTGTGGCACACAATAACTTGTCAGGCAAAACTCCAGAGAGGAAATATCAGTTTGGGACCTTCGATGAGAGCAGCTATGAAGGAAATCCGTTCTTGTGTGGACCTCCATTGCCAAACAATTGTAGTGAAGAAGAATCACCATTGCAGCCAATGCCTATTGATGAACAAGAAGATGACTGTTTCATAGACCTGGATTTTTTCTACATCAGTTTCAGTGTAGGTTACATAATTGTGGTGATGGCGATTTCAGCGGTTCTCTACATCAATTCATATTGGCGACGCAGGTGGTTTTACTTCATCGAAGACTGCATACATACTTGCTACTATTTTCTGCTTTCTAGTTTTCGTAAGCTCTCCAACTTCAGAAGGTGATTGGGTCTATCATGAATTTTGGTTAAGTTGATTTATTCACGGGCTGCTAAGTTTTGTTTTGCTATATTAGCTCTGTGGACTATAATTTGTACCAAGTTCTATGAATTGTCAAATCCAGCTCTAAAAATAGATTGCAATGGGTTAAGGAATCTTTTCCTCTTTAACTTAACTCCATCTCCTCCTAAATGCTCTTCATAGTTGCGGTTCCTTGCTCCATCGAATCTTGAATAACTCGGCTTCTAGATAGAAATTGCCCTGCCGTATCCTCTATTTGTAGCACTATTCAGAAACTCATCGGTGATTAGAGGGGTAAACTACGGAAAGGACTACAGTTTCAGGAATATCATGACCTCTGCCTCAGGTCTGTATAGACGTTCGATCCTTCCAATGCATCTGCCTGTTTTGTTTTCACATTTTTATTTTATTTTACATCACAACTTGCTATTGAAGATATAAAGTGCCTGCATGATTTATAATTAGAAGACTGCCTTGTTGCATGGCAAATATACCGCAGGTCAAATCATCATCATCATCTACTGCTACAATTCTGAGCTGCCTATGTCTCTGTTTTGCTGTTGTTAAATCTAACAACCTGCTATCTTGCCCATATTTGTCACCACTAAATTTCGGACACTGACAATTTGTAGACATCAATTCGAGGATATGTATTGAGCATACAGTAAATATATACCATGAAAACAACAGGGGCTTGATCAGCAGATCGGAAATACCATACAGCGCGCAAAACCATACCAAACTAGATCCGAATTATTATTTCCTTCTGTCTTTGCGCTGGTCTGGCCTCATAAGGTAATCCAATGCCATCAATTTTGTATCTCGCAACTCTGTTGGAAAATTACATCGAGCCTTTTCATTTTGAAAAGGTACACTTTATATTCTACTCCGGTCACTATTAAACGAATATGGTGCCTGCATGATTTTTAAGCTGACTACCTCTTCCATGGGAAATATAAGAAGAGATTAAATCCTGCTGTGAATTACTCTTCATTAATGCCAATGCTCTTATGATATCACATTCAACCAACCACGAGTACCATGTGCACCAGCATAATAATAGCAGACCAAATGTGGAACTCCATTCACTGAGAGTCTGAGACAACTTGCGTAGAGCAGGTTTTCAAGCAAAAGATTGCGCAGGGAAGAAACTGGAGAATCTTGATCTAAGTGGGAATCAATACAACGATTTACATTTTTTCATCTCTAACAGGGTTTTCAACTCTCAAGTCTTTGGATCTGTCAGGGAATATGTTGTCAGGATTTACTAGTATCAATAGTAAGTTGTAGATAATTTCCACATAACTTCTTATTTTGCATGTAGTGAGGGGCGTTATGACTGAACCTGATTAATATTAGAGGAAACTAGAGAGCCTTGACCCCAAGCTATATATTTTATTATATTTGTGTGGAATCTTCTTTCTAAGTCTTTAAATCTAGCAGACGGTATGATGTTATTAGGAGAAACATCATATTTTATCAGATGGTTGATGTCATTTAAGAGAAACATCATTTTCTTTGAAAACTAAATTTGAAGTTTCCTTCTCCGTTTTATGATTACTCTTTCCAACCTCATTCTATACCATGTCAAACGAAAAACTAGTCGCCAAAAAAAAGGTGGGTGGGCAGATCCTATTTACCTAAACATCGTTAAGTCACTAACGCTGTTAACTCACCGCACCCCATATTTAAGCACAGGCTGATACATGCAGCCTCCCTCTTTCCCATTTCTCCTCTCTCTCTCTCTGGGCAGCTTCTCTTTACTCTGCCCTCTCGCTCGCTATCTGTAAGCAATCTCTCTCTATTGCTTTTGTTATCATTGTTGTAGATCTTGATCAGGATATGGACAGGATTTGTCTTGTTTTGGTTCTACAGTTTGTCATTTTGACTTTTCTCTTAAAGGTTCCTAGATCTGACCCTTGATAGAGTACATCTGTTTTTGGTGTTTTTGTTATGTTTTTCAATGACCCTTTTGCTTGTTTTTGTTTGCTGGTATTGACATGAAGAAGATTATGAATCTATAAACTTGGCTTTTGTGTGAAATAATGAAATGAAAATAGAGGAATTTAAAGGAACGGACTTTACTGTGTATACAAGCTTGGGTCTCTATGATTTATTGCTGTTTCTCAATGCCCTGATGGAATGGACCTTGTGTCGTCTGTGAATTGGTGTTAAAAAGGAAAGATTTTGTCCGTGTTTGTAAGTCAATGTGTTTTAGGATCTTGCTTGCTCGCACGCGTTGTTTGATTTTGATTGTTTTATTGGTGTGAATGAGAAAATGTTATAATGGATGTAAAAGTGATTTTCTTAAGACTGATTGCGGGGTTTTATGATGCAGGTGAGATTTAGGAAAGATGGGGCTTACATTCACAAAGCTTTTTAGCCGTCTTTTTGCCAAGAAAGAAATGAGAATTCTCATGGTGGGTCTTGATGCTGCTGGTAAGACCACCATCTTGTACAAGCTCAAGCTTGGAGAGATTGTCACCACTATCCCTACAATCGGTGTGTTACTCGAAACTTGCCATTACTTCAAAGCTATCTAGCACTGAATTTATTGCGCTCTTGTTTTTCATGCTAACTGTCTGTCTCTATCCAGGTTTCAATGTGGAGACTGTAGAATACAAGAACATAAGCTTCACTGTCTGGGATGTTGGTGGCCAGGACAAGGTATGTGAATGTTGTAAATTGTAATGAGAAGTCTGGGCATAATTACAATGTCAAGAAATGCATCAAATCATTTTCTCGGTGTCATAAATGTCTCGTCTTTAGTCAATGACAAAATATGGCACTATTCATGTTTGTGCTTGTCTCTGGTTTTAAAATGTGCTTATCGACGGTCTTGTGCTGATTAGATATTGCTCCCTCAGTACATAATCAAATCGTAAGCTACATGGATTTAGCCAGTTAATGTTGCAATATTTCTGTTTTTAGCATGAAGGGAAAGATAACCATTGCATGGCTGAAATTTTACTATGATAAGCATATGAATTTTACTATGATAAGCATATGTGTACTCTCACATGCATACCCTTGTTCTATTTGCTTATGGACAGTCTAGGGCTGATTATATGCTGTCGTTGCACACAAGAAATACATAACCTATAACGGGTGGAGCCATCTTGTCTTTCATGTTTTTCCCCTTGTTGGAATGAGGAATGCCAATCCATGACATGGAGACATGTTGTTGTCTTTGGTTGTAAATGCTGTCTGTGGCTGAAGTTTTTAGTTGTTTTGGTGCATGTGCTTATCGACGGTCTTGTGTTGGCTAGTTTTCTTCCACCAGCACATAACATATTCGTAAGCTACATTAATGAAGCCACCGTTTTATTTTAGTTTATCCTTTCTTTGTGAGGAAAAGCTTTCAATGCTGTGGTGCACACCATAAATCATATATCCAAGTTCGCTCATGTTTGATTATGTTTAGTGAAATGCATTGATTTGGTTGCATTATCTTTAATGCTGATCAAGTAAGGATGCAATTCAAGTTGAATTGGAAGCATTTGTAGAAAAAACCACTTGCTCATGTGCAGTCTATCGCCTAGGAGACATGTCTTATTTCCTTATTATTTCGGGTTTTGTATTCATTTCAAATGTCACATGTTTCATGAAAAAGGAATATTTTTTTCAATTTGCACAGATTCGACCACTGTGGAGATTTTATTTCCAAAACACTCAAGGGCTCATCTTTGTGGTTGATAGCAATGATCGTGACCGTGTGGTTGAAGCTAGGGATGAGCTGCATCGGATGTTGAATGAGGTATAGCCATAAGATTTACCTTTTAACTAGGGCCTTTGTCACTGCTGTCTTTAATGATGAAAATTTATCTTCTGAATAGGATGAATTGAGGGATGCTGTGCTGCTTGTGTTTGCTAACAAGCAAGATCTTCCAAATGCTATGAATGCTGCTGAAATTACTGATAAACTTGGTCTTCATTCGCTCCGTCAACGCCACTGGTAAATGATTGTATCTCCATTTTGAACAGGTCGAGAGTTTGCTGTTGCATGCAAATTAACATATGCCATCCAATCTGTCTTTTATTTCAGGTATATCCAGAGCACCTGTGCCACTTCTGGTGAAGGTCTCTACGAGGGACTTGACTGGCTATCTAACAACATTGCTAACAAGGTATAGTCATATTAATTTGTTGGAAATGATGATAAAAAAATGTTCGGTTCGTGCTAAAAGTAACTTTGTGTGATGATTGTGGCAGGCTTAAGAGATGGGTGGATTTCTATAGCTTCATGGTAGCGTTCCGCTTCATTTTGGGAATATGTTAGGTTGTTTGATGTTTCGAGGATTCCTGTTTGTAAATATTGGCAAGAGAAAATATATTTGTTTGGTTTTGTAAGATAATGTTACTGTAATAGAAACTGGCAAACTAGCCTTATACATATACCAAAATAATTAATGATTCACAGTTTTCAAGTAATTGTTCCTTTGCTTCAAAGCTTTTGCTGGAGGAGTTTTTGCAGATGTATTTCATATTCGCATCATTTTAGTTTTTTATTATTATTATTTGTTTAGAATATTGTTGTTTTTCTAAATAAAAAAGCCACTATGTTTTTTCGGTAGTTGATGTGGGCTGACTGAACCCTCGAGGCGGGGTGTGTCATTGTTCTGTCATGCTCCTAAATAACAATTAAAATGAATTTGATTTTGTTCATTTAAAATGAACCACACTCCCAATCACAATCAGGCAGTTAATCTCCTTCCATGGAAGTGTATATCATGAAACAGCATGACAATCTGTTCATGAAACAGCATGTGTCCCCCTCGTGCTATCAATACTTTCAATAGTTAGGATCGGTTGTAGAAGAGTGATACGCTGCGTATAAAGGGACTAGCGTTGCTGATGCGTTTGTAGAGGTTGAAATGGATGATTTCTTAACCTCTTTAACAATCTAAAAGATGAGATAAATGTACTTTTAACTTCTGAATTCTACAGAATCGTTCATGTGAGGAGCAATTTGCAAATTGAGTTTATACTACTTCAATAAGGCATATACCAGATCCTTTCATTTATTAGTCTTGGTACTATTCAGTCTCATATATTAGCTCAAAACAGATCTTATGAGACTATCCTAAAAAAATAGATTAGCATTTTATCATTTTGGATAACTTCAGTTATCTTGTTGCAATATGACTTGAGATAAGTGTTTGGGCATTTTAACCCAGTATACTTGAAGGTCGACACTCCTAACTCTTTCGGCACTGTTTGGAACCTGACAGACTTTAGTTACTTGTTTAGGGTTTCTCATATCATTCCCTTCAATTGCTCTCATTATCTTTTTTATATCATACTATTTATCATAGTTTATAGGACCAACAATTCTATCATCAGAGGTACTTCAACTATCAAATTTGTAGTGATAGAAGTTTGAGATGGTTAGGCGAGGGCAATGGGGGTAAAATGTTGCTTCATTATTGAATATGCCCCAAGTTCTGAGATGTTGAGGGACATGAGCTAATGGTGCTTCAACGAGAGGCTATGCAGATGTTCCGTTTCCACTCTTAGGACTTGGTGCTTGTTGGAGTAATTTATGAGTAGCCACATGATGAAATTTGATTATTGCCAAAACTTTGCAATAGAAATTTCTTCAGTGACAATTTTATACCACTCGTAAATTTTAAACTCAAGATGTTATATGAAAGGTTTGTCTTGATGCAAAACATATGTAGGAATCACACACCCTAAAGACAAGTTCTAAATCTTTTATGTGTGAGAGAGGGTATGTTTACTGCTTGATCTTTAAAAATTACAATTCAACATCTAGATTTTAATTTCTTTCAATTAAAGCCTAAATTGACTTCAAAAGCCCTCAATAAATTCAATTAAACCTTGAGAGATTCTAATTGTGTCCTTGAATATCCAATTTTGAATTTTTCATTGTCAAATTGATTTTTTTTTTTTATAAATAAGAGCTTCATCAATCAAAAATACATTACTATACCTTTTAAACTTTTTATATTTTATCTTCATTCAACAATTTCCTTGATGTTTTGATATACTCTTCTCAGTGGTATTTTGTCTTATTTTCTTCCAACATTTTTATATTTTTTTGTATTTTCTCTTATATTTTTTTTGGTTTATGTGCGGCTCTAAAATAAATAACAACAATGAGCAAGAAAATTGACCGGATCATGCATGGATTTTAACAATGCATTTCATGATCAAAAGGATTGTAAAGATGTTTCTCACGTTCGTGAAAAAGATTGACTCATGTCTACATAGATATAGGTTGAAGGTTAATAATATTCAAAAATGTAATTTTAAACTCATTTAACAAATGCATGTCGGGAAAGAAAACTTCACCACCTAAATGCTCTGGTGACTCAAATGTTAAAAAATCTCATTATCTATTATTTTGGTCACATATCAAACGTTAATCAGTGCTACGTGGCTATTTGGTATTGTGGTTTGAACCACGTTTGAAAAAAAACTACTGAATTGTTGTTTGGTTATCTATAAAAACAGCAATATATTTGTATGGGGTCCACCACTAAACCCTCTCACACCACCGGTTCATGAAAAGCAGCTAGTAGCTGTTTTTCATTACTTTTCATCCATAATAAATTTATTGCCACCATAAAAATTGTTGTTGGAATTTAATTCCAAATCAAACCTTCATTTCTTCTCTTTCACACACCAAAGCACAGACAAGCAAAACCCAAAAATCCCCAAGCCTCTTCACTATCTTCAAAGAAACAACACTCCAGAAGCAAATAGAAGCCTTGCCACTACTTCGATTAATGGAGAGAAAAAGGAGAAGCATGTCCAACTTATTTCTCACAAACCTGCTCAAAAGAATGAGCTCACAAACCTGCCTAAAAGAATGAGATCGAGGTCATGCTCGTTGTGCAACATGGTTTGACATCAAAAGCTTGGGAAGTCATTCTGGAGAGAGGGGGGGGGGGGTTGTGGGCCTGCTGGAAAGAAGGGGGGAGCATTCTGGAGAAGTATTTGAGAGAGGGGCCTGCTGGAAAGAGAGGGGGGGGGAGTGGAATAATATATGGTTTATTACTTATTATATTTTCTTAATATTAAAATAATCTAAAAATTAATTAAAATATAAATAAATATATTAGAAGGAGATCACAATATAACTTTTATCTCACAATCTTAATTTTGTTTTAGATGATATTTTACCAGATGTTGTTCCTAGATCAAATAGTTAGTGATCTTAGAGGCCTTCACGTATGGATTTAGTTTGTGATGAAATTACAAGTAGTTTTGATGGGAGAATAAAAACAAGTGTCTAATTTACTTGAATTATTAATTATATTTTATTATTATGATTATGATTATTAAATCTATAATATTTAAAAAACAATATATATATATACACTTTAAAGTAATTTCACATGTTGACAGCAATATGAAAAACTTGGTAACCAAACACAAGACTCTGATTTTCATTAACCTCAAACTCAACCACAGTTTTAACCAAACACTTTAATTTCAGTTATGAACCGCAGCTAAAAGTGCTTTTTCATGAAACTGCTTTTTTAAAACCTAAACCACAAAATCAATCGCAATACCAAATACATAATTCATTATAAATTACAATATGCATGCAACCATACCTTTCCCTGACTATGGCTTTAATCTTAGCGATATGAATGTAAGGGGAAATTTGGCAGAGAGTTCGTTGATGTCTCTAATGTGAAGTTTAGTCTAACCATTTAAGTTTTTGAAACCAGATTTGTGACAATTTGTCCACTGAAGTCATATAAAAATAATCTCAATTTAAAAAATTAATCAAGCTATTATTGAATGTGATTTTGATTAGTTGAGTTTGATGATTAGTTCAGTTTTGGTTCCACTCAAAAAAAATTCATGATGAATTAATCATTTCAAATAAATGAATTATCATAACCAAATTAAAGTATTTGTTCAAGAATGAATGACGAGAATGTTTGGGTGTGTGTGTATATATATATATATAAAGATATTATAATACATTATACTTTATATTGGTCAAATTAATTTTATTAAAGGCTTAATCGATGAAAAATCAAGTTCTTAAGCATAATACGGGTTCAATTGAGAAGATTGGAATTTTCAGAGACCAATTTGAAGTTTTCTAAGCCAATTATGCGAAATTAGGGGCCAAATTGAACAAATTGAGAGTCTAATGGTCGATTGGGGGTTAAATCGCACAAATCAGAAATCAATGACCAAAATAAAAAAGGCTCACAAAGTTAAGGTTGGTATTGAAATTATGACGGGGTGTAATTGCACAAAATCATAAGTTTAAATCCAATTGGGGGTGTAATTAGAACAATTACAAATTGAGGGACCAAACTGCACTTACACCTCCCAAAGAAGCAGGCAGCGCACACCATCGCCTACACCATCACCGACAAACACCCTGTATGCTGTCGATAGGCATGCTATCGCAAGAGGAAACCCAACAGTTACCTCCTGTGCCTATAAAAGGAAGCCATGCATTACGAAATAGGGGAGATTTGATAAATAAAGAAAAAATTACGACAGGGGAGATAACAAAATTACACTTAAAAACCAGACAAGAATCACTCTTCGTCTCTCTCGTCTCCAACGTTGATACCATAAGCTCCCTCTTTATCTCCCTCTCAGCCGACCCACACTCTCTCTAAAACCAACAGCTACCTCTCTCTCTCCCCCTCTCGGTCAGCCACTCCAGCATCAACTCTGACCACTTAGCACCACCCTATCATCACCAGCAACTCCCCCTCCACATCAGCGATCCAACCACGGTCTCAGGAGAAGGCAGTAGCAGCAGCAGCCATTGGAGCGACGTAGGCCGACCAGCTTCCAATGCCTCCTCCAACCACTACAGGCCATCATTTTCGACGCCATCACGACAGGAAGAACCACCTCGACCTCTTCTACCCAACGATATTATCAGGTACATCGTTCATCACACTCCAAAATTTGTCTGTTCATCGTCTTCGTTGCAGCTGCATGCGGGGGGGGTGAATTAATTCACTTCCCTGCCCACTGTCACTGCACGTGGACAGTGGGCTGGTGGGGCTGGGCTGGAAGCCTAACCTGACCCCCTGAGTAAGGCAGGCTTCCACCCTTCTGGGCTGGAAGCCCAGTCCAAATAGGATATGGGTTGATAGCCCAGCCCTAGGCGGGGTGGGCTGACACCCTAGAGCCATCAGGGCTGGAAGCCCAGCTCGAGGCATGTGAGCTAACAACCCGCATGCTGACAGCCCGGCCCATTAGGGCGGGGCAGCCAGCTACCAAAAAAATAAAAAAATATATAAAGAAATACAAAATACAAAATTTGCATAAAAAATATATTTTAAAAAAAAATATAAAATGTGTTGTTTTCGTGCATACGGCCAATACGCTAACATATTTTGAACATTCTTTTTAAAAAATATATTATTTCAGAGATTAAAGAAAATTGGTTTGAGCATCGATTTCGTAAACAAAAAAAACATTTTCTTGCATTTTTAGATTTTACAACATGTTTGTAAAATCCAAAGGGTATTGGACAATATTCCAAAAATATCAAAATCTTATTTTTGGGGGATTCATATTATTCACTAATAATATTTGGGTAAAGAAATCATAAAGGGGTTAATATCCAAAATATTGGCGGGGATAATTCGTTATCATTCACTATTGATATTTGGGTAAAGAAATCATAAAGGGGTTAGTATCCAAAATATTAGCGGGGATAATTCGTTGTTATTCACCGTAAATATTTGGATAAAGAAATCTTAAAGTGGTAAATATCCAAAATATTTTATGGGAATAATACGTTATCATCATTTAACCAACATATTTTTGAAAGATCAATATCATAGCAATCATAAGACAAACCAAAACATCAAACAGCTTACCTTAGGTAGGGCGTACCAGGGGTGCTAAAACCTTCCCTTTACGCAACTAGTCCCTTGCCTTAGAATTTCTGAAAGACCAATTTAGGTTTCCTAATAACCATAATACTAGGTGGTGACTCTCTTTTTCATAAAAATAAAGATAAAATCCCGACATGAATTCCCCGCTCACGGGGAGAGTCACCGCGACGTCACGCTCTCGCGGAGGGTGCGACAACTATTCTTATTTTATTTAATAAAAGTTAAGTATAAAATAGTATTGATATGTGTAAATTTCAAGTTTAAAAGATAATATATTGAAGTTTATTTAAATTTTTAAATGAGATAATTTGATGTGAGTGCGGGTTCAATTACATTTCTACCTAACCATTGTATTTGATGTTTTGTGTTTTCTTCTACTGTGAGAGCAACTCCAATGAGAGAGTTAAAAGAAAAGCTAAAGGGAAAAAACAAAAAAGTTTAGCTTTTATTCTTCATTTTCATAGCTCCAAGGGGAGAGCTATATTGAAGAGCTAAAATAATATTTTTAAGTTGAAAAGTTATTCCTACGTGTTTGATCAAAAGAACTAAAAATTATTTCATATATTTCTATGCAAAAAGTGATTTTAATTATACTTGTATTAGTTATTTATTATTAATAAATAGTTATATCAATATTATATATATATTAAAATAGATTTGACTTCTCTAAATAATTTTTTTCCATTGAAGTGCAAATATAAAAAAATATTATATTTATGCTATTCAAAAAGTTATATTATTAATTTTATTTTTCTAAATAGCCTTTTTTGTTTGGAGATAGCTCAGTAAAACAAGCCTTCTCTCTTCTTTATCGTAATTTTCTTTTTTTGTATTTTTTATGGACGGTTTCTGGATGACCATTTAGTCAAACCCTATATTATTATATATAAAAAAAGAAATCACTGGGAAATTACTGCTTGCACACCGCAAGGCAAGCATCCGCGTTCATGAGATTTTATGCTTGAGGTCACTTTCTCTGGTAAGGCCACCAAAAGAATCAACGAGTGAGATGCCATTCTCTTGACTATTTTGGTAATTAACGTGTGGAAATTACTACCACGTTAAAAATCAAAAGTACAGCCCGCAAGTCAAACCATCATTTCATGTTTTAACTCCATTTCTACGATAACCTATAAACTCACGAATGTTGGAATTATGATACATAATATTTTTTTAAACAATTTTTTCAGAGTTTTTTTTTTATGATATTAGCATATTAAAATCATTTAAAAAATATTAAAAAAATTAATATTTTTTCATATCAAATACAGTTTTTAAAATTCAGTTTTAACTAGAAAACAAATAAGTTCTCTTATAAGTTAAAAGTGCATATATTTAGTACTATCAAATGTGATGACTCCTGCATGTCTACGGAGGAAGACTTAGTCTTTTTAAAAGGAAAGTAGTGCTTGCTTGTGTTTAAGACTCAAAAGTGCACACCGCAAGTCAAGCATCAGCGCACACGACATTTCATGCTTGACCTCAATTTCTCCAGGAGTGCATTATTAAAGATTGTTACAGAATAAGAGTAATGGAGAAGGTGGGATATCCTGCTTTTGTCTCCTTTACACACCGGCCCCAACGTTTAACACAAAGTAGAATTCTTAGACAATAATTTATTAGAAAATAGCAGGCCAATTTCTCCGGTAGTGCTGTAAAGGTAACAATAAGCACAAGTCTTAAATTAAACAAAACAATCATTAATTTTGAAGAATTCTAATTAAGATTATAAAATAATTGAAAGATTCTAATTGAAATAATACACTCCATCATCAAAACAATTTCTCATCTCATACTCTTTTTTTTTATATAACCGCGGTGTCCGGGCCAACGTACGTACACAACAACTAATTCCTGAGCCCACTGAACATCCTGCAAGCCCAGTTGATAAGTAAGTCAATGCGGGGGTTACAAGCATGACTCGAACCAGGAATTGGGGAAGGGAACAAGTCCCTTCCCTGCCATGCCAAGTCCCCAAGTGCTTTCTCATCTCATACTTCCTTCAACGCGATGTATATCTATCCAAGTTAGGTTAGAGAACTTCAGGCCATCCCTTTTTCCATGCCCTCTTCCTCTGTAATGAAGTAGGATATTTGAATTATCTAGTTGGTGGCATAATGGTACGAGCAGACTAAAAGATTTGCTATCCCTACAATCTCATGTTTGAGTCATGTGGTTACTAATATAATGATCATTAGAAATTTATATGACCGTTAATTTCAGGGCTCGTGAGATTAGTCAAGGCACACACAAGCTGGTCCGAACACCCACGTTAATAAAAAAAAAATCTTTGAAATTATTATATGGTTTTATTATTATTACTATTACTACTATCATACCAAACACCAAATTTGGAATTACTACCATTTAAAAAAAAAAAAATAGTTATGTGAGCAACTTGCTCTGTTGCTAAAAGTGCATTGTCCTATCTTATAGTGCATTATCGCTGCTAGAAACCTTAAAGTATCCACACAGGGTCACAGTTTCTATAGTATTTTTCTTGGAATTCTCTTTCATAATGGCGTGGTTGATGTAGAAAATTGAATTGGAATGGCTGGAACGCCCAAAACTAGAGTAAATTATGAGTTATTGAAGAGATATAAGTTAGCAGTGCAGAGTGAATGAGAGACTCATGGGTGATGCGATTCTATCCGTCAACCATGATTTCCTCTCATACTTAATTCTCTATTCTTAATAGTTTCCATGTATATCACAAAACGAACAACCATGATGATGTTAGCTGTACATAAATGTTACTCACACTTGTAATTCCTATTTAACATGAATATATACAACAATGAAGAAAGTAATTTAGTTTTTAGTATTAGAGCTTTGTTGATTCAGTGATCACGAGTTTAAATCTCACTCTCTCATTCTATTTAATAAAAATTAAGCACAAGGTAGTGTGAACCATGTGTGCAAGTTTCAAGCCTAAAAAAATTTCACTTGAAAGGATGATATAAAATAATTTAAATTATTTTTAGGAGGTCACTAACCGTTTAAGTTTTGAGGTAAAGTTGTTTGTATGACAGTTATAAGGGATAATTTTGACCATTTACTAATTCAATTCTAAGGGGTTTGCCAGAGGTATATGTGGGGTTTCCCTGTCAAAATGGTGTTCCTGGTAGCTTCCTGCCAACGTGAAAACAGGCATGGAATACAGCATTTGATCTGCCTATCACAAGAAAGAAGAATTTTAGGCAAACTTCAACAAGGCATGATGCCGTGTTTTTGCTACCAAAAAAACCAAATCATAATTTTTTTTCAATTTTTATTCGGATTCGAAGTCTCTTCCATTCACTGTCGAGAAAATAATTTAATATTTATCAGGGGAAGAAGAGAGTTGAAGAGTAGTAGTATAAATAGGACCTACCCAAATGCACATAACAAACAGCAATTAGTACAAGACGTACGTAGTGCTTCATCTAAGATGACGATGAGAAAAATGTGGGTTTGGATGGTGCTAACATTATTCACTTTGGTTGGGGAATGGCATTGTCGTTGTTACGGGTGTCCGGAGGAAGAGAGAATTGGTCTCTTGGAGATCAAATCTTCATTCGACCCATATGGCTCTTCCTTGATAGATTGGGTGGACACGAGTAATGAGAGCATTAGTAATTGCTGTGAGTGGTGGGGAGTCGAGTGTGATAACACTACAAGGCGAGTGATTCAACTCAATCTTTGGGGTGCAAGGGATTTCAGCTTGGGCGATTTGGTTCTCAACGCTTCTTTGTTTCTTCCTTTCAAAGAGTTGCGAAGTCTTGATTTGAGCGTAAATGCAATAGTTGGTTGCCATGAGAATCAAGGTTTATGTTGTTGTTATATAATCATATTATTGAGTGAATATTATTATATAATCAAGATTATATTGATAAAATGGCTGGTGTTTCGTGTTAATTACGAGATTACTTGGAGATTTCTCTTGCAGGCTTTGAAGTCCTATCATCAAGATTGAAGAAATTGGAGGACCTTGACCTCAGTTGGAACGGATACAATGATAGCATTTTCTCATCTCTAACTGGGTTCTCATCTCTCAAGTCTTTGGATCTATCATTGAATTTGGAGCTGACAGGATCATCAGTTGGTAACAATTAAATTATTATCTAGCTTTGAACCTTTTTCATGACCCTTTCCTGTATGATTTTTTCTATGCTACTAGTTTGTTTCTTTCTACTTGCTTTTCTAATAGGGAGATTAAAGATTATAAGTGAGAAGAAGATAATGGATACGTATATAATTCATTATTGGGTTTCATTTTTCATCCCTTTTTGACAACAACACTATCTTCATAAGGCATAAAATCACCTGGCTGTTTCTTATTCTTTTAAGTGTACTCAACCTATTTTAGAATTAAACGAGCCATATGTCTGCGCTCCGCTGCAGCGATGAAATTTGTTTTTGTCTTGTTTTAACATATGTAATTTTGTTTTTGTTTTTTTGATTTTTTGATTTAATTTCAATCCTTTTATTTTTTCTACCCTAATGGGATAATTCTTAATTTTTTTGTTTGTATTTATGTATTTATACTATTGGTTATGACTTTTAATTTTTATTGTAATTTATCTTTGTATTAGATGCTGCTTGTGTTAAAAAAAAAATACAAGCTCATCTTTGATGGCATGAAATGAGAGTGAAACTATCTCTTATGCACGTATAGTGAATCTTCTGTTGTTATTGATTTGTTATTTTGATGTTTTTTTTGCATTTCTTTTTTGTCTGTGTGACATGATATATTTTTAGTTTAAAGTGATTTTTATTTTTTTTTAAATAAATTATTTTTTTAAGATTTATTCTTCATATTTTTATATTAAAAGTATTTTAGAACAATGAGATTAAATTAATTGAGATTAAAAAAAAAAACTTAAGTTCATTTTTTATATATATATATTTTAAGACGTTGATATTAAACAAATATCAAAATATATAATTATTTTTAAGAGAAAAAACATTAAAAATAATTGTTCTCATTATTTTAAACACCTTATCCATAACAAAATGAATATAAAAATAAAAAAAATCAAAAGTTTTGTAGGATGATTATTTCTTTAAGATGTATAGCATTGTAAATTTTTTGAAGACCATTAACATTTTTTTAGATGTAAAAAAATTTGGTTCTGATTGCGGCGAACATAGAGCAAGTGACTCGTATATTTTTTCACTGTAGATACTTTGATCCAATTTTTCCACCTGCTCTGTCTACGTATGACTTTGTATATTTTTTGTTTACGTGCTAATAGTTCTGAAATATCATATATAAAAAGCTACAAAAGTTAATTTTTAACAAAAACAACATCGAATGATGAATTAATTTGATTATTATTCTTATTGTTATTATCATAATTGTTAAATTATCACAATTATCATAGTTGTCATTATAACCATTGTTGTAAATAATTAATATTCTAATTATTATTGGCAATACTATCGTTGCCACCATAATTATTGTTATAAAATAAATTTTATTTTTATTTTATTTTTTAAGATTTATTCTTCATATTATTATATTAAAATATTTCAAAACACCGAGATAAAATTAATTTGAGATTTTTCAAAAACAAAACATAGTTCATTTATATATATATATATATATATATATATTAAATAAATATAAAAATATATAATTAGCCTTATATACTTTTAAGAAAAAAATGCCTTTAAAATAATCTTTATTATTATTTTTAAACATCTTATCCATAATAAAATGAATATATAAAATTATTATTATTATTATTATTATTATTGCTTAAATAATGGGGAAAAATTACCTCGAAGAATAAAAAAAACTAAAAAATTTTAACCAAAGAGCAAACTAAAAAAAAAATATTATTAGTTTAAAAAAAAATGTTTGACTTGAAGAATAAATAAAAAAAATAAGAAAAAAGAATAATGGGAAAAAATAAAAAATATTAATTTTGAAATGATCACCAATAAAAATTAAAATTTAAGGACAAAAATTAAAAAAATACAATCTATACAAAATAGAAAATAATAAAATATAAAAATAAAAATTAAGATCATATACATATAAATATGGATAAAATTAGATATTATTTAAGAAATATATATATATATATATATATATATATATATATATAAAAGTGGTTTGTGCATCTTTTTTAATTTAACAACTTTACCGTCTTGGTCTCACACCTTTATCCAATATAATACCACCAAGCACTTTTGAGAAACTATTTACACAGCCGGAAAAAAAAAATCAATATTTCAAACTATCATTTTTTTGTTCTCTCCATATCTTCAATGTCTCTGGTTGAGAGAACCCTCAGACCTCCTACAGAATCCATATTTAATGGATTTGCGGCCACTAAAAACACAAATATATTCATTAATTGCAAGGATAGCTACACACAAATAAAAACCACTAAGAGGACAGCTAATTAATTTGATGAACACAGTGCAAGAATTCATAAACATTCGGCGCTTGGCAAATAGAAGTCACTGTTCCCAATGAACAGTAAATTAACGATTTGTTTTAGCTTTCTTTCATTAACGATTTGTTTTAGTAAATTAACGATTTGTTTTAGCTTTCTTTATAACAGTTCATCTGTCATCTTGTATGTTTAATTTTGCCTGTCTTGTGGGCATTTTTACTTGCACATAACACCGCCAACTCTCTTGCAGGTGTCGAGGTCATATCATCACAGCTGAGGAAATTAGAGAGGCTTGACCTAAGCTATAATAACTTCAACGACAGCATTTTACCATATTTGTGTGGATTTTCTTCCCTCAAAACTTTAAACCTGTCAGGCAATATGGTGTCAGGATCAACTACTTGTAGGTTTTTTTCAAAAAACAAAATTAGAGTTTTCTTTTCATTTTTATAATATCTATTAAAATCTTCGTTTCTCACCCGCTATTTTATTTTTTTCATAATTGAAAAAAGTTGGAAAGGAAAACGGAATTAAAATAAGCATTTGGTAATTTTATAAAATTATGCCAAGCATCTTTTTATGTTGTGTAGTAATTTATTTCCACAATACTTATTTGATTCTACGTATCATAGGTTTGAGGAAGCTTGAAGTCCTTAGTCTGAACGAGCTCACCATCATCGGAAGTACTTTGCTGCAGTCATTGGGAGCATTGCCATCCCTAAAGATTCTTTCTCTTAAGGATAATAATTTAAGCTCGACATCAATAAGTCAAGGTTAATCACAGATTAGTTGGCTTAAATTTTAATTATTGATGTTGAAGCCTTCTATTAATGTAAAATGCAATGACTGCTCTATCTCACTACCATTTCCATCATTTATTTTTTTGACAGTGACTTTCTTCAATATGACCACCCTTGAAGAATTATATCTAGATCGCAGTGCTCTCCCAATAAACTTTCTCCAGAATATTGGACAATTGCGTGCTCTTAAAATCTTGTCTGTTTGTGATTGTGACCTCATTGGCACCCTACCCACTCAAGGTAAATCAACACCTCTCCTATCTGCCTATAATTACATGATCAATGAAAGATACTTAATTTCATCGCTAGTTTTAACATGATTAGAGATAAACTAACTCTACAGGTTTGGATGGATTGAAGAATATCGAACAGTTAGATCTCTCTGGAAATATGCTAGAGGGTTCACTCCCAGATTGTTTGGGAAACTTGTCATCTCTACAATTACTAGATGTTTCTAGAAATCGGTTTACTGGGAATATTGCCACCGGTCCTCTAAACAACCTCATATCACTTGAGTTCTTATCACTATCAAACAACCTCTTTGAACTCCCACTTTCATTCAAGTCCTTCAATAACCACTCAAAACTCAAGTACTTCATGTGTGACAATTGCACTCTAGTAAAAGACCGAGCTGGCTTTCGGAATTTCATTCCAAAGTTCCAGCTGATGTTTTTCAGCTTGTCAAATAGTACATCTAAAGCAATCAATTCAAATGTTCCCAACTTTCTCTACAGCCAATATGACTTGAGAAGCCTTAATCTCTCCAACAGCAACTTCAGCGGAATGTTCCCATCATGGTTACTTGAGAACAACACAAGATTGGAAGAATTATATTCGAGGCAGAACTCCTTTGTTGGTCCTTTGAAATTGCCAAACATCCTACCCCGCCCGCGTAAGTTGATGTGGGCCTGACTGAAACCCTCGAGGCGGGTCTCTTGTGTCTGTCATGCTCCGATACAACAAATAAAATGAATCTGGTTTTGTTGATTCATCCACACTTCCAATCACAATCAGGCAGTTAATCTCCTTCCATGGAAGTATCTCCCAGAATGCATGCATAACAATCTGTTCATGAAACACCAAGTGTCCCGGTCGTGCTGTCAATACTTCAATAGTAGGATCGTTGTAAAGAGATACGCTGGCGTATAAAGGGACTAGCGTTGCTGATGAGTTTGTAGAGGTTGAAATGAATGGTTTCTTACCCTCTTTAGCAATCTAAAAGATGAGATAAATGTACTTTTAACTTCTGAATTCTACAGAATCGTTCATGGAAAGTTACTAGGGAGACTGTTATTTCTAGCCCTTCAGAGATCAAGTTGAAGGCTGAAGCTTTCGGTTTCAACTTGTATGGTAGTAATATTGTAGATTGTTTGCATATAGGAGGTACGGGGTTTAAGACATTAAGCAACAATTCTTCAACTTGGCTGAAGAGAGATGTCACTTTGGAGGAGGTTCACAGAGCTTAGGCCTATGAGTCTTGGGAATGGAGTATATAATATCATTGCCATTTTTTTGTATTTGCGGATTAGAAGAGTAATTAATAAGGTGATTTGTGACTCTCAATTTATCTCTCGTCATTATTTTGGAACCCATGGTAGGACCTCTATTTTTGTCTCATTTGGATAACTTGTTCAACTTTTTCAACAATCCTCAAAGTATCATAGAATTATTGAGTCGAGCTTCCCATCAGATACTCATTCTATTGGGATTTAAAGGTGTTGACAAACAATGTCACCATTTTTGTTTTCATTAACTAAAGTTAGAAATGTGTTGTCTTATCTCGTTATCTTTATGCATACACCCTCATAAACTCTTGGTTTCTCTTTTTTATTGTCATCAGATTGGTTATGTGAGGAGCAATTTCCAAATTGAGTTTATACTATTTCAAGAAGGTGTATGCCAGATCCTTCCATTTATTAGTCTTGGTACTATTCGGTCTCATATATCAGTTCAAGGCAGACCTTGTGAGACTATTCTAAAAAAATAGATTAGCATTTTATCATTTTGGATAACTCCAGTCATCTCGTCGCAATATGACCAAAGATTAATGTTTGGGCATTCTAGCCTAGTATACTTGAAGTTCGCCACTCTGAACTCTTTTGGCACCATAATGTTTGGAACTTAACAAACTCTTGTTACTCATATGGGGTTTCTCATATCATTCCCTTTGATTTCTCTCATTGTCTCTTTTCTATCTTACCATTTGTCATAGTTTAAAGGACCAACAATTCTATCATAAGAGGTACTTCAACTATCAAATTTGTAGTGATGGAAGTTTGAGTTGTTTAGACGAGGGCAATGGGGGTAAACTGTTGCTTCATTATTGAATATGCTCCAAGTTCTGAGATGTTGAGGGACATGAGCTAATGGTGCTTCAACGGGAGGCTATGCAGATGTTCCCTTTCCACTCTTGGGACTTGGTGCTTGTTGGGGTAAATTTATAAGTCTAGCCACTTCACCTTTGATGCTCTCAGTTTTCTTTTGATAATGAGTTTGTATCTAGGCCATTTCTTTGTGTTTTCATAGTTTCTTAGTCAAGTGTAATAGATTTTCGATGGGGGTTTATGTTTCAACTCGTGAACATTCATGATAAATGTATGAGCATGTATTCAATATGATGAGCTTGCCCCTCAAGAGATGACACACAATCATGACTTTTACATGATGAAAAAGAATTTTAATTATTGCCCAGACTTTACGACAGAAATTTCTTGAGTGACAATCATTATATCACACTAATCTTAAACTCAAGATGTTATATGAAAGGTTTGTCTTGATGCAAAACATATGTAGGAATCACACACCCTAAAGACAAGTTCTAAAACTTTTATGTGAGAGAGAGGGTAAGTTTACTACTTATTCTTTAAAAATTGCAATTGAACCTCTAGACTTTAATTTCTTTCAATTAAAGCCTAAATTGACTTCAAAAGCTCTCAATAATTTCAATTAAACCTCAAGAGATTCTAATTGTGTCCTCAAATATCCAATTTTGAATTTTCCATCCTCAAATTAAAATTTTCTTTTAAATATGAGCTTCATCAATCAAAAATATATTATTATACCTTTTAATCTTGTATATTTTCTCTAATATTTTTTTAGTTTATGTGCAACTCCAAAATAAATAACAACATTGAGCAAGAAAATTGACCGGATCATGCATGGATTTTAACAATGCATTTCATGATCAAAAGGATTGTAAATATGCTTCTCACATTCGTGAAAAAGGTTGACTCATGTCTACATAGACATAGGTTGAAGGTTAATAATATGCTAAATGTAATTTTAAACTCATTTAGCAAATGCATGTGGGGAAAGAAAATTTCATCACCTAAACGCTCTGGTGGCTCAGATTTAAAAATCTCATTATATTGGTTGCATATCCAACGTTAATCAGTATTGCAATTCATTATAAATTACAATATGCACGCAACCATACATCTCCTTGGCGATGTCTTTAATCTTAATGATATGAATGCAAGGGGAAATCTGGCAGCGAGTTCACTAATGTCTCTAATGTGAAGTTTAGTCTAAGCATTTAAGTTTTTAAAACCAAATTTGTCCACTAAAGTCATATAAAAAATAATCTCAATTTAAAAAATTAATCAAGTTATTATTGAATGCGATTCTAATCAGTTGAGTTTGATAATTAGTTTGCTTTTAGTTCCACTAAAAAAAAAAATCATGATGAAATAATCATTTCAAACTAAATGAATTATCATTACCATATTAAATTATTTGTCAAAAATGAATGACAACAATGTTGTGTGTGTGTGAGTAAAGATATTATGATACTATTTACGTGCACCATACTAAATTTCTTCAATCTAAACAAGACTTTCAATAACATAACAAATTGGTGATCATTAATATTAATAGAAACTCAAACCAAAGATTATAAAGAGATTATATATATATATATATATATATATATATATATATATATATATATATAAAAGGAGTGAAAATAAAAAGTAGAAGTAAGTTGTCATAAGTTTTTGTTAGGTAAAGATCCATGGATATATTATAATTTTATAAGGAAATTTGATTTTCTTAAAATATATTATAAAATCATACATTTTGATTTTTTCTCGTGTTTAGTTTCAGTAAAAATAATAAAAGCAGCTAATTGATTTAGTCAAAACTCAACCTTTAATCCATTATTTTTTTTATTAAAATAAATTATTTTGATTCTTTTATTTATTTTAAAATATAATTGATTTCATCCTGGATTGATCCTCTCAAGTCATGATTTATAACTTGTTTTTAATGGATTCTTTAATCAAATTTTATAAGTACATTTAAAATTACCATTACATTCCTTCAAAAAAATATATAGCTTTTTATTGTTTAAGAATCTAAATTTTGGAAGTGATAGATAAATAATTTCTTAACTTAAATATATATTTTAATTTAATTATAAAAGTCATTTCATAGAAGATGGGGGAATTCATGCCCTTCTTAGAGCAACTCCAACGCACAAGCCATCTATGTTAGCAAAGCCAAATAATTGTCTTTTTACCTATTATGTTTATTTTTCATATCTTCAACGTATTAGTTTTGCTGGGAAGTTGTAATTTTTCTACTAGTGTTTCTACGTAATTTAAAAGCACAAGAAAACAAGATTGAATTTATTTTTTTTGATAATTATATACAAGAGAAAATAATTATCTATATATCATATTTAGTTATCATAAACAAATCATGATAAAATCTTAATCAATTTATTTTATTTTTAATATATATTATTATGAAACTTTTATATTTAAAAAATAATTGGATATTTAAAAATATTGGCGAGTGTTTTTTTCAAAATTTATTTTTTATTAAATAAAATTAAAAAATTAAAAGTTAAAATGATGGAGAGTTTTTTAAAAGCAATTATGTAATTATATAAATTATTCATATTAATTGTATAATTAATTGCATAATTATATTATATACAAAATAATTGCACTATATTTAAAATAATATACAAAAAATAGCTCTTCTAAATAGTTTTTACTATTGAAATATGCATAAACAAAAAAGTTATATTTACACTATTTAAAAAACTATTTTAACAATTTGACTTTTTAGAATAACTTTTTGCTTTGAAATTGGTCTTAACATTACAAACATCGCTATCTTCTACCTCCTCATCTCTCACCCTCGCTTCTTTACCCTTCTCCTCTCTGTTTTTATCTTCCCTCTACCCATTACTCTTTTCTTTTTCTTTTTTTGCCTCTCCTTCTTCTCCTTTCCCTTTCTCTGATGGGGTATTTGGGAGTGATTTTGAAAAAAAAAATAATTTTTTTTCAAAATAGTTTTTTATTTTTAAGTTTAAATTAACAAAATTTGATGTTTTTAGATTATTTTGATGTGCTGATGTTAAAAATATTTTTTTAAAATAAAATAAAAACATAATTTTAATGTATTTTTGAATGAAAAACACTTTCAAAAACAACCATAACCATCAATTTTAATGTTCATGTCTGATTATTCAATTCATTTTATTTATTGGGACTAATTTATATTCTATTCATTTTGAGAAGAAGACTAGAAGTCAGATTCATGAGAAGCAAATATATATTTTTAATATTAATATATTAAAATTATTTAAAAAAAACTATTTTGATCCTTTTCTAAGTGAAATATATTTTTAAAAATCATCCAAAATAAAAGTTAATGTGATTCAATACACTCACCTAACTTATTTTTTAGTGTGATCATCTCCTTGATATTATAAAATAGATGGTTGATGTCGTTTAAGAGAAACATCATTTTCTTTGAAAACTAAATTTGAAGTTTCCTTCTCCGTTTTATGATTACTCTTTCCAACCTCATTCTATACCATGTCAAACGAAAAACTAGTGGCAAAAAAAAGGTGGGTGGGCAGATCTTATTTTTACCCTAACATCGTTAGGTCACTAACGCTGTTAACTCACCGCACCCCATATTTAAGCACAGGTTGATACAGGGATACTCCCTCTTTCCCATTTCCTCTCTCTCTCTGGGCAGCTTCTCTGTACTCTGCCCTCTCGCTCGCTATCTGTAAGCAATCTCTCTCTATTGCTTTTGTTATCATTGTTGTAGATCTTGATCAGGATATGGACGGGATTTGTCTTGTTTTGGTTCTACAGTTTGTCATTTTGACTTTTCTCTTAAAGGTTCCTAGATCTGACCCTTGATAGATTACATCTGTTTTTGGTTTTTTTGTTAAGTTTTTCAATGACCCCTTTGCTTGTTTTTGTTTGCTGGTATTGACATTAAAAAGATCATGAATATACAAACTTGGCTTTTGTGTTAAATAATGAAATGAAAATAGAGGAATATAACGCAACGGACTTTACGGTGTATACAAGCTTGGATCTTTATGATTTATTCCTGTTTCTCAATTCCCTGATGGATTGGACCTTGTGTCGTCTGTGAAATGGTGTTAAAAAGGAAAGATTTTGTCTGTGTTAGTAAGTCAATGTGTTTTAGGATCTTGCTTGTTCGCACGCGTTGTTTGATTTTGATTGCTTTATTGGTGTGAATGAATGTAAAAGTGATCTTTTTAAAGACGGATTGCGGGGTTTTATGATGCAGGTGAGATTTAGGAAAGATGGGGCTTACATTCACAAAGCTTTTTAGCCGTCTTTTTGCCAAGAAAGAAATGAGAATTCTCATGGTGGGTCTTGATGCTGCTGGTAAGACCACCATCTTGTACAAGCTCAAGCTTGGAGAGATTGTCACCACTATCCCTACAATCGGTGTGTTACTCGAAACTTGCCATTACTTCAAAGCTATCTAGCACTGAATTTATGGCGCTCTTGTTTTCATGCTAACTGTCCGTTTCTATCCAGGTTTCAATGTGGAGACTGTAGAATACAAGAACATAAGCTTCACTGTCTGGGATGTTGGGGGCCAGGACAAGGTATGTGAATGTTGTAAATTGTAATGAGAAGTCTGGGTATAATTACAATGTCAAGAAATGCATCAAATCATTTTCTCGGTGTCACAAGTGTGTCATCTTAGTCAATGACAAAATATGGCACTATTCATGTTGGTGCTTGTCTCTGGTTTTAAAATGTGCTTATTGACGGTCTTGTGCTGATTAGATATTGCTCCCTCAGTACATATCAAATTGTAAACTACATGGATTTAGTCAGTTAATGTCTCAATATTTCCATTTTCAGCATGAAGGGAAAGAAAACCATTGCATGGCTGAAATTTAACTATTATAAGCATGTACATGCATACCCTTGTTGTCTATTTGCTTATGGACAGTCTAGTGCTGATTATATGCTGTCATTGCACGCAAGAAATACATAAGCTATAACAAGTAGGGCCATCTTGTCTTTCATGTTTTTCCCCTTGTTGGAATGAGGAATGACAATCCATGACATGGCAACATGTTGTTGTCTTTGGTTGTAAATGTTGTCTGTTGTTGAAGATTTTAGTCGTTTTGGTGCATGTGCTTATCGACGGTCTTGTGCTGGCTAGTTTTCTTCCACCAGCACATAACATATTCGTAAGCTACATTAATGAATCCACAGTTTTATTTTAGTTTATCCTGTCTTTGTAAGGAAAACCTTCAATGCTGTGGTGCACACCATAAATCATATATCCAAATTCCCTCATGTTTGTTTATGTTTAGTGAAAGGCATTGATTTGGTAGCATTATCTTTAATCCTGATCAACTAAGGATGAAACTCAAGTTGAATTGGAAGCATTTGTAAATGCTGAAAAAACCACCTCGATGTATGTGCTTATCGACGGTCTTGTGCTGGCTAGTTGTTTTCCACTAGCACATAACATATTCGTAAGCTACATTAATGAATCCACAGTTTTACTTTAGTTTCTCCTGTCTTTGTGAGGAAAAGCTTTCAATGCTGTGGTGCACACCATAAATGCTGTGTTGCATATTATGTTTATTGCTGGTCAAGGAAGGATGCAATTCAAGTTGAATTAAGAGCATTTGTAGAAAAAAACCACCTGCTCATGTGCAGTCTAGCATGTCTCATTTCCTTATTATTTTGGGTTTTGTACTCTTTTCAAATGTTACATGTTTCATGAAAGAGGAATTGTTTTTCAATGTACTCTTATGATTTGCACAGATTAGACCATTGTGGAGACATTATTTCCAAAACACTCAAGGGCTCATCTTTGTGGTTGATAGCAATGATCGTGACCGTGTGGTTGAAGCTAGGGATGAGCTGCATCGGATGTTGAATGAGGTATAGCCATAAGAATTACCTTTTAACTATGGCCTTTGTCACTGCTGTCTTTAATGATGAAAATTTATCTTCTGAATAGGATGAATTGAGGGATGCTGTGCTGCTTGTGTTTGCTAACAAGCAAGATCTTCCAAATGCTATGAATGCTGCTGAAATTACTGATAAACTTGGTCTTCATTCGCTCCGTCAACGCCACTGGTAAATGATTGTATCCCCATTTTGAACATGCTGATAGTTTGGTGTTGCATACAAATTGACATATGCCATCCAATCTGTGTTTTATTTCAGGTATATCCAGAGCACCTGTGCCACATCTGGCGAGGGCCTCTATGAGGGACTTGACTGGCTATCTAACAACATTGCTAACAAGGTATGGTCATAATAATTTGTTGTAAATGATGATAAAATAAAATGTTCGGTTCGTGTTAAAAGTAACTTTGTGTGATGATTGTGGCAGGCTTAAGTGATGGGTGGATTTCTATAGCGTTTTGTTGGCGTTTCGCATCATTTTGGGAATATTGGGAGGTGGTTTGATGTTTCGAGGATTCCTGTTTGTAATATTGGCAAGAGAAAATGTATTTGTTTGGTTTTGTAAGATAATGTTACTGTAATAGAAACTGGCAAGCTATCCTTATATATATAATACCAAAATAATTAATGATTCACAGCTTCTCAAGTAATTGTTCCTTTGCTTCAAAGTATTTGGTGGAGGAGTTTTTGCAGATGTATTTAATATTCGCGTCATTTTAGTTTATTATTATTATTTTAAAATATTGTTGTTTTATTAAATAAAAAAGCCACTATGTTTTTTCAGTAGATGTGGGCTGACTCAACACTTGAGGCGCGGTGTGTTATTGTTCTGTCATGCTCCTACACCAAATTAAATGAATTTGGTTTTGTTGATTCATCCACACTCCCAATCACAATCAGACAGTTAATCTCCTTCCATGGAAGTGTGTGATCCATAATGTTTGGAACCTAACAAACTTTAGTTACTCGTATAGGGTTTTCTCAGACCATTCCCTTCAATTGCTCTCATTGTCTCTTTTATACCATACCATGTCATAGTTTATACGACCAACAATTCTATCATCAGAGGTACTTCAACTACCAAATCCGTAGTGATAGAAGTTTGAGGTGGTTAGACGAGGGCAATAGGAATAAAATGTTGCTTCATTATTGAATGTGCCCCAAGTTCTGAGATGTTTAGGGACATGAGCTGATGGTGCTTCAACGGGAGGCTATGCAGATGTTCCCTTTCCACTCTTGGGACTTGGTGCTTGTTGGAGTAGTTTAATGAGTCTAGCCACTTCACCTTTGATGCTCTCAGTTTTCTTTTGATAATGAGTTTGTATCTAGGCCATTTCTTTGTGTTTCCATCATTTCTTAGTCAAGTGTAATAGATCTTCGATGGGGGACTTATGTTTCAACCCGCGAACATTCATGATAAATGTATTCAATATGATGAACTTGCCCTTCAAGGGGTGACACAAAGTCGTGACTTTTACATGATGAAAAAGATTTGATTATTGCCAAAATTTTATAGAAGAAATTTCCTAAGTGACAATTTTGTATCACTCGTAAATTTTAAACTCAAGATGTTATATGAAAGGTTTGTCTTGATGCAAAACATATGTAGGAATCACACACCCTAAAGATAAGTTCTAGATTTTTTTATGTGTGAGAGAGGGTATGTTTCCTACTTGATCTTTAAAAATTGCAATTTGACCTCTAGATTTTAATTTCTTTCAATTAAAGCCTAAATTAACTTCAAAAAAACCCTTTAAAACTTTTATATTTTATCTTCATTCAACAATTTCCTTAATGTTTTGATATACTCTTCTCAGTGGTATTTTGTCTTATTTTCTTCCAATATTTTTATATTTTTTTGTATTTTCTCTTATATTTTTTTGGTTTATGTGCGGCTCTAAAATAAATAACAACAACGAGCAAGAAAATTGATCGGATCATGCATGGATTTTCACAATGCATTTCATGATCAAAAGGATTGTAAAGATGCTTCTCATATTCGTGAAAAAGGTTGACTCATGTCTATATAGATATAGGTTGAAGGTTAATAATATTCTAAAATGTAATTTTAAACTCATTTAACAAATGCATGTGGGGAAAAAAAACTTCACCACCTAAATGCTCTGGTGGCTCAGATGTTAAAAAATCTCAATATCTATTATTTTGGTCGCATATCCAACGCTAATCAGTGCTACATGGCTGTTTGGTATTGTGATTTGAACCACGTTTGAAAAAAAACTACTGAATTGTTATTTGGTTATCTATAAAAGCAACAACATATTTGTATGGGGTCCACCACTAAAACCTCTCACACCACCGGTTCATGAAAAACAGTTAATAGTTGTTTTTCATTACTTTTCATCCATAATAAATTTATTGCCACCACAGAAATTGTTGTTAGAATTTAATTCCAAATCAAACCTTCGTTTCTTCTCTTTCACACACCAAAGGCACAGACAAGCAAAACCCAAAAATCCCCAAGCCTCTTCACTATCTTTAAAGAAACAACACTCCAAAAGCAAATAAAAACATTGTCACTACTTTGATTAATGAAGAGAAAAAGGAGAAGCATGTCCAACTTCTTTCTTACAAACCTGCCCAAAAGAATGAGCTCACAAACCTGCCTAAAAGAATGAGATCGAGGTCATGCTCGTTATACAACATGGTTTTGGCATCAAAAACTTGGGAAAGACATTCTGGAGAGAGAGGGGGGGGGGGGGGGGGGTTGTGGGCCTGCTGGAAAGAGAGGGGGGGGAGGGAGTGGAATAATATATGGTTTATCACTTATTATATTTTGTTAATATTAAAATAATCTAAAAATCTTAAAACTTAATTAAAATATAAACAAATATATTGGAAGGAGATCATAATATAACTTTTGTCTCACAATCCTAATTTTGTTTCAGATGATATTTTACCAGATGTTGTTCCTTGATCAAATAGTCAAGGATCTATGAGATCTTCACATATGGATTTAGTTTGTAATGAAATTACAAGTAGTTTTTATGGAGAATAAAAACAAGTGTCTAATTTACTGGAATTATTAATTATATTTTATTATTATGATTATTAAATCTATAATATTTCAAAAACAATACACACACACACACTTTAAAGTAATTTAACATGTTGACAGCAATATGAAAAACTTGATAACCAAACACAAGAAACTATTTTTTTAAAACTTCAACCACAAAATCAATCGCAATATCAAATACACAATTCATTATAAATTACAATATACATGCAACCATACCTTTGCCTAACTATGACTTTAATTTTAGCGATATGAATGTAAGGGGAAATCTGGCAGAGAGTTCATTGATGTCTCTAGTGTGAAGTTTAGTCTAACCATTTAAGTTTTTGAAACCAAATATGTGACAATTTGTCCACTAAAGTCATATAAAAAATAATCTCAATTTGAAAAATTAATCAAGTTATTATTGAATGCGATTCTGATTAGTTGAGTTTGATGATTAGTTCAGTTTTGGTTCCACTCAAACAAAAATTCATGATGAATTAATCATTTCAAATAAATGAATTATCATAACCAAATTAAAGTATTTGTTCAAGAATGAATGACGAAAATGTTTTGTGTGTGTATATATATATAAAAATATTATGATACAACTTGCGCGCGCCATATTAAATTTCTTCAATCTAAACAAGACTTTCAATAGCATAACAAATTGGAGATCATTAATATTAATAGAAACCCAGACCAAAGATTATAAAGAGAATATATATAAAAGGAGTGAAAATAAAAGGTAAAAGTAAGTTGTCACACGTTTTTGTGAGGTAAATATCCATGGATATATTATAATTTTATGAGGAAATTTGATTTTCTTAGCATATTTTATAAAATAATACATTTTATTTTTTCTTGCGTTTAGTTGCAGTAAAAATAATAAAAATAATTAATTGATTTTGTCAAAACTCAACCTTTAATCTATTATTTTTTTTATTAAAATGAATTATTTTGATCCTTTTATTTTTTAAAAATTATAATTGAAATCAACCCGGATTGACCCTCTCAAGTCATGATTTATAACTTGTCTTTGATGAATTTTTTAATCAAATTTTATAAGTACATTTAAAATTAACATTATATTCTTTAAAAAATATCCAACTTTTTAATGTTTAGGAATCTTAATTTTGGAAGTTATAGATAAATAATTTCTTAACTTAAATATATCTTTTAATTTAATTAGAAAAGTCATTTCATAGAAGATGGGGAATTCATGACCCCTTAACATTATATACATCGCTTTCTTCTTCTACCTCCTCATCTCTCACCCATTACTCCTTTTCTTTTCTTTTGCCTCTCCTTCTTCCCCTTTCCCTTCTCCTCCTGCTTTTATCTACCCTCTACCCATTACTCCTTTTCTTTTCTTTTGCCTCTCCTTCTTCCCCTTTCCCTTTTTAAAGACTATTTTAGATATTACATGATCTATAATATACTTAATGTTCATGTACTGATTATTCAGAAACACTATTTAATTCATTTTATTTATTAGGACTAATTTAAATTCTATTCATTTTGGGAAGAAGACTAGAAGTCAGATTCATGAGAAGCAAATATAAACGGCAAATGTTACTATTGTCTTTCATTACAGAAGCAAAAACTTCCTACGAATTTTTTTTATATACTCTTAGTCAATTCTTTAATAAAAAAAAAGCTACCTTTTTTCTTGTCGTGTATTATTAATTTTATTTCAACAACTGATCTTATTCTTACCCTAACATCGTTAAGTCACTAACGCTGTTAACTCACCGCACCCCATATTTAAGCACCGGTTGATACATGGAGCCTCCCACTTTCCCATTTCCTCTCTCTAGGCAGCTTCTTTGTGCTCTGCCCTCTTGCTCGCTATCTGTAAGCAATCTCTCTCTCTATTGTTTTGCTGTCATTGTTGTAGATCTTGAACTGGATTTTGACGGTATTTGTCCTGTTTTGGTTCTATAGTCTGTCTTTTTCATTTTTCTCTTAAAGGTTCCTAGATCTGACCCTTGATACATTATATCTGTTTTTGATGTCTTTGTTAAGATTTTAAATGACCCTTTTGCTTGCTTTTGTTTACTGGTATTGACATTAAGAAGATTATGAATCTATAAACTTGGCTTTTGTAATAATGAAATGAAAATAGAGGAATTTAAAGGAACGGGCTTTACTGTGTATACAAGCTTGGATCTCAATGATTTATTGCTGTTTCTCAATGCCCTGATGGAATGGACATTGTGTCGTCTGTGAAATGGTGTTAAAAAGGAAAGATTTTTTCCGTGTTTGTAAGTTAATGTGTTTTAAGATCTTGCTTGCTCCCACGCGTTGTTTGATTTTGATTGTTTTATTGGTGTGAATGAGAAAATGCTATAATGGATGTAAAAGTGATCTTTTTAAAGACGGATTGCGTGGTTATATGATGCAGGTGAGATTTAGGAAAGATGGGGCTTTCATTCACAAAGCTTTTTAGCCGTCTTTTTGCCAAGAAAGAAATGAGAATTCTCATGGTGGGTCTTGACGCTGCTGGTAAGACCACCATCTTGTACAAGCTCAAGCTTGGAGAGATTGTCACCACTATCCCTACAATCGGTTTGTTACTCGAAACTTACCATTACTTGAAAGCTATCTAGTACTGAATTTATGGCGCTCTTGTTTTTCTTGCTAACTGTCTTTGTCTATCCAGGGTTCAATGTGGAGACTGTAGAATACAAGAACATAAGCTTCACTGTCTGGGATGTTGGTGGCCAGGACAAGGTATATGAATGTTGTAAATTGTAATGAGAAGTCTGGGCATAATTACAATGTCAAGAAATGCATCAAATCATTTTCTCGGTGTCATAAACGTGTCATCTTTAGTCAATGACAAAATATGGCACTATTCATGTTTGTGCTCGTCTCTGGTTTTAAAATGTGCTTATCGACGGTCTTGTGCTGATTAGATATTGCTCCCTCAGTACATAATCAAATCATAAGCTACATGGATTTAGCCAGTTAATGTTGCAAAATTTCCCTTTTCAGCATGAAGGGAAAGATAACCATTGCATGGCTGAAATTTAACTATTATAAGCATGTGTGTACTCTCACATGCATACCCTTGTTGTCTATTTGCTTATGGACAGTCTAGTGCTGATTATATGCTGTCGTTGCACACAAGAAATACATAACCTATAACGAGTGCAGTCATCTTGTCTTTCATGTTTTCCCCCTTGTTGGAATGAGGAATGGCAATCCATGACATGGCGGCATGTTGTTGTCTTTGGCTGCAAAATGTTGTCTGTGGTTGAAGTTTTTAGTCGTTTTGGTGCATGTGCTTATCGACGGTCTTGTGTTGGCTAGTTTTCTTCCACCAGCACATAACATATTCGTAAGCTACATTAATGAACCCACCATTTTATTTTAGTTTATCCTGTCTTTGTGAGGAAAAGCTTTCAATGCTGTGGTGCACACCATAAATCATATATCCAAAATCCCTCATGTTTGATTATGTTTAGTGAAACACATTGATTTGGTTGCATTATCTTTAACCCTGATCAACTAAGGATGCAACTGAAGTTGAATCGGAAGCATTTGTAAATCCTGAAAAAACCACCTCGATGTATGTGCTTATCGACGGTCTTGTGCTGGCTAGTTGTTTTCCACCAGCACATAACATATTCGTAAGCTACATTAATGAATCCACAGTTTTACTTTAGTTTCTCCTGTCTTTGTGAGGAAAAGCTTTCAATGCTGTGGTGCACACCATAAATGCTGTGTTGCATATTATGTTTATTGCTGGTCAAGTAATGGTGCAATTCAAGTTGAATTAAGAGCATTTGTAGAAAAAAACCACCTGCTCATATGCAGTCTAACATGTCTCATTTCCTTGTTATTTTGGGTTTTGTACTCTTTTCAAATGTTACATGTTTCATGAAAGAGGAATTGTTTTTCAATGTACTCTTATGATTTGCACAGATTAGACCATTGTGGAGACATTATTTCCAAAACACTCAAGGGCTCATCTTTGTGGTTGATAGCAATGATCGTGACCGTGTGGTTGAAGCTAGGGATGAACTGCATCGGATGTTGAATGAGGTATAGCCATAAGAATTACCTTTTAACTATGGCCTTTGTCACTGCTGTCTTTAATGATGAACATTTATCTTCTGAATAGGATGAATTGAGGGATGCTGTGCTGCTTGTGTTTGCTAACAAGCAAGATCTTCCAAATGCTATGAATGCTGCTGAAATTACTGATAAACTTGGTCTTCATTCACTTCGTCAACGCCACTGGTAAATGATTCTATCCCCATTTTGAACATGTTGATAGTTTGGTGTTGCATGCAAATTAACATATGCCACCCAATCTGTGTTTTATTTCAGGTATATCCAGAGCACCTGTGCCACATCTGGTGAGGGCCTCTACGAGGGACTTGACTGGCTATCTAACAACATTGCTAACAAGGTATGGTCATAATAATTTGTTGTAAATGATGATAAAATAAAATGTTCGGTTCGTGTTAAAAGTAACTTTGTGGGATGATTGTGGCAGGCTTAAGAGATGGGTGGATTTCTATAGCTTTTGGGTGGCGTTCCGCTTCATTTTGGGAATATTGTGAGGTGGTTTGATGTTTCGAGGATTCCTGTTTGTAATATTGGCAAGAGAAATGTATTTGTTTGGTTTTGTAAGATAATGTTACTGTAATAGAAACTGGCAAACTATCCTTATATATATAATACCAAAATAATTAATGATTCACAGTTTCTCGAGTAATTGTTCCTTGCTTCAAAGTGTTTGCTGGAGGAGTTTTTGCAGATGTATTTCATATTCGCATCATTATAGTTTTTTTTATTATTATTATTTGTTTAAAATATTGGTGTTTTATTAAATAAAAAAGCCACTATGTTTGTTCAGTAGTTGATGTGGGCTGACTCAACACTCGATGCTCGGTGTGTCATTGTTTTTTAAAATATTGTACTTCAAAAATAAATAAAAAGCTTCGATTTTTCGGTAGTTGATGTTTTGTCTGACTCGACACTCGAGTCGGGGTGTATCTATGTTCAGTCGTTCTCCAACACAACAAAAATAACGAGTGCCAGATTTGGTGGTCTTGTTACCTTACGAGCGATCTTTCTTCATAACCTCCTTCCATGCAAGTATATCCATGATATAGGCACTGTCTTCTAACCACTACCAGTCCAAGTAACTTCACCTACTGATGACCTTCACCATATCCCAGAATGCTTGCACGACAATCTGTTCATGAAACACCAAGTGCCCCGGTCGTGCTAACAATACTTCCAATAGTTAGGATCGGTTGTAGAAGAGTGATACGCTGCGTGTAAAGGGACTAGCATTGCTGATGAGTTTGTAGAGGTTGAAATGAATGATTTCTTGCCCTCTTTAACAATCTAAAAGATGAGATAAATGTACTTCTATCTTCTGATTCGACAGAATCATTCATGGAAAGAGACTGATAGAAGGCAAGGATTACGGATCCATTCCAGAGTCTCTGCAGCAACATCTTCTTACCGTCAACTAGATTTTGTTTCTTCAGAATTTGAAACTCTTTTTTCTTACAAAAATCAAGAAACTTCCTGCTGGCAACAGATGTTGCCACTCCGGTTTCAGTTTCTAGGCTGCTCTTGCCAGGATTGATAGACGGAAGTGCCATTGGTTAAAGCTGAAAGGGTGAACAGAAAAGAGAACTGGATAAGTGCCACTTAGAAGTCAAAAGAAGAAGAAAGGAACGAATGATTACAAAGACACTGTCCAGACCAAGTTGTCAAAAAGAATTTCACCTTGCAAATGTCACTTTCTCCAGTGGAGATCTTGACCAGACCATGCTGTCCAGACAGAATCTAATGTAGGCAAGCAAGTACAGAACCAATAGGAAGATGAGCATGGCAACATATTCTTCCAATTGGCAGGCATATTGGCCATATTCAATGATTCCTTCCCTCTTTTGCCCTTCCCCACCCTGTAATATGCCTTTCTCAATCACAAGATTCTCCAGAACATTGCAGCCTCTAATATATATATAAATTATCTATGGTGTACACAATATTGAAAGCTTTTCCTCTCACATAGACATGAAAAATAAATCTCAAAATTCTTCTAACCATTCATATAATTATTTAAACTATAATTAAAAATATATTTTCTATAATCTAACTTTTTAAACTGTAACTGCAACAAGAATCATAATGGTAAACATATAATTGTGAATTAAGCACTATAATTGTGAATTAATTAGGAAGATGTGATGCATACACTTCGTAAGAGATACGCAAAATCTAATAGAATAATTGGAAATTAATTTAAAATATACAATGTTTATAAGTTAGTTATAAGATTTATTGAGCTAATTAAATAGAATAAAACAATTAGTTAAAATAATCCTATATTTATAGGGTAAATTTAGAATCTGCTCCCATGCTGAAATGAGAAAATAAATTCCTAGTGAGTAGCAATATAATAAATCAACCACCCAAAAACAATGTAGGGTCCACAAAAAAAATCTCAGTTTGGCACTAACGTCGTTAACCCATTAACGCCGCTAACTTCCATCCATATCTAAATTCCCAGCGCACCTTGATTGGCCATCCGTCTCCCTTTCCCATTTCCTTCATCTCCCTCTCTGCCCAGCGCAGATTGCCCTCTCTCTTCCTCTGCGTCTCTGTAAGCGTTTCCAACTCTGATTTTCTATATATTTATATTGGTTGTCGATGCTACTGTAGAACTTGAGTAGTCTTAATGTGGTCGAAGTTTTTTTTTTTTGGTTTTGTTTTGAAGGGTTCATAGATCTGACCCTTGTTAGATTGGATCTGTTTTAGGGGTGTTTTCTGAATTCTTTTATGATCATTTTGCATGTTTTGTTTGTTGGTATTGATAAAAGGGAGATCATGAATCTATAGAATGTTGGTTCGGGGTAAAATAATGAAAGGAAAATGAAGGAATTGAAAGGTTCATGCATTGTAATTTGTAAAAGTTTTGTTTTTGTTTATGATTTGTTTGTTAATGGTTTGAATTTTGTGTGATCTGTGAAATGGTATAGAAAGGGGAAGACTTTTCTTGTATTTGTGAGAGGATGTGCGTGGAGATTTCGTGTGCACATCAATCTATTTTTATTGTGATTGATTTGTGTGAATGATAGAATGTTAAGGTTGATGTAAGAGTGATCTATTTCTACAAGTGTTTCTGTTTTGCTGATTTTTTTTTTCCGATGCAGCTAAGAACTTGGAAAGATGGGGCTCTCATTCACCAAGCTTTTTAGCCGTCTGTTTGCCAAGAGAGAAATGAGAATTCTCATGGTGGGTCTTGATGCTGCTGGTAAGACCACCATCTTGTACAAGCTCAAGCTCGGGGAGATTGTCACTACTATTCCAACAATTGGTATGTTATCAAAATATTATTGGTACTATAGAGCTGCTCAGTGCTGAGTTTATCGTGTTTTCTTGTAAAGGATGCTTATATGTAGCTTCCTTTCAGGGTTTAATGTGGAGACCGTGGAATACAAGAACATAAGCTTCACTGTCTGGGATGTTGGTGGCCAGGACAAGGTATGAAAAATCTGCTATCTTGTGATGTCAACTCTGAGTATAATATATCTCTCCATCATATCAAGACAAAAAACATAAACTATGCGGATTTAGCCACTTAAGTGTACAACCTTACCTTTTTCTTACGAAGAGAGCTATCCATTGCATGGCTGAAACTTTAGGAGTATAGACTTTCTGTCTTCTTAATTTTACACATTTACATACCTTTGTTCTTAATTTGCACAGATTCGACCTTTATGGAGACATTATTTCCAAAACACTCAAGGGCTCATCTTTGTGGTTGATAGCAATGATCGCGACCGTGTTGTTGAAGCTAGGGATGAGCTGCACAGGATGTTGAACGAGGTAGCCATAAGCCTTAGATCTTAATGTTTTCTTATGTGGTTTTGTGCATCTTAATAATGAAATTTTATTCTCTTGAGTAGGATGAATTGAGGGATGCTGTGCTACTTGTTTTTGCAAACAAGCAAGATCTTCCAAATGCTATGAATGCTGCTGAAATCACAGATAAGCTTGGTCTTCATTCTCTTCGTCAACGCCACTGGTAATTGATAATATCTCCATTGCAAATTTCTGGATAGTTTGCTTCTATTTAATATTAATTGATGCCATCCGATCTTTATGTTTGTTGCAGGTATATCCAGAGCACTTGTGCCACTTCTGGTGAAGGTCTTTACGAAGGACTAGACTGGCTTTCCAACAACATTGCTAGCAAGGTAGGGTCATAGTGTTTCGCTATGAAACAATGATAAAAATCCATGTTTTGCTGGTTCTAACTTTGTCTGATGAATTGTGGCAGGCTTAAGAAATGGGTTTTTCATCGATCTTTTTGGATCACACATACTTTGGGAATCTTGCCAGGAGGGGTCGGTGTTTGCGGATTTCTTATCCTTTAATCGGCAAGAGAATGTATCTTTAGTTGTGTAAGATATTATTACTGTAATAGAAATTGACGAATTATACCTATAGTTTTGAAATAATTCATGATTCACAGTTTTAACATGATGTATGATACAAGTTTATTGCTAGTAGAGCTCATTGAGATTTATGATTCTTTCATTGACCAGCCATTGCTCGATGACAATTTTTTGTGGTGGTACTTGCCCAGGGTAACATATTGCAATGCATCGATGTTTTTGGGCGAATGTTGTACATTTGATTTCGATTATCAGTTTGAACGAACGATGAACAGTCCTGATCAGATTTCTGCAGACATCATAAATTTATGTAATGCTTTGGTTCTGGTTTTTTTCCTTCTAAGCTTGCTAGCCTTGTCTCCTCTCCTACAAGGCAGTGTTTGGAAATGTTAGTAGTTTATGCTCTCTCGAGTATGTTTCAAAAGTGTGTTGTACTAGAAAAAAAGTTCGTGGTTTGTTTTTTCCTCAAAAAATACTTTTAAATAAAAATTCAAACCTTGATTTGTTCATGAAATGCAAGGGAAAATAATATTAGCACTGTATTGTGAAATCAGAATTCGTATTGTTCAATAATTTAGAATATGCTATTATATTAAAAACCATCTTGATCTAAAAATGGAAATTTCTTAAAATATAACTTATATTATTATTTCACTTTTGACTTTTCATATATATATTATACATAGCAACAACTTCACCGCTTAGATACACACGAGCCATAAACCCGTGCTTCGCTGCGGGGATTAAATTATTATTTTTATCTAGTTTTAATATATATAATTTTTTGTTTTGTATTTCAGTTTTTATTCTTTTAATTTTTGACTTAGCTTTGATCCTTTGATTTTTTTTATCCTTCTGAGATAATTTTTAATTTTTTGTTTGTATCTATATACCTCTACTCTTAGTTTAGATTTTTTAAAAAAAGAATAATAAAAAAAAGGAAAAAAAAACATTGCAATGGAAAACACTGTAACAATCCACACTGTAATGTGCGAGGAGCTACATTGTTGTCCCCCCACTGTTTGTATGTATAATAAAAAAATCCAAAACTTTAAAAAAAGATGAAGAAAGAAATTTTTTTTTACTATTATTGTGTAAATAATGGAAAAAACAAAATTATATCAAAGAATAAAAAAACCTCAAACTCTAAAAAAAAGCAAAAAATAAAATATAATAAATGATAAAAATAAATTAATATTATTAGTTAAAAAAAATAACTTTAGTTTTTATTAAAAAAAATAATTAAAAAAATAATAGAAAGGACAGAAAAAAAAAGAAATATTAATTTTCCAATGATAAAAAAAACAATCTAAGTTCAAGAACAATTTTTTTATAAAAAAATATTAGCTAAAAAAAGGATGAAATAATAAAAACTAAAAATAGAGGCAATTGAAGAATTTTTGAAAATAATAAAGGACTTAAATCTAAAATTTAAAGGGTTGAAATGAAAACAAAACATATAACCAATTTTAATCAAAGGATAAAATTGAACAAATAAAAATATCTGGATAGAAAATATTGAGAGATTTCAAACCAAACCAAAAAATTAAAAGACTAAGGACTTAAATGTAAACAAATTATATAATTAATTTGACTTGAAGGACACAATTGAAACAAATCGAAACTTATATCACAACAATAAGGATCAGAACGCACAATTTGAAGAGAAGGGACTACTGTGAAATAAGCATAAACAAAGGGGATGATACACACAATTTACTATGTAGGAGAGAGAAATGCACAAAACCAATTTCAACCGGCCACCGTCACTTATCAGGCTATCAGTCGATGACACGCGCACCACCACGCGACAACAAACATGGAGGCGCATCGTCAAACGGGAGCGTGCGGTCAAAAATGTTCGGCACATCAGGGGACGCACCACACAGTAATCCGAATTAAATATTTAAAAATAAAGGCGAATTACCTAAACACCCCTGCCTCTATTTTTTCTAATTTGTCTTTTTCGAGGCTTAGTTACACATTTTTTTAAAATTTGAAAACCCGAAAATAGCCCCCCAGGCAAGCCCTCTATTTTGTCTTATTAGAGGCTAAAACTGGTCTTGCACTGTGCACATAAATTGGGTAATTACCGGGACACTCCCGCCAGTTTTCTTGTATTTTGTCTTATCAGGGGGCATTTCGGTACCGTGCACAACAATAGAAAAAATCAAAAATACCCCTGACTCCAAAGCTTAAATGATGGCGCACTAAAGGATAAAATAATAATTTTACTTTTCTAATCCACAATGAACTGTAAGTATTTATACAGTGAAAACGCTACACAATTTAGTTTTTTCTTTAATACCAAAACCACAGCACACTATCGACTCGTTGGCGACGGTGGTGGTTTAGTCAAGAAAAACACGTTGTGTGGAAGCAGTGGACCGACGAATCAACAGCTTGATGACCGCTGGAAGAACCCTGGGCCTCATCTTAAACCAACAATTAATCTCCATCTTTTTCATCAAAAATATGCATGCTAGACCGCGTGCAATGACTTGTCTGTGCATGTCAATTGATTACAGCCCTTTCTTCGCAAAATTTGTCCATCTGGCCACAGCTGAAGCGCACCTTCCTTCCAAGGCACATCTCATCCACCGCCACAACTTCTCCTATAAACACCCACCAAATCTTGCGCATCTCCTCACTTCAAAACAAACTAATTTCTTGTAAAATAATTACATACATTTCTCTCTCGATGACTTCTTTACTTGCTCCTACAAGAGTTCCGATGTTGATGGTATTGGTGTTGTTTACACTTACTTCTTTGACGGGATCATCTCTTGGTAACTTCTACCAGGACTTTGATATTATATGGGGAGATTGGCGAGCTATGATACTCAACGATGGTGAGCTTCTTAATCTCAATCTTGACCAAGCTTCTGGCTCGGGATTCCAGTCCAAGAACGAGTATTTGTTTGGAAAGATTGATATGCGACTCAAGCTTGTCCCTGGCAATTCTGCAGGCACTGTAACTGCCTACTATGTAAGTCTTCTTAATATTAATGACTATTTTGAGCACAGAAACCGAACATTTGATCTTGGTGTTATTAATCTTTGCTGGTATATCTTCAGTTACAATCAAAAGGGTCAGCATGGGATGAGATAGACTTTGAGTTCCTGGGGAACTTGAGTGGAGATCCTTACATTCTTCATACTAACGTGTATAGCCAAGGCAAAGGCGAGAAGGAGCAACAATTTTATCTCTGGTTTGATCCAACTGCTGATTTCCACACCTATTCCATCCTTTGGAACCCACAAAGAATCATGTAAGCTTAATTAACACTTGCTCCCATGCCTAAATCCAATATTTTCAAGTTTTTTTTTCTTTCTTGCTAACATTTTCTTTCTCATTTGTATCAGCTTCTATGTAGATGGCAGCCCTATTAGGGAGTTCAAGAACATGGAATCAATTGGTGTTCCATTTCCAAAGTATCAACCAATGAGAATCTACTCTACATTATGGAACGCAGATGACTGGGCTACAAGAGGTGGTCTGGTCAAGACTGATTGGTCACAAGCTCCATTCACTGCCTCCTATACGAGCTTCAATGCTAGCAATGCTTGTGTTTGGATCAATGGTGCATCTTCTTGTGATTCAAATAATTTCTCCCCTCCTGCTTGGCTTTCAGAAGATCTTGATTCAACAAATCTAGATAAGCTACAATGGGTCCAAACGAACAACATGATATATAATTATTGCACAGATGCTAAGAGGTTTCCCCAAGGATTTCCACTAGAATGCAATATGTCTTGAGACGGAGAAGTGGAGACAGTCACACGGAAATGCATGGTTTGTATTAATAATTGAATTCTTTCGTTGTTTTTACTCATGCAAATTACAGATTAATAAATGGAGGTATGTTTTTATTTTATTTTATTTTTCCAATGTTTTCCAATAATATGTGTTCAATTTAAGAGCTTATATTATACTATCCTTAGTATTGTAATGATATTCTTAATGACTTCAAAGTTGATTGTTTGTAAAACATATTATTTTATATGGGGCTTCACTGGTGAAGAATTAAGTTTTGAAAGCTTCATTTGGACTTAATTAAAAAGATTGAATTTTTAGAGACCAAATTTATTTATTTTTCTCATGTCAACTAGTTGAAATTAGGAGTAAAATTCCAAGCAAATCAAAGTTGTGGGGTCAATCAAGGATCAAATTGAAAACAAATTTGGCAATCAAAGACCAATTTGTAAAAGATGTCGAATTATAGGGATATAATTGGATGAAATCAAGGATGAAACTGAAAATTTAATGGTCATTTGAGTGTTAAATTATATAAATTCAAGACCACAGATCAAATAAAAATGGTGCGTAAATTCAGGGATGCCATTGAAATTTGTTATGGGTGACAATGCACAAACTAAAAATTTAGGGTAATTTAAGAATGTAATTAAACAAATTAAAAGTCAAATGATCAAATTGTACTCTGGGCAAAAGACCTAAAAATAAAATCATTTTGGAGAAGAAAAAAAGAAAAAAAAAGAAGGCACCAAACAACATGTTGTTTGGTCCATTAAGAGAAACCAGACGACATACATACCTGTTCATTTTCATCTTCTTTTTTTTTAATCTCGAAAAAGTTGTCTGAGTAACTACTTTTATGAGACATTCAACACTGCATTTCTTCATCAAATTTGAACCAAAATGATGACATAACATTCATCTACACCATGATATAGTCCATTAATTATAGCTACTTAATACCACAATTACCATGACGTTGATCTAAAGTTGTCACCATAGGCAACCCGAGTTCTCAAAATTGATAGCCCGGGATACTTACTTTGAGCCAATAATTGAAATGCTTCCGGGTTCAATCAAGGTCTGAAATTTTATCTCAATAAAAATAAGTTATTGTTATAAATTTTATCTCAATACACACGCGCGCGCACATGCATAGATGAAGAATAATAATATATAAAATCTCAAAAAGAAAGAAAAAGCGAAACAATCAAAATAAATGAACGGTTCAAATTTTATTCCGTTGAGTATAAATCCACCGATATAAATGAACGAATACACTTTAAAACTAGAGAAGGGCTGGTCGCAAACTAGCAGCAAACAACGTTGTGGACCAGTGGCTGCATGGCCTAACAAAAACCATCAAAACTTCAGTATTTCCTTTCCAGAGACAATAGCCATGGTAATCAGAATCCTCATCTCCCTATTCCTCTCTAGCAATGGATTTGGAGGACTTGGTGGTGCTGTGAAACTAGTTTCACAGCTGGCTTGTGCTCTTGGTGCAACCTGTTCAAGCTTGAGCATATCATCGTATTCTTTCCTGTGAAAAGACTGCATGGCAGCCCCGAAAGACGACTCCACTATGCCAAAAGCATTCTCACATGCAACAAGAACATTCCTCAGTGATTGGTCGGTTGTTCTCCTTAGAAGATCCGAAATGTACTCGTGAGTGCTGCTTGCGTTTGTTATTGTCTGCTCCATTGCTATTGCTGTGAGACCAACATGGTCTATCTCTGGGCTTTCCATGTTCTCGTGAAAAACCCTGTTGCAGAAACCGTAGTCTTCCATTTGCCGACATACTTCGTCGATTAAATCCTGGGAATCTCGGGCTTCACTTAAGGCAGGGTTGGTCAAGAGAATGATGACCAGAAGCGGAGCAAATAGGGAGAAACAATGAGAAAAGGTCATTTTTCTGCTGTTAGAATTAGAATTTAGTGATGTGATGATATACACTGTAGAGGTGAATGTCTTTTCCAAATATATGTTTGAGAAGATGTTGCGAGTAAAGCAAAGGTTTGAGAAGAAGGAAAGAGTTGAATTAATGCATGATCAAGCCCCATATGCAAGCTATAGCAATTAAATGGTAAACCTGCCACTTTGTGATTATGGTTCAAGGAATTATGGAAGGAGAAATCATCCTATATTTAGTCATCAATCTTAAAATGCTAAAATTAATTATAGTAGTAAGAGATCAAAGATTTTTGTATAAAAAGGAGAGATTGGTTTTTGTTTCCAAATATACGGTCATGGAGATACTGTGTGCCACGTGTTATTTTCTTTTATTTTAATTGTAATTACTAATGTAATGTTTTGATGGGGTCACTTTTCTTTTTTAATTCGGGAAATTATTTTAACAGAAAACGAGCATCGATGGATTGATGGCAGTGAAAGAAGGAAGTGAAGTCAAAATTTAACTCCTTACAATAGCTAAAGGAAATAAAATTTATTTTAGTTGAGTAATAATTACTAATAATTTGTAAGGCCCATATTGTTTGCCCAACCTAAACCTACGGTCCAGCCCACATCCAGCCCAACTAACCTGGATATTTAAAGAAAAAGTTCATAGAGCAGTGTTTTCTCTCTTTTCTTTTCAACACTGACTTTTTTTGTCTTTCCCAAAAACACTAATTAAGGAAAATAGTCTTTAACTCAAGCTCTGGTTCAAAGGGTTGAAGAAACACGCATGTGATTTCCTCTCTTGATGGTCAAAGGTGTCGCATTGACCCTTCTTGAAAACGGAGATTCATGTCAGAATTTTTTTTATATTATTTTTTAACACTATGTTTAATAAATTTATGGTCTAAGAATTAAAAAATAATAAAGATAGAAATCCAAGGAGATTCAATGGACATCTTCCCTTCATAGTACTTTGTTAGAGAAGAGAAAATAATGCGAATGTTTAAGGTATTAAATTTGATATGTGAATATGTTGCGTATGCCAATTTGTAATTCGAGGACCTTTTACAAGTTTAATTTCAGGAAGTGATGTGCTTTAAGCTGTTAAACTTGGTTGTGTTGTGTTTTTTTATTTTTACAGTGTTTTGATGTACTAATATCAAAATTAAATTTTAAAAAAGAATATTACTTTATATATTTCCAAGGAAAATAAACTTCAATAAACAGCTATAACACAATCTCATACACGCTATTAAGACTTAGCTGTGCTGCAGCAGTGATAAGCACTTCAGTTTTGGAATTTCAACGAGTCTGAGAAAATCTTGCATTATGCTGGTGGCATTAACAGAGATGTGTACTGCTTGGTGATAGTTTTCATTTTTGTTGGATCTGCCTGTTGCATTTGCTACATTCAAGTCCCAATATGTGGTGCTGCCTTAGTTGCCCAAACTCAACAGCACTCACGGGTCGCATCCACCCCATATATATATAGATCACTGAAGCGGCTCAAAAACAAGGGGATGTGAAATCTTCGGTGGGATGGAGCCAGAGCCTTTGTTTCAGTCCACTTCTGAGCGCTAAGGTCTCTTTCAAATCTGGCCCACCCTGCAATTATGTTCCTGGTCAAGCTGTCAAGGTAGACCAAATTAAAATTTGGGAAAGAAAAAAAATGCTCAACGAAGCACAACACTGTTCGTCATCTTAACCTTTCCCTGTGGCTATGTTTCCTTTTTTTTCCCCACCAGTTTTCTTATATGACCCTTGCAAACTAGCCTTTTGCTAACAGTAGAAAAACCAAACCATGGCTTCTGCAACTGCAGTAGCCATTGGAGGCTCATTTCTGGCAGCCTTCCTTCAGGTTTTGTTCGACAGAATGGCTTCTCGCGAGGTTTTAGGCTTCTTCAAAGAGCGAAAACTCAATGATAGGTTGTTAAGGAAGTTGAAGGTACTTATGATTGCTGTTAATGGGGTACTTGATGATGCGGAGGAGAAGCAAATAGCCAAGCCAGCTGTTGAGATGTGGGTCAACGAGCTTAAAGATGCTGTGTATGAAGCTGATGATTTGTTGGATGAGATTTCTTATGAAGCTTTGCGACCGGAGGTGGAAGGTGGCTCTCAATCTAGTGCAGATCAGGTGAGAGGCTTTTTATCTTCTCGTTTTTCGTTTCAGAGAGTTAAGGAAGAGATGGAGACAAAGTTAGGAGAGATCGTTGACAGGCTTGAATACTTGGTACAACAAAAGAATGCCCTTGGTCTTAGAGAGGGTGCTGTTGAGAAAGGATCATCACAGAGAATACCAACAACTTCTCTTGTGGATGAATCCGGGGTATATGGAAGGGATGGGGATAAGGAAGCAATAATGAAACTGGTGCGATCTGCAAATGAAAATGGCAAACGGCTGGATGTGATTCCCATAGTAGGTATGGCTGGGATTGGTAAGACCACTCTTGCTCAGCTTGTTTACAATGATAGCAGAGTAGGAGAGCAGTTCGATATGAAGGTATGGATCTGTGTTTCGGAAGAATTCGATGTTCTCAAGGTGATCAAGGATATTCTTAAGAAGGTCGGCTCCATGAATTGTGATACAATGACTGGAGATCAACTTCACTGCGAGTTAGAGAAGGAATCAACAGGGAAAAAAATTATGCTTGTTTTAGATGATGTTTGGAGCAATGATTGGGGAAAATGGGATTTTCTGCTGACACCTTTCAAGTCTCTGGCACATGGAAGTAAGATCCTCGTTACAACACGTATTGAAAGCGTAGCATCGGTCAGGGCCACTGTTTCAGCCCATCGCCTGCAGGAATTGACTGCAGATGATTGCTGGCTGGTGTTTGCAAAACATGCATTTGATGATGGAAGTTGCAGTGAACGTCCAGACTTGGAAGAAATAGGTAAGGAAGTGGTAAGAAAGTGCAAAGGGTTACCTTTAGCTGCAAAAGCCCTTGGAGGTCTCCTACGCTTTAAAAGAGATGCCAAGGAATGGGAGAAGATCTTGAGGAGCGACGTGTGGGATTTGCCGAATGATGGTATTCTTCCTGTTCTCAGATTGAGTTATCACTATCTTCCACCACAGCTGAAGCAATGCTTTGCTTACTGTGCAATATTTCCAGAGAATCATGAATTTAACAAGGATGAATTAGTCCGTTTATGGATGGCAGAGGGTTTTCTAGTTCCTCCTAATGGAAACAAGGAGATGGTAGAAGTTGGAAATGAGTTCTTCCATGAGCTTGTTTCAAGGTCGTTTTTCCAGCAATCTAATGGCAAATCAAGGCCAGTTTTTCAAGGATCAAACGGGGATCCATTATTTGTTATGCATGACCTCATAAATGACCTTGCTAGATATGTATCTAGAGAGTATTGCTTCAGGTTGGAAGGGGAAGATTCAAACAAGATTTCAGAAAGGACTCGTCATTTGTCTTATGCAGTAACAAGACACGATGCTTGTGAAAGATTTGAGGGTATTTATGATGCCAGGCTTTTGCGCACTTTCTTACCATTGTCAGAAGCGTGGCTACGCAGCCAAATCAAAATCTTACCGGTGTCGAGAGTGTGGCCTCGCAACGAAATCGATAATAAGGTTACACATGATTTATTGCCAAGGCTTACACGCTTACGAGTGCTATCCTTGTTTAACTATTCCAATGTGGCCGAGTTACCTGATTCAATGGGCAAGCTAAAACATTTACGATACCTTAATCTCTCCGCTACATCAATAAAAAGGTTACCTGAAGTTGTGAGTACTGCTTACCATTTGCAGACATTAATCCTGGAAAATTGCAAAGAGCTTGTCGAGCTGCCTGATTCAGTTGGCCACTTGAAGCATTTGCTATATGCCAGTCTTAAAGGTGCAAAAATCAAAATGTTACCTGAATCCATGAGTACATTGTATAATCTGCAAACATTAGTCTTGGAAGATTGCAGACACCTTGTCAGGCTGCCCCATTCAATTGGCAATTTGAAGCGCTTACGATATTTGACTCTTAAAGGCACAGCGATCAAAAAGTTACCAGCATCCATGGGAGGCTTGTGTAATTTGCAGACTTTAATCTTGCGGTCATGCAAAGATCTGATTGAGCTACCAGATGATATGGGAAGGCTAATCAACTTGAGTCATCTGATATCGAAGGAACAAAATTGTCGAAGATGCCGCAGCATATGGGTAAACTAACAAAGCTCCAAAATCTAAGTGATTTCTTTCTAGGAAAAGATACTGGTTCAAGCATTCAAGAGCTGGGGAAGCTTCAACACTTACATGGAGGACTAAATATTTGGAACCTGCAAAATGTTGGGACTGCTCCGGATGCTCTACAAGACAATTTGAAGGGTATGAAGCACCTCAAGACTTTGAATTTGATGTGGGATGGTGATCCTAATGACTCTGGACATGTAAGGCATGTACTTGACAAATTAGAGCCTGATGTAAATATGGAGTATCTTTATATCTATGGTTATGGGGGCACAAGGTTTTCAGATTGGGTGGGAGACTCTTCTTTCTCAAGAATAGTATCCATGGAGCTCAGTCGATGTAAATACTGCACGTCCTTACCACCACTTGGGCAGTTAGGGTCTTTGAAAGAACTCATGGTAAGAGGGTTTGAGGGACTTGCGGTTGTGGGTCGTGAGTTCTACGGAAGTTGCACGTCCGTGAGGAAGCCATTTGCTTCCCTTGAAAGTTTAACTCTTTCGATGATGCCTGAATGGCGTGAATGGATTTCAGATCAAGGCATGCAAGCTTTCCCTTGTCTTCAAAAGCTTTGCATAAGCGGCTGCCCCTACCTAAGAAAAGTACTGTCCAATCACCGCCTTCCATCTTTAACAGCACTTGAGATTGAGGGATGCAGGCAGCTTGTAACTTCATTTCCAAGATGTCCAATCGTTGATGAAATAAAATTAGATGATGGTTTTCGTCATCTGCTTCTACGCAGATTGCCTTCCGGGATGCACAGCCTGGAAGTTGATCGATGCTATTCCACCGATTCCATACCAAAAGAAATGGAGCAAATTGGTTGCTTTCTCACCACTTTAGAAGAGATTGAAATGGAAAACTGTGATTCGCTCCGGTGCTTCCAGCTGGAGTTGTTCCCTAGGCTGAAGATTCTCAGGATCTCTAAATGTTCAAATTTGGAATTTATTTGTGAACACGAAGGACCACTGGAGGATCTCACCTCTCTTCATTCCTTGAAAATATGGGAATGCCCTAAATTAGTATCTTTTCCGAAGGGAGGGTTACCTGCCTCATGTTTGACAGAGCTCCAGTTGTTTGATTGCGCAAACTTGAAGTCCTTGCCTGAGCATATGAATTCCCTCCTCCCATCCCTTGAAAATTTGAGATTATTCCTTCTTCCAAAACTTGAGGTCTTTCCAGAAGGGGGTCTGCCCTCCAAATTAAAATCACTTTATATTGAAGATTGCAGCAAACTCATTGCAGCCAGAATGCAATGGAGCTTGCAATCGCTCCCTTCTCTTTCAAAATTCACTGTTGGTGTTGATGAAAATGTGGAATCCTTCCCAGAGGAGATACTGCTTCCCTCAACTCTTGCCTCTCTTGAAATATGGAGTCTTAAAACTCTGAAATCCCTGAACTACTCGGGGCTTCAACACCTCACTTCTCTTGAACAATTGACCATCACAGACTGCCCTAATCTACAGTCCATGCCAGGAGAAGGTCTCCCCTCCTCCCTTTCTTCAATTGAAATCTGGCGGTGTCCTTTGCTGGATCAAAGATGTCAGCAGGGAAGAGGGGAGGATTGGCTCAAGATTACTCGCATCCCCAACCTGCATATCAATGGATACAAGATCCATCAACCTTAGGTTTTGCTTCTCTGGATCTCAACTCAAAATTTCTCTTCTCTAATCTTTTTTTCTTGTTAAGCTTCTTTTTGTGTACTTTTAGATTAATTCTCTGTTATTGATTCTGTCATTTGTTGCAGCATTTCATTTTTATCATGAACGGCCAGTTGTGGAGACAGAGTGCTTACAGGTTTGCCATGCAGATATTTTCCCACTGCTGACTTTCATTCCTCACCTCCAATTTTTGGCAATAATGTCCGTACGAATCTCTTACAGCATTTATGCCCTTGAAACTTGAGCTCTGACCTCAGATCAATTCAGATCAGCATATCTCATATAGCAGGAGAACTGGAGTTCTGGTTGCCCCAGGTAAACTCAGTTTTCCCTATTTGCACTTGTATTCTGAACCGCAACAAGTAGATTGAACCTCCAAAGTCTTTCTTTCTGGTTTGATTCATCTGCAGCATTCTCTAGCAAGCCGTTTTGCTCAGCTCTTACGAGGGAAAGGCTTCATGTGTAGATTTACTTTTTGCAGAAGGTATTAGAACTGGATGATTGTCTGAATCTCGTGCTCCAGGGCAGTGATGAGAAGATCTGTTGCAAATAATGAAGGCAAAGAACGGAAACAAAAGCAGAAAACTTGAGGTGTCCAGTTCTTAAGGATATTTCTCTATCAGTAAGGTTTCTTCCTCGACACAAAAGAGAGTGAAAAGAAAATAGACCAACAAACTCAAAAGATAAAAGTATTTCGGATTATACTTTGTATTGAAAAACTGCATGGGTATATGAGGCGTTGCCTTGCAAGCAGGCGAATCAGAGGTTTATATCTGACTCGGCTCAATCTTATATATGTAAACTCACTCTATTTATTTTTGTTGATTACTATATCATCTCAATTTTTTTTATATAAATACTTAATGCGGGTCAAAGAATCCTATAAATATAGCGACAACAAAGTAAACAAGACATTCTTAGGAGGAGCTAAGAGATAAATGTAGTTAATTACAACACTCAGTTATTGATAACATCAAAAGTAAGTAAGGCTAATCTATGAGAGACCAACAACCACAGCAAATTCATTAATCCCATATGCTAAGACCTTGAGATCTTCTCAAGTTGGAGAACTTGCGAAAATTAACCACCAGGAAACAGGAGCAAGTGCCAATGCACTCTTCAATGAAGTAAAACCACCGGCGCCGCCAAAGTGGATTTATGTAGAGAACTGCTGCGATTGTCAACACCACAATTATGTAACATACACCAAAGCTCACATAGAAAACATCCATGTCAATGAAACCATCATCTTCTCGTTCATCATTAGGCATGGGCTGTGATGGTGACTCTTCTCCACTGCATTTGTTCTGTAACGGAGGTCCACATAAAAGAGGATTACCTTCGTAACTGCTTTCTTTAAAGGTCCCAAACTGATCTTTCCACTCTGGAGCTTTTCCTGACAAGTTATTGTGTGCCACGCTGAAAACTGCTAGATTGTTGAGAACAACAAGCTGTGGAGGGATGACACCATCCAAGTTATTGTGAGAAAGATCCAAGCTCTCTATCTGCTTTAAGTTTGAGAATGTTGCAGGGATAGATCCAGTGAGATTGTTGTGTGACAAGTTTAACGCATGCAACTCACTTAATTTTCCCATCTCCAATGGGATTTCGCCTGAGAATCTATTGCTGGAGAGATCAAAACCAGTCATGAAGTTGAGAACAATGCCCTTGTAATCATCTGACCTTCTTTTAGTTGTAAATTCTATTGCTTCTTCTATATTGACGACTCTAAAACTTCTTCCCTGGTTATCGATCCTCCCTAGTAGTAAATTGGTTTCAGAATACATCTTGCTTATGGACTTGATTTTAAAGGTTCTTTCATGAAAAGCTGCCGCTTTGTCTAAATTTTGCTTTAGAGAATAATTTGCTAGACAGGAGGGTAGAAAACCAGAGAGCTTATTTTGTGAAACATCCAAAATGGTTAAACGCTCTAACAAGCATAACTGCGTAGGAAACTCACCAGAAAAATTGTTAGCTTTCAGAAGAAGAACACTCAAGACCGAAAGATTGCCAATCCAATTTGAAACCGGGCCCGTGAAGTTGTTGTAATTGAGATCCAACGTCACCAAGGAAGAGCTGTTATAAAATGCCTCTGTCAACGGACCGCTCAATTGGTTTTTGGATAGATGGACATGTTTTATTGTTGATGGGCTGAAGCAAGATGGTACAGAGCCCAACAAATTGTTCTCAGACATGTCCAAATATTTAAGGCTGCCAAGGTCGCAGAAATCTCGAGGAATTGGACCCTGAAAATGATTTCTGGACAAATCCATTGCCTGGAGATATGAAAAGTTGCCCATCCACGCTGGAAGCATACCTGATAATTGATTGCTACTGATATCCAATGCACTCAAACGTATCCAGTTGGGAGGTGGAAAGCCTGATATTTGTCCCGTAAATTTGTTGCCATCAAGGTATAGATATAGGAATGCAGATGAGTTGAAGATTGAAGGAGGTATCTGCCCAACCAAATTGTTGTTTGATAGATTGACAATCCATGAACTCTTCAACTGCTCTAGTTTTACTGTAGACAATTGATTGTCAGAAAAATCCATATGCTCTAGAGAGCTCATATTTCCAAAACAAGAAGGAAGGCAACCTGTCAGTCCATTCATAGCCATCCTTAATATTGACAAATCTGGGAATACCGAGCATATATTTCTTGGAACTTGACCGCCTATGTTGGTGTTTGATATATCCACGACAGTCATGTCAGGATTTGGCTGATTTTGCAATATCAAAGGACCAGCAAAAGAGTTCCCCCTCAAATATAGCTCTTCTAACCTCGTGTTGTTCTTAAGTAACCATGATGGGAACATTCCAATGAAATTGTTGTGGGAGAGATCAAGGATTCTCAAGTCATATTGGCTGTAGAGAAAGTTTGGAATATCTGCATTGAGTGCTTTAGATTTTCTACTTGACAAGCTGAAAAACTTTAGTTGGAGCTTTGGAATGAAATTCTGAAAGCCAGCTTTGTCTCCTGATATTAGTGTGCTGTGGTCACATATGAAGAACTTGAGTTTTGAGTGGTTCATGAAGGAGTTGAACGAAAGTGGGACTTCAAAGTGGTTATTTGAAAGTGATAAGAACTCAAGGGATATGAGACTGGAAAGAGGACCGGAGGCAATATTCCCAGTGAACCGATTCCCGGAAACATCTAATAGCTGTAGAGATGAGAAGTTTCTGAAACAATCTGGGAGTGATCCCCTTAGATTATTCCAAGAGATATCTAACTGCTCTAAATTCTTCAACTCACACCAACCTGCACAGTTTCTCTCCGATGTTTTATAACTAGTAGCGATGAAAATTTCATTTAATTAGTTTTGATGTAAACGTGGTTAACTTACCTTTTGCTGGTAAGATGCTGTTGAGATTACAATCACTGAAAGACAAGATTTTAAGCCCTGAAAACGCTCCAATATTCTGAAGATTGTTTATGGGGAAAGAACTGCCGTCGAGTATCAACTCTTCAAGGGTGGTCGAATTGAAAAATGTCCCTGTGAAAAAATAATGATGATGAAAATATGCTTCTGAGATTCCATTTTACATTTATTTTACGTTGTACTTGATAGAAGATAATTCTGTAAGACTTTAATTAGGCGACTGAACTATGATTGACCTTGAATTATTGACGTCCCGCTTAGATTAGTGTCCTTAAGAGAAAGGGTCTTTAGGGATGGCAACGTTCCCAATGACTGCAGCAAAGTAGTTCCGGTGATGTTGAGCTCGTTCATACTAAGGACTTCCAGCTTCCTTAAACCTGTAATGTGTCCAATTGAAAAGAGACGGCAGCCAAATAAGCAGTGAAATTAAGTGTTGTGAAGATGAATTCGGCAACATCTTTGTCTTGGATTATTAAAAAAATAGTTTTTGATTGTTTTGATATACTGATATTAAGAATATTTTTTATTTTTTTATAAAAATATTATTTAACACATTTGCAACTAAAAAGCAAACACATGTAGCGTTTCAAAAATGAATTTCATGTCTAATTAGCAAGAAGATGCCAAAAAATGTTCATAAGTTTACCATTGATAGTAGTTGATCCTAAGAACATGTTGCCTGATAGATTTAGAGACTTGAGAGATGGAAATTCACACAAATGTGTTAAATCGCTGTCGGTGAATTCATTATAGCTTAGGTCAAGGCTCTCTAGTATCCTCAATTTGGATGTTAGGACCTCAAAACCTGCAAGAATGTTGGCGCTATATATATGTAAGTGGCAATGCCTCATTATTATGCAAAACCTCTAATTAGAAAAATATTATCCACTACCAATGATACCTGATGCTGTCAACATATTATTATATGATAGATCCAAAGACTTGAGGGATAGAAGTCCACTTAGAATTGATGAGATGTTGCTGTTCAGTTGATTACGACTCAGGTCAAGGTTCTCTAGTTTCCTCAGCCTCATCGGCTGGAGTTGAAAACCTACAAGATATATATATATATATATATATATATATAATTGTCAAATTATACATCAAAATGATACACCAATGGCTGGAGTTGAATTTTTATTTTATGCCTTAAGATAGCGTTTTTGTGAAAAAGAATTATTGGAAGTAACCATCCGTTCTTCCTGATCATCACTCGAAATTTTGAAAGTAAAATATTGGAAAAGACTCAAAACTAGATAACTAAACATTACCATTGAAGCCAGCTGATCCTGTCAGCTGATTGGATGATAGATCCAAGGACTTGAGAGATGAAAGTCCAGTTAGAGTTGAGAAAATGCTATCGTTGTATTCGTTCATCTTCAGGCTTAGGCTCTCCAGGTTTCTTAACCTCGATGACAAGACTTGGAAACCTGCAAGATGGTTCTCAGAAGCCTGATGGAAGGAAATGAACATGCAGAAGAAATCGTATAAAAAGGAAAATAAGTTACTTAAATTATTACCAGCTGCTCGTTTAAGCGGATTGTTGGATAGATCCAAGGACTTGAGAGACGAAAACCCATTGAAACACGATACTAAATTGTTACTAAAACGATTACCACTTAGGTCAAGGACGTTCAACTTCCTTAGCTCTGACGACAGGACTTCGAAGCCTGCAAGAGAAACTCAGGCAAAATAATTAACATTATCAAACACTGCTAGAATTCATAGCAATATTATACGTTTGTTTTATAATTATAAGAACATAAATAAAGATTGAACCTTCATTCTCAAAGCAGCCGACTAATCTGTTTCTGCTCAAATTAAGACCCTGCAATTCCCTAAAAGGCAGAAACAATGATGCGTTGAGAACCCAGTAGCCCAGGCGGAAATCCCTTGCACCCGCAAGAGACAGTTGGATCACTCGCCTTGTGGTGCTATCACATTTGATCCCATACCACGCACAACAATTAGCGATATCCAGCTCTTTACTGGCCGTCCAGTCGCCCAAATGCCCGAAAAAGCTGTTTGGATTGATCAAAGCTTTGATCTCCAAGAGACCACTCCTCTCTTCCTCGAAGCACCCATGACAACGACCACAGCTCAGTAATGTTAGCCACATCCAAACCCACATTTTTTTCATCATCATCTTAGATTATTCTATATATGATCGAGCACTGCATTCTGTAGAATATTGTTATTTCTTGTGTGCATCTGGGCAACAAAAGAGGTCCTCTATGTTTACACAACCACCCTTCGCCTCTCCTTCATGCATTTAATGTTATTTTCTTCGCCGAATTGTCAAAGAAGAGACTTCAGTGCGTTAAAGACCTGCTGGAAATATTGGAAAGACTTTGACTCACATTAGCATGCGTTCATGAACGAACGGACAAGCAACAGCTTCAGATTAATTGATCATTTAGACGGTGATTAATCAGTACCAGTGACATTTGGAACTATTACTTTTCAACTCTATGAGAAATTCATACGGAAATTTTCATTTGAAATTTCATCACTACTTGTTGAAATGTAAAATATGGTTGTTAATTTTCTGATATGGACTTGTGTAAAGTAGAGGTAAAGTAGATTTGTATTCAGCTATTTTGGGATTATATTTTTTCTATAAGTTTCCTTGCTTTGTAAGTGAAAAATACACAAAAATATATTGAAAGAATTGTATTTCGAATTCTAAGTTTCTAACACTACTATTTTAATAATATTTTCCCAAGTTGGAGAACTTGCGAAAATGAACCACCAAGAAACAGGAGCAAGTGCCAACGCACTTCATTTTCCCATCTCCGATGGGATTTCGTCTGAGAATCTATTGCTAGAGAGATCAAAACCAGTCATGAAATTGAGAACACTGTATGTCCTTGTAACTATATGATCTTTGATAGTAAATATAAAAACAAATATTTTATATTTTATAGCAAATAGTATTTCTTAAAAACATTTGATAGTATTGCTTTTAACTTATAAGAGAACTTATTTGTTTTCTAGTAAAAAATGAATTTTAAAAATGTATTTGACAAGAAAAAATATTAAATTATTTTTTTGTTGATTTTAATATGCTAATATCATTAAAAAAAAGTTCTGAAAAAATTGTCTTAAAATATATTATGTATCATAATCAATGTTATCAGAATCGTTCAAAATATTTTTTGGTAAAATCATGTAGAAAAATTAAACCTCATAAAAATCAGATTTGACTCAATAAAATCAGTCGAAATCATGAAATTGTACCGATACTTTCTAATCCTGATTTCATTTGGCTCTGAGGATGCGCGATCGATTTCAAAGAGGTAACGTGTGAAGGATCTTATAATTTACAACAAAAAATTTGGATCAAATGATTTCTTGAGTTGAAAAAAATATGGTTCTATCTGTGATAAAACGCAAGTAAATGACTAATATTATTTATAATTTTTTTAAAAATATTTCTTGCATACACAACAAAAATATTAGTTATTTATAATTTTAAAAAATCATCTTTTTTTAGATCAAATAATTTTTTTGCGTTGAAAAAAATATGGTTCTGGTCATGACAAAGCGTGGGTAAGTGGCTAGTGTTATTTATAATTTTAAAAAATATTTAGCTGTAAGTATAATTTATATAAAAAAAGATTATGACTATATATAAAATGTAAATGTCGACATTTGCTTACGTGGCTAAAGGATCCCAAACAAGTAGGCAATGCAATGAACGGTGCATAATAAATTGATTATTAAGCTTATTAAAAACTTATTTCCTTTTTCTTGTATACCAAAATTCCCTTCGATCTTCATTTCATTACATTGAATTGCCCGAGATTTTGCTGTCATTTTATTCCCTTATTGTAGGCATTTGTGTCAAAACAAAACATGTAATTGGCCAAACAGCTTTTAAAATAAAGGAAATTATTAGATAACCTAACAAATCTATTTCCCTTTTCCAGCAAGAGAAAACACCCTTAGATCTTCAATTTACTGCAACTATTTTGTTGCAACTTTATCACATTTCGAGGGCAATTCCATCAAAATAGTAATCTTTTTTTCTGTAGGGCATGTTAACGGGTCCAATTAACAATATATTAAATGATGTGTGGGGAAAGCACTATAACTCCCAACACATTTTACTGTGGATTGCTACAGTATTTTTTTCTAATTATGTTTTTTTTTTTCTAATCTTTTTTCCTTTTTTTCCATGAAATATCTTTTTTGCTAGTTATATATTTTTTATTTTCTTTTTCTTTTTCCACTTATATATATATATTTATATATTTTTATTTATTTTTTTATAATTGGGGTGTCTGGACTAGTTTAAGCGCACCACGATTAATCTTCAGATCCAATTTTTTTTATAGCTTTATTGTTGTTGTTTTTTTCCTGATTATGTTTTTTCTTCTAATTATATTTTTTTTCATTTTTTTTCCATCAAATATTTTTTTTGCTGGTTACACTTTTTTAATCTTTTTCTTTTTCCACTTATATATTTTATTTTGTTTTTTATGATCGGGGTGTCCAGGCTAGCTTAAACGCAATACAATTAATCCCTAGATCCAATTTTTTTTATAATCATAGTGTCCAAACCAGCTTATACGTACCACAACTAATCCTAGTACTTTTTTCCCCTTTTTTTCTTATACTTTTGTTTTGTTCACTTATATATTTTTTTATAATCGGGATTTACGGGCCAGCTTAAATACACCACGACTAATTCCCGAACCGAATTTGTTTTTAAAATAATGTGGATTGCTACAGTGCTTTCACGCTTATATGTTTTTTTGTTTTCTTTAACTTATACATTTTTTTATAATCATGGTCACTGAGTCAGCTTAATTTTTTTTACTTATATATTTTTTTATAATCAGGATCTCCGGGCCACCTTAATTTTTTGACTAATCCTCGGGCCAAAATATTTTTTGATAACCAGGGTGTCCAAGACAGCTTGCGCACACCACATTGCGCACACCACAACTAATCCATGGACCAATTTATTTAATTATTTAATTTTTTTCCTTATACTTTTTTTTGTTTACTTATATATTTTTTTTCCTTATCCCCGAACCAATTTTTTTTTTTAATAACTAGGGTCTCTAGGTCAGCTTAAACACACCACGACTAATTATTAGACTGAATTTTTTTTAAACAATATGGATTGTAAATGGTATGGGGAAAGCACTGTAGCTCCCCGCACATAGTATTGTTGATTGCAACCGTGCTTTCCCACTACAGTGTTTTTTCCCCTGTTTTTTGCTCTCTTTTATTTTTTCCTTTTTTTTCCTTATTATGTTTTTTTTCATTTTTTTCCTTATTATATTTTTTTTTCATTTTTTCCCCAAAACATTTTTTTCCTATTATATTTTTTCCTTTTTCCACTTATATATTTTTTTTCTTTTTTGGTTTTTTTATAATCAGGGTGTCCGAGCTAGCTTAAGTGCACCACAATTAATTCTCAGATCCAATTTTTTTATAACTAGGATGTCCAAGCCAACTTATGAGTACCACGACAATCTTCAGACCAACTTTTTTTTCTAAAGTGTTTTTCTGCTGGTACATTTGTTTTTCTATTTTTTCTTATACTTTTGTTTTGTTCACTTATATATTTTTTTATAATCGGGGTCTTCGGGCTAGTTTAAGCACACCATGACTAATTCTTGGGCCGAATTTTTTTAAAACACAATATACATTGCTACAGTGCTTTCACGCTTATATTTTTTTTGTTTTCTTTCACTTATATATTTTTTTATAACCATGGTCTCTCGGCCAAATTAAGCTTTTTTTCTTACACTTATATTTTTTTTTTAACCAGGATCTCCAGGCCAGCTTAAGCGCACCACTACCACTCCCCACACCAAATTTGATTTTTGATAATCGAGGTGTCCAGGCCAGCTTGGGTGCACCACGACTAATCCCCGGATCAATTTATTATTTTTTCCTTATACTTTTTTTTGTTCGCTTGTATATTTTTTTATGATCGGGGTCTCCGGTCCAGCTTAAGTGCACCACGACTAATTCCTGGACTAGTTTTTTTTGAAAATAATATGGATTGCTACATTGCTTTCATGCTTATATATTTTTTTGTTTTTTTATATTTTTTCACTTATATTTTTTTTATAACCGGTGTCTCCAGGCCAACTTAAGCTTTTGCTTTTTTGTTTGTTTTTTTTCACTTATATATTTTTTATAATCAGGGTCTCTGGGTTATATTAAGTGCACCATGACTAATCCTCGAACCCATTTTTTATAATCAGAGTATCCGGGTCAGCTGATGCGCATCACGAGTTGTATAACTATGTATATAGCCCCTATAAGATAATCCAAGAGTTGGCTATAGAGGTATATTGGTAATTTATAAATTTTTAATTATATTTTCTGTCGCGGTGTTTTGGGCGTGTCTTCGGGTGTGACGTCAATTTCAGAGCTTATGAGCATTTCGGATAGCGCGTGCGGCATCGTAGAACTTCTAAAAATGTATATTAGTTTTTTATATATTCATTTTATTATGTAAAATGTGTTTAAAATAATATCATGGTATCAGAGGTATTTTCAATTTTTTTTCATTTCTGTGCATAATACAATATTCATAAGACTCTCAAATAAGACAAAAACCAAGAATTGTCAGTGAGGGTGTCCTGGTAATTTTACTTTTTTAGTGCATAGTAAAATAACTTTTGCAGTCTCAAATAAGACAAAATAGAAGAGTTACCGGCGGTGGTATTTCAAACATTTCATGTTTAACTATACATGCATAAGAAAGAGTTTCACTCTCATTTTACACCACCAAAGCTAAACTTACTCTGTTTTTTTAACGCGAGTTGCATTTAATATAAATACAAATAACAATAAAAATTAAAAATCTAAACTAAGAGCAAATGTGTATAGATACAAACAAAAAATTTAAAACTATTTTAGAAGAACCGAGAAAATCAAGGGATCGAAACTAAACTAAAAAAAATAAAAAATAAAAAATAAAATAAAAAATAAAAAATTATATATATTAAAACTAGATAAAAAAAAAATTAATCCCTTTAGCGGGTTTATAGCTCTTCACTATCTAATGCGTGTGGAGATGCATGGGCGTCATGGTTTCATGTGATTACAAGATCTGATGTAAGAGATGGTGATTTGCCACGTGGCGAGATGGGATGCCATGAGAGGAACCGACGGCTCAATGGAGTGTTTATGTTTTTTTTTTTTTCAAACTTTCTAGTTTTGTTAGTTGGTGTAATAAGGTAATTAGAGAGTTATTTATGAATTAGAATGTGTATTGATTGATATTAATTATTTTAAAATATTTTAAGAATATATATTTATATCTGTATAATAAAGTTTTTTAAAAAAGCAAGATTATAAGAAATCTCTTTAATCGTTAAAATACTTTTAAAATCCGTGATGAAATAAGTGTAAGTTTAGGAAAGTTTGGGGTCAACTCACAATGAGTTTGGATAGTATTTTTTGGACTTTATTTGGTATAAGATAAGGTTTTGATTTTGGACCACGAAATTAATGACTTTGATTAGTATAACTATGGTTGTGATTTTCATTAGTAGACTTTACTTCTGGGGATATTCCATTATTATTCTCATGTGTTGGTCTCAATTATAAATTGGGAGTGTCCATATATAGAGTTAATTAAGAGTTGAGAAAAAAATTGAATACGTAATTCAATTTGATGCATTAATATTTTCTTGCATAAATGTTAATTTGTTAATACCGAGGAAGAGGGCATGAGAAAAGGGACGGCCTAAAGTTCTGTAACCTAACTTGGATAGATATACATCGTGTTGAAGGAAGTTTGAGATGAGAAATTGTTTTGATGAAGGACTGTATTGTTTCAAAATCTTAATTAGAACTCTTCAAAATTAATGATTGTTTTTGCTTAATTTAAGATTTCTGCTTATTGTTACCTTTACAGCACTACCGGAGTTATTTGCCTGCTATTTTCTCCATTACTCTTCTGTAGCAATCTTTTGGTGCCTCCGGGAGAAATTGAGGTAAAGCATCAAATGTCGTGTACGCTGATATCAATGCTTGACTTGCGGTGTGCACTTTTGAGTCTTAAACACAGGCAAGCACTACTTTCCTGGTGCTTTCCTTTTAAAAACTAAGTCTTCTTCCTTAGATTAGCAGGAGCCATCACAAGTTCACACCGGCTTGTTCCATATATTTTCTCCAACTCCAAGAAATTGCCTTCTTCATTATTCACTTGAAGATTGTTGGAAATCTATAAATCTGTACAGTAACGTTACTGTTCAGATCAAAATCTGGGAATGGCAGAGAATGAGAAACAGAGAAAGAAATAAATTCTAGGCAGAAAATTCTGAAGAATACTTAAAAATTTGAAACTTGGATCGAAATCACATGATATTTATTGAATTCAAATAGCCTATATATAGGCTTACAATGCTACTGTATTGAAAAACATAAAACTCTCAACAACTTGAGAGATAATCGGATAAACATAAATTTGAAAATTAAACCTGTTATGAATAGTAGTTTAACTAAACTAAAAGACTACAGCTAATGATAAAACATATAGCTAAATATTCTTATCCAAAGCTAATCTCATATTAGAATTCTAACAAAGATCACGTCGACGAGATTAATTGATGAGAAATTGTATTCAAGATGTAACTTCTTGATCAGAATTTTCCAACATGCATGATGGTCTGTGTGCAGAAATAAATAAATGTATATAAATATAGCGACAACAAAGTAAACAAGACATTCTTAGGAGGAGCTAAGAGATAAATGTAGTTAATTACAACACTCAGTTATTGATAACATCAAAAGTAAGTAAGGCTGATCTATGAGAGACCAACAACCACAGCAAATTCATTAATCCCATATGCTAAGACCCTGAGATCTTCTCAAGTTGGAGAACTTGCGAAAATTAACCACCAGGAAACAGGAGCAAGTGCCAATGCACTCTTCAATGAAGTAAAACCACCGGCTCCGCCAAAGAGGATTTATGTAGAGAACTGCTGCGATTGTCAACACCACAATTATGTAACATACACCAAAGCTCACATAGAAAACATCCATGTCAATGAAACCATCATCTTCTCGTTCATCATTAGGCATGGGCTGTGATGGTGAATCTTCTCCACTACATTTGTTATGTAACGGAGGTCCACATAAAAGAGGATTGCCTTCGTAACTGCTTTCATCAAAGGTTCCAAACTGATCTCTCCTCTCTGGAGCTTTTCCTGACAAGTTATTGTGTGCCACACTGAAAACTGCTAGATTGTTGAGAGCATCAAGCTGTGGAGGGATGACACCATCCAAGTTGTTGTGAGAAAGATCCAAGCTCTCTATCTGCTTCAAGTTTGAGAATGTTGCAGGGATAGATCCAGTGAGATTGTTGTGTGACAAGTTTAACGCATGCAACTCACTTAATTTTCCCATCTCCAATGGGATTTCGCCTGAGAATCTATTGCTGGAGAGATCAAAACCAGTCATGAAATTGAGAACAGTGCCCTTGTAACCTTCTGACCTTCTTTTAGTTGTAAATTCTACTGTTTCTTCTATATCCATGGGTCCAAAACTGCTTCCCGTGTCATTGATCTTCCCTGCTAGTAAACCGGTTTCATAAGACATCTGCCATTGGGAACCGATACCATAGGATTCTCCAAGATTTTCTCCTGTTTTACCTAGATTTTCCTTCAAAGAAAAATCTCCCAGACAAAAAGGTAGAGGACCAGAGAGCTGATTTCGTGAAACATCCAAGATGGTTAAATGTTCTAACAAGCATAACTGAGTAGGAAGGTCACCAGAAAATTGATTATCTCTCAGGAGAAGAACACTCAATGCCGAAAGATTGCCAATCCAATTTGAAATTGGGCCCGTCAAGTTGTTGTCTGCAATATCCAACGTCACCAAGGAAGAGCCGTTATAAAATGCCTCTGTCAACGGACCGCTTAGTTGATTTTTTGATAGATGTACATATTTTATTGAAGATGGGTTGAAGCAAGATGGTACAGAACCAGACAAATTGTTCTGAGACAAGTCCAAATCTTCAAGTTTGTCAAGCTTGCAGAGATCTCTTGGAAGTGGACCATCAAAATGATTTCTGGACAAATCAATTGCCTTGAGATCTGAGAAATTGCCCATCCGTGTTGGAAGAATGCCTGAAAATAGATTGTCGCTTATATCTAGGGCAGATAAATATATCCCATTGGTAGGTTGAAAATCTAATACATGCCCCGTAAATTTGTTGCCATCTAGGTAGAGATATATGAGGGAAGATGAGTTGAAAATTGAAGGACATATCTGTCCACCCAAATTGTTGTTTGATAGCCTCACATACATTGATCTCTTAAACTGCTCTGGTTTTACTATCGACAATAGATTGTGAGATAAATCTATAAATGCTGGTGGAGAGCTCATATTTCCAAAGCAAGAAGGAATGCTTCCTGTCAGTCCATTCATAGCCATCCTTAATATTGACAAGTTTGGGAATACCGAGCATATATTTCTTGGAACTTGACCGCTTATGTTGTTGTTTGACATATCTAAGAAAGTCATATTCGGAGTAGGATGGTTTGGCAATTTCAAAGGACCAACAAAGGAGTTCTGCCTCAAATATAATGCTTCCAATCTTGTGTTGTTCTCAAGTAACCATGATGGGAACATTCCGCTAAGGTTGCTGCTGGAGAGATCAAGGGTTCTCAAGTCATATTGGCTGTAGAGAAAGTTGCGAACATCTGAATTGATTGCTTTAGATGTACTATTTGACAAGCTGAAAAACATCAGCTGGAACTTTGGAATGAAATTCTGAAAGCCAGCTCGGTCTTCTACTAGAGTGCAATTGTCACATATGAAGAACTTGAGTTTTGAGTGGTTACTGAAGGACTTGAATGAAAGTGGGAGTTCAAAGAGGTTGTTTGATAGTGATAAGAACTCAAGGGATATGAGTTTGTTTAGAGGACCGGTGGCAATATTCCCAGTGAACCGATTTCTAGAAACATCTAGCCCTTGTAGAGATGACAAGTTTCCCAAACAATCTGGGAGTGAACCCTTTAGCTTATTTCCAGAGAGATCTAACTGTTCCACATTCTTCAATCCATCCAAACCTGTAGAATTAGTTTATCTCTAATCATGTTAAAACTAGCGATGAAATTCAGTATCTTTCATTGATCATGTAATTATAGGCAGATGGGAGAGGTGTTGATTTACCTTGAGTGGGTAGGGTGCCAGTGATTTCACAATCAAGAACAGACAAGATTTTAAGAGCAGGCAAGTGTCCAATATTCTGGAGAAAGTTTATTGGGAGAGCACTGCGATCTAGATACAATTTTTCAAGGGTGGTCGTATTGAAGAAAGTCACTGTGAAAAAAAAGAATCAAAAAAATAAATGACGGAAATGGTAGTGATACAGAGCAGTCATTGCATTTTACATTCATAGAAAGAAGGCTTCGACATTAATAATTAAAATTTAAGCCACCGATGAAATTAAGTATCCTTCATTGATCATGTAATTATAGGCAGATGGGAGAGGTGTTGATTTACCTTGAGTGGGTAGGGTGTCATTGAGGTCACAATCACGAATAGACAAGATATTAAGAGCATTCAACTGTCCAATATTCTGGAGAAAGTTTATTGGGAGAGCACTTCCATCTAGATACAATTCTTCAAGGGTGGTCATGTTGAAGAAAGTCACTGTGAAAAAAAAGAATAAAAAATAAATGACGGAAATGGTAGTGATACAGAGCAGTCATTGCAATTTACATTAATAGAAGGCTTCGACATTACTAATTAAAACTTAAGCCAACTAATCTGTAATTAACCTTGACTTATTGATGTCGAGCTTAAATTATTATCCATAAGAGAAAGGATCTTCAGGGATGGCAAGGCTCCCAATGACTGCAGCAAAGTACTTCCGATGATGGTGAGTTTGTCTAGACTAAGGACTTCCAGCTTCCTCAAGCCTGTGAGACCTAGAATCAAATAAGTATTGTGGAAATATATTACTACACAACACAGAAAGATGCTTGGCATAATTTTATAAAATTACCAAATGCTTATTTTAATTCCAATTTCCTTTCCAACTTTTTTCAGTTTTGAAAAAATAAAATAGCGGGTGAGAAAGGAAGATTTTAATAAATATTATAAAAAATAAATGATGGAGATGATAGTGATACGGAGCAGTCATTACATTTCACATTAATAGAAGGCTTCGACATTAATAATTAAAATTTAAGCCAACTAATCTCTAATTTGATATCTAAGTTAATTTTTAGTGGTGTGCATTTAAGCCTCTCTAATTTCCTCAGCTGTGATGATAGGACCTCAACACGTGCAAGAGAGTTGGTGTTATATGCAAGTGAAAATGCCCACAAGACTTGCAAAATTAAAAATTAAAAATAAGTATTGTGGAAATAAATTACTACACAACATAAAAAGATGCTTGGCATAATTTTATAAAATTACAAAATGCTTTTGTAATTCCAATTTCCTTTCCAAGTTTTTCAATTTGAAAAAATAAAATAGCGGGTGAGAAAGGAAGATTTTAATAGATATTATTAAAAAATAGAAAAAAACTGTAATCCTGTTTTTTTTTTAAAACCTACAAGTAGTTGATCCTGACACCATGTTGCGTGACAGGTTTAAAGTTTTGAGGGAAGAAAATCCACACAGATGTGGTAAAATGTTGTCGTTGAAGCTATTATAGGACCTCGACACCTGCAAGAGAGTTGGTGTTATGTGCAAGTAAAAATGCCCACAAGACATGCAAAATTAAAAATTAAAAATGAGATACTTGCCAACTGAAGGAAACAAACTACTAGCATAGAAAAAATCATACAGGAAAGGGTCATGAAAATTAAAGGTTCAAAGCTAGATAATAATTTAATTGTTACCATAGAAGCCAACTGAAGATCCTGTCAGCTCATTGTCTGATAGATCCAAAGACTTGAGAGATGTGAACCCAGTTAGCGATGAGAAAATGCTATCATTGTATCGATTCCAACTTAGGTCAAGGTTCTCCAATTTCTTCAATCTTGATGACAAGAACTTGACACCTAGACAAGGATTCTCAAAAGCATGTTGAAAGGAAATAAAGACAATTAAAGGAGAAATTATACAAAAAAAAACTAGACAATTCGATTGTTACCATACCAGTTGATCCTGTCAACATATTGTCTGATAGATCCAAAGATTTGAGAGATGAAAGCCCAGTCAAACATGATAACATGCTGCTGTCATCATTAAAATGATTTTCACTTAGGTCAAGGACATTCAGTTTCCTCAATTTTGATGACAGGACTTCAAAGCCTGCAAGAGAAATCTCCAAGTAAAATAATAAACACTAAATACCTGCAGCCATTTTATCAATATAATCTCAGTATAATAATATTCAGTACTCAATAATATGATTATATAGCAACAACATAAACCTTGATTCTCATGGCAACCAACTATTGCATTTGAGCGCAAATCAAGACTTCGCAACTCTTTGAAAGGAAGAAACAAAGAAGCGTTGAGAACCAAATCGCCCAATCTATAATACCATACACCCCGAAGAGTGAGTTGAATCACTCGCCTTGTGGTGTTATCACACTCGACTCCCCACCACTCACAGCAATTACTAATGCTCTCATTACTCGTGTCCACCCAATCTATCAAGGAAAAGCCATTTGGGTCGATTGAAGATTTGATCTCCAAGAGACCCATTCTCTCTTCCTCCGGACACCCGTAACAACGACCATGCCATTCCCCAACAAAAGTGAATAATGCTAGCAGCATCCAGACCCACATTTTTTTCATCGTCACCTTGGATGAAGCACTAGGTACGTCTTATATTAATTGCTGTTTGTTATGTGCATTTGGGTAACGAAAGAGCTCCTATTTATACTACTACTCTTCAGCCCTCTTCTCCCCTTGCTAAATATAAAATTATTTTCTCGACAGTGAATGGAAGAGACTTTTGAATCCGAATAAAAATTGAAAAAAATAATTATGATTTGCTTTTTTTGGTAGCAAAAACACGGCATCATGCCTTATTGAAATTTGCCTAAAATTCTTCTTTCTTGTGATTGGCAGATCAAATGCTGTATTCCATGCCTGTTTCACGTTGGCAGGAAGCTACCAGGAACATGCACCATTTTGACAGGGAAACCCCACATATACCTCTGGCAAACCCTTTAGAATTGAATTAGTAAATGGTCAAAATTATCCTTTATAACTGACTTTCAAGTAACAAACTTACCTAAAAATTTAAGTTGTTAAATGAGATTTTGTAATATAATTTATATTATTCTCTAACATCCTTTTCAAGTAAAAAAATTTTGGGCTTGAAACTTTTACACATGGTCTACACTGCCTTGTGTTTAATTTTTATTAAATAGAATGAGGGGATGAGATTCAAACTCGTGATTAATGGATCAACAAAACTCCAATACTAAAACTAAATTACTTTCTTCATTGCTGTATATATTCATGTTAAATAGGAATTACAAGTGTGAGTAACGGTTATGTACAACTAACATCATCATGGTTGTTTTTTGTGATATACATGGAAACTGTTAAGAATAGAGAATTAAGTATGAGAGGAAATCATGGTTGACAGATACAATCTCATCACCCATGATTCTCTCATTCACTCTGCACTGCTAACTTATATCTCTTCATTAACTCATAATTTACTCTAGTTTTCGGCGTTCCAACCATTGCAATTCAATTTTCTACATCAACCACGCCTTTATGGAAAAGAGAATTCCAAGAAAAATACTATAGAAACTGTGGCCCTGTGTGGATACTATAAGGTTTCTAGCAGCGATAATGCACTATAAGATAGGACAATGCACTTTTAGCAACAGAGCAAGTTGCTCACATAAATAAATTTTTTTTTTAAAATGGTAGTAATTCCAAATTTGGTGTTTGGTATGATAGTAGTAATATTAATAATAATAAAACCATATAATGAAATCAAAGATTTGTTTTTTATTAACGTGGGTGTTCGGACCAACTTGTGTATACCTTGACTAATCTCACGGATCCTGAAGTTAATAGTCATATAAACCTCTAATGACCATCATATTAACACTACAAGGTTCAAACCTGAAACTACAAGAATAACAAATCTTTTAGTTTCAAGCTCATACCATTGTACCACCAACTAGATAATTCAAATATCCTACTTCATTACAGAGGAAGAGAGCATGGGAAAAGGGATGGCCTGAAGTTCTGTAACCTCACTTGGATAGATATACATCGTGTTGAAGGAAGTATGAGATGGGAAAGCACTTCGGGACTTGGCATGGCGGGGAAGGGACTTGTTCCCTTCCCCAATTCCTGGGTTCGAGCCACCTTTTTATGCATGCCTACAACCCACGTGATGATTTAGCTTGCAGGATATTTATCGTAAGTTGATCCAAATATCCCGGTTATAAAAAAAAAATATAAGATGAGAAATTGTTTTGATGATGGACTGTATTATTTCAATTAGAATTCTTTTAATTATTTTAAAATCTTAATTAGAATTCCTCAAAATTAATGATTGTTTTTGTTTAATGTAAGACTTCTGTTTATTGTTCCCTTTACAGCACTACCGGAGTAATTGGCCTGCTATTTTCTCATAAATTATTGTCTAAGAATTCTATTTTGTGTTAAACGTTGGGGCCGGTGTGTAAAGGAGACAAAAGCAGGATATCCCACCTTCTCCATTACTCTTATTCTGTAACAATCTTTAATAATGCACTCCTGGAGAAATTGAGGTAAAGCATGAAATGTCGTGTACGCTGATGCTTGACTTGCGGTGTGCACTTTTGAGTCTTAAACACAAGCAAGCTCTACTTTCCTGGTGCTTTCCTTTTAAAAGACTAAGTCTTCCTCCTTAGACTTGCCGGAGCCATCACATTTGATAGTACTAAATATATGCACTTTTAACTTACAAGAGAACTTATTTGTTTTCTAGTTAAAACTGAATTTTAAAAACTGTATTTGATATGAAAAAATATTAATTTTTTTAATATTTTTTTAATGATTTTAATATGCTAATATCATAAAAAAAAACTCTGAAAAAATTGTTTTAAAAAAATATTATGTATCATAATTCCAACATTCGTGAGTTTGTAGGTTACCGTAGAAATTGAGTTAAAACCAAGGTTATCAATACCGTTTCGGTTGCCGTTTTGTTTTTTCTATTGGTACGGAACGTTTCGGTTTCGGACCGTTTCGGGGTTGTACTGTTCATATATAATTAATTATATATGTGAAAAAATTGAAAAGCAATTTTATTTTTTATAATATTTATTTGTTCTATTTTTATTGTTTTGATTTTGGTTAATTTTTTAATTTTTTTATAATATATATATATATATATATATTTTATTTTTATTGTTTTGGTTTTGATTTTGATTTTTTTTTATTTTGGTTTATTTTATATATTTTTATAATATATATTTATTATTTTTATTGTCTTGGTTTTTGGTTATTTTTTATTTTCTTTTATATATATATATAATTTGTCCAGCATAAATGCTGGACAAATGAGTTTGTCCGATGTGGGACAATGCAATTTGTCCCACATCGGACAAATACCCTTTAAGCAATTTGTCCCACAAACATTTCTGTATCCCACATCGCCCAAATAGCCATTACTCCCATAGTTTGCTCATTTAAATATTCTTCAATCCTCATCCTGTGCCTATTAGCCGAGACAAGGCTTGAATTTTGTCTTAGTATATTTATCCTACATCGGATAAATAACTACGGAGACATAGAATTTTGTGTATAAATATAAACATTTAACCCCAAGGGGTTGGCCTGGCGGTGGAGGCTTGTGGGTGTGCTCCCCATTAGGTCTTAGGTTCGAATCCGCTCAGGTGCAAACAATTCCTTGGGGCCATCGGACTTAGGTGAAGCCCTTGACTTAATCGTGGTGCACTTGTGGGAAACATGCTTGCCGAGGCCTTGTGCACCCCCGGGATTAGTCAGGCCCAGCGGCCTGGATACCCGTGGTTAGCTTCGGCTTATCCAAAAAAAAATATATAAACATTTGGGTTTAGTATGTGGTAATGGCCGGTGATATCCATTTGGATATGGGCTGGTTTCAGAGTTGAAAAATAAATTAAGTAGCTGAAACGGTACAAACAAAAAATTCTGGTATGTTTTGGCCGGTATTTACTTGAAATTTCTGAGATTGACCAAAATTTAAACCAAGATAAAATTAACTTTATTTTGTTTTGTTTTTATTACTGGTACGAGATGTTTCTGCTATTTCAGCCAAAAGGAAACAATATTGATAACCTTGGTTAAAACATGAAATGATGGTTTGACTTGCGGGCTGTACTTTTGATTTTTAACGTGGCAGTAATTTCCACACGTTAATTACCAAAATAGTCAAAAGTATGGCATCTCACTCTCGTTGATTCTTTTGGTGGCCTTACTAGAGAAAGTGACCTCAAGCATAAAATCTCATGAACGCGGATGCTTGCCTCGCGGTGTGCAAGCAGTAATTTCCCAGTGATTTATTTTTTATATATATAATAATATAGGGTTTGACTAAATGGTCATCCAGAAACCGTCCATAAAAAATACAAAAAAAGAAAATTACGATAAAGAAGAGAGAAGGCTTGTTTTACTGAGTTATCTCCAAACAAAAAAGCAATTTAGAAAAATCAAATTAATAATATAATTTTTTGAATAGTATAAATATGATATTTTTTTATATTTATATTTCAATGGAAAAAAAATTATTTAGAGAAGCCAAATCTATTTTAATATATATATATATATATAATTATTTATTAATAATAAATAACTAATACAAGTATAATCAAAACTATTTTTTTGCATAGAAATATATTAAATAATTTTTAGCTCTTTTGATCAAACATGTAGGAATAACTCTTCAATTTAAAAATATTATTTTAGCTCTTCAATATAGCTCTCCCCTTTGAGCTATGAAAATGAAGAATAAAAGCTATTTTTATTTTTTTTCCTTTAGCTTTTCTTTTAACTCTCCCATTGGAGTTGCTCTCAGTAGAAGAAAACACAAAACATCAAATACAATAGTTAGGTAGAAACATAATTGAACCCACACTCATATCAAATTATCTCATTTAAAAATTTAAATAAACTTCAATATATTATATTTTAAACTTGAAATTTACACATATCAATACTATTTTATACTTAACTTTTATTAAATAAAATAAAAATAGTGATATTCGAGCTCATAACCGCTTGATAAACAAAACTCTGATATTATATTATGAAATCATTTCACCTAAAAATTTAAACTAATATATACACTTTAAAATAATATTTAAATTATTCTCTAATATCATCCACTTTTCACATCCTTTTTCACTCACATACTCTCCTGAAAGAAAACAAAACTAGGATGCAAATGTTAAATCTAGAACAACGAGCAAAACCTATGGAATAACCCACAAACTCGGATAATAGATGGCCCGTAAACAAATGCAACAATAACCCTAAAAAGTCACCACCTCCACAAGTCAAGTACCAAGAAATTAGCTATGGAGCCCTCCCCCTTCTATTATTAGTCCAAAGTAAAAATACCCTCAGCATTACGCACAAGTCAAGCCCCGTGTAAAAAAGTTATTCATTCTTTGACCACAATCACAAGAACAATTGATACAAAATGAGATTAAATAAAAATAATCAGGGCATAGTATACGGTGTAGCAGAACATACACAGCACTCACTTACTCTCACAATAGCACTGCTTCTCAAAATTAACACAGAGGAACTGCTGGAAACTTAGTGTTAGATTGAGAGTGTGATTGATGTTATTTTTAAAAGTATTTTTTATTTAAAAATATATTAAAATAATATTTTTTTTATATATAAAAATATTTTTAACATCAACACATAAAAATAATCTATAAATATTAAAAAAAATTAAAATAAAAAAATCAAATTTTTATAAAATATTTTTGAAATATAATATCAAACATATAGGCCCAATATAACCGCAATGCCAAAATTCGGAAGGATGCGCACGTAATCAAATAAAAATAATTAAGAAATTAAGTTCGCTTTGACCGACCGACGTAGTTTTAGATCATTTAACCTCAACAGACACCCATTACACATATGATCAAGTCACTTTAGGCCTCTTCATACAAATCAAGAAACATGTTTATTGATAGCTGATCATTCAATACATAAAATTGAACCAAATTGTTCAGTACCCTCAAGTTTCCATCCTTCAACTCGCAGCATTAATTGCTATTGCCATTTGAAATTGCATGTGATTGCAATTCAAGATCATGGTTATTCCACTCTTTCTTGCCTAGCTTCGTCACCTCCGTCTCTTCGATCTCCTCCTTCAACTCCTTATCCTTCCCCCAGAGAACAGCGTAAAGCCCTGCGACGATCAAGATGGACCCTACAGCACTAGAAATGATTCACATATCAATAAGTCAGCACTTGTTGCTACAAAAGACTAAGCACGCAAAAACAATGATCAGGTATAGAAAATCAGTGAAGGAGTTCAGCATATATATGCATACGTTCCGACATATATCTTCTCATGAAGCATTGCCCAACTCAAAGCGGCTACTAGAACAAGCAACAAGGGACTGAAGACCGAGACGTAGAGTGCTCCTTTCCTTTGAATACTCCATGAAGTGAGGGAAAAAGCGAGTGCGGAACACACGATTCCCTGAAATTGTGAGGGAGAAAGGCTATCATGCATCATTTAAACAGGAGCCATAGAAGTATAATTAAGAACTGGGGCTCGAAAGCAGTGCCTTAGCTACGTTGATCGATCCTATATATGTTAACTTGCTGAAAAGATTTAGGGAACATACTGCATAGAGAGCTGCAACAAGTCGGCCAGGAGATCGCAATGACCACTCGGATACTTTGTGATTGGCACCGATGCCGATCACTACACATTCAATGCTGCCCATGAAACACATCAATAAGGTGCATGTGTAAGGAGCTGGAAACTTCAAGCTCACTTTCGCCTGCGCAAATCATCAAGAAATCAAGCTTTTAGACCATGAAGTGGCATGAAAACTTTCTGGAAGGTAAGAATTCTTACTTGGACGGTGAACCATATTGCCCAAGAAACAGCACTGGCCATTATAAATAAGGATCCCAGAACGAGGTTCGATTTCTTGTCGGTGCTGCTATTTCCGGTACTGTCTGCATAGCTCCAATGAATACTTGACTCACCAATATTGATCATGTGACCATGGAAGAATGACAACAACATGGCCCCCCCTACACAAACTATTGTCCCAAGCAGCTTAGCTTGCCCTGATGTCTTCTTAATTCCCACTGATTCCTGTCTGCAAAATTTTAAACAAGCTAGAGAACTTGAGATAAATGTACCGAATGTGGTCTAATTTGCAATAAAAATACAGAAAAAGGAGACGACCTCAGTACCTGAAAAGAACTGCAAGAATGAAAGTCAGTGCAGGGAGTATGTTGGTCAATGCACATCCAATTGTGGGGGTGGAGTTTTCTAGCCCAATAAAGTAAAAAACCTGGTTTCCTGTTGTTAGAGTATAAATATGAGTGGTTGTTGTAACACACAATGAGTGTGACAATTACAATAAAATTCAAATTCTCTTCTCTCCCTCTCCTCTGTTCTCTCTCCTCTGTTTTCTCTCTTATCATTCTTATTCAATTACACAATCCTAACATGGTATCAGAGCATTTTTATGCTAGCGCATGATTTGATCCAATCTTCCGCAATCTGATCCTTCAATGGATCATTCAAAAAAAAAAAAAAAAAAAAAAGAGCAGCAGCAAAGCAAGCATCATCGTGCATCGTAAAGAGGATTGCACTATTAAGCAGCAGAGCAAACACAGAAGTTCTTGTTCCTGTAAGTTTACCTCAATATATTCTTCTGCTTCTGCGAATTTGATGTTTTCTTTAAAGCTCGATCAGCTCTTTGACCACTGCTCCTCCTCTCTCGGTAAGTGTTCAAAGAGTCTCCGAAAGCCACACACAAAAATCATAATCTAGTCTCAGTAATACTCTCAACTCTCCAGTCTCTGCACATCAATTACTGTATTCAACTTTTGCACAACAAAACTAAAGCTCAAAAAAAAAAAAAAAAAAAAAAAAAAAAAAAAGAACCTGAAACAGAGCATCATGCATCGTGAAGAGTACACACACACAAAAATTCTTGTTCCTCTTTGTGTTGCTGCTATGGCATCTTCTTCTGAGAATGAAATCCACTGTCCGGTCCATTTCGTAAATATCCATCAACTCCATGCCTAAACTTGAAGTACTAAGTCCTCTCTATCTGCTGTCTGCACTGGAGAAGAAGGAAGACTAGAAGCAACAATCCTCCACAGATCTCCAGTGAATCACCAAAAAAAAAAAAATGGTTGGCAGTCTCGTCGCAAAGTGAGCAGCCTCTGTCTTGCTCACAAAAGACTAATCCTAAAGACGGCAAGGACGACGATGATCCGTAGACAGATAAGTTGAGATCTAGATTAAATTCGGCGATTGTGAGGGAAAAGCCTAATGTGAAGTGGAATGATGTGGCTGGGCTCGAGAGTGCTAAGCAGGCTTTGCAAGAAGCTGTTATTTTGCCTGTGAGGTTCCCTTAGTTTTCTTCATCAGATCTGGTTTCAAAGTAGATGGGTGAGAGTGAAAAGCTTGTTTCAAACCTTTTCCAAATGGCCCGTGAAAGTGCTCCTTCAATCATTTTCGTTGATGAAATGGATTCCTTGTGTGGTCAACGTGGAGAGGGCAATGAGAGTGAAGCTTCCAGACGTATCAAGACTGAACTTCTTGTGCAGATGCGGGTACTCCTCAAAATGCTTAAGCGGCGGAGAGCTACGGTTTTTTTTTTTTTTTTTAGTTTTCCTTTATGCCTTTCTTTTCTTTTATTTCTATGCGTTTCTTCGTGTGTGGTTTATTGTACGGTGTCGTTTTGTTGAAAAAAAAAAAGAAAAAAAAATCAAAAAAAAAAAAAACCGAAAAAAAAAAATTTCAAAAAAAAAAAAAAAAAACCGAAAAAAAAAAAAAAGATTAAGAAAAACTTAATCCAATGAAGAAGAAGAAGAAGAAGAAAATGAATTCTTACACAGATTAAGAAATTCATCGGCAAATGAAAAACTTCAGAAAAAAAAAAAACTGAAGAAGCCAAATGAAATCCTTCAGAAAAACTGAAGTAGATAAATGAAATTCAAACCCATTCTATCACCTCTCTTACCTCCCATTTCTTTTTTCTCATCCCTCTCTTCTCAAAGTCTTATAGAGACAAATGAAATTCTGGTCAAGAAATAGACCAATGAAATTCCTTCTCTTCTCTCGTTTACATACTGTTTATCAAAAGAATTAAGTACTCTTGTATTTCATTTTCATTGTTGCAATCTCATGCTTGGTTTATCAAAGCATGAGATTGAGGGGGGATATTAGAGTATAAATATGAGTGGTTGTTGTAACACACAATGAGTGTGACAATTACAATAAAATTCAAATTCTCTTCTCTCCCTCTCCTCTGTTCTCTCTCCTCTGTTTTCTCTCTTATCATTCTTCTTCAATTACACAATCCTAACACCTGTTACACTGCATGTCTTAGAAAATTAGATATATTTCCAGGAATATAATGTTGTTGGCAGAGAACTAACAGAGAGCAGTAATTACTCACCCTGTAAGAGAACAAATGAAAATCTGAAACAGCAAAGACATGGTGATCTTGGGCCTAGTTTTCCTGCACCAGAAAAAAAAGGCAAATTAAATAATTTCTAATGGTCTCAAACTAATTATAATTAGCTTCATAAAGTTAATTAGGTTACTTGACCACCTTAATTTGCAATGATCCGATCCCTTTGCTTATTTCTTTTAACAATAAATTATTTCACGTACTCCGTTGATCAACAACTTACAGTTCAAAATAAATAAACAAAGGGGGTCATCATAGCAAAGATTTTCCATCAAGCAACAGTACTAGCTAGCATGATATATAGTTCATGTCTGCATTCCAACCTGAATTGGCATTAAATTTATAAACCTAGATGAGAATAGCTAAAGATTGCACCATATCATAATTAACTTATTGATTCTCATTAATAGTAGTATTATCATGTTACTAGCTAGAAAGATTGATGATAAAGTTAAAGGATTGAAAGATGTGGAGCTAGAAAGTGGAACAGCTGGGATGAACTCAAGGTACCAGTTAATAGCCAAGTTGTAAGTGAAAAAACATAAACTTGTTTTTTAAAAAGTTATGTTGTTTCAGGATATTTTGTTTTTTTAAAAAGAAGTTAATCTAGATCAACCCTAAGGGAAGCATTTAGCCGAGTTGATGTCCTGAATCAAAATTTAATTGACAGTCAATCCGTACGTTTGCTTTAGAACTTGTTCCATAATGGATACTACAAAATAAAATGCAAATAATCTGAGCTCATAGCTTTGACAAGAGTCGCAGCACTTTTTCTTTAATAGCTATTTCATTTTAATACAAATGCTTCAATCTATTGAGGTGAATGGGGGTATGATGGCGCACATGGAATGGTATGAAATTAAGAATCCATTAATCATGAGGTTTACTTATTCTTTTTTCAGATATATATATATATATATATATATATATATATATATATATATCTGAAAAAGAAAAGAAAAGAAAAGAAAACATTAATGCAAATTGAACCATAATTAAATTAATTGAGATGCTGCTTCATAGAAGGAAGATCGAAGAAGAAGCAGCTTGCTCCTTTCATTTATTTTATTATTAGGTCATCTGTGAAGGCATGCAACATGTAGTTGGCGCCTTGTAGCAGTCCCGAGGAAATGGGCAAGCGGCCGCCATGGCCTCTCTGTGTGTATCAGTAGGCATAAATCCCAACATTCGAAATCCAACATAAAGTTTTTCAGCAGCATAGTTTTTATTAGCACTGAAAATAAATAAATCAAATAATATATAATCTTCAATTCGATAGTTTAGGGATGAGAGAGAAATAGTTGATCAAGAACAGTAATGGCTTAGTTTTCTATATCGCATGCAAGATTAGAAAATTTAGAGAGTCCACCAAATTTGATTGGCAAGAGATGCGCTCCTTCAAAACACCAACCCCACGTACATACCAAGTTTAAGGAAAAGAGAATTTAATGCCATGAAAAACCAGTTAGAACAAGCAAAAAGCTTTGAAAAACTCACCGCTCAAAGAAATAAGCAAAGGGGGCCGTTGCAATGGTGGCAAAGATTTGCCTATAAGCAACAAGAACAAGTGGTTTCATGCCTGAATCCATTGCAAGCTTTGACGTAATATTCATGCCTGCATAGCCAAACTGGACTACAACCATAGCCAAGAATGGCAAAACATCCGCCATATCCATTTATTGCAAGTTTCTTGATTTCTCTTCAGGAATACTGCTAAGCTACAGCGAGTGATGCCTTTAGAGAGAGAGAGACTAGAATGGAGCTAGCTAGCTAGAGCACAAAAGATTGATTTGGAGTGCAGAGAGGTAAATCTCAACAGAAAGTGAAAGGAAATATAAATAAGGAAAGGGAAAATATCTTGGAGCATGAGAAAAAGAGAGAAACGGTTCAGGATTTTCTCGCAACACTGGTGCTTTTGCATGAACTGTATAACGGGTGTGCTTTCAGTTTTGTCTTGAGCCGTAGCTATTTGCCACCTTAATTTGGCAACCAAGTTGCATTCTTTGCCGTTTCAGCATTAACAAGTGGGACCCGCTTCCACCTTTGTGGGTCCATATGCAGCCCCCCCCCATATTATTTTATGATTACATAATAATAAAAAACAAAAAACTGGGGTAATTAACTACTTTTGGTTATTTTCAAGAGGGTAGCTATGGAGAATTAATGAAGACTTCAATACATAATTGATTTCATATTCTCAATTGAAGTGGGGATTACATATTTTGTATAAATAGAAGAATATATATAACTATTACAATTCAAATCTTCTTTAATTAGAAAGAAATTGCTGAATATAGATAGATAGATAGATAGATAGATATTGCTGCATGGATAGATTCCTATATATACTACACGATTAAAATGGATTAATAAATTAGATGAGACATGGGATTAGAAATGGGAAGCGATCTGTGTGGAGAGTACTTAAGTTGATGAAAATGCATTGATTTTCCATCTTGCTAGGTAGCTTGATGCGTGGAATCAGCCGGGGTTGGATGCAGAATTAGTGGTGTTCGATCGTATGATTTTCTGTTTGATTGCTTTAATCAAGGAAGTGTTATTTTTAGCTAGCTACAAAAAGCAAGCCATCCGTGTCATCTTGGCTCCTAGCTAGATAGCTAGCTATGGAACAATTTATGAAATTTCCCTCACCAAGGTTCCTTAAATATATTATTTTTCTCAATATGCCATTGATCATAGCATTGCTTAATAATTAATCAAGTGTCTAAATGTGTGGAGACTTGTAGCCCTCGATGTATATCTACATAAAAGAGGTGGCATGTGCTCAATAATTACCTATAAAAAAAACAAACGGTTATGATTTTTAGGCAACACTTTAAATTGATCTTGATCTATTCAATGGCGTAATCAACACTTTGAGTATGTTTGTTTTTTTCACTCAACAATGTTTTTGAAATAACCTATGATGTTTTTGAGTAATCAACACTTTAAATTCATTTTATTTTCATACTTTGTCATGTCATGTCTTATATATATATATATATATATATATAGAAGCATCAAAACATTTCATATTCAAATAACCTAAGCTAGACAAATATTTAAGTCATCACTCCACTAACTGATAACGTAACTTAAAAAAGTTGGTGTATGGATTTCCGGACTTGTGTAAATCAAAATCCATTTGATCATGATATGGATCAAACTTTTTTCACATCTTGATTGATTTTGGAACAAGTATGAATGAAATCAGTGATTTTGGGCCAGGGGTTCAAGGACTTGGTAGCTGCTGCTTAGCTCTCCTATCCATCAGACCCAGCCCAATAAATAATAGACATTTAATACACTTATGTGAGAAGTTCTTTCTAGATAACATATATTTGGGTGATAAATCATTGATGGTAAGATACTATCTTTTGACTCTAAACACATAGAATATTTAAGTTAATTATAGGATCAAATTATTAATTTAATATGCTTTTAAAGTTTACATGAAAAAACCTTGTAGATATATTTACGAAACAAATAAACAAAATAAAGTTTAATAACAAGTTTAAATATTCAATCTAATAAAAACAATTATAATTTTTTATATAATGATTCAAATTTTAACAAGAGATTCTTTGAGCTCAATTTTATTAAGAAATTAGTTATCTATAATCAATCAAGATCGAAGATGCACTTGAAAGTATTTTTAAAAAAATAATAATTAGTTTTTATACTCGATAACTAAGCTCTGAATTTGATTGACCCATGACCTTGTTTTATCAAAATGTTAGTTGTTTTTTCCTAAATTTCATAACACCCTTTGACAATCGAAGTTCTCAGAGGAAAAGAAATGGTAGGGGTTTGGAGAAAATCAATGGTATTTTAATAAAATGGTCAACAAAGAGTCAAAGGATTAAATCAAACATGGAGGACTACGTTGTATTGTTTCGGAATAGAGGGACTAAAATATAATTTGACCGAAAGAATCAACACGAAACAAAAGGTGACCTCACTCCCCCCTTTAAATAGTAAAGAATCCAAAGAGTTTAAAGACCACTTTAGTTTCACTGTGTTGCTTTCCCACTTCACTCGCTATGATCTCTCACTCTCCACTTCTCTCTCAACCTCTCTCCCACTTTCTTCTTCTTCTTCCGTTGTTTTTCACTTCAGTAGCTTCTCAATGCAAGAACCCACCAGTCATCTTCAACTTCGGAGACTCTAACTCTGACACTGGAGGACTCGTTGCTGGACTTGGTTTCCCCGTCAATCTCCCTAATGGCCGTACATTCTTTCATAGATCAACTGGTAGATTATCTGATGGAAGGCTCCTGATTGACTTCCTTTGTAAGTGCCTCACACCCCCCACTTTTCTTTTTATTGATCAAAGTATGCACATCAAATGGCCTTCCTTGATCATGGGCTGTCCTTTTCTTTTGTCAAGTTGTGATTTTGATAATGTGTAGTACTGTTAATAGTCTTGATTTGATGAAGTGGGGTCCAAAGATTTAATTTTTGATGTTTAGCACCACGATTTGATGTCATCCACAAATTTCTCTGTTTGTCAGCTGTCACAGTACTATAAGACCCCAGAAATGCATGTACTTGTCTTGAAATTATACGTTTTGGCTTGATTTGCCCTTGAATCCAGCTATTTTTGGGTATCTTTTACAGTCTTATTTACCTTTCACTTTTAACAAATCAATGTGAATAGCATGAACATATCGCAGACTGTGAAGTTCGTACAGTTAATGAATGGCTGCATATCCTTAGATCGAGTCTTGTACTTGAATCAGTATGGAATTAATGTACGTTTAATCTCTAAAAGCCTGGAATAGTGAATGGCTATAGCTTAATTAGTCCTAACACAGTGGTCTTTGCAAGCACATCGGTAAACCGACGTGGTATTGTCTCTAGATTCAAATCTCACTAGCACATCAGTAGAGCATAAAATGATCTGATTCCCGGTGCCCGTTTGCCCATTCTGACAGGTAACAGGTGCATGAACCAAAGTGTTAAACTTTATCGTATTTAACTTTTTTAATGCAGGTCAAAGCTTGAATGCTAGCTTTCTAAGCCCATACCTGGACTCATTGGGGGGGTCCAGGTTCACAAATGGTGCCAACTTTGCAGTTGTGGGGTCTTCTACTCTACCTAAATATGTACCCTTTTCATTGAACATTCAACTAATGCAGTTCCTTCATTTCAAAGCTCGCACTCTTGAACTTGCCACTGCTGGTAATGTTTAATTTTCTCTTACTCGTGAAAGAATTATATACTAGTTTGCTGCTTTTAATAGTTTTTGATGACTCTACCAAGTTCAAGATATGATATAGTTTTGACATTTGAAATTAATGGGGATTTCATGTTTGTGGTTAACTGGGAATTCAACAATGAAGGCAATGACTTCAAATGATTGCGTGAGTCCTGGCTATGGACCTTCAATTTTAATTGATCGGCGGCAATATTGAATTTCCAAAAACGGATTTATGTGTGATCTGATGCCTGTGGTTTGTCATTCCTGGAATTCATGAAGTTTTCAGTTTCCTATTATCAATATATAAATGGTTGTTATTAGGCTTCCAGAAGCACAATGCCTAGCCTTTGATGTGCTCATATTGACCTGGAAGATACTTCAGTAATGATGAAATCATGGTGGAAGATAATGTATTTTCAGCTTATGAAGTGTTCATACAATCTGCAACTTATACTATTTAATTGGCCTTTAGGTTTTGGAAATTTCGTCACTGATGAAGGGCTCCGAAATGCACTTTACATTATTGACATTGGTCAAAATGACATTGCTGATTCATTCTCCAAAAAAATGTCTTATGCACAAGTAACCAAAAGAATTCCCTCCGTCATTTTAGAGATTGAAAATGCTGTAAAGGTGAGTTTAGCAATTTGAAAAAGCTTGGTAAATACACCCCCATGTTATTGCCTTATGTCAATTATCATATGAAATAAGTGCACTATGCTGGTTTCCTGACTAAGAATATCTTGAATAGGTTTTATACAATCAAGGAGGGAGAAAATTTTGGATACATAACACTGGACCACTAGGCTGTCTCCCTCAAAAACTTGCATTAGTTCAGAAGAAGGATCTGGATCCTATTGGATGTATTTCAGATTACAACAGTGCAGCAAGAATTTTCAACGAAGGACTGCGGCGTTCATGTGAAAGGATGAAGTCTCAATTTTCCGGAGCGACTATAGTCTATGTAGATATCTACTCCATCAAATACGATCTCATTGCCAACTCCTCCAAATATGGTAAGAAAAACATTCTGATTGCAAACGTTCTGTATATTTTTTGCTATTATGTTGACTGTGAAAGAAGAAGAGACATGAAGCACACATGTATCATTCCTCATATATTTGGATTCCAAACACCTCACCGTTTGCTTATGCAGGCATGTATTGGTCCATTGTTTAATTGCTTGATCAAATGGTTCAACTGCTAGTTCATGCGGTTTTTTGCACGAAATGTATTTCTCTGATCAAGCATTTGGCAGTGCAGGTTTTTCGAGTCCATTAACAGCATGTTGCGGTTCTGGAGGACCTCCATACAACTATGATATAAGGGTAACATGTGGTCGGCCTGGCTATCAGGTCTGCAACGAAGGATCCCGATACGTGAGTTGGGATGGAATCCATTACACTGAAGCAGCAAATTCGATCATAGCCTCCAAAGTGCTGTCCATGGCTCACTCTTCACCGACCATTCCATTTGATTTCTTCTGCCGCAATTGAGCAGCATCCAAGGAGGATGGTATCTCCATATATGCTATTTTCTCTGTAGTTTTATGTGCTTCGACAACGGTACCAAACAAAAGTATGGTGCAGCCTGTGATCGAGAAGACTCAATCCCAGTAATTATGTACGGAAAGGGTACTCCACCTGGTTTGGAATGCTCATTTATTTACGGTTGGTTTGTGTCCATTATGTATTCAGCTCTTAATACCAGTAAGTCAAGCAATTTATGCCCTGATTAATAATCATCTCCCTTCAATCCTCAAGTGTTAGCACTTGGAGAGGTACATGCAATACCTCTCTCGCTCTCAAAATAAATAAATAATAATAATAAATGATTTATTATGTTGACATAGAAATGATGAGAGTTTCAAGTTGGCTAAAGAGATATAGATGACTCCATTGTCGACAAGCTGCTACTCCAGAGACTCTTTTTATCATTTGCTTCTTGTCCAAAACAACACTTGATGCTATCCTTTAAATGCGTGTTAATGTCCACTACCTTCTCTAATGATTTATATATATTACCTGTGAAAAAAACATGTATACAGCATAATTCTTAATGCCCGTGTTGGGACATATTGATTTACCTGGCGCACTCCACCTGTTATGTGCTGGAAAGGGTAGCTCCACCTAGTTTGGAATGCTCACGGCAAGTCCAATGGCAGTGTTATATGGGGAGCTATAAATAAAAAATAAATATTTTAGCAATTTTTAGTAGTTTTCGGCACTCCAATCGGAGTGCCATTTACAAAGCCAATTTATGCAAAGAAGCCAAAATTTTGGCTTTGTGTTTTATATATATATAAAATGTAAATATATCAAAAATATTTATTTTTATTTTTATTTAAAAATATCTCAACAAGAAAATAAAAAATTAAATTAATAATTATATTGTTTGAAGGTTTTTTAGAAGCAATTATTTATTTATATAACTTACTCCTATTAATTGTATAATTAATTGTATAATTAAACTATATATAAAATAATTGAACTATATTTAAAATAATATTTAAAAAAATGGCTCTCCAAAATGGCTCTTACCATTGGAGCACACATCAACAAAAAAGTCATATAAACACTATTCAAGAGCCATTTTACAGATTTGGCTCTTAAAAATGGCTCTTACTATTGGACTTGCTCTCATTTTAGCATGAAAAGCAAACGCTAGGCTGCATCATTTATCCATCAAAATATATTTTCGAATGAAAAAAATGTTTTAAAATACTATCTTTTAACTTTAGTATGATAAGAAAAAATAATTTAATTTAAAAAAAAAACCAAATTTAGACGAAAATGTTAAACTGGCCTATATACAAGTGAGATTTGGAAGAAGGGAAAAAAAGACGGGGCTAAAATAGAGAAGACGGGAAGGAGAAGAAAAAGGAAATGACTGGAAAACCGGAAGGAGCTGGATCCAGCAAGAAATAAAAACCCCAGATAGACCGGAAAGATGAAAAAAAGAAGAGCGAATGACGCCTTCCTCCCTGTAAGCTGTGCCCCCAAAACAAAAATAAAAGAATCCAACGGCCCACAACTCATCTCGCGTTCAATATATCGAGCTGTTCCGTTTGATACTTTGATTCCAAATAGAACTTACGAGCTGATTTGCCCGCGTGTTGTGCTAGGCTTTTTTCTATGTAGAAAATTAATTGATTTTTTAAATATTTTAATTAATTATTTTAATATATAATAAATAAAATTGTAATAGATAAAATATATTAGAAATACGTTTTTTTCTGTCTCAAAAGAACAGTGTGATCGAAATGGGAAGTGGTTCGTATAATTTTTTTTGAGTTTTTTTTCCCTATTAATATTAGATCTGAAATATTAGAAATATTTTTTTTAAGAAATAAACTTAAATTTTTTGTTCGCTATAAGTAGTTATTTTAATATTCAATTGGTAAAATTATAATATATAAAATATGTTAGAAATGATTTTTTCTCTCTATATATATTCAGGCACTAATATTAAATAAATATTAAAACATATAATTAGTTTCACGTATTTATAAGAAAAAAACCTAAAAATAATCATTATCATTAAATGTGCGATAACGAAAAAATAAATAATTATTTTATTTCTTGATTTAGTTTTGATGCCTTTATTTTTTCAGTAATTTTTGTATAATTTTAAATAATTTATTTGTATTTATGTATCTATACTCTTAGTTCTGAATTTTAATTTTTATTAGAACTTTTATTTGTATTAGTAGGCTGATTGTTTTGCTTAGATATATAGCATTATAAAAAAATCTAAGACTATTAATATATTTTTGCATGTTAAAAAAATTGTTTATAGGTACGGTGAAGTGGATGGCAAGTGGCTTGTATATTTTTTCACTGTAGATAAATTGCCCTAATTTTCTACCCGTTTCGTCTACGCATCACTTCTTATATTTTTTTGTTTATGTGATGTTAGATATGAAATATTATACATAAGAAAACCGCAGAAGTCAACCTTAAATAAAAATAATATCAACTGATAAATTATTTCAATTATAATTGTCATTATTATTATCATGATTGTTAAATTGTCACAATTATTGTAGCTGTCATTATAAATATTATTATAAATAATTTATATTATGACTATTATTGTTCATACTATCGATGAGATGAATTTCAGAATATTGATATTAATTATATATTTATTTTAAAAAAACCTAGGGAATTTATTTATTTATATATATTATATATATTTTAAGATGCTAATATTAAATAAATATCAAAATACATAATTAGTCTAACATATTTATAAGAAAAAAACTTACAAATAATCATTATCATTATTTAGAATGTCTTATCTATAATAATTAGAATTTTTAACACCTAAAAATATTAAGAAAAAAGCCATTAAAAAACACAGAAAATTAAAAAAAAAACCATTATTCATCTCAAAAATCCTTTTTTGCTGGCATGAAGATTCGAACTCCCGCGCCCCGCTTCGCGGGGGCGCGGTCTTACCGCTCGGCCAAGCGACTTGGTTGTGCTATTGTAGGATAGAAACAGTAGTTATATAATTATATATTTTAAAAGCAATATTCGAAAACCGATTTGTTGCCTGAAAGACTCGAACCCTCGTCTGTTGGGGAAATGGCGCGCGCGTTAACCACTCGGCCGCAGGACTTGATTGTGCTGTTTTTGTATAGAAATGATACTTATATTATTTAATAAACACACTATTCAAGTCCGCAATGCTTAAGAGTCTAGGTGAACAGTGATCATTTGCACAGCAATATCACGTTTTGGTTTAGCTGTATAGATAACTAGTTAATTGCCCGCACAATGTTTTTATAACTGATGAGATTAAAATATAATATTTATACATGCAAAGTTTGATATAATAAAACAGATCAACATGCTCTATTATAGATATAATAAAACAGATCAACATGCTTTATTACAACAATAGTAACATTGAAATCTTAACATCTAAAATTATCATCACTATTAATGTCAAAACAATAAAAATTATTAAACTACCCTGAGAAAAAAACACAAAAAAATAACAAAAAAGCAAGTAAGAATAAAAACTAAAATTATTATTATTATTGTGTTAATAATGAAAAAACAAAATTAAATCAAAGACTAAAAAAAGCTTAAAAACATTAACAAAAAAGCAAATAAAAAAATAAAATAAATGATAAAATAAAAATAAAATTATTAGATGGAAAAAAATCATTTGACTTGAAAATTAAAAAAATTGACTGCACTACGTTTCGGGTTGAGTAAATAATTTTTATAATTGTTGAGATTAAAAAAATTAATAGGATTTGTTGGTTCAAAATTAAAATATAATATAATAAAATAGATCAACACACTCTATTATAACAATAGCAACATTGAAGTCTTAACATCTAAAATTATCATTGCTATTACAGTCAAAACAACAAAAATTATCAAATTATCCCGAGAGAGAAAAATTCAAAAACATTAACAAAAGAGTAAGCAAGAAAAACAACTAAAATTATTATTGTTGTTGTTGTTATTGTGTTAATAATAAAAAAAATAAAAATAAATGAAAGACTAAAAAAATCCTAAAAACTTTAACAAAATATCAAACAAAAAAATAAAAATTATCAAGTGATAAAAAATCATTTGACTTGAAAAAAAAACGAATAAAAAAACTAAAAGAAAGAACAAAGAGAGAGAGAAAACAGAAATATCAATTTTCAAATGATCATAGACACAAAATAAAATTTAAGAACTAATTTTTTTAAAAAAATATCACCTCAACAAATAAGAAAATAACAAAAATTAAAAACCAAAGTCAAGAGCACACTTATATATACATGGATAAAAATAAAGACTATTCCAGAAATATAAAAAAATAAAGGGATTAAAATCACAAATTAAAAGTATAAGAGCTTAAATGAAAATCAAATATATTATCAATTTCAATCAAGGGACAAAATTGAAAAAATCAAAACTTTTGTACCGAATATATTAAGGTACTTAAACTCAATCCGGAAATTAAAAGGAGGACCGAAGTGAAACCGTAATATATAAATAATTTCAATTAAAAGACTCTATTTATCTAAATCAAAACTTATATAACAGAAATCAGGACCATACAAAAAATTAAAGATTCAGGGACGAAAGTGAAAACATTGTAAAACCGGGGGCCTCTCTTATACTTTAGCGTGCAAGAGAGAGAAACACAGGAAAAAAGCTTTAACCAGCCTCTGTCACGGCTACGACCACCCTGCACCATAACATGCCGCACCGTGAGGAAAACCACATGGCGGCGCATCGGCAAAGACACCGATAGCCCATTTTCGTTGACCTAACCAGGCCTCACGCGCAGCCCGAACAGGGCTTGAGGTCGAATACTGTCGATTGCGTGTGACACACGCACCGATAGTATTCCGAGAATAATAATAAACAATTATGGTCAATTACTGGCCTACCTCTGTGCCTAAGTCATAAATTTTGTCTTATTAAAGGCTATAACCGTATTTGATTATTTTCAAAAAATATGAAATTCTCGTAGCACCCCTCCCGTCCAGAGCTTATTTTTATCCTTTTCGAGGGATATAATGGTTATTTCACTGTGCAAAGAAATATTAAAAAATAAAAAAATGTGGTGGATCGAATCGAACCAGACCGAAAATATACAATTATCTCGGAACCCCTCTGCCCAGACATTGTTTTTTGTCTTTTTCGAGGGATATAACTGTTATTTTACTGTGCAAAAGGAAAAAAAAATGTAAATCGACGAACCGAACAACCCGAACCGACCCGAAAATTGAGCACTATTATTGTAATCTACAGCTATTTATTTCACAATACACAGTAACTCGTCATGACAGTATTTGATAATTAACCAATCTTTGCGGCAGTATCTCAAATATCCCATTTTGCACGTCTTGGACAAATACGCATAGCTCGAAAGATATTTGATGATTTGCAAGACAAAACAGTTACTTCTTGGAAAGCAATTGTGACTGGTTACTTTCAAAATAAACGGCCTCTTGAAGCCTGAAACTGTTTGATAAAATGCCTGAGAGAAATACGATTTCTTGAAATGGATTGGTTTCTGGTTATGGAATGATTTCTGAAGCGAGAAAAGTTTTTGATAAAATGCCCGAAAGGAATGTGGTTTCGTGGACAACGATGATTAGAGGGTGCGTGCAAGAGGGATTGAGAGAGGAGGCTGAGATGCTGTTTTGGAGAATGCCGGAAAGGAATGGTGCCCAAAAGATGTGGTATGGTGCAATCCTGAATTCAGATGCTAATGTCAACTATATTTCAGTTGAATGCTGATGAATAAACCAGCAACATCCTGACTGGAGCTTACGTACAATTTTCTCCAGAAGAGCAGAAAAAATTGAAGGAAAAACAATTTCAGAAGCTTTACACTTTAATTATCGAAGTCACATATGTTGATGCATTGTTGCATCCTTCAAACCTTAGAGCAATCTCCACGCCCCCAGGCTTCGTGCCAGTGGAGGAACGATGGAATGACTGTGCCTATTTCCTCATATTTTCAGTATTCGGTACTTAAAGCACTGCCCTCCAATCAGCTAAACCAGTAATTTAATAATTTATCAATAGAAGTTGGAAAGAAATAGAGTGCGGACAAGCAACCTCAAAGGATTGAAAAGCAGATGTTCTACAGTTAGTTCTGGAGTATAGCTTGTTGAGGGAGAAACTTCCACCTTTTGTATCTTGCTAATTTCTTACAATACCATTCTAACTAAGAGAGGTTTCGTGTTTACTTGGTTCAAGTAATTTTATTTTATATAAAATGTTTTATAATTCCAACCAATTTAAGTAACGAGCTTCAAGTACTTTACATGTCCACTACCCCATTTACCAGCATCTTCAGACACCTCTGCAGGTAATAAACACACTTTGTCTCTAGATCCATGTGATACTTGCGAGCATCTCTGAGCCTTCTTATTATAGTGAAGAACTTCTCAATTCTCTCGTCCTCATCATCGTTTTCTTGTTCTTCAGAAAAGGTACACAGCTTGTTTTCTCTTTCTTCTTCCATTTGCTTTGTTAGTGCTGTTTCACCAAACTTTTATGGCTTCTATTAGTGGTTGATCAGCTCCTCCCTTCTTTTTGCTGGGTGGCTATAGCTATATATTTATGCAGTCTTAAGTACAAAATCTTAGAATATATGTCATTCTTGTGGGGACCTAGTCCTGCTGTAGGCTGTGATGCCTTTAAATTTGGTCCAGTGAAGGTGACTGAAGTGAATCAACCAGGATGCTTTCTTTCAAAGTTTCTATAAACTAATGGTTGATGTTTATGTCATAGAGTTGCATCATTCAAGAATCGTTTTCCTCGTACAAAGTTACTCAGATTTTATTTTCTCTGTTAATTGTCTTAATTTGTTGTGTCCGTTGAGCTCTATGATATCTGAAACTGTCCCTGCTAGTGGCTAAGTTCTTTGATCCTCAAATAATCTTATCTATGGAAATGCCAATGAATGAGAATCATGATTTTTTAAGCAGATAATCTTGTGATGAGACATGTATCTGCTTAAAGAAAGGTTGCTTTAATTATTAGAGGCAACTGTGCTGCTTGGCAAGGCCGGCTCCTAGTTGATCATTAGAGGCAACTTTACCTGGAATGAATATATTTTGAAAGGTTTGACAAGCTGTAAAGCCCGTACCCCACTTTGCCGTTCCAATTCGACGGAGTTCTTCCAAATTTCCACCGTTTAGTCCAGCCAATACCAGACATATGAACACAAATTTGGCAGAACGGCTCGGAGCCTTATTCAGCCGAGTTCTCAGTTCAACAGGTTGTGAGTTAGCGGGTTGATTTAATAGATTAATTATATAAAAATATTTAACATGTATTAGTACATTAATCTTTATATTACATCACAAATTTATTCATGGTAAAGGGTTCACATCCCTTGTTTTAGTATCTCTTACGAGCCAAAGTACCTATCTATGGGATATGCTGCGAATAGAATTCTAAGATAATTTCTAATCAAAAAAAATTATGCAAGAGTATTGTGAATGTATTTAATAAAATAGATTAAAAGTTAATAAATCTTAAAAAGAATTGTTCATGCTAACTAAACACTAGCTAGTTTGCAAAGTTGAAAAATAAAAATATATGGAGTATTTGAAATTGTCACTTTTTATCAAATCCATTTTTATTTCCCTGCTAGTGCCTTTTAATTTATTTATTTTAATTTTATGGAAATAAAAATGGATTTGATAAGAAGTAATCATTTAAAATCTAAAAGAAAAAATGCATTTTAGTATAAATTCTCTTCTTTCTTATTAATGTATATTATTAACAAAAACAAAATGCCTAAGCTATGTGGTTTATTGCATAAAAATAAAAGGTAATTAAAAAAACATTAAAAAAATGTAACAATATGGAAATAATTAATTAAAATTATCTATTTAATAAAAACTCATATCCCTTATTAATGCATTTTTTTTTTATCCAGAGTATTGTTTTTAAGTAAAAAGAAAGTTTTACTAAAAAGATTATGAACTAATAATTTTGATACAGATATATTAAAACATATATAAATAATAAACTTGATAAAAAATGAAAATCCACAATTAAAAAACAAATATTTCATCTATATTAATTGCTGATAAATAATTATTCAAAAAGTAATTGTTGATATCATCATCAAGGGTGCTAACATTATTTGAAACAATAGCATAATTGGATAATTATTTAAACACTATTTAATAGTTTTATATAAAAAATATAATTTTAAAATACAAAAAATAAAAATAAACAAATAAAAGACTTGAAGGTGTGCCTAGTTCACATGCCGAGGTATTTTTTTTTCCATGAAGTTAAAGAATGACGCATTGCCCATTTAAACGGCGCATTATATGTTTGCAATCTTTTCAGGGTTACCGGAGGTGGCTCCGGTGATTAAAAAAAAAAAAAAAGGAAAAAGAGTTCACTAAAAACCAGATCTCAATTATTTTTTCACCTGAAAACATGGAAAATAATAATTCATAAACCTATAAAACTCAATTTTTAACAGCAAAATATATTCTAATCGATTTAAAAACTTGAAATCAAATCAAAAATTTCTTTTTTTGTAATATTGAAAGTGAAAATATCTTTATTGAATTCCTTTCTTAAAGCATTATCTATAGATATCAAATTTTCTCCTCAAAATCTGCAGTGATTTTTTCAAGGTTAAGGGGCTGGGAAAAAAAGTTTGGAATTAAAATAAAAAATTTAAAACTAGAAACACCCAGGTATAGATAAATTAAAAATTAAGAGATAAAATGTAGTTTTGGAGATGTCAATCCTAAGAAAATGAGAAAAGATAAGATGGTGACAGATAATTTATTAGACCATATTGAAATAAATTAAAAAACTACCAGGTAAAAAAGAATATAAAATTCTAGAGACAGACCATGTAAGAGAATTAACAATGTTTATGTAGTAAAACACTGGTGTAAAACATCAACCTTAAAAAAGCAATCTTAATCACTTCATAGATCCAAACAAGGCAGAGAGACAGGATTTACATGATATGTTTTCGATAAATTCAGCACCTCACATGGAAATGCTGACCAGGATTACATATCCTAGCGGTCCTAGCTAGCTTTCTTTGTAAGAGCTTCTCAGCATGCAACAAGAGGAGAGGAAGTGGCGGGGGTGGCATGGCGGAGGAGGCCAGCTACCCTCTACAAAGAAAGCTTCAGATCCAAGCCAGTGCCTTCTTCTCCCTCCTCCCTTTTCTCTTCTTCCTTTCTCTTGGAAGGACCGCCAGCTGCTGCCGCTGCCGGACTATCCCTGCCATCCTCCTCCAAGAAATCTTCTGGCAGAAATGATGGATTCCAAGCCACACTAACCCTCGCTTCTCCAACTTTCTTGATCTCCTCTTTCTCTTTAAATATTCTATTTGAGTTTCTTCTGAGTTGATCATGCATTTGTTTTGTGCTTCTCAGCAAAGCAAAGAACTTCTCCATCTCCTCTTCCTCGTCATCTTCCTTTTCTTTTTCTTCCTGATCATCAGTATACTCCATCTTCCTCTTCTTTGCTTCCCTCTCCATGCCAAGCTACCTTGCTATTCCTCCAACAGAAACAAAATCAAAGAGAGAAGAAGCACGAGTAGTAGACCATAGACTGTCTCTTATTGTATATAATGTTTGATGGATTAAACCAAACCACATAATACAAATGCACTGTTACCTAAAAATCTAAACTTTTTCATTATTTGAATCTGCACTATTTATCCTATCACGCATTAATTATTGTGGATGGATCAGTGTAGAGCTTTTAATTTTTTCAATTTACTCCTCAATCTTTTTTCCTAGCAATTTCATCCTAATTATAAATCAATTGATTTTAATTTCGTAAAAAATACTGAGATTCAAATAAGAGGGATCAAAATACAAAAAAAAAAATCAAACAGGAGTGGCATGTCATAAGTTTTGAAATCAATTTACTTTTATCCTCAAATTTTAGAAATCACGCAAATTATAGAGTTTAGGCACCTAGATATTTTCAAATTTATTTTTGTTATTTCATAGTCTGTAGTTGATAGATAAGAGAGTGAGGTCGTCATATTCCAATTTTAGAGAAAGAAATATATCGTTACCACTAATTTAGGCCACCAAGCCTAACAAAATTTGTGTTAAATTGTTCTATTTGATAAATGAAGTTTATCTTAGGTGTTGTTTTATCTTTAAAGTTCGTCAAGAAATATATCTAAGCTCGAGTTGATTTCATTTTTTTATTGCTTTTTTGGGGTTTATAATGTCATTGATACATTTCTCATAGTTTTTAAAGTGTTTTGTGGGTATTCTAGATGAAAAATAGGTTAAAATAGATTTTTAGGTCAAAAAACTTATGTCTTGATTTTCCAACCATTGTGGTGGCTGCAATTTGGCCAAGATCAGAACAACACGTTGTCTGATATAGTTTTTAAAAACAATTGGGGCAGACAACATGGTGCTATGAAACAAAAATGGACGTAGTCACTCAAGATTGCATGGACTCTTTAACACTATGGCCAGGAACTTGGACCATTTGATGCTCATAGCCAATTTTGAGCACTCAATTTCTAAAGTTCGCAACGATGTTAGACCAAGAAGTTCAGGCTTGGACGACCGCACTATGTGTAGAGACAACCGAGTTACGCCAATTGCTGACGGAGATAAGATCACATATGGGAGGTTCATGTACTCCTTTTTATTGGCCCCACGATGACCAGTCTTATTCTCTTCCCGTGTCATTTTTATTTTAGATTTTTTATATTTGAACATACATATGTTTCAATTTGATTTTATATTTAGGTAAATTGTAAAATGTGTTGGTGCAGAATTTAGTTTCAATATACAAAAACTGATTTAAAAATTAATCGAATGCTTTGAAAAGCAAGTGAAAACCACAATGAGTCCCCTGTTTTCATATAGGTAATGGATACGGTGGATGGAAAAGGTAAAAAATAAAAAGATTAATGGCAATAACGCCAAGATGCGGTGATGCAAGCACCGTGACATATTGCCATTCTGGTGGAGTTCCCTCTAGGGGGCCTCCCTGACTCTTTTTTCTGTGAGAATACTTTGGTGGGGTCCGCTTTCATGGCCTCGATCTTACACAGCTAAAGTCTCTGTCGTTTGTTGATAGCAAGAATCTATCACGTTAGCATTTAATAAATTATTGTAATGGTGATGTCATATGGATGATCTCATGTGAGGTTCTGCCAAGGTTTTCATTTCGTCTTTCTGTAATTAGAAACAAATTTTTTGATGGAAATAAAATTTATTTTAATTTTTAAATGAAAATAAGATATACCGTCCATTTCGAGCGGTCCAATTCATGGCTGTCATCCTCCACGTGGAGCTTGGTTATTTACAAGGTGGGGTTGAGCTTTTTTATAGGTGATGCCAAAATTAATTCTGATCTTCTAAATAAATTATCTTAGAAGCTCCCCGGCCGGAGCAGTATGCTAATCTGCAAGTTAATTACCACCTCGGAGCCAAGCTCGCTGTCCCGAGAGATCAGATGACCTCCTTTCGATGCACTCTATGTGCCCCCCAGGATCCCATAACCATCGAAATATCTGCATAAAATAGAGTGAAAAATATCAGATTCACTTGGAATTCCGTAATTGACTTTCATTGCCGAGCACTCTGGGAATTGATCATGGCAACCTCCTGTGTGCGAGCGGAAGTCTTCTGACAAAATGATCTGACTGGGCGCCAGATTATCATGGAATCTGACATAAATTAATAAATCACCTGGACGTTGCGTGTGCAGGTTGGGCTACATAATGGCTCGAAGACCAGATTAGAGAACCCTAACACTAGTAAGTAAGCGCCCGTTTGGTACCGAATTGCAACCTGCGTTTTCAACAAAACGCAGGTTGCATCTATAAACATGTGTTTGGTAAATAATAAAAAAAAACTGGTTTAATTATGGAGCCCACTATTTCTTACCTTTCAACCGGCGTTTCACAGAAAGCAGAAATTTTCTGCTTTCCGTGCCTTACAGAATTATCAATTCAAGAGGGTGGGCTGGAATATATATATATATATATATATTTAATATTAAAAAATTAAAAAATTAATTACAATAAATAAATATATTAAAAGAATATCACAATATAATTTTTGTATCGCAATTCTAATTTTATTTTAAATAATATTTTATAATTGTTTCAGGATCATAGAGACCTTCACGTATGGATTTAATTTGGATGAAATTACAAGTAGTTTGATAGGAGAATAAAAACAAGTGTTTAATTTACTTGAATTATTAATTATATTTTTTTATTATAATTATTAAATACTTAAAAAATAATATATATATATATATATATATATGTGTGTGTGTGTGTGTGTCTGTGTGTGTGTATGTGTTTTTTAAACTTCAAACTCAACCATAATTTTAACCAAATACTTCACTGCTTATTTTGAACCGCAGTAAAAACATTTTTTTAAAAACTGCTTTTTTTTAACCTTAACCACAATAGCAACCACAATACTAAACAGACCCTTCTCGAGACATGATCTATCCTGAAAATACTTGTCCGAAGCAAAAGTACTCGGGACCTGTTCTGGGCTGTGATGCTTTTTAATTGGGTCCGGTGAAGGTGACTTCAAAGTTGCTAGTAGTTTGATCATATACGTCATAGGATTACATCAGTCAAGAGTCTTTTTCCTTGTAAATAGTTACTTAAATTTTATATCCTTTGATAAATGTCTGTTGTATCCGTTGAGCTGTAGGATCATATCCGAGACTGCACCCGCTAGTGGCTAAGTGCTTAATTTGATCATCAAATAACTTTATCTTTGGAAATGCTAATGAATGAGAATCATGACTTTTTAAGCAGATAATCTTGTGACGAGACAGGCATCGAAGAAAAAAAGGGCATCGCCCTTTTTAGAGGTTGCTTTAAGCTGTTGGCATAAATTATTAGAGGCAACTGTGCTGCTTGGCAAGGTAAAAGCAGCCTCCTGGTTGATAAATTTACTTGGAAAGGTTTGACAAGCTGTAAAGCCTGCACTCCAATTTGCTGTTCAAATTCCATGGAGTTCTTCCAAATTTCCACCGTTTTGTCCGGTCAATACCAGCCATATTAGCACAAATTTGGCAGAACGGCTCGGAGCCTCATTCAACCAAGGTCTCAGGTCAACAGGTTGTGAAATCAATGAGTTAGCGGTGGTTTAATAGATTAATTATATAAAAATATTAGTTTTTATATTATATCACAAGTTTATTTATGGTCAATTAGTAACGGGTGTGAGTGAAAAGAAAAGAGGTAACGGGTTCAAGTCCACAGGTTATTTGTATTTTCGTTTTTTAATAGATAATTACCGGAGCTGCTTTTAATAATTTAAAATCTGTAGAAAAAAATGTTATTTTTAGTATAAATTCTCTTGATGTGTTTCTTTAGCTATGTTATTTATTGAATAAAAATTTAAATTAATATAAAAAATGTAATAATTTGAAATAAAAGAAAAAAATATCCTTCATCAAAAACTCATTTCCCTTATTAATGCTTTCTCTCTCTTCTTTACAGTTTAAAATAAATATATTAAAAATAATAAACTTGATAAAAAAATTATATAAAAATATTCAGTAAAAAATAAATATTTCATCCATATTGAATATTCAGAGTTCATATATAATTAACATCTAGTATTGCCAGGCACTAAAATGTTAACCAAAAACTTTCTATCTTCTTATATTTTTATATGAATTTATCATTTATTTCCTAGCGAGGCACTAAAATATAAAAATAAAATAAAATAAAATAAAATAAAATTTGGTATTAAAACAAAAAAAGAATCAAATATAAATAAATTAAAAATTAAGAGATAAAAGTATCTATTGAACAATGAACATGAAAAAAGGATGTTACTTATTGCAAATGTTAATTTTAGCGGTCGTTGTTTCAATATAACTAGAGAAAAAAAATGTATTTTGTAAAATCATCATGTCATTTCACTCCGAAATAATCTCTGACATTTCAGACCCGTTATAGCATGCAATCCAAAAACAATGAGACAAGATAGGTTAACATTATTTGTAGGACCAAATTCATAGAGAATAAAGTTGGATTAACTGGTCAAAAGAATCTAAAATTCAACTATGTCTAAGAAAGAAAAACAAAACTATGTCTGAAACTAGGCTTGGTTGTTCTTGAAAAATTACCTAGTTCGATTAAGAGTTGACCGGGTCACAACTACGTCTGCAACTAGCTAGGCTTTCCTGTTATTGTTCTTGCTGGAGAAAAAAGGTATATTCTTCTAAACTGTCTTAAACCTATTTCAGAAACACAAGATGATCAGTTCTCTTCGATCAAGTGTTTACATAACTTGGTGTGTCCGCCTCAATCAGTGAGGTTATCCCATCACGTACTAGCTTGTGTAAAAACATCAGACTTCATTATCTCATAGATCCAAACAAGCCAGAGAGACGGGATACATAATATGTTTTCGATAAATTCAGCGCATCACATGGAAATGCTGACCAGTAATACAGTTTACATATTGTAGTGGCCCTAGCTAGCTTTTTTTGTAACAGCTTCTGATCAGTATGCAACAAGAGAAGAGGACGTGGCGGGGGTGGCGTGGCGGAGGTGGCCATGCCACCCTCTACAAAGAAAGCTTCAGATCCAAGCCAGTGCCTTCTTCTCCCTCCTCCTTTTTCTCTTCTTCCTTTCTCTTGGAAGGACCGCCAGCTGCGGCAGCCGCACTATCCCTGCCATCCTCGTCCAAGAAATCTTCTGGCAGAAATGATGGATTCCAAGCCACACTAACCCTCTCTTCTCCAACTTTCTTGATCTCCTCCTTCTCTTTAAATATTCTATTGGAGTTTCTTCTGAGTTGATCATGCATTTGTTTTGTGCTTCTCAGCAAAGCGAAGAACTTCTCCATCTTCTCTTCTTCATCATCTTCATCATCTTCCTTTCCTTTTCCCTCCTCATCAATATACTCCAGCTTCCTCTTCTTTGCTTCCCTCTCCATCCCAAGCTACCTTGCTATTTCCTCGATCCAACAAAAACAAATATCAAAGAGAGCATAAGCAGTAGACCATAGAGTATATCTGATTGTAGTTTGATGGGTTAAACCAAACCACATGCTACACTTGCACTACAGCTATTCTAGAAACCGTGTCAATTAGTTGACTCTTTGTAGAGAGTCACCATAACGTAGTGCCGGTATCACAAGAAGTCTTTTACAAAAATGGGTTTGGCTTTTCATATTTGATTTGAATTTGAAAGCATCTCTCCATATATAAATAATTGTTCAAGTAGTTTCAATGTACAAAAGCTGATCTAAAAATTGCCTCACCACCAATAAGGCGTAGTAAGATTTTGATTTGATTTCCTACAAAAACAAATAAAAACCATAATGAGTCGTCGCTTTTCTTCAGGAAAGATTGGTTGTAGTTGGAGTGGATACGGTGGATGGAAAAGAATAATGGCGAATAAGGTCACTGGCTGCTGCCCATGATTCCGTGTTGCATAGCGAATAAAGTGATGCAAGCAACCATGACACATTGTCATTTTGGTGGAGTCTTCCTATGGGGGCAGCCTGACATTTGTGTGAGAATACTTTGGTGGGTCCTTTTGCTACACTTTTATGGCCAATATTTAATTGACACCTTACAAAACTAATTTCTTTGCCGTTTGTTTTCCTTCATTACTTGTTCTATGTTCATCAGGGGGTGTTGATCTAGTTTCGTTTCCATTTAAAATGGACGAAACGTTTTGTGATAGTTAAAAAAGTGGATAAAATGATGCTCGTTTAAAATTTTAGTCTGTTCTGGAAATTTTATTCAAATTTCGGTTGGAATGTTCTGGTTTTGTTTCGCTAGTTCTGTTTTGGCAAAATAATATTTTTTTAAAATAATGAATAATTTTACAATATCAAATATATCTCTTAATCCGATTGTTAGATTGAGATAAAATTTTACGAGAAGTCTCTTAACATATTTATATATATATTTAAAATTTTAGAATAATCAGTGAATATAATGACCTTATGAAATTGATAATGATATTCTCATAATATTATATATGTTCATAATTGTATTCAGAAAAATCATTTTATTGTGTTTTTTTATATATTAAATTGCATAATTCAAAATAATTTTATTTTTATATTTAAATTAATATATTTAATTATATATACACACACATAAACAGTATAACCTCAAAACAAAACGCTAAAACACTTCGAAATCAAAAGGGTACAATTTATGGTTGTCATTCTCCATGCGGAGCTTGGCAGTGACATGTAATTTGTAGCAAATTGACAAATTGGGCTCGAGATTCTTTCATGTTTCATCGAAGCAAAGCTGAGTTTTTGGGAGCAAGAACTAATTAAAGTTCTGTTTGGTCTGCTGTTAGCTGCTCAAGAACCACAAAGTTGTGGGGTAAAAGCAACACCTTCCCTAATAAGCAAATTCCAACTGCCTTTGTAAGATGAAGACACTATAGTGGATGGAGATTGTCTGCCATGAATAGATTCAAAATAGGGAAATTGGATCGTTATTACTTAGCTTTGTATTCACATGGGCTGATGAGCTGTGTTCACACAAATATCTTTCATATTGGCCCAGCTAGGCTGGCAAATCCAGAGCTCCATGATCACTGCCATTCAGCTTTATTGACAGGAAAGTAGTTTGTGCTACTGATGCACAACAGCATGGTATCCAAGGTTAATGGATAAAACACAACTCAAGTTCTGACAGTTGAGCATGTCGTGATATTATATGATACAGAAGCGTAAGATCATTGTTTGTCAAGAACATAGAACTGAATCTTACTTTGGAAAATGTAAGGAAAAAAGAAGAAGATGGGGATCTCCAAAGCTTTTCTCCGTGATTTTATGGTAATTTGAAGCTCCGATAAGAAGCTTCGATCACCTCAGCAGGTCTACCGATCCACTGAACCTTATATTTTGGCATAAAGATAATGTGCTCCAATTGGACCTCTACCTCCTGTATTATACCAAAGGAATTAAAATGTGCTCCAATCCAGGTCTACCAAGAAGATGTTCATATGAATCAGGCTCTGGATTATACCAAAGGAATTAAAATAAAGAATAGGCCAGATGTCAAATTATAGAACAAAGTGGGTGCTGAACTGGCTTCACTTTAGGAAATGTGAATTTAAATAGAACATGTTTTGTAACATGAAAGTGCTTACTGGTCATTATAGAGAAAATTGAGTTCAGAAGCATCCAACTGCAAGCTAAGCCCTGGAATCTTATTATTACTTGACCAGAATGGCTTCATTAGGTGCATCACTCAGAATCAGCTCATTAGTAGCCAGATCAATGTTTTGCTTGACACGTTCACAATAAAGGTTTTTGGGGACATTATGGAAATGTATACGCATGTCCACTACATCTTGTAATTCATCATGGTCAGAAAATTCAATATAGAGAACAAACGGTACACCATTTCCTCCCCCTAGTAACAATCACATAGATTGAAGAACTAACACAATGCATGTGTCTATATGCTTATAAATACCCCGCACAATTACCCTGTTCTCTAGTTTCATCCAGCACAGAATTCAAGAGCTGAGTATGGATTCTTGAACCTTCATATTCCAATTTGAAAACAATGAAGAGCCAAGGAGAAATCAGGCAATCTCATAATCTAAGCATCTTGGTTTTTCTTAGTGTCAAATTTTTATCTTCTAAATAAATCATCATAGAAGTTCCCCAGAACATGTGTGCGAGTGGAAGTATTCTGACAAAATGATCTGAAATATCATGCAATGTTTCAGTGACTGGGCAGTATATTCCGGATGGTGTATATAAGGTTTGCCACATCATAATACGTCACACTTTCTAATATAATACATAAACTCACCTGCATACTGTGTACATTAAGTTCGGCTTCATAATGGCTCAAGGACCAGATTAGAGAACCTCACCACTGTGAGGTTCTTAAGAGATGATTTATCCTGAAGTGCACAAAATTTAAGTAATATTCCAGTCAACTGAAGTGAATATCTACAAAAGAAAATGTGCTTACTGAATGAATATTGCACACACACGGAAGATGTATAGCTAATGTCAACTGAGACTTGTATAATTACTTCTCATCAAACTTAGCGAGAAGGCTTGGTGAATTGGTGAGAAGACAGTGCATAAAACCCAAAAGGTTTCACAAATGTTATTTGTTAAAATACAGAAATGTAATATGGCCGTTAATTTCCCGATATGGAAGTTGTGTAAAGTAGGGGTAAAGTAGGTTTGTATTTAGCTATTTTGGTATTGTTTTTTTCCTATAAGTTCTCTTGCATTGTAAGTGTAAAACACACTGAAATATATTGAAAGATTCGTATTTCGAATTCTAACATTATTCGATCCCAGATCTTCAGTTAGGCATTATCAGCTAGACAGGATGCAACATCAAGGAGTGATTCTTGTGACACCGATAGGTAGTATTCCTGTTTGCTTTGAATCCCACCTGCATTGGTATGCTATTACAGAATCAATTATCAATTAACCCAGCTACTCTATTTTACAGTCAACAAAAACCCTGCCAGGTTAGAAAACAATTTTAATATTTAAGCATGTTTCACTACAAGTATACCTCAATCTAATCCATTCTGGCATTTAGCTTTGGCATCCTCTCTCAGTTATCATAACCTCCATTAAGACAGTAAATTCTGCAAAGGAAAGCCTCCATTTGTCCCCACAGTTCTGCCTGAAACATTTCCCAAAATTGATGATTATTGCAAAGTTGAGAACCTGTGATACAGGAACAACCATGAGACATAAGCATACATGCAATTATTTACATTCTTATTTTTTGCAATTACTTCATTTTATAGAATTTTTAATGAGCATTGTTGTGGTTGGTATTAACAACTCAATGAAAGGCCCATGAATCAATATCAGATATTCTCAGTATGAAATGCCCTTGTTACCTAAAGCTGTGAGATTTTATTGACACGCGACCCACTATCTTTGTTTTAGTCTTCTCAGGGAGGTTCAGAAAGATTAAGTTTTCTTTCACATGATTGTGGATCAATGTTAATTGGAAGCATCTTCTTGTGCCAGCCATATATAGAAATACTTGGCTCGTTTGACCATTCTACCACATAATTCAATAAAATCACACATGTGCGCTCTCTTTTGGTAATAGAGATTAAAATTCAACTAAAAATTACCTTTATACACAAATACATGTTAGTAACAATGAGCGATCACATTCAACAACGAATCTTCATCACAAAAACACTTACTTTCATTTTCCTCTTTTCGATTAATTATACAAAAAAAATTCACTATGATGAATCACTGACACTCGAAGCACGATCTTTCAACACAGATTCCGATAAAATTAACCCACACATTTACACTTTCAAGTAATAAAAATCACTATTAACAATGAACTATTACTAACCATTAGGAAAATTTTGATTCTTTATAGTCATGAACTCGATCCTTCAAAGGTCCAAACTTCCTATTCATTTGCCAAATATTGAATCTTTGGGTCATCCATAGCTTTAACCCACAAAACCTTCTACATAAACCACCACCTCCTTCATAATTCCTTGTCACCGTAAAACATAAACCACCAGAAACCACCAAACTTGGTAATATACTCAAATGGGAACTTATAGGATCAAAAAAAGTTCAGTACTTTATTGTGCAAAATTTCATTGATCTGCAAGCTAGAAGGAGGGTCTTTGAGAGAACTTGAACATGGAGAAATGGATCTAGAAGTTGAAGAATCCCAAGAGGGTATTGATAGAGTTGGAAAGAAAAGTGACATCCTTTCTGGGTTTTATTGAGGTTTTGACGGTGAAGGTTCAGTTCTTTTACGCATGGTGGAAGAAGAGGGAAGGAGATAGTTGTTGAGGAATGTATCTTGGGCTTGGTGAGAGTGGTTGTAGTGGATTGGATAAGGACAACAACAGATGGCTGTGAAGTGGAGTTTCCCAGCGGTTGATTGGTGGTTACTCCATGGAGGTGTGGGCATCTTGTACAGGAGGGAGTGAGGAACTAAACTACAATGGGCTTTCTTGGTGATAGGCTTTCTTTTGAAATAATTTCAAATAGAATAAGTGATTGAATAAACTATTTATTCAAAAAACCTCAAGAATATATACCAAAGATATAAATAATAATTTTAAAAAAAGTGCCTTGAAATATTTAAAAATTCTTTCTTTATTTAATTTTCAAATCTCTAATATTATGATATAAGTTTTTTTAATTGAAAACATTTAAAAATATATTTTATATTTAATATGAGTTCATCAAGATAATCATAAAATATTAAAAAAATTAATTTGATATTTTCCATATTATTTTAAAAATGCACTCTATCACAAGTATAAACACAACGTTAAATAGTCAATCTCCATCATGGAACTAGTATGTGTGTGTGTCCAAATCTTATGAGAGAATCAATGGATGGATTCATAATGATGGATTTTAATTAAATAGTGTGTGTAGGTGCATGCATGCCTCCCTGCAGGTCCTCCTGGGCTCATCCATAAGGTCGGCTACAAAGCATTTCGTCAACAAACAACCACTCTATTATTTTTGCAATTTGCAAGTGTATTACGATCTCCACCTAGATTAGTAAAAGATATCACATGATCACGGAATTAACCCATTAATTTGATTGTTGTTTAAGATAACATATGTTAGAGGCTGTTTTGAAAAAAATAAAAACACTTTTCAAAATATATTTATTTTTATATCTTTTTTTTAAAAATCAATTAAGTTTCTACCATATCTATATTCATCAAAAGTGGATGAACAATGATCCATTAATTATTTGACGATGATCAACTTGTAGGCTGTTTTTGTTATGGGTGAGAAAATCCAGGCATGCGCCATCGTTTTACCTTCCTAAAGGGAACAGAGTACAAACTTGCTAATCTAAATTAATAATAAACACATGCCAAAAAGATTAAATATTATTTTAAAACCTTAAATTCAGTAATATAATGGAACCGTGGTAGCTTACCTAGACATCAATGTATTCTAGTAAATTGTTTGATACTTTTGAGGTCTTGCTTACGTGATCCATGACCTATCTCTATCTCTCTTAGTATTTAGCAAGAAATTTGTATGAATGTGTAGTAAGTTGGGTTTTATTGTCATTTAAAATCATAAACATTAAGTGGTTGTTTGGTATTGTGATGCCACCAGTGTTTGGCATAAACAGATTTCAATTAAGTGTTTGATTACATAACAAATGGAGGTTTGTGATATGTGTTCCACGTGAATTTTGTCTTGAAATGAATTGCTGCTTTTCTTGCATCGCAATGCCTGGGCGTGGTAAAAAGGAAACGACAATTGGCTGGTGTCTTTTGAAAATATATGACTGGGCGCATGTTTATATATATGTATGTGCATGTGTTTAGCTATATATATATATATATATTAAAATTAAAATAATCTAAAAATTAATTAAAATATAAATAATATTTACATAATATATGTGTATTAATATAAAAAATATATTGTTACCAGATATTATAGCGCGCTAAAATAGTCAGGGATTGCAGAGACCTTCACATATGGATATTGTTCGTGATAGCATTGCAAATAATTTGATGAGAGAATAAAAAAAAGTGTTCATTTTACGTGAATTATTCCTTATATTATGAAATTATGATTATTAATACAATATAAATATATACATAAATATATACATAAATATGTGTGTATGTCTATGACTTTTGAAGTAATTTCACAAGTTAAAAGCAATATGAAAAGCATGGTAACCAAACATCCAAAACTGTTTTTTTTTTTCAACCTCCAACTCAACTACAATTTTAACTAAACACTTTATAACTTATTTTGAACCGCAGTAAAAACACTTTTTTTTAAACTATTTTTTTCAACCTCAATCGCAAAAGTAAAAACAATGTAAAACATACTGTAAATATGAGATTTAATCCAATTAGCAGGAGAGAGAGAGATGCACAGTTTGCAAGAACCGACAAATCATTGTCGAAAACAACGACCACTCTTTAGCTTTTGTAATTCATTGCAGACCAAAGACTCTCCACTTGTGAATGAATGGAATAAACAATGTCAGGCCCTAGGCCTACCCAGCCACCCTCCCTCCCTTTCACCACCTTCTGCTGTCAATGGAGTAACCTATTTGGACTTGAATTCTTGTAACCATCAACATGATGAGAAAGTGATTTTTAAATTTTTTTTTAATAAGACTTTAAATACTAGAGATTTAAATCAAATTACACAAAACTACATCTAGCTTAACACGTTTTGTATTTGATAATTACTAACATTCAAATCTTATTTTTTATATATTTTTTCTTAACAAGAATACAATTATTTTCCTAAAACTCAAATGAGAGTCTGAAAATAGGTAGTATTTATATTTAGATTTTTAAAATAACATATTTTAAACTCTATCAAAAAAAAAAAATACCCTCTTTGAAGTTTGAACACCCAATATATAGCTAAAAATATAAATTCATTGTACCGAAAATCCAGATAATGATACATCAATAAATTATAACTCTATTTATTGCAGCAACAGTCAAATTTCTCCCCTAGTCCAGTAGTGAAGAGGGTGTTTCCATTTCTCTATATATATAACAAAGGAAAGTCCTGATTTTAACTACCATAATGATATAAATAGAAAATACCTAAATCACATGTAGTTCTTGTTGCATTATTATTTCTATTTACCTTAAATAGTTTTTTTTTTCAAAGTGAACCTTCCCCCAATAAAACCACATTCTTCATTATAATAATATTTGTAATTCCTATCAAGAAAAATAATTTCCAACTCCTCTCTCTCTCTCTCCCCCCTTAAAATCTGATTGGAATCTTTATCAGTTCTTCATTAGTGTTAAATCAACTTTTTTCAATAGATAAGACTGGTGGTTGAGTCACTCATTACCCTTTCTTTCTTTCCTTCCTCTCTTACTTTCCTTCTTTTGAAGATTACAGGCAAGAAAATTTAGGAAAGGTCGTCCTTTTCTTCTTTTTGAATGACAAGATAGATGCTTTTGGTCCCTTTTGTTCTATTGATTTCTGGGTTTTGATTGTTTTTCTGATATATACGGTCATCTGGGTGGTCCTTGATCAATTGTTTCTTGATTGTGTACCAACTTGAATTTTGAGTACAGGTGGATTCACTGTGGTTTATTTCATCTGGGTTTGTGTTTTTTCTTTCAAAGGTGTGATCTTTTTTAGCTGTGTACTTAAATGATTTTGGATTAGATTATCAGATTCATTTGCAGAAGCTTAAGATATGTTATTAGTCCTTTTTTTTATTTCTGATTATTTTCTTTGCTTATTGCTCTTTTGATCAACAAAGACGCAAACTTTACTCCTTTGTTGTTTTTTTATCTTGAACTGAGGCTATTGGTGCTGTCAGTATAGTACTTGGATTGTCAACTTCTCCATATTAGGTCGCAGAAAGCTGTAAAATTTTGTTTCATCAAGAGTATAATTGATCAGGGCCAGTCATGTAGTGTTTCTATTATTGAAATTCATTGCCATGATAGCTAAATTATGTCTGAAGGTGTATTTTCATTCATTTTTAACCTGAAATTGATAGGATTCTAGGCTTAAGGAGTAAGTTTGTTTTTGTTTTGTCACTGACTTAAACAAGGTATGAGGGCTTTGTAATTTGTTTTAGAAAGTTAATGAATGGAAATGTAGTAGTTCTACGTTCTATTATTCCTAGCTTATTCTAATTGTGTGGCTGATGATCCCAATTTTTTGTTGCTTCATGCAGGTGCTTGGATTTCAATCTATTTTTCTTGTGATAGTACCTTTTCGATAAAGTAAATCTTGAAAAAGTGAATTGTTAATGGGGTCTGAAGGGCCTCCAGCTGTAACAATCCATGTGACCGGATTCAAGAAATTCCATGGAGTTGCTGAGAATCCAACTGAGACAATTGTTGGTAATCTAAAAGAGTACATGAAGAAGAAGGGCATGCCAAAAGGTGTGATTCTGGGGAGTTGCAGTGTTCTTGAGACTGCAGGACAAGGAGCGGTTGCTCCACTATACCAAAAATTTCAATCTTCCATAAAATCAAAGGATTCTGAATCTTCAAGTCCTGGGAGAATCATTTGGGTATCATCCTTATATCTTTTCTTTCATTTCTCAGCTTCATGTATATTGCTTGTCTAACTCTTTCCTGCATCTCATGTTTCTGCATACCACTTGATACTGTTTTTGCAAATGATTCATTCAGATACACTTTGGGGTCAATAGTGGGGCAACAAGATTTGCCATTGAGCATCAAGCTGTCAATGAAGCTACTTTTCGCTGTCCAGATGAGTTGGGATGGAAGCCACAGGTTAGACATATCTTTAAGGTCTACTCTTTTAGTGATTTTGAGTTTTTAAATTTTTCTGTGTTTTAAGAGTTCCATTATTTTGGTTTGCAGAAAGTACCCATCATTCCTTCGGATGGCGAAATTTCACGAGTTCGAGAGGTATATTTGGGTTTCAATTTGCCTTTTCTTTTCCTTTATTTTTCAAGGTTGATGCTGTGTCGGCTGGCAAATAGAAACAATCAATTCGTTAGTGCTTTTTTTATTGCATCTTATTATGATATAGTTTTTTTTTTCTCCTCTTTGGGGTTGGACCCTTTTTTTGGTATCCAATGCTCCTTGTTTTACATTACATCCTATCTTTTTCATGGCACCAAAGTAGCAGAATATTCCATGGCCAGTTCTCCTTTCTTTCCAGAGTTCCTTTACTTGTAAAGCAAAGGTATTAGGTGGTGTGAAGCTCTTTGCTATTGATTTGGTGCTCAATAGAAACTGCCTTTTCTTCTTTCATTGGAAGCCTCTGTGCTACTTTCTTCAGTTTAAAGCTGACATGAGTTGAAACCACACAATTTATGCTAACAGGAAGTATCTGAGCTTCTTATTCCCTTCTTCCTCATCACTATGTTCACTGTGTCAAACTATGCGATTGACTTTTTAGGTGCCCTTTTTAGTTGTCCATCTGTTTCTTGGAACCATCACATCTTAAAACTGTTCGGATACTAATTCACCGTCCAATTGTCAAAGGCAAAGCAAACATAAAGAAATTTATAATTTGGATTATGTCACCCATCAATGGTTATGGATCCCAATATTTCTTTTCTTTGCAACTTCTTTACCATTAAGAAGAGAAATTGGATCAGGGGAAGCTAATAACTATATCATTTAGTCTACGTATACTAGATTCTATTTTATTATGTGGGAGTAACATTGACAGAGCCAGGCTAAGCAAGTGAAATGAAGAGAAAACTATCCTCTTTGCTTGTAGTGTCTCTGCTTTTCTTTGTCTAGAACGTTTTGTTGTAAAAAATACTGTACTCGGTTCTAATGCTGTTGTTAGGTAGGATGTATCTTTGGATGCATTTTTTTTTGTTACCTTTGTTCTGTTGCACTTTCTTAAAAGGGTTTCTTCTCGCTGCACACAGACTACTCTTCCCGTCGAGGATCTCACAAAGATATTGACAAAGAAAGGCTATGAGGTGATGGCATCTGATGACGCCGGCCGATTTGTATGCAATTATGTTTACTACCATTCACTTCGGTTTGCTGATGAAAATGGGACAAAGTCTCTCTTTGTGCATGTACCTCTGTTCTTGACCATAGACGAGGAGACGCAAATGCAATTTGCTGCTTCCTTGTTGGAGGTTCTTGCTTCTTTGTCTTAGTAATATCTATTGGAATCCATCTTGCTCTTAATCTCCACAAGCATTTAGCTTGTACAGTTATGGATGACTATTGTTAAGATGGATGCTTGTATTGAAATATTGTAATAAACGAATGAGTGTTTGTTGAATGAAAAAAAGTGTGTTAATTGGTTGCTCAAAGACTTCTCATGTACTTTCTTCGACCTTTCCCAAAAGGTTTGGCAACTGACTGAAAGGCTCTTGAATATCAGTTTACTATGTGAATGAATAAGATTTCGGTTCGCCATTATCCTTATAGTACTTTTCATATTACATGTCTTCTACCTTCACTAATTTGTGCTTTCAATATTTTGCTACTGATAGGGTTTTTGTGGTCAACTCGGTTGAATTTAACCCTTCCCAAATTGGAATATGATCCTATCTCATAATAAAAAGGGTCATTTTTCATGTGAAGACTCTTGAAAGGTAGCAAGGCAAAATCATGGAATACAATTTGCCGTTCTATTTTCTTCGTAATCCACTCTGGTTTGCTGATTTCCTTTCTTGACACCAAATGGACCGTCAGTTCTTGACAACGCGTGCATTGTATGCTCGATGGCTTGCTCTGAATAATTTCAACTTTCTTAAATTGACACTTAAAATTCTCAAATTTGAACCATTTGATGGACTGTTAAGGCTTGAGATTTGAACTAGAAATCTAGTATGCTACATGCATTGCCTCCCACTCTTCAGTTTCAACGCCAAAGTTGTGGCTGTGATGATAGCGAAATGGAGAAAGATAGGTTCAGAAAAGTTTAAAGGTGCTAGATATTTTATTTCTTATTGCTTGATAAATGCTCAGGACACCTATTCATAGCATAGTTGTCCGTTCCGTTCCGGCCGGAACGTTCCGTTAAAAAAATCAAGATGAAACGGCGTCATTTTTGTCTCGGTTTTAATTCCGGCCAAATTCTGGCCGGAATGTCTCGGTACCGTTCCGGCCTTAAAATCCTCTTCTTTTTTTTAACTTGTGATTTTTTTTCTAATTTTGAGATTATATTTGTTTGACTTTGTATTTATATTGTATAATTTAAAGTTAATTTATCTTGAATTTTAATTATGCTTGTTAAATTAATATTTTGATTATATATATATATAATTAATTATATATGAACAATACAACCCCGAAACAGCACGCTGAAACGCTCCGAAACCGGAACGTTCCGTTCCAATAGAAAAACCAGAACGGCGACCGGAACGGTATTGACAAGTATGATTCATAGCCTTAAAATTGCAACACTGATAAAAATACCTAATCTGAGGCAATCAAAGATAGATGATTCTAATCAGAATTCAGAACTGTCCTTGATCATGTCAGATCATGTTTCTGACTTTCAATTGGACTCTGGAAATCCTTGGTTCTCATCACTTCACTTGGTAGTAACAAACCTATTTTGTGACTTTAAACAACACATCGCAATGCTTAACATCAGTTACCAATAGTCCCCACAAGAGCAAACTCCATCACAAAAATGGTGAAAACGATGAGTATCTCTAATGATGATCTCTCGTTCAGCAATCTTGGATATAAGCTTGGCAGCAACATGGCAATCCCCACAAACACGAATATTCTTGGTAATTCTGATTGTGCTTCCAGGCTTTGTATTCAGAATGGCAAACACAATTGCCAGCTTCTCACTATGAACTGCTAGATGGCATTCTTTGTCCTCCTCTTCCACATCGTGAAGAGCAGAATCAGTTTCAGGCATGTAACCTAGTTCTTTCATTCTTCCCACTAATACATCTACCTCCTTGTAGATCTCCTTTGATTGAGTATGAGACTGGTCACCGGCAAGAAAGGTGTAAACCTGACCGTTGATCTCAACATTGCTATTCCCTGGAATTTTTTTTACTCCCTTTCTGCTCATGATTGACCTAACCGTTTCAACATCTTGCCATCTTCCAGCCTTTGCATATATGTTGGATAGCAACACATAATACCCTGACTGTTCAGGAGCTAACTGGAACAGGTGGTCAGCAGCTAAAAGTGCCATTTTCATGTCGGAGTAAACCCGACAAGCACTCAACAGAGATCCCCAAACTCTTTCGTTAGGCTCCATTGGCATCTGTCTGATCAAATGATAGGCCTCGTCGATTTTCCCGGCACGTCCCAATAGATCTACCATGCAATTATAGTGTTCTATCCCTGGAGTTATCCCATATTCAGCCATTAGATTAAAGCAATACCTCCCCTCGTCAACTAATCCTGCATGACTGCAGGCTGCTAGAACAGAAACAAAAGCAATCCAATCTGGAGTAAATCCTGAGTCCCTCATCTTTTCGAAGAGAGCCACGGCATCCTTACCTTGGCCACTCATGCCATAAGCAGAGATCATAGAAGTCCATGACGCAACATCCCGAAATATCATTTGATCAAAAACTCCCCTGGCTTCCTTTAAGCATCCACATTTCGCATACATATCGATCAATGCGTTCTCCAATAATAAATTTGGCCGAAGCTTCTTCCTTTCGACATGTTCTCGAATTTGCCTTCCTAGCACCACAGCTGAAAGGTCCCCACAAGCAGGAAGCACGCTAGAAATAGAGACAGCGTCAGGCTCAACCCCATGAACTTGCATCTGCAGATACAAGTCCATTGCTTCATTAGGCATGGCATTATTCACATACACTGATATCATCACGTTCCAAGAAATCAAACTCTTTTCTTTCAGCTTCACAAACATCTCCTTAACATACAAAACATTATCAGAAGATGTGTTCGTCACAGCTGGCAAGAGGCTTCCCATTGTGCCGGCATCCGGTTTTAGCTTCAAATCCTCCATTTCCCTACAAAGTTTCAATGCATCATTAAACCTCCCATTTTGTGCATACCCAGCAACCATTGAATTCCAAGAAATCATATCCCTCCTTGGCATCTCATCAAGAACCCGCCTTGCTGCATCCAAACACTTACATTTCCCATACATGGAAACTAACCCATTCCCAATATAAAGATTCATATCAAGCCCAAGTTTCACAACAGCACCATGAATTTGCAAGCCAGCCCACAAATTCCCAGACACTGAGCACGCCTTTAACACACAAGGATAAGTATAATTATCTGGATAAAACCCCTGATTAGCCATGGTTTTGAAAACAAGTAAAGCATCTTGGTATAAACCATTGTTAACATAGCTTCTAATCATGACATTAAAGAACACAACATTTTTGTCAGTAATTCCATCAAATACGTGGCGTGTGTAACATGGTTCACCACAAGCAGCATACGCCCTCATTAATTTGATGCCAAGTGAAGGGTTTGAGTGAAGGGTTTGGTCAATTAAAATCCTAGAATGAAGCTTTTTAAGTGTTTTGTCATCTGGGTTTTCGTCTAAAATTTTATTACACAAGTCTTCTGTTATGGCTGCGAGTTTTGGGGTTGTTAAAGAAAAGGGTTTTGTCTGTTTAGCAATTGGAAATTGGCGGGAAAAAGAAGAAATTGTTTTCATGAATTAATCTCTGTCCCTATGATTTTGGTTATAGTACCACTTTAACTGCTAAACAGAGTTATATATAGTTTACTAAAGTTGACTGACCCAATTGTCTATACTCCAATTGAAAACTAGAAATAAAAAAGTTATTGTTATCTCATAATAAAGATTTGTTTGTGTTTTCTTCATCCATGTATTATATTAAAGGTCATATGATGTTTTATATTTTTATACCCATTTACTTACACAATCAACCACGCTTTAAATTGTATATAATCGTATAAAAAACATTAAAAAATAATAATTATGTTTTTTTTACAGTTAATCACAATTTAAAATAAGATTTCGGCCGTGGAAACGAACACTCTCTTCGTTGAAAGAGAGTGCTGTTGGTTTTAGTCTCCAGGCAAGGTGTTGAAGACGACTAAAACCAGGGAGCTTCTATTCTTTTCTCCGGCGCTATCTTACAGTACGAAATGAAACTCCACATTGAATCCTAGAGCCAATTCTTTCAGAGAAACTCGATCTTGAGATTTGACATGTTCGCTGAGGATTTCGATACAATGTCGCTTCCTGAATTGGAATCTTGTGCCAGCAAAAAGTGTGGAGAAATGCTGCTTCTCCTCAAGATGGAGTAGCAGTACTTGTTTCATCTACCTTCTGATTTCCTGAACTCGATCCATTCTTGCCTTCGTGTTTCTGGTAACCAAATGACCTCTCAGTTCCTGGAGGGCTCTTTTTTCTTTGCAGCCTTAATGGACTGTTAGGCTTTGACAGTTGAACTAGTTACAGTTCTAGAACGATGAATGTATCAACCCTAAATATCCCAGCTTCAAAGCCCAAGTCATGGCTTTCTAATAATTAGCCTATATGTCTTGTGAGCTAACACAACATGATGACCGAGGCGACGTATCACAACAGAGTAGTCACTCAGAATCAGCCACCATTAATAGCCTGCACAAGAGCGAATTCCATCATGAAAATGTCGAAAACAACGATTATCTCTAGCAATGAGAAGAGTGACTTCTTTGGAGACAAACAAGATGGCAAAAATTTCTTTTGTTCAGCAGGTAAAATAATGGTGAAGTAGCTGATGCAGTGACGATCAAAGAATAGGCAAAGCTGTGATACATGCACTTTCTAGGTTGTGATACATGCACTTTCCAGCTAATCTTCCTTAAATTCCTAACATGCAACTCTCTGGACTCTAAAATTAGCTGTGATACATGTACTTTCTAAGCTGTGATACATGTACTTTCTAGGTTGTGATACATGCACTTTCCATGTTCTTGTTGGCACTTTTTGAGGAGGGGGTGTTGGTGTCTCTAATGTGAGAACTATAGGTGGGGAATTTATGTTCTGAGCAGTAAAGGTTAAGTTTGGCTCCTATGGTCCCAAGTTTCTTAAAGAAGAATATCCTTTCTTGGTGCCCACATCGACCCACTCTTTTGCTTGGTGGAAATCTGGCAAATTAAGTATGATTCATCCTTGCTACCCAGTCAATCTGCTATATTTACACAAAATTATTGTTTAGAATTGTCCTTCAAGCGACTGAAATTCATTTTTTTATAGCATTTTGGTTATAGAATTGGAATAGAAAAGACAGAAACAATATAAATAGAAAAGACATGTGTCTCAATATTTCATAAAATATAAATTCTCTTTAAAACAATATCAAAAATAAATTATTATATATACAGCAATAATCAAGTAGTTGCAAATAACAAGGAGATCCAACAATCTGACATCTCATTTCATTATAAGGTTTGAAACATGAAATAGGGTCCATGTTATGCAATGATGGCTAGCCTTCTGGTCCCTGACATGTAGCTAAATCTACTTTACATGCGGGTCCAATACAAATTATCCTGACACTGATCAATATTTCTCTGGGGTAAGAATTGTGGGATTCCATCCAACAAGCAAGAAACTGGTGGGATGGTAAGATTCTGCATTTCCCCGTAAGCATTCCAGCAAAATGGATTTGCCATAAATTGTCCTTTTGCAGGAAGCAACTCGATTTCTGATAGCTTGAGGTCGGTGCATGGAACTGAATCACTGCAAGCCAAATGCAAAGGTGGACTCCTGACATCGTAGGTACCTTTAATGTTTGTGTACAGGATATCAGAAATATATACTGTACTAGTTTGGTTAGTGCAATTCCTGGTTAGGCAGTAATACTGGTCTATGATTATTGGATTGCGAACTGTTTCCATGTGAATGTTGTGGAATGTGATTTTAGACACAGAACGCCCCCCCCCCCCCCCCCCTGCCATGTCTTAAATAATTCGGACACCATTATCGGAATACTTGATTACTGAATCTGTCACTGTTATGTTCGACACACATGCTCGCGAGTTGCGGATTCCAAGACTACCAATGCTGCAACAACAAAATCAGACACCGGATGTTGGCCATATTTTTTTGGAAAATCTCTCAAAACAACGCTAATAAATGACTTTGGCAACTTGGCGAATTCGATTCCCTCACTTCTGCCAGATTTTCCTGCTTCCTTTTCGTCGAATTTGTTGCTGAGTTTTATGGATAGACTAGGGGGTGACGTTATCAATGTGTTACAAAGCATTAAAAATCTCGGATCACTGTAAGTTAAGCTAAGAAGTTGAAATTAGAATCCCTTTTTGGAGGCGCCTAACTTCCGTACTCATCTTTTGGGAAGAAAGTATTTAGGCAAAAGCTTAACAAAAATGTACTTATGCCATGGCTTGGACCACAGGTGATGTTCTTTATATCAACATTATGACAACCAGCTCCAATTGATACACAGTCATCACCTGCAGTCAAAAAAGCAGAGTAAAAAATGGAACTCGGAGAATGAATTATATTTATGGAGATGATGATGAAAAGTTCTGAGGTCTATGGAATTAATACCATTTGATACAACCGAGTTATGTATCTGGACATTGTTTGTGTTCTCTATGTGAATCCCATCTGTGTTAGGGCTTTGAGCTGGTGATTTGATGCTAAGCATTTGTACAATAACATTTTGACAGTAATCAAACCGGAAATGGAATTGGGGACTGTTCTTCACTCTGAGTCCTTGTACTGTCAAATCGGAGCTCACGAAAAACCTAATAGCCTGCATTATAGAGCAAAAACAAAAGGTTATAAAATTTCATGAAACCCCTGATTCAGCAATGCTGAAGTAGTTCTTTTACTTACAACTGGGCTATCACAAGGACCAGGAAGTGCTGTGCCATTAACCCCCTAGATTTTGCAATAGATTTTGCATGCATAGCAAGTTGTCAGAGATAGTAATAATAAAAATAACACTATTCAAGAAATTCATCACGTGTGTTTGATAATACAGTACAAGTAATATTATTAATATAATAGTTTTTTAAGTATATTACGATGATCTTGATGTTTTTGTATATAGTATACAAAAACACTAAAAAAAAACTCAAACTCATTTTGAAAGTATTTTCACAAGCAATCATTACCGAATAGAGCCCAGTTAAAATGACTTACTTTGTGAGGCTTGCAGGGCTGATTCCACCATTTCTCTCCTCTCCCATCTGTAACACCCCCTCCTTGCATTGACATCCCATTGATCTTATAAAACACTGGCCATTGTCTCTTGTTCATCTTACTTGGCCATGATTCAGGTCCATCAGGTGACATTATAGTTCCATCAATCTTCTCATCAAGCAAAATAACCAATCAGTTTTTTCTCCCACTTAATAAAGTACACTGGAATTCAATTCCATAACTAAATACTTACAGCCATTCTTAGCCTAGTTGTTATTTTACTGACATTACCTGAAACACAAGGTGAGTTTTACAAGGTCCTGTAAAGATAGTAGGCTGTATCATAAACGAATAATCATCAGGAGCTAGTAGAATAGCTGGTTCATTCTGCAGGCAAGCAGTATCCCAAGCCATCTTGAATGCTCGCGTTGAGTAGAGTAGAATCGGGTTTTGTTTTGGTTACCAGGTGTAGCCAAGCTCGATATCACGCTTTGGACATTGAATTCAAAGCAGACAAGTTGAGTTTTGAAAGATTATGGAGCTTTTTCACGAGTAAAGAAAGAGATGTATAGAGAGAAGGAAGACACCCACGTTTTGTGGAGTTGGGATGTAAACATCAACACCCATTGACTTGATAGGGCCTTCAAGGGTAGAATTGCACTTTCCTCTACCATTGGATGTACTTTGTGGTTGCCATTTTCCTACTTGCCCTTGGAGGGTGGGGGCATCCCTCATTATTATTTATTTATTTATTTATGAAGATCATCCTCCTTTTCTATTAAAATATAGATACAATTATTTCCCTCGTCTATTAAAATACCATCCAGCCCAAAAAAAAATAAAAAAAAATCAAAGCTACTCATTTGTGATGCAATTGCATTGGCGAATGATTGACTGCAAAACAGTCGAGTAGGTAATATATAAATTGGTGCTGTTTTTAGAGTCAAGAAAAATAGAAATTTCCTACTTTTAATTACTGTTTTTTATATCATTTTGAAAAAAGGAAATATTTTTTAAAATAAAAAAGGTAATTATTTTAATTTTTCCCATTAGATATGCTATTGTCTCCATTGCAAAAAAATATTTTATTAATTTATAAACTAGTATTAACAAAAAGAAATTCTCTTTGGGATATACCATTGTTTATGTTTTTTTAACAATAAGATTGGCATGCCATTGTTTATTTAAGTTCTTAAAGTGTGTTTCTCAATTATTTTTATTTTTAACTCTAGATAATAATAAAATATTATTTTATAAGAACTCGCCCCTTAAATTAGATTGTCACGTGATTATTTGGGATTTCATTTTAAAAAATATTACAAACCTAAACCTAAACCTAATGGACTGACACAAGCACATTAGCACACCGCACAAAAAAAAAAAAGAGAGAGGAAAAACACACACAACAAAAAAGAAAAAGAGAGAAAGAAAGCCCTTTCCTTTGTGTAAGTGTATTGTATTGGAAGGAAAGGCAGTTTCTTATGTTATTGCCCACAAAAATGGATCTATCTTCCCCACCTTCTCTCTCCACTGTCTGATCCTCACCTCCTCCTCCTCCTCCTCCTCCTCCTCATCTCCACTTTCAAAACGGCATCTTCTTTAATACCCAGATTTTCTCCCGACTTAATTGGTATGCTTTCTTATTCTCTCTGTTTCTCTTTTTATTCAAAATTTGCTTTTTTTTTTATTAAACGTGAAAAGATTGAAACTTTTTGAGTTTTTTTTTGACACAGATTGTTTGATATGGGGTTTCTTGGTTTTGAATCAAATCGTGACGGGTTGTCTTGGATCTTGTTATAGTTTTGAGTTTTGCATCTGGGCTCTCTTTTTTTTATGCTCTTTGGGAGCTTTTTTTTTTTATTATTATTATATATATGGGTTTTGATTGTTTTTTAAAAAGTTCTGTGTTGGGAATTTTTTGGGAGGATTTGTTTGTTTTCGTTGTTAGATCTTAGATTGAACGTTGTGTATTTTGTTTGAGATATTGTAATTTTTTATTTTAGTTATGTCTTATGTAGATCAAAACACTTTTTTCAGCTTCCATTTTGCATGTTTGTTCTTTCTTTTTTATGTTTAAATTTATTCATCCGGGGTGATTTGGGAGAAATTATTTGACTTTGATGGCGAAATTATTTGACTTTGATGGCATAAAACTTGCTTGTACAGAAAACGTGATTTACTGCTGTTTTGTGGGAATTTACAGAACTCGTGTTTTCGTATTCTATTATTGTGTTGGTGTTTGAGCATTTTGATTTTGAACTTTGGGCAGGAATTTGATTATAGAGCCTGACTTGATCTGTTAGGTGTGCTATGTATGGTCACCGGTCATTGATTGTTAAGCTGTGAATTAAATTAACTTTGGAGTCCGAGTTTTTGTTCGAGTACTAGCTTTCCTTTTGTGGGCTTTGGTTTAGTTCTGTTACTGCACGTTGTGGATAATCAATGAATGTATTTTATATGTATTTTGATGCATCTAAATCTGTCTGCTGAGATTTGTAACCTTCTCCATGGCTGCAGGTAATGTGTAACTGCATTGAAGTTCAAGAGTAAGACAGAATAATTTGTTCTTGTCTAACAAATGGGTTCTGTGGGCGTGGCACCTTCTTCAAGATTAAGAGAAGCTAGTGTCCATAATGCTGGCGTGGATAAGTTACCTGAGGAAATGAATGACATGAAAATAAGAGATGAGAAAGTATGGCAGTCAACACATCTTTCCTTGTCGTTAATTTATGCCTGTTTTTGTTGTGTTTAGTGGATTTTGGATCCAGTCACTCACTCAGGTATGCTTTTCAGGAAATGGAGGCAACAGTGGTGGATGGTAATGGTACAGAGACAGGTCATATTATAGTAACAACAATTGGTGGTAGAAATGGCCAGCCAAAGCAGGTATAATTGTTTGTCTTTTCTCTTCATATCTTTTAGCAAATCAAGATCCCCTTGCAGTTTGAGGGGTAGTCTTCAGGATGTGGCCTGGTTTAAACAACTGGCTCAATTTCCTCCCATTATTCACCTTGTAATTATTGAAATCTCATCAGACATGATTGGGAGAGTTCCATGATGGTTTCTCCATACTTTGATATTTACTGTTGTTATCCTCCAAATGCCATGATTTTACCATAACTTCTCCACATAACCTGTCCCATTCTAAGACCATATTCTCCATTTCTAATAAAAGACAATGAATCAGCAATTTGGTTTGTCTATCAGGGCATGTTGCATTCTCTTTGTTGTATTATACTTCTTTTATTCTTAGTTAATATGATTTCCCTTCTATTTAAACCATGCAGACTATAAGCTACATGGCTGAACGTGTTGTTGGGCATGGTTCATTCGGGGTTGTTTTCCAGGTATGCTGTTTTAGATCTTAGTGTTTTGCTGAATGTTCATCAATAGTGTATTGTTACTTCCTTCCAGACTTTCTCACCAAGTGCTCATGTTTTGCCTTTCTGCAACTTTGGCTTTAGGCAAAATGCTTAGAGACTGGTGAAACTGTTGCTATAAAGAAAGTTCTTCAAGATAAGAGGTATAAGAACCGTGAGCTGCAAACCATGCGTCTTCTTGACCATCCAAATGTTGTCTCTTTAAAGCATTGTTTCTTTTCGACAACTGAGAAGGATGAGCTTTACCTTAATCTGGTTCTTGAGTATGTCCCAGAAACTGTTCATCGTGTGATTAAACACTACAGCAAGATGAATCAGAAAATGCCACTAATATATGTCAAACTTTATACATATCAGGTATGGAGCTGATCAATTGAACTGGGTTTTACAATGGTCCTCTTAAGTTACAGTTTAGATGACCTAGTTCTTGTGGATCCATTTTGTTTCTTTCTATCATTTTTTTGGCCTTTTATATCCGTTACTTTGCTATTTCTTTCTCCCAAGGCCACTAGAGTTTTTACCTCAATGTATGGAACAATATCTTCTAGAAGGGATTGTTTAGTAGGAACATTGGTAAGATATTAACATGTTGATTCTTGGCAGATATTTAGGGCATTGTCATACATCCACCGTGCAATTGGAGTGTGTCATCGTGATATCAAACCTCAAAACCTTTTGGTAAGAGTTCATGTGCATTTTTTAGGCATTTACCTTTATATGTTTAATTGTGATAAAAATAGAGAAACATGTCTTCTCGTAAGGTTCTCACTTTTCTGAAATTTAAAAGCTTTGTGATAAAAATAAACTATAAATATATGGCTGTAATTTGATTTGCTCAAATGAAGTGGTTATCCTTTTTATTGGAGGACACAATCTTTGTTTTGTTTACAATGTCTCTTATTCCATGTCAGAATCTTTTAAAAAGTTATCTTCAATTTGTATTTCTTGATGCAGGTGAATCCTCATACACATCAGGTTAAATTGTGTGATTTTGGAAGTGCAAAAGTCTTGGTATGCTTTGTTCCTTGTTATTCTGTTTGGTGTTCATCTTTGCTTTTATTTTTAGTGGGATGCTGTTTCTTCTGACAGGTAAAAGGGGAGCCAAATATATCTTATATCTGTTCCAGGTATTACAGAGCACCTGAACTTATATTTGGAGCAACTGAATACACGACAGCTATTGACATCTGGTCTGTTGGCTGTGTCCTTGCTGAGCTATTGCTTGGACAGGTAGGAATCTTTTGTAGACAAGGTGTATTTGATTTGTTTTACATAAATGATCTCCACGACAAGCTTAATAAATGTATCGATTATGTCAGCCTCTTTTTCCTGGTGAGAGTGGAGTCGACCAGCTTGTGGAGATTATCAAGGTAATTTTTAGTATCCTGAACCTTTTAATAGCTGTCTATACATTATCAAGTTTAGCTTTTTACTCACATTAAAAAGACTTTGTCTACACTTTGGTAAAATGCTCGTTTCTGTTGGGACTTGCTTTATCCCTGATTTATTTTATTTCATAAAATGCCATTATCTTCCAGGTTTTGGGTACTCCAACAAGGGAGGAAATTAAATGCATGAACCCAAATTATACAGAGTACAAATTCCCCCAGATTAAAGCTCATCCTTGGCACAAGGTATCAGCAATTCTAGATGAATGTTTTGGAGTTTGTGTTGCATTCTTATGACTTATCATCCATCAACTTCTGTTGGTTTCACTTTTAGATATTCCACAAGCGCATGCCTCCTGAAGCAGTTGATCTGGTTTCTAGATTATTGCAATACTCCCCTAACCTACGGTGCACAGCTGTGAGTATTTTTCTGGACTAGGTTATTGTTCCTTCGACTCTATAATTTTTGTGAAATTCTCAATAATCTTTGGATGTCGATGATTCTTTCCCAAGAATTACTCGTTGCTATTTGAATCTGACCATGTTATGTGCTCATTGCAATCATGTTCTCTCGGTTTGTTTGATTAAAATCTTTTTTACTACTATTTACTTACTTTGGTTGCAGTTGGATGCCTTGACGCATCCCTTTTTTGACGAGCTTCGTGATCAAAACACCCGCCTGCCAAATGGGCGTTTCCTCCCGCCATTATTTAACTTCAAATCTCATGGTATGAAATTATTACAGAGCAAATTCTTTCAATAACCGCACTTTATTATCTATTAATCCTGGTGCTTACTACTTGCTGTTTCTGCTGCTGTTCAACTAGAATTGAAGGGAGTTTCAGTGGAGACACAGGTCAAATTGATTCCCGAGCATGCAAGAAAGCAATGTCCCTTTCTCGGTTTATGATTTTATTGTGTAAGAAACCGAGCTGAGTGTTGCCCCGATCTAGAAGCAATGAATGTTCCACGTTATCTATGCTGTTACGTTCTCTATGTATCCTTGTTGTATCCTACTATTCTACTATGTAAACGCAGATTTAGAGACATGCTACTTGATGTTTGCCCTCGCCTCCATGGGTGGTCTGATTACCCTGTGTACCGTGTTCCTGATCACAGAATATTGTAATGTTCCTAAACAGCTAAGATCAAATGTGATTTAGTGTTCCTGAATATGGTGCCTGGCAATTCTATTGGTTCCCTCGTCTGCCTCGATGAAAACTAGTTGCGCTCCCTCGTTTGTTTATTGTGGTTTGCCCTTGAATTTATTTCCCGGGACTTGAATGCAAACTGTTCATCCAAAACGAGTGTAGACCCGCATAGTCAAAATTGCTGAGTGGAAACCTTCCTATCATCCGTATAACATGCTGGATTTTCATCTCTTGAAGAGGAATGGGTGATTCAATCTTAAACTAGCCTTATAAATTGATTTTGGTCTTAAAAATTATTGCTCAGTGGTGTTTTAAACCCTTTTGTTATAAAAAAGAAATATTAAACTAAATACTTTTTTATAATTATTTTGTATTGATGTTAAAAATAAAATAAAATTATAAAAACATTAGGCAGTAAAAATACACTACAGTAGTATCAACAACGTATACTTATCTCACACCATAGTATCAACAATGTACAAATATTTTTTTATTTTAAAAATATAAAAAGTTGTTTTAAAATTATTCCGAGAGAGGCTTTATTGTTTTGAAACAAATAAAATAGAAATAAAGAGGGTTTTTCTTTTGTATTTTGTTTTAAAAATAATATAAAAACATATTTATTTATTTCGTTTCAGCTTGTTTAATTAAATATACTTTTATTTTTTAAAACAGTAGACAAATTTACTTTGTTTTATACACATAATAAAAACAAAGAATGAAAGACGGTAAAAAACTCAACCAGATTTTCCCTTACATATAAATATTCATTTTCCACAAGTGAATTGATTGATGATTACACTTTTGGCTTCTTTAGCTTCTCCTCTGTTGTTCATCTTTAATCATTCCTTATTGTAACTGCCATCCATTAATCACACTCTCTATCCCTCCAAATCCTTCATGTTGGAGCAATCCATTTCTGTCAAAGTTGATAAAAAGTCAGTTTCATCATCATCCATTTCTTTCAAAAAGTTCACACCTATGACCTCAAGCTTTTACCTTTTGAATCATAAGATAAACATACCATAGGTACCCACAAGTTGTAATCTTTTAATTTAATCTTTTATCTATCAGGGTTCTCTTTGTTTTTTCATAATTCAATGAATTCAAGCACCAGATTTAGCTCCAAATCCTGGAAAAAAAATTTATTTGTTTTGTGGGTCTGTGTAGCTGGTTCTAAGGATCGAGAATTTCTTATTGCAGGAGTTGAGATTTGATGGCTTTTTTATTAGATGCATGGTTCCTTGTTAATGAAGTGAGGTTCATTTGAGACTTTTCAGATAGAGGAGGTAATGGATCGATCCTTCTTTGATTACTAGTTTGATCAACGGATTTTTGAGGATTTGAAGTTTTTTTTTATATTATTGCCATATGGAGAGAAGGAAGAGAACTGATGGGTTAACTGTTATTTATCACAGTTTTTGCCGATCATTAGGCGCAACTGCTCTGTTGTTGACAAATCAAGATCTGTATTTGAACTACATGCCATGGCTGAAAGTAGGAATGCTAATGCAAAATCCTCAAATGGGAAGCCTTCAGGAGCTGTCAATCCATATGCGATAGATTTGAATAACTTCACTAAGCGCTTGAACTTGTTATATTCACATTGGAAGGAACACCATAATGACCTATGGGGTGCTTCTGATGTTCTTGCCATAGCAACGCCTCCAGCTTCAGAGGATCTCCGGTATCTGAAGTCATCAGCACTGAATATTTGGTTGGTTGGATATGAGTTCCCAGAGACAATTATGGTCTTCCTGAAGAAGCAGATCCATTTCTTATGTAGCCAGAAAAAGGCTTCTTTGCTTGAGGTTGTTAAGAAGTCTGCCAAAGAGGCTATGGGTGTTGAAGTTATGATACATGCGAAGACCAAAAGCGACGATGGAAGTGATTTGATGGATATCATTTTTCATGCAGTCCTTGCTCAGTCAAACTCGAATGGTCTTGATACTCCTGTCATTGGACATATAGCTAGAGAAAGTCCTGAAGGGAAGCTTTTGGAAACATGGGATGAGAAACTAAAGAATGCTAATTGTGAGCTAAGTGATGTAACAAATGGGTTCTCTGACTTATTTTCTGTCAAAGACAGTATTGAGCTTACAAATGTAAGAAAAGCAGCTTTCTTGACTTCTTCAGTGATGAAGCAGTTTGTGGTCCCAAAGCTTGAAAAAGTCATTGATGAGGAGAAGAAGATCTCCCATTCTTCATTGATGGATGACACAGAGAAGGCAATATTGGAACCTGCAAGAATTAAGGTAAAGCTGAAGGCAGAGAATGTTGATATATGCTATCCTCCAATTTTTCAGAGTGGAGGAGAGTTTGATCTGAAACCGAGTGCTGCAAGCAATGATGAGAACCTCTACTATGACTCTACTAGTGTGATCATATGTGCAATTGGTTCTAGATACAACAGCTACTGCTCGAACATTGCAAGAACTTTTCTGATTGATGCCAATCCGTTGCAGAGCAAGGCATATGAGGTCCTCCTTAAGGCCCATGAAGCAGCAATCAGTGAATTGAAGTCTGGGAACAAGATTAGTGCTGTGTATCAAGCAGCACTCTCTGTGGTTGAGAAGGATGCTCCTGAATTAATTGCAAACTTGACCAAAACTGCAGGAACTGGAATTGGCCTCGAGTTTCGTGAGTCAGGGCTAAGTCTTAATTCCAAGAATGATCGAATTCTGAGACAAGGAATGGTTTTCAATGTGTCTCTTGGATTTCAGAACTTGCAGGCAGAGACCAAAAAAACAAAGACCCAGAAGTATTCTGTCTTACTGGCAGATACAGTGATTGTTGGTGAGAAGATTCCAGATGTGGTTACTTCAAAGAGTACGAAAGCTGTTAAAGATGTGGCATATTCATTCAATGAGGACGACCAGCCAAAAACCAAGCATGAACTTAGAGGGAGCAAGACCATCTTGTCTAAGGCAACACTTAGGTCAGACAACCATGAAATGTCAAAGGAGGAGCTACGAAGGCAGCACCAGGCAGAGCTTGCTCGCCAGAAGAATGAAGAGACTGCTAGGAGGCTTGCTGGTGGGGGTTCAAGTGCAACAGATAATCGAGGTGGTGCAAAGACAATTGGTGATTTAGTTGCGTATAAGAATGTCAATGATCTGCCCCCTCCTCGAGAGTTTATGATTCAGATTGACCAGAAGAATGAAGCCATAATATTACCAATTCATGGAAGTATGGTTCCTTTCCACGTTGCCACTGTGAAGAGCGTGTCCAGCCAGCAGGATGGTAACCGAACTTGCTACATAAGAATAATATTTAATGTGCCTGGCACCCCTTTCAGCCCTCATGATGCAAATTCCCTTAAGTTTCAAGGGTCTATATATTTGAAGGAGGTTTCATTTCGTTCAAAGGACTCTAGACATATAAGTGAAGTGGTACAGCAGATTAAAACCCTGCGTCGGCAGGTTACTTCTAGAGAATCTGAGAGAGCTGAGAGGGCAACCTTAGTTAGTCAGGAAAAGCTCCAGCTATCTTCTACCAAGTTCAAGCCGATAAAATTGTTAGATCTATGGGTTCGTCCTCCTTTCGGTGGTCGCGGAAGAAAACTGACTGGCTCGCTTGAAGCCCACGCGAATGGCTTACGCTATTCAACTTCACGGCCTGATGAACGTGTTGATGTGATGTTTGGTAACATCAAGCATGCATTCTTTCAGCCAGCAGAGAAGGAAATGATTACTCTCGTGCACTTTCATTTGCATAATCACATAATGGTGGGGAACAAAAAGACCAAGGATGTGCAATTTTATATTGAGGTGATTGATGTGGTGCAGACAATTGGAGGGGGGAAAAGATCAGCCTATGACCCTGACGAGATTGAGGAAGAACAACGTGAGAGGGATCGGAAGAATAAAATTAACATGGACTTCCAGAACTTTGTGAACCGGGTGAATGATGTATGGGGCCAACCTCAATTTAAAGCACTTGACCTTGAGTTTGATCAGCCTTTAAGGGAGCTTGGGTTCCATGGGGTTCCCCATAAAGTTTCAGCGTTCATAGTTCCGACATCAAGTTGCTTGGTTGAGCTGATAGAGACTCCTTGTGTGGTTATAACTCTGAGTGAGATTGAGATAGTTAACCTGGAGAGAGTTGGCCTTGGACAGAAGAATTTTGACATGACTGTTGTCTTCAAGGACTTCAAACGGGATGTCCTACGAATAGACTCTATCCCCTCTACATCACTAGATGGCATAAAGGAGTGGCTTAACACGACTGACCTCAAGTATTATGAAAGTAGATTAAATCTGAACTGGCGGCCTATACTGAAAACTATCACTGATGATCCAGAAAAATTCATAGAGGATGGTGGGTGGGAATTTTTAAACATGGAAGTTAGTGATTCAGATTCTGATAAGTCGGTAGACTCAGACCAAGGGTATGTGCCTTCAGATGTGCAATCTGACTCAGGTTCCGATGATGAAGATGATGACAGTGAGTCTTTGGTGGAGTCTGAGGATGATGAGGAAGAGGACTCTGAGGAAGACTCGGAGGAGGAGGAAGGAAAGACATGGGAAGAGTTGGAGAGGGAAGCTAGTTATGCTGACAGGGAGAAGGGGAATGATTCAGATAGCGAAGAGGAGAGAAAAAGAAGGAAGATCAAGGCACTTGGCAAGTCTCGAGAGCCAGCTCGAGCACCCGCTCGAGCACCCACTCGACCACCAGCTCGACCGCCATCGCGACCCCCAGCTCGACCACTAGCTCGACCACCTGATAGAAGAAATGTGAGTGGAAGTCTTCCCAAGAGGCCCAAACTAAGGTGACCAAAGGTGTCTATACCCCTATGCTTTATTAAACTACACCTGAAGCATCTACAGATAATAGTTGCACTAGCCAGAATAATGTCTCTTGCAGGGAAGCAGATGTTTTGGAATTTTTTTCCTTTTCGTTTTTTTGGTGTTGGTTTTTATATGCACATTGGACAAGCTGGTTGAAATTATACTCTTTACTTGTAAAGTGGTTTTGAAACTCAGGGCCATGACCAATTGTTTACTTGTAAAATAGTGGAATTAGAAATCAGAGAGAAATGTTTTCATATCTTTTTATTGCTTGTTTTTGTTTTTATCTTGAATCTCCTACTTGTGAATGTCCTCCTAGAATCATTTCCATTTCATCAATTAGAATGTGTAAAGCTGTTTTTGGATCTTCCAATTTAACTTCTACTCTTTGTTTCCTCCTTCGTCACTGTCATTGGAGGGAAGATTAACCACATATGGCCAAAATGGCGAGTGCTATTCAATTGATGGTGATGAGCATGTTATGTGAAAACCTGCTCAATTTCATATCAGCATGTTATTGGTTGCCATTGTTTTGGAGCTTTCTTCTGTTTTGAAAGTAGTTCGTTGATCTTATTAAGATACAGTTTTATTGCCTATCTCAATCCATGCATCCACCAGTAAATTGTCTATTTCGCTATGCTAAACAGGAAATAGCAAGGCGCTCGTGTTTTCATAGGTGGGTATGGCTCTATTTGTTCAAGGCTTTTTTTCCTTTGTTCTCTCTTCATTTATATTGGAGATTAAAGTGTTACCTTCTTTTATGGTTTACTATTTCCATGATTATGAATCGCTGTATCTTTAGCTTGGATCGCTAAATTATTTTTGCATTAATTCTTTATTGTATGATTTCCCAATCAATTCCTTACATCTTCTCTCTGCTGTTTAAACCATTGTGATGAGATGTATGCAGCAAAGAAAAGGGATGGTTGGGTTTTTCAGAAATCATAACTTCTTAACCAGGCACTCCGCGCCGAACAAGGTCGGAATACATGAAGACTCCTGGCACACACCTCTGAACCCAGATGCCATCCAAGGTTCTGCCACACAAGTTTAGGATATAGATCAAGTTATCTATGGTGCAGCATTTTTTAAGGATTGCAGTGGACTGACAGAATTTGAAAGGACCACTGGTTGCCAGACCAAGTTACAAGCAGATTCTCTTTCGAGTTTCCATGCTTGATATGAAGATGCAAGTTCTTAAATGTTGGAAAATTGCAGTGATAGATACTATATCCCAAGGCACAGCAGCTAAGGCCATCAAGCTATTCTTCTCAGTTATGACCGTCACCTTGATTCACTATTTTAGTAAACTATTCAAGGACAGCAAGTTTTTCAGTGAGGAGTGCCTACCCTCTATCCATCCTGCTCAAATGTAAGAGAATTTTGAAAAAAAAGGGAGCTAATGTGTCTCCAACCTATAACTGATGTGTTCCTCAGCTACTGAAATATGGAGACTGAAACCTTTAGCTCCGAATCCAGAAGACACCAGTGATGTTCAATTTCGAGGATTTCTCAACTTGAAAATTCAGAACCAAAGTATACAAAACAATACGTCTACAGAGGGTTCTTGCATGGTTAGAGCTGTATTTACCTCAAGACACTGCCTGGTGCAGCCCTTCTTGCTGATATTGCAGCCCTTCTTGCTTCTGATTGTTAAGGAACTATTTCACCTAAAAGTTTAAGCTTATAGGTGAGGTCCCAGAATATGTTATATTATTCTCTAACACACCCCCTCAAGTGAAAGCCCTTTGGGCTTGAAACTTGCACACAGGCCCATACTACCTTGTGCTTGATTTTTATCAAATAGAATAGGAGTGGTGAAATTTGAACTCATGACCGCTGGGTCAACAAGGTTCTGATACCATGTTAAGGAACCATCTCACCTAAAAGCTTAAGCTTATAGGTGAGGCTCCAGAATATGTTATATTATTCTCTAACACTGATGTCAGTAACTTCAAGTTTAATGTGATCTCAGCATGGATTTTTTCCTTCTCTTTGTTTTTGAAGAATAACCATTTGGACTGTTGAAAATGGAAAGGTGGTGGTTTCTGTTGGGTAACCCCTTTCACTTCTCTGTTTTGTTCCAACGCCATTGGTGACCATTATCCCTTTGCCCTTGAGCACCATTTAACAGGTTTTATTTTGTTAATATTCCAGAAAAAGGATAAAAGCATGTTTGGTTGAAGAAATGAATACAAAGACGATAAATTTATATCTCTGACAGTTTTGAAGTAAATTTATATATGCCATGTCTTTTATCCTTCGTGCAGTCACATAAAGATTCATTTCTATCATTTATTGTTGAAATTCGAAGTATCCCTTGGACTTAAACTGAAACCATGCTTACAAAATTATACGAAGCTCTCTCTTGTTGCAATGACCTGCACAAACATCACAAAGAATGAAGCGCCAAAAGTAAGAACAGCCATAATTGATAATGCAAGTTCCTATAATAATAACAAGTAGAGGTGATTGCTTATAGTCTAGCCAAGGCATGGATCATGAGTTTAGAGTGAGTTAATCTAACTATCATTTCAAGAGTTTTAAAAAAATAATAACTAAAATAATTATTGCTTTGAAAAAAAATACAAATCAAACCAAATTTTAACTAAAATAATCACCATTCGGATCACAGGTCAATTACTATCAAAAGCTTGCTTTGTCAACTTCAATTTGATGGAAGCGAAGAGATAGAGTTATTATGAACTTTATGACCCGGATCTCGAGCTCGTTAATATAAATCAATTTAAAATAGCATTGTTGCAAGAAAATTAAAATTGTATCTTTTTAAAAAAAATCAATTTGAATTTTGACCATATCTACATTCAGTTCATGAATCAACTCCCACTTCAAGCTTGAAAGCTGGATTTAATAAAACTAGTAGATGGAAAGAAGCTGGAAAAAGTTTTTATTCCATGAGACATAATGATTGGATATCAACAAATATGTATTGAACAAGTAACGTTTCCATACCGTGCATTAAGGTATAACAAGAACACAATGCAACACGGACAAAACAGACGAACATAACAATTACAAATATTTTAATGACAGTGCGCAATTGCGGTGACGCACAGCTAAGGTTTGTTAGGGATTGGTCTCCTTCCCAGCAAAACTCCCACTTGATGACCAAAAGGCAATAGATTAAAATAAAAACAAAATCTTAAAACTACCACTATCAATAGTTCTAAACCGAGTTAGAGGCCTGCATTCTAAGGCAGCTGCTGCAACTACCTGCTAGAAACATAAATAAGAAAAGGAACGTTGATGTTTCCTATCAAACCTATCGGAACTTGGGGCGCTTGGGCATTCTAGGAGCGGGTCTAGGAGGGGCTCGAGACTTCCCAAAAGCCTTTGCTTTCCTTCTGTTCCTCTCCTGCTCACTGTCTGAATCATTAGCCTTTTCCTTGTCTGCATTGCTTGCTTCCCTCTCCAGCTCCTCCCACGTCTTACCCTTTTCTTCCTCAGAGTCTTCCTCGGAATCATCCTCTTCATCATCCTCAGACTCCACAAGTGATTCACTATCAGAGTCTTCCTCCTCCGTCTCAGAGTCAGGTTCTGCATCTGATGGTATGTAGCCCTGGTCTGAATCCTCTGAGTTGTCAGAATCTGAATCACTAGCTTCCAAATTCAAAAATTCCCACCCCCCATCATCAATGAAGCTCTGTGGGTCATCAGTGATTGTCTTCAGTATCTGTCGCCAGTTGAGATTCAGCCTGCTCTCATAATACTTGATGTCTGTTGTGTCAAGCCATTCTTTGATGCCATCAAGGGCCGTTGATGGAATGGAGTCAATCCTGAGGACATCACGCTTAAAGTCCTTGAAGACAATGGTCATGTCAAAGTTTTTCTGTCCAAGCCCAACTCTCTCCAGATTGACAATCTCAATCTCACCCAGGGTGACAACAAGGAAAGGGGTCTCAACTAACTCAACCAAGCAGCTTGAAGTAGGGACAATGAAAGATGTAACCTTGTGGGGCACTCCATGGAAGCCAAGCTCTCTCAAAGGCTGATCAAACTCAAGGTCAAGTCCACTAAATTGGGGCTGAGTCCAAAGGTCATTCACCCGATTTACAAAGCTCTGAAAACCCATATTGATCTTATTCTTCCTCTCTCTTTCCCGCTGCTCTTCCTCTATCTCATCTGGGTCATAGGCAGACCTCTTTCCACCTCCCAAAGTCTGGACCACATCCATCACCTCAATATAAAACTGCACATCCTTGGTCTTCTTGTTTCCCACCATAATGTGGTTGTGGAGATGGAAGTGCAGGAGAGTAATCATCTCCTTCTCTGCAGGCTGGAAAAATGCATGCTTGATGTTTGCATACATAACATCCACACGCTCATCAGCTCTGCTCGTAGAATATCGGAACCCATTAACATGGGCTTCAAGAGAACCAGGCAACTTTCTTCCACGGCCACCAAAAACAGGACGAATCCAAAGGTCAGTCAACCTTATTGGCTTGAATCTATTCCCTGCAAGCTGTAGTTTCTCCTGAGAAACCAAGGTTGCCCTCTCAGCCCTCTCTGACTCCCTGGCCATAACATGCCGCCTAAGTGTCTTGATCAGCTGTACCACTTCACTTATATGCCTAGGATCCTTTGAGCGAAAAGAAACCTCCTTCAGATAAATAGCTCCTTGGTGCTTCAATGAGTTGGAGTCATGTGGATTAAAAGCCGTCCCAGGAACATTAAAAATGATTCGAATGTAACAAGTCCGGTTGGTATCTTGCTGGCTGGAAACTGTCCTAATTGTGGAAACATGGAAAGGCACCATACTCCCATAAATAGGCAAAAGAACAGCTTCATTCTTCTGGTCTATCTGAATCATTAGATCTCTAGCAGGAGGAATATCATTGACATTCTTGTAGGCCACCAAATCAGCTGAAGTCTTTGAAGCAGCACGACTGTCTCCATTAGCACTTCCTCCACCAGCAAGCCGCCGGGCAGTTTCTTCATTCTTCTGCCGGGCAAGTTCTGCTTGGTGCTGCCTCCGAAGCTCCTCCTTTGAGATCTCCCCATTATCCGACCTCAATGTTGTCTTAGACATCAAGTTTTCCCCGCCATTCATCTCAGCTCTAGCTCTAGGTTTTTGTTCTTCCTCCTCACCTTCATTAAATGAGTAAGTCACATCCTTGACAGCTTTTGAGCTCTTGGAAGTCACCACATCTGGATTTTGATCACCTGCAATGTCCAAATCATTGGATAATAACGAAACAAACTTTTTAAACAATTATAATTTCTGTTCGATGTTATTATGATAGTTCATAAGATAACATTAGGAAAAAAGAAATTTAAATGAATACAAGAGAAAACATGTTGCCATAGATATTGATAAGCAATTGGGGAAAATAAAAAGGGTGAAAATTAAGAAAATGTTGCAGAGGATAATGAGATTACCGACGATAACGGTATCTGCAAGCAACAGTGAGAAATTCTGAATCTTGGGATTCTTGGTCTGATTATGCAAGTTCTGAAAACCAAGAGACACATTGAGAACCATTTTAGCCTTTACCATTCGATCATTCTTGGCATTAAGATTCAGTCCTGACTCACGAAACTCAAGACCCATGCCTGTCCCAGCTGATTTGCTCAGATTTGGAACCAATTCAGGAGCCTCCTTCTCAACAACTGACAGGGCTGCTAGATAAGCAGCACTGAGTTTGTTCCCAGGCTTCAGAGCTCCGATAGCAGCTTCTTGTGCCTTCAGAAGAACAGCATAAGCCTTGCTCTGCAAAGGAGTGGCATCTATCATTAAAGTCCTGGCAACATTTGAGCAGTAACTGTTGTATCGAGATCCCACAGCAATTATAATTACACTGGCAGAATCATAATACAGGGACTCATCATTGCTTGCAGCACTAGGCCTTAGATCAAACTCCCCTCCACTCTGAAATATCGGAGGATAGCATATATCAACATTATCTGCCTTCAACTTTGCCTTAGCTCTAGTGGGGTCTAAAATGGCCTTCTCTGCTTCATCCATCAAAGCAGAATGGGTGATATTTTTCTCCTCGTCAATAACATTCTCGAGCTTCGGCACCACAACATTGTTCATTACACTAAAAGTCAAAAAAGCAGCTTTCTTCACATTAATGAGCTCATCAGCATCCTTAACAGCAAACAAATCAGACAACCCATTAGTTACATCAGCAAGCTCAAAACCTGCACCCTTCAATTTCTCAGACCAGGTTTCCAAAAGATTTCCTTCAGGAGCCTCTCTCACAATGTGTCCAACAACAGGTGCAGCTTGCTCATCAGCACCTGACTGAGAACGAATAGCACGGAATATTGCTTCCATCAGATCAGTCCCATTGTCCGTCTTCGTCTTTGCATGCATCATGACATCAACACCCACAACTTCCCTAGCAGGTTTTTTCACAACTTCAAGCAAAGAAGCCTTCTTCTGGCTACACAAGAAATGAATCTGTCTCTTCATAAAAACCATTACAGTCTCTGGAAACTCATACCCAAGCAACCAAATATTCAAAGCTGACGATTTCAGATACCGCAAGTCCTCAGAAGGTGGAGGTGTTGCTATAGCTATAACATCAGAAGAACCCCATAAACCAGCCTTGTTCTCATTCCAATTTGAATAAAATGCCTTGAGCCGTGTTTTAAATTTCTCCACGTCAATAGCATATACATTTCTTGCTGCATTTGAAGGCTGCCCACTTCCATTCCTCTGATCAGCCATCTTTAACTGCAACAACTCTACATCCAAATATAACAAATAATCAACACAAATGGAAACAAGTCAAACATCAAGCACAAACATATTCAGCCAACTTTAAATTAGATTACTAAACCAATCCCAAATTAGGGTTTCACAAACTTATATATAAAAAAACCATTAAATTACAAGCCAAAAACCCATTTTTTCATCTTCAATAATCAACACCCATCAGTCAACACATCCAAAAATCCCCAATTTCAACTTCTATTCCCTTCAAAACCCTAAATCCCTGCACCGCCTACCGTTTTCACTCAGTAACCACAATATAACACTAATCCACTTCCATTTCCACTCAATCCTCAAATCCAAATCCAAAATCACAACTTCCCCAACTTCAAAACCATATCAAACCCAATAAAAATCGAATTCAAACCCAAAAACAAAAAATAAAAACTCACATTCGTTAATCCCTCGCAGCAGCGGTACTTGAACCAAGCAATCTTCAATAATAACGAGAAAAAATCCGAGGCCAATTCGGCTTATAATTCATGTAACAAAAACCCTGTGAGAGAAATTAGGGTTAACTTTTGAAACCAGACACAAAAACATAAAATGTGACGATCAAATAAGAGAAGAATCGAGTAAGAACACCAAAAAAACTAAAAATTTGCTTAAAATGGAGATTATGAAGAGAAAAGGAGAGGGGATGAAGAAGAAATTACAGGAATTGAGACGAAGAAATTGAGATAATTGGGAAACTTTTCGAGAGCGCGAAGAGAGTATGAATTTTTATAGAGACGTCGAGCTCCCAAGGGGAAAATATAATGGGGGGGGTTTGGGGTTTGTTATTAAGGCTTGAGGGTTCAGAGAATTACATTCTCTGCCATTCCTATTGGGAAGTGGAGTTACATGTGTGCCCTTGATCTGAAGGTGGATGTGGAGGTGACTGCGGTCGTTTGGGCATTGTGGTTTTTGAAAGCTGAATTAGAGGGAGGGGAGTGACGGTGTCGTTTGGGGAAAGAAAAACAGCGGGAAATTGAAGAAGGGGGCTCGGTGAGTGTTATTTGTGGCGGGAAGAGGTTGATCGATACAATGTTCATTAATTAATTTGATTGATTTTAATCGGGTTGTGATTAGTAGTTCATTAGTTAATATAGTCATGAGTGGTTTATAAATATGTTTACAGTTACACTATTTTAATTAAGTTAGTTTGTATACTTTGAAATTTAATAAAATTAAATATATATATATATATATATATATATATCAAAATCTACAAATTAGTGAATATATCCATATGTTAATTAAGGTTAATCCTTGAAATTGCCCTCTTTAACTTCATAGATGCAGTGTTAATATTCAAAGTAAATATTGGTTTGCTAAATTAAAGGAACAACTCTCATTATTATGCAAGGCTACACATATCAAAAATATTATTTGAAAATAAATATTTTTTAATTTTAAAAATTAAAATTCATGTATAAAAAAGAATAAAAAAATTATTGATGAATCAAAATAAGATTTTTTTTTAAATGAAATACGCACAACATCATTAATACACAATCTTTGTCAAAAAAAAATTGAATAAGCATAGTACAAATTAATTAGGGATGTCAATTAAACCATAAATTTCAAAATTATTTTAAAAAGATACATACCATGAAAAAAACACAAAGTTAGAAAAAAATATTGTTTCATTGTTTAATCTCGCAACTTGAACCATGAACTCAACCGAATTCAATACTTTTTTTTGTAAATTTACACTTAGCCTTTTTTTTAAAAAAAATAGCCAAAAACCTACACTCGTGGTCCTATGAACCGATATTTTATTTTTGGATTCGAGGAAATCACATCCCTGAAAAGCGCACTTTATGGATCTAGATGAGCAAGTAAAACTCTGGTTGTCCTAGATTCTTACAAAAGATGCACGCCCTGACTTAAACTCAAGAATTTTTGTGCAAATCTCAAGCTCTTTTGTCATCACGTCAAGTTCTTAAAAACCTATGAACCAAAAGGTCATATCTCAATTTTTTCTATTCTTTTCATGATCCAATAACTCTCTCTCTCTCTCATTGTAAACTGAAAAATAACTAAGAAGACTTGTGTATATGAAAATTATTTTTTGAAAAATCAAAGGATCTAAATGATATATGTTGTGTTATTTGTAAAGATCGACGATCCGAATGCATTTATCGTGCAATCTTTGGCATGTAATCCATGTTTGACATTTGTTTTAGTTTGGTCCCTCTTCTTTTAATTTTACCTCTAACTAAGCATTTTGAAGCAATTGATCTTCATTTAGGATCAAATCACATAAAACAAAACTTTGATAATCAAAATAAATTAACAAAAAAATATGCATTATAATCCATAGTGTTCTGTAAGGGGTGAACAATGTTGGTTGCACAATGTTCTTCCCACATGTGTATGTGTATGTATATATTATGTTTTGAGGAGTTACCTTGATCCTATTTTTAATAGTATTTAAATGCTTTACCTTGTAGTTAAACAAAACAAAAACTAACAAACACATTGATTAGATCACTAATAACATTTTTTTGATAATAATATACCTTGAAATGCAGTCATCAATGAGACAATTGATTGAAACTAGACTTGTTTATGAAGATTTCAAACCACCAACATCGATCATGGAAACGAGAGAGCCTGGAGTCAGCACTCTTATAATTGATTTATCTAGTTCGTGTTCTTAAATATAGTTTAATTTCACATATTATTTTTTTTCTTTATTGTTATATATATACATGTTCATTTCATATTCAGTATATATTTTAATTTTAAAAACACATAAAAAAAACATGAATTTAATATTTTTCATGTGAAAAGTAGTTTGAAAAACACTTCCATAATAAAATAGGTTTAGCCGTATTACAAAACCGAGCTTAAGTATACATGTACAAGTCCCTTCTCAAAAAAATAAATGCAGAGTTGGAGAACAGCCCGTGTTTAGCTTAGAAATGTTCCGGCAACGCTCACTTGTTCATGATCTTGTATGGAGCCGTTTCCTCAAGGAGATTGTTCTTGCACCAAATTGTAAGCTTCATTCAAAGTTTGTTCTTGCACCAATATCGATCCTCATTCCTTATGATGTTGCAACAAAAACAAGGGACAAGCCCTTAACAGCAAAGCAAATCAGGGAGATTTTCACGAGGCACGTCAAGGATCCTGACAATAATGTTCTTGGCTGGAATGAGCTGAAGGCTGCCTTCTCTGAGTTGGGTGCTAGTTATCCTGACTTTAGAGCTGACAGGGCACTAATGTTTGCGGATGCCAATGGAGATGGATTGATTGCTACTCAAGAGATGGATGAACTTGTGTGTTATGCCTGGCTGGTATTTTGGCAGCCTGGTCGTACAAATCTGATGAAGAAATGGGAATGTTTTTGAGTGAGGGGCAATTAAGGGTGGTTTTCAAGAAACTTGAAGTCATTACCAGGAAAAAGTTGAAGAAAGCCTTCAATCATTGTGGTCTTTTCTTTCCTGAATATGCAGACAAGGTTCTTGACCAGTCTGACAAAGATGGGTTTTTTGAGTTAAAGCAGCTTGTTGAGTTTGCTGTCCAATATGGGAATACTGTTAAATAAAAATAATAATGATGAAAATAGATTTTGTTTTTGATAAGGTGTATAGATGATGATGTATTATTATGTTATTATATGAAGAAATTTGTTATTGATTTTTATTATTAAATACAGGTTGTGTTTAAGTTAATTTATTTTATAATAAAGTCAAGTCATAGGGATGTGTCTGTGAGTGTGGTCAATTCAACCTTCTGAAATTATGTTCCAACTTGTTAAGGGCTGAGCATGGAAATCTTGTTATCATATAGAGCTGAGAAAGTAATATTTTTTAAAAATAATATAAATTTTAACAACATTGACTAACCATTTTAGCTTCTCCTCCTCTCCCTCCTCGTGCAATTCGCCTACCACCACGCCCCCCACCTTATTAGACACCAACTAACCAGCACCCCTCCCTCTTACAAAGACACAATCTTGATGTTGTCTGGTCAGTTCTCATCTTCTCTTTTAAGCAAAACAAGACCATTCATTTCATTATTTTTTTTCAAAAATCTGTTTCTATCGTAATATAAAAGCAGAGGTTGTAATAATATAGTTGCAAATTGTGCACTGTCTCTTTATTTTGTAGATCATCTTTGATTCGAATTGTTCAAATGGCTAGAAAGAAGATAAGAGAGTATGATTCTAAGAGACTTTTGAAAGAGCACTTGAAACGTCTCTCTGGTATTGATCTTCAGATCTGCTCTACCCAGGTTGATATCTCCCCCGTCCACTCATCCCCCCATGTGTGTGATTTGATCTTCTTTTTTTATTTGACCATGGTTGTTATGGTCATTTGGTATTTTATGCTTTTATTAAGTTGAAATTTGATTACTTTGGATTGATAATTGGATCTCATTTGATTAAATTTTGCAACTCTAGCTTAATTTTAGTGGAATTGAAACTGGATTTCTGATATGCACTCAATCTTCAACTGGGTTTTTTCAAAGCTCGAGTTTGGAGTTAGTGATTAGCGATGTCATATTTTGGTAAAGTTGGTGACTTCAGCTTGGTTTTGATGAAATTCTAGCTGGGTTTCGGCTATAATTGCATCTCTTTTTTTATCGGGTCTGTTAAAAATTCAAGCTTGGTAATGGGAGTGGTGTTATTTCGGATTGATGTTACAAGCAATAAGATAATCTGTTGTTGTGTCTAGGTGACAGAAGGTACAGATTTCGCTGAGTTAACAAATAAAGAGCCATGGCTTTCATCTACAAAATTGGTTGTGAAGCCTGACATGCTATTTGGGAAGCGTGGGAAGAGTGGTTTGGTAGCTTTGAATTTAGATCTAGCTCAAGTTGCTGAATTTGTGAAAGCACGCCTTGGTGCTGAGGTGATATTTTGGATTGAATTGCATGAAAGTTCGTTCTTTTGTTTGTCTGGTTAGGTTTTAGATTGATGTGCAAATTGGATCCGCTTTTTTAGGTTGAGATGGGTGGATGTAAGGCACCAATAACTACCTTCATTGTTGAACCATTTGTTCCACATGACCAAGAGTTTTACATTTCAATTGTCTCTGAAAGACTCGGCAGCACTATTAGCTTCTCAGAATGTGGAGGTATTGAAATTGAGGAGAATTGGGATAAGGTGTGTTTACATTGTTAATCTTGAAAGGTGCCTCTTCATTTCTTCCCATATTATGACTGTTTGATCTCATAACTGCTGGAATTAAAATTATCACATGGTTTTGGTTTTTGGATTTCTGCAGGTTAAAACCATATTCCTCCCAACTGAAAAACCAATGACACTGGAAGCATGTGCTCCATTGATTGCTACACTTTCTTTGGAGGCAAGTTTCGTTATATTAAATTATCTATGATTTAACAAATTCTGGTGATGAGCAATCTGGCATATTTCACTGATCAAAATAATTAAACAGGTTAAAAGTCTGATTCTTGTTAATAAAAAGTGGTTCCTTGGTTTATCAATTGATGGGACATGCTCAGTGCCCTTAGATTCTAGTTTCTCTTTGATTTATTCAGAATATCTCAGAGTTGAAGATCTTGGGTATTGTGCATTCTGAATTGCTTAATGTATATTTGAAATTTGCTGATACAACTTCAATACTATCTCAGATTCGAGGAAAAATCAGTGACTTCATCATCGGTGTCTTTTCTGTATTTCAAGGTGAGCATGCTCTTGCCACATTCATTTAATGTAGGAAATTACTTGACTTGTGAATCTAATCACATGTACTCGAATCTTATTACTTTTCACGTTATATGAAATAATAGGGTGGAAAACTAATTTTTTCTTGAGAATCTTTAAAGGATTGAGAATGGTCTGATATTTCCTTTTACATGACCTCTTTGTGCATTTTTTTACACTAAATATTATTTATGCTAGTAATGAATTCACTTCTTGTTGCTTTTCTTGTTCTCCTTAGATCTGGACTTCAGTTTTCTAGAAATGAATCCATTTACACTGGTGAATGGGGAACCATATCCACTGGATATGAGAGGAGAATTGGATGACACTGCTGCTTTTAAGAACTTCAAGAAGTATGTATATATTCATATCCTCTTTCAAGGAAACCTTCAGTTGACATGAGATTGTCGTTGAGGTATATTACTAAAATATTCTGTCTCTCATCCAATATGTTTTGGTACATTCAGATGGGGTAATGTAGAGTTTCCTCTGCCTTTCGGAAGAGTTCTGAGTTCTACCGAAAGCTTCATTCATTCTCTGGATGAAAAGGTAATTACATGAATGCATGTTTTGACATACGTTTACTTGCCTGTACTTACATGCTTGGAACCACCATTATCTTTTTGGCCATAATTCAGAAGCATTGACAATATTCTTGTGTTTACAGACAAGTTCATCTTTGAAATTCACTGTTTTGAACCCAAAGGGACGTATCTGGACAATGGTTGCTGGAGGTGGTGCCAGCGTTATATATGCTGATACTGTAGGTGCTTCTATAGCCATATGCTATAATCTACCTGCCCTTTATTGGTTGGTGCAAGGTCTATACTTCCTGATTTTTACTGGTAGACTAATTCTTTTTCCCATAGGTTGGAGATTTGGGTTATGCATCAGAGCTTGGCAACTATGCAGAGTATAGTGGTGCTCCAAACGAGGACGAGGTCTTGCAATATGCAAGAGTTGTCATTGATGTAAGAGACAATAAATTTAAGCTTTTTTTCTTTTTCAGCATCCTCTCTCACAGTTATGTCGTTACTCGTGTTCTGTAACATATCACTCGATCATTGTAGTGTGCCGCTTCCGACCCCGATGGTCGCAAAAGAGCCCTTCTTATTGGAGGAGGCATTGCTAACTTCACTGATGTTGCTGCTACTTTCAATGGTATTATACGAGCACTGAGAGAGAAGGTATGTCTAGTTGAATCTGGTCTAATTGCTGTAAATGGTGACTGGTTTAAGTTGCCTTTTTCTACTTTTAACTCTTCCTCATCTCCTCCTTATAGGAATCCAAGTTAAAGGCTGCAAGAATGCACATCTATGTCCGAAGAGGCGGTCCGAACTATCAGACTGGTTTGGCCAAGATGCGCACTCTAGGAGAGGAACTGGGAGTACCTCTTGAGGTATGAAATGACAGTCGTCTTTTTGTTGTTCTCACCGAGTTTGTTGGCCATTGGTTTATGATATTAAATAAAGCTGTAAGCACTGAAATGCATACTGTTAATAGGAGAAAAGTAACCCTGTCTTCAATATTGGTCTGTAAGATTGTGACCTTTTTTTCCATTTGAAGTATGGAATCCTTGTTTACGAGGAGTGCACAGATCTAATACAGGTGTCTTAAGTTTTGCTGGCGTTTTTTTTTAATTATCAAGTTCAAGTTGTCCTTTACCTCAACAACCATGATTGGATTTGAATAAACCACAAGATCTTCTATGTTAGAAAGTTTTCTTTAGTTTCCATTTCTCCACTCCTGAAGACTCAGATCTTGGAACTTCTTTATATTTGTCTTATTCGTACATAAGTTGTGGCTATTTTTTCTTTCGTTTTCAGGTTTATGGGCCAGAGGCCACAATGACAGGCATCTGCAAGCAAGCCATTGATTGCATCATGTCTACGGCATAGTCTACCGATTCATTTTCTCCTTTGTCAGCGTGAGTGAAGGAAATATATTGTGGCAAGGTGTGTTGAGAAAATAATTTAGCGTAGAAGGCTTAAGCTGGATTGAATTGCTGTATAACTGGCGTCAAATTCTCCCTCATGATAAACAATCTTGGATCATTGTTTTGAGATATGCATGGATCGGTTTCAACTCTGTATATTGGCAACTTATCAATTTATTGTTTGAGTAATCGCTTAACTGTTCTCCTATGAAATTTCCAGTCCATGTCGTCTTCAAGCTATCGAAATCTTCTATTGATTGAATTTGTACCCAATTCTTCTCTGGTAAAATGCTGAATCATAGCATAGCTTAGTAATTTCCAAACCCAATGAGCCATGAATCCTATGGACATATGTTCTCAAAGTGGATGGCAGCTGGCAAATGATCATCGCTAGCAGGGCGTTTAATGTAGTGCAGCTTGTTCCCTATGGGATTTCCGCAGAGAAAGAGCTAGACCGGCCTAATAAATGCATAACTTTGCAGTTCTTGCAAGAAATTTCAAGCTAAGATGGAGGGTAATGGCCATGCAGAGCTGCCTGCCTTGCAGCGAAATCCTTCTGTAGGACTGTATTAGTAGTAAATGTGAACCTGTGAGGACTGGGGAGAAGGACATGAAAATGGGAAGTTACATTAATAAATAAAACAGATGTCTTGCATTTGAAGTGTCCTTAATGCTTCTTAGTTTTTGTTAGGTAAGGTCCTCATAAAGTCAAAGACTAATGCTTTAACTTCTGTCTCAGAACATTCACAGTTCACAACTTTCTAGGACAGCTCCAGTCTTTGAGAAATGGAAGGATCTCTATTTGAACTCACACTCGGAGGACCACATTGCCCTTAAGTGTATGCTGTTCTAACATCTCCTGTATGCTTTAACTCCATACTAGGTCATGAAAGGGGTAGCATGCATCATTGAGTTAGTCTTATAGACAAGTTCGTCAAAATCATGATTTTGACACGACACAAAGGTATTTTCGAAACTCGGATCATAAAATCATACTTGAATTTTTCTATACAAAAATTATAAAATCACACTAAAATCGTGTAGGTAGAAAAATCATAAAATCATAAATAAAATATTTCTGAATACAATATATCATAATTATGACCATAAAACTTCATTAGTTAAAGTTCATACATGATTTAAAATAACTTAAAAATACATTATAAAATAATTATATCCATATAATTTTATTAGATAAAAACTATTAAATTTAAAATAAATATTCAGCTGACATGCAATGTAAAACTTTTTTTTTTCAAAAATATTTTATATATATATATCACTTACCCTTCGTATTAATAGTAAAAAAATAATATATATTTTACTTGAATTCAGACTTTTGAAATTCTATTAAACTTACTATAATATTTGTTACCTTTTTTTCGATGAAAAGGACATGTTCCTCCAGTGCATGCAATGATGTGACCTTCCCCTGTTATTCAAATATTGTGTCTGAGACTTTACTTATTAGGTAAAACGTGGGGTCGTCTCCATTGTCCTTAAGTTGGAAATTTAAATCTTATAGCAGAGCGAGGTTTCGGTCAAGATCATAAAATCGAACCAATCTGTCCGATTTTATGATTCTAACCGATTTTAACAATTTTAATCTGATTTTGATGAGATTTGATTCGATTTTATGATTCTAACCGATTTTAATAATTTTGATCTGATTTTGATGAGATTTGATTTTTTTTACCTAATTTTATTTGGTTTGTTGTTTTAACTCATAAAACCATCCAATTTTACAAATTATTTAGCGAGTTTAACAACCATTCCTACAAACCAAGAAAGCTCCCATCAGCAGCAGTTGACAGGTGATTAATTAGTGTGCAAGGATTATGATCTATAATTCTTGAGAATTAATTAGAAATAGCGAACAAGCTTCAACAGTGTTATATAAAGTGAAGGTTATTGAAGTATTTTTACATGATCTGAGCTGGTGAATGGTTTATGGAGTAACTTTTTGACAGTGATGGACCCAAGACATAAATTTTTAGCTACATCATTAGTGACTATCCCATCTAACTCTTTCCCATGTCTACTGCTGTTTGTAAAAGAGTTGGCTGTACACTTGCTTAAGCTAGAAAACTTGTTTACTATAAGATGGGAGGGGATGGCTAGGGTTCCTTACGTTGCAAGTGAGAGAGGATATATAGAGAAAAGCAGAGAGTGTCTATGGCAGGTGTTGAGAGAAGTGCTAAGATGGAGAGAACTCAAAAGATGCTACTGATCCTTGCCATTTTCATACTGGTTCTTGCCTCCAATGTTGAAGCAGGAAGGAAGCTCGAGGAGAAGGAGAAAGTCGACCAACCTCAGAACTATCTAGGAGGCTTTGGTACCAGTGGTGGCTTCATCCCAAGTCCTACTGGTCCTGTCTTTCAACTTGGGCCAACAGTTTACTGCTCTTACCCTGGGGTTGGCTGTGTCAGGATCCCTGGAACTGGTTCCATTGGCTCCCCACCATGAGCAAGAGTCTTGACTGCACTTTCTAGCCAGGATCTCTAGTTAGTCCAGTGTTCTGGTTTGAGGATCTTGATTTAGGGGTCTGGACTTGTTTTAGCCGTGGAAGTATCAATAAGCTTGTTTCAGTTGGTGTCCTTAATTTGTTTACGCTTGGTCTTGTGTGCTAGCTTGTGTTAAAGCTTATGCCTCTTCTAGTGTAGTGTCTATGTTTCAGGTATGTCATTAATTATGTAGTCGATCTATAAAGAACTTGGTTTTCAAACCCTAATTAGCCAGCACTACGTATATTAATGTTATGTTCTATCCAGACAACTTTTTTTTTGGAACCGTAATAGTGGATTAAAAGGAAAGGATAATTACAAGAGGGGCCTGATAGCCTAGCAACAAAGAAGCAGGGCTAGAGCAGGGAGCACAAGCCATGAAGGCTGAAAAAAAACAAAAAAAGAATCCTAAAAAACAAAAAACCACAAAACAAAAGCCATGAAAAGCTAAAAAGGCCGATCATCTGCAGACCAAACTGCACGCCTGCCGAGCCCCAACCGCTCTCCACAATGGCCTTGACGAAGAAAACCGAAGCCCAAGGCATCCACCCCACCTTAGGCCCGAAAACAGGCCTTGAAAAGACTCATTCCGCCAAACTGATAGGCTGCGCCCTTGCGCTTCTAAAAGAAACTGCAATTTCGGCCCAAGACAACATGGAACGGGCTATCTGGGCTTGGACATATCCTCTGGGCTGAGACGAATCTCCTTGGCCCGTTGTTGGATGGGCTGGGTGAACTTGAACTACAGGCTGGGCAGGAACATCAAGCTGGGCCGAGTCTCCTTGGCCCGAAGATGGACGGGCTAGCTGGACTTGGACATCAGGCTGCACCGAAACTTCTTGGCCCGAATATGGATGGACTAGATGAACTGGGACAGCACTAGAACTCAGCTCAGCCCCTTGGAGATTCCATTCATTCATGGCCCACTCCGGAATGGGCTTGGTATGCTGGAGCAACAGAGTCCGAAGCTGGTGCAAGGCCTCCCCCGTGAGCGTGCGACAAGTCTTCCATTGGTTCTGGAACACTCTTCGATTCCTCTCTTGCCAGACGAAATATGTTGCAATTGAGAGAGCATGTCTTGATAAGAGATGGTTGAACCTCTTCTTTCCAGTGCAATTAGTTGCTGCCCACATCAATAAAGGAATCCCATTCATGTTAGGGATGTTTAGGTGAACCTTTGAAGCAATGACTTCCCAAAGCTCTCTAGAGTAGCCACATTCAAAGAAGAGATGACCATGGGATTCGGGGCTTTCCCTGCACAGGACACAAACATTATCACTCATAATTCTTTGGACATGGGGTCTGTCCATTGTTGACAATCTCTCTCTAGATGCAAGCCAAAGAGTGAAAGCATAACGAGGAACATGCCCAGAGAACCAAATAAGGTCAGCAAGGGGTGACTGAGCTTTTTTCTTGCGTATGTACTCCCAAGCAGAGGAGATACTAAATTTTCCCGAGATGTTCCCTTGCCAAATAACTGTGTCTTCCTTGTGGGGTTGGGGCAAGAAATTAATGGAATTCCATATCTCTTGCAACTCCGGCTGCCCTGAAGGAAAATCCCAATTACCATCTCTGATAATGCTTGAAACCGTGGTTGTCCACGTGAGCCCAGTGCTAGCCATCATTCTTCCCTGCCTTTGATCGAAAATACAACCTCCATTTGGCAGCCAAAAGTCAAACCACAGCAACGTGCTTGTCCCATTTCCAATTTGATTTCGAAACATCCCTCTGAACCAAATTCTACTTTCAAGAATTTTTCTCCAAGCCCAAGAAATTGCCCCAGCCGCCCTCACATTCCATAATGATTTACCTTTCAACAGCTCTTGATAAACCCAATTAGCCCATATGGTATGCTTTGATGAAAGAAGACGCCATAGATGCTTTCCAGTGGCAGCTTTATTCCAATCCCTGATATTCTTGACTCCTAACCCTCCTTCTTGAAGGGGGTAACAAATCTGGGACCAGCTGACTTTTGCTCCATGCCTTTCCATAGAAGACCCACGCCAAAGGAAGGCAGCTAAGGTGCTCTCTATAGTCTTGATGATAGAGATTGGGAGAACGAACATAGTGGTCCAGTACACTTGCATTGAAAAGAGAGTGGCCTTGATAAGTTGCAGTCTCCCTGCGTAACTTAGCGTGGCCGAAGTCCACAACTTAATGCGAGCCAGTATTCTCTCCACTAAAGGAATGCAATCCCTTTTCGTTAATCTCCCTGTGATCAATGGAACACCAAGATAAGTGATTGGAGGGGACTTTATGTTAATACCCAACAGACGTTGAATATTAAGCTTTTGATCCAAGTCTATCCCAGTAAGAAAAAGAGAGCTCTTCTCGTTGTTAATACTTAGGCCAGACTGATTCAAGAAATCATCCAAAGCACTCTTGAGGACCGAGACCGAGTGAGCATCAGCATTACTGAACATCAGCAAATCATCTGCAAAGCAGATGTGGGTGATCTTTGTTCGCCCACATCTCCAGTGATATTTGAATGGTGAGTTCTCTGTCGCCTTCTTAAGCATCCCATTAAGACCTTCCATAGCAAGCACAAAAAGATAAGGGGACAGGGGGTCCCCTTGTCTTAAACCTTTGGAGGAGCTGAACCAACCCTGCGGAGAACCATTAATATTAATAGAGAAATAAGGTTTAATGATACAAGTCTCAATCCATTTGACCATTGTCTCTGGAATGCCTATGCATCTCAAGCCGTCAATAATATAACTCCATTGCACTGTATCAAAAGCCTTCCTCAGATCAATTTTCATTGCGCATCTAGGAGGCCCATTAGGAAGATGGTAACGATGCAACAGCTCCTGCGATAACAAAATAGCATCCGAGATTTGACGACCGGGGATAAAAGCTGTTTGCGATGGCCCCACCACCTTCGCAAGAGCATGCTTCAGCCTGTTTGCTATAACTTTAGAGATAGTTTTGTAAATAACATTACAGCACGAGATCGGTCTATAATCATTCAACGAATTCGGATTCTCAACTTTCGGAATCAGAGCAATAATAGCTGCATTAATACTTTGCGGCATACTTCCTGAGATGAAGAAACTCTTTATGGCTCTAGTATAATCCTCTCCCACAATGTGCCAACAGTGCTTGAAGAACAAAGCTGAGAAACCATCTGGACCCGGCGCCTTCCCATCAGGAATAGAGAAAAGAGCCTCTCTTATTTCATCATCCGAGACCATAATAGATAACTCATTCTGTAACTCATCATTGATGGGAGAGGGGAAGCTTCCAGCCGCAGCCCTACAATGGTTAGAGGGGACATTACTGGCCAAAATGTTCTTGTAGTATTTCACAGCTTCTGCCCCTATCTCCTCTTGGTCATGCAAAACATTGCCATCCCCATCAGTTAAATTTGTGATTCGATTTCTCGAGTATCTGTGCTGCATACTGCGATGGAAAAAAGCTGTATTCCTATCACCAAGCATAAGCCACTGAATCCTGGATTTCTGCTTGTAGAAAGATTCTTCATCCTTTAACAATTTCTGAAGAAAAGTGGCAGCCTCCCTCTCAGTTCTTCGAGCTTCCTCTGATAAATTTTTGTCAAGATGAGCCTGGGCTTTTTCCCACTGATCCTGAGCCTGGGTTACCCTTCCCTTTATGTCACTTCTATAGCACCTATGCCACTGTTGAAGCCTAGCTTTCACAATTTTAAGCTTAGTGATTAGTTGGAACATAGCTGTCCCCCGCACCTGCATTCCCCAAGCTGTCGAAATTAAAGGAAGAAAATCCTCCTGCTCAGTCCAAAGAGTTAGAAATTTGAACTGAGCTGGAAGCTTGGGCTTGGGGCTATCCTTCAAATTCACAACTATGGCACTGTGGTCAGATGCACTTCTCGGCAGGAAGGAGGCTTTAAGATTGGGCCAATGCATGGTGATTGCATCATTCCCAATTACCCAATCCAACTTCTTTAAGATCATATTCTGCTTATCCCGGCCATTGTCCCACGTAAATTTGAGCCCCTTATACGGCATGGAGTGCAATTGGGCTTGGTCTAAGCATTGCCCAAAATCCTTCTTGTGCCCAGCCCAGGTAGAATCCCCCCCTACACTATCCGCAGCGCTCAAAGTTGCATTAAAATCCCCCATTAAGAGCCAATCCTTGTGCCCCACGTGATAATTCTGATCAACAATATAATCCCAAAGAAATCGTCTATCTGCAGGCGTATGCATCCCATAAACAAAGGTAATTGTAATATTGACTTTGCACTGAATAAGCCCAAAATCACAAGTCATCCATTGTTGGTCCTCATGAATACACTGCACATTACATTCCTTGGGGTCCCAGCCAATCAGAATTCTGGCCACTGCTCTATCATCCTCGTTAGAGAGGAACTGCCAATTCTCCATATTCAAACCATTCTCAACAGACATAATATTATCCTTAGAAACTTTCGTTTCTAGCAACCCAACAGCAATCAACTTATTTTTAACAATCCAATCATGCACGTTTTTTTGTTTTTTTGAGCCATTAAGGCCTCTAATATTCCAACAACCTAACATAAAAATTATTTTTGGGAAAAACAAACTCTAACCGTGACTTCCAAGGACTAGAGGCAGCGTGCCTCTTTGCCCTTCTTCTTCGCACTCTTCTTATTCTTCACCTTAATGAAAGCAAGAGAAGAGGTTTCCCAGCCCACACTGGATTCCTCATCTATCCAGACAACGTCATGCGCTAACCTTATAATCAATCTTAGTTATCCAATCACATTAAAGCACACTTGATTAAAAATATAAAAAAAGAAAATCACATGAAATACACACCCCGTTTCGAGTTAAAGATCGCTGTTCTAAGGATTCTTGCTGGGCGTGAGTCATGGCATGTTCCCCTGCATGCATGGATGAATGATTTTTTTTATTATTATTTTTTGTAATTTTGCAGGAACAGTTGAAATGGGGTGGTAGAGGTTTTGAAATACATATAAATGCTTTCTCGGAGCTATAACTGGCTTTTCTGAAACACGATTCATGGTTTGATGGAATGGGACATAACTCTTCCTTCCTAGCAGTTCTTTGAACTGTACAGAGAAATAAATAGCTGGGTGAGGCAATTTGCCATTTGTGATAAATGATGCTTGCATCGTGGGAATGGCAGCCCTCGAGGTTTTGGTGAAATGCGGGAAGGAAAGAAAGATATACTTTGGTTTGAGAGTTACAAATAAATAAAGTAAAAAACAACACTTTTTTCATCACAACTATCGCTGTCACGTTTACCTCAAGAAAGGATGCAATCCTGACCGTACATAATATTTATTTGCTGCAAGAATCCAACATTGGACCTTTCTATCTGCATCTCTTTTGAAGGCTCCCACCAACCTGAACCTCCCATGGTACTCAAAAGTACGAGCCCCCAACCTCTTAATTAAAACTACCCCGCTGCCAGTAACTACCCACCTGTGTTTTCTTTTAATATTGATTGACAGTTAGGGTTTGTCATGCTAGTCGTAAACTTATTATCAATTTGAAGAGTAAGAAACCTTCTTCTGTCACACATTGCTTCGCTCCCATTGTTATCTTCAATGCAAGAGATTATATTAAATGTCAGTATGCTAAGCTTAGTCCAAATATATCAGTTGATCATGAAGATGACATATATAAATGGAAGATTGTGTTAAACACATGCTTTATTTGAAAAATGATCAGCACCACATGAATCACCGAAGTTGGAGGGAAGACAAGAGTAGGGATTGAAGGAGTTAGAGCGAGGAAGCCGAAAGGTTGACTGCAACACCAAATGTCAGCCACAGTGATTCATTCACGCGTTGTCTCGCTGAGTGGTCAGCCATGGCATTTCCTTCACGAATAACACTTAACAAAAAGGTAGATTCCAAACACCACGATCCTAAAACAAGGACTTGGCTAGTGCGAGTTCTTGAGAGAACGTACGTCCACTTTCATATCATCAGCAATATTCTGCACCATTTGTTTCTTCTTCTGGCCTCTCTCCATTGCAGGTATATTATTTTGTTGATCATATTTAAAAGTGTGGTTGAGATTATTTTTCATTTAAAATATATTAAAATGATATTATTTTATTTGTAAAAAAAATATTTTTAAAATTAACACATTAAAACACCCTAAAACACATCAAAAAATTAATTTAAAATGAAAATAATTTGCTTTTGAAACGCAATGCAAAACAGACATTAAGTTTTAAGTATAAAAGAGCGAGGAACACTTTGGTAATTGTATAAAAAATGATAAATATAAATAGGGTGACAAGAAAAAAAGTGTCCAAAATTTTGAGAAGTTAAAACCGCATGTAGAAAGAAAAAGAAGAAGAAGAAGAAGAAGAAGAAGAAGAGTGCACCTCTCTTTTCTTTTGGATTATAATTTTCAAGCATTCAATTGATTTTTGGATTTTTTAAAAAAGAATTGGTTTGGTCCCTAAAAATATATAGTTATGAATTAGACCACAAGATAAGTGTATCAAATAATTTTTTTTCTTTTCAACTTCATTTTGAGTATATCACCTTTTGAATTTAGATAATCCTAAAATTTCACCAGTTGAATATTAATATAATTTGTTTAATATCTATTTCTTTGTTTCTTCTACTTTTGAGTCAAGTGATTGGATACTATTTTATATGCAAGAAGAATAATATAAATATTTTAATTATTAGTATCAAATGGATCATGTTTATATTTCTTATTGTTTATAATAAGGCATTATCACTTGTTGAAACTTAATTTTGGATATGATATATTATGTATGTTTGAATCAATAACTTCTCGTTTGATTGATGGTGTGACTTGAGCCTTTGAGAAATGATTATATTTGATTGATTATGATCTTATAATATGTCAGTGAAAATGGTTATTCTAATAGGGTAATGGTAGTATTTCTCCACATCGTATATTAACTCTAGTTTATTGAGAGAGTCATCAATTTATGGTTAATTATCATCTTGTATTCTCACTGCATTGTGATTTTGAGTTTCACCTACGATATTTCTTATTATGATCTGCTTTTGAAACTGTCCTATAAAAACTTTAAGACAAACTTGATATATTTCTCATTGTTATATTACCTTATAAATGTATATCGAATGTTACATATTTATTGAGTTGTTGAACTTCTTTTTTTTTTTTTTTTTTAGGCTTATAGTTTTGTTAACAAGTTGTTTTTGTTAAACTTTTAGAACCTGTTCTTTTGGTTGTATTTAATATATTTTTATTATGTCTAGTTAGCACTCCAAATTTATTGAATTATATTAAGAATTGTATTTACATAATTGATTTATATTATAAATTTAATTATGATATCAAGTGTTGTGAATTATATTAAGGATTGTATTAAGATGATATTGATATTATGAAATTAATTATGATATCAAATGTCACATAGAACTCTAACTGAGCTAACTAGAATAAGTTTGCATGTATATTTATTTGAGTTCATATAAATAAAGAAGCCTCAAGGGAGATCTTGTCTGTATATCGGTTTTGGATCCTGGGATCGAGTCGTGATAAAGTACATGTCTCTCACACTTCTTGTTTTGTTTTGAAAATACAAAAATTCACTTTAAAGTTATTCTAAATTTATGTTATGTCTCTATTTCTACCTCTTCAACCAAAGAATATATTTTTGTCTTTTTTGTATCGGGGTTTTTTTCCATAGAATGGGCTTGAAGAAGGCGTCATTGCTACAAATCCATGCAAAGAGAAGGAGAAACCAAATTGCAAGAAAGAGGAAGAAAAGGGTTAGCTAGATATCATCATGGAGCTCTCCTTTCTCTGTGAAAGCCCATGGCTTCACCACTTATAAGAAGGGCAGCTGCTAAACACACCTGAGTCCACGAATCCTTCACCCCATATCGCTTCACTTGTATAGCTTGATTTTTTAACTCAGTTGCCACAACAGTAAGCCAAATTGAGATTTCAGTTTACCGGAAAACTCAATGTAACGTGAAATCCTGTCCCGCTAACAACCACAAAAGAACGGAAAGCAGCAAGGATGTCCTCGCAAAATGAATGTTATATAGAAGTATTTATAATTACATATATGTTAACAGAAGATCATCAACAGGAAGGCGGGGATAGCTCAGTTGGGAGAGCGTCAGACTGAAGATCTGAAGGTCGCGTGTTCGATCCACGCTCACCGCATCTAGTTTTTACATTTTGGAGAGCCAGAGCGCTGCTGCTCTTGAACATGTTGAAGTGCAATCTTGATCGTTGAATGTTTTGGTTTTGCGTTTTGGAGAGTGTAGAAATATAAGCATGGGGCTGTGATGATTGTGATGCTTGTGGTTTTGGTTGAGAACTTCCGATTTGTAACTCCGCCATTAACTACCTCATTGCCCCACAGGCAAAAAAAACATAGGCATTGCTAACATTTTTCTAGTAAAAAGAACTTCATGCCATGCATGAATTTACCCTATACATCAACTTGTTGAATTCAAAAGTAATCTGAATAAAAATATAAATTGACTCGTAAAAATTCCAAGACAATGCTATTTTTTTATATAAAAATATTAAAACGATAATATATTGGATCAATCCGGATCAACTTTGATTAACCTGTAAAATTCACTATCAAAATCTTAAAATCGCAATCATGGTGTGTGTGCTACGAGACTAATACATATACATCACCTTCTAAAACTAATTATATTAGCTTAATTTGAGAAACTTGTGTGATGACCTTTACATTATCTATTTGATATTTGATTGCACATCACGTGTCATAAATTATTACTTTTTTAATAAGACTTTAAGGCCATAATCCATAGACACCAGCTTAGTTCCTCATGGGTCACTCACATCTCTGCTTAACCTCCGCATCTTCACTCCCCCTGTCCTTTTATTTTTACACGTCCGCAATAAAGATCCACTATCTCCTAGAAGACAAAAAAGAAAAAGAAAACAAGAGATCCACTATTTACAAGTTAAGGAGATCACATTACTGTGTTCTGGCAAGACAGCATGCCTATGGATTTCTGGATCATTTGACTCCAACTGATTTTGTTGACCCGTTTGTACTTCACATTCATGAACACGTTTGAATGGCCAAAGGATCCATTCCCAGTCAGTTTGGGTTGGGATTGAAATTTGGTTCTTGTTGTTATATGTGCTTCTTTTCTCTTGAGTGTACAGAGTTTTTGACCATATGATTATTGTTCAATATGTACAAGAACTAGGATTGCTCCTGAAAATAAACTGTTCCTCCTTGGATTGAAAGTTTATGACCTAAGAACAACCATCTTCCTGAACTTGTGTTCCTTAGCGTGATACTACCATAATCAAGAGAAAACAGAGCAGGAGTGTGATGTACCTGTCTTGTAGAACCATCCCTGCCACATCTGCAGCTTTTCTAAGAGCTCCCCTCCATTCTTCCACCCTCCCCATCTCACCCTGGGAGCATTTCTCGTGTGCAGAAAACGCTTCGAAATATCTCCCTTCCTGGTTCCTAACTTCAGATGGATCCGAATGGTAAAATATGGGCAGCACAATGTGCCCAGTAGCTTCCCTAGCATCCATGATCATGACGACGTTGTCGAGGCACCGTGTTGAAAAAGCATAGTCCTTAGAAAACACAATGACAGATATCTTTGATTCCTGTATTGCTTTTCTGGTTTCTGACTCGGTATTTTCTCCTCTTCGAGTGTCATCAGCGTTTCTAAACGTGCGAAGGGTGAGAGCTGAGTTGAGATGATCACTAAAATTCTTTCCTGCATCTCCATTGCTAAAGCTCAGGAACACAAGATCATTAGCCGGGCCAGAGAGAACAAGCATCAAGCGACGGATGAATGAGAAGATAGCCATAAGTTTGATGAATAGAATACGTGAAAGATCAAAGAGGAGGATGAGAGAACGGAATTCTGTTGTGGGATTGCTACTGAAGTGGCAACGTTTTTGCTTTCGAGGGTTAGCTTCAACCTCAAGTGTGTGAACCGGCAAAAGGTAGAACAACTAAGCAAGAGAAAACCGACAGCAAAAAAGGAAGGGAAAGTATTGGGCTGCTGCAGGTCTCGCGAAGTTTCCTTTTTCTTTTGTTTCACTTTCGTTGGCGGTGCTCCATCTCACTGCTATGCGATTAATTTATGTTTATTGTGATGTGAAATAATATATTTTTTCTGTATTGAAAGGCACTAAAAAGCATGAATTTGATGTATTTGTATGTTAAACAGGCTAGTTTTCCATGCCTAACAATCAGCCTCGCTTTACAATCCTTGACAGATCAAATAAGACATGTGTTCATCAGTTGAGATGTTTTCTTTCTTTCTTTTTTTGTGTAAATGTCTTGTTTCAAAGATGCATTACTTAGCTCTTATCTGTTCCCAGAATCAATCATGCCAATGAAGAAGCTGGAGGGATCACAAATGCTGAGAGCAGCTGGTTTCCAGTGTGGAGAACTGATATGCTGATAAAATTATTAAATTGCAAAATTTTCAAAAAAATATAAAAAAAACTTCTCTCTATTTCTCTACAACTTCGGAATATAAAATTAGGATTACAGAACACTAGTTTTTATCCAATCAACATGCATTGTAACCGATTCGTTTGAGGATGCTGACAATACAGACCACTCTCTGCAAAACTTTCATTAGACTATTAATTGTAGAATATGGACCTCAAATATCAAAGTCAGGAGTATTAACATTAGAATAAAAAATTAATCGCAACTCAAATATTCACTAACACTACAGTTAGGAATATCTTACCTTTCTTTAGATTGAAAGTAATTTTCATTGCATATTTACTGACATCAAAGCTAGGGATATATATACATATATAAATATATATATATATTAACCAATAACAAAGCGCTACGAGACTAATACATTGTGTGGATCATATCTTGAAAGGGGGTGTGTGTGTGTGTGTGTAGCTTTTTAACCATTTCAATTATTATCCGATTCAAAGATATATTCTTGGAATAATCCTTCCAAAGCAATTATCGTTTGAAAGCATCAATCCCTGATATATATATTCTAATTGATGATGAATCAAGATAACGAACAACAAAGCTGCCGGTTCTTGTAATGTTTGATTCACAATTTACATATACCAAACATCTGCTTCAAACTTGACCAAAACATTATAGAATTGCAGCGCATCATCGCTGTTTAAGAAGATAACAGTTTGCATGATAGTTTTATTATTCAGTTCCAAAAACAAGGAACCGCAGCTGTGGCAATGACATATATCATTTCATTTAAATGCATACAAGAGAAACTATTTCTTTCAAAGAGAAAGATAACGAGGAGAGGCTGAACAAATAGCATTTCATTTAAATGCATACACACCCATCAAAGCCATACAAGCCAGAGAGAAACTACAAGGTACACACAAAATGCTCGGCAAGCAGCTCCTCACGCATGGTTTACACATTTTACCATTCATGACAGCAACAAACAGAACAAAGAAAAAGAGAAGTTGTTCAGCCAGAGAAGTTGCATGAACATCACCTTTTTAGTGACCAAGTCAGAACGGTAAAATAAGGTAGATGATTTCAGCATCCAATCCCTGCAGAATAGCATACACCCATCATTTGCATGAACAAATGATGGGTGTATACACCCATCATAGCATACACCCATCATTTGCATCAAAGAAAGGGCTTTAGCATCCGATAGCCAGAGAAGTTGCATGAACATCACCTTTTTAGTGACCAAGTCAGAACGGTAAAATAAGGTAGATGATTTCAGCATCCAATCCCTGCAGAATAGCATCCACCCATCATTTGCATGAACAAATGATGGGTGTATACACCCATCATAGCATACACCCATCATTTGCATCAAAGAAAGGGCTTTAGCATCCGATAGCCACAGAAGTTGCATGAACATCACCTTTTTAGTGACCAAGTCAGAACGGTAAAATAAGGTAGATGATTTCAGCATCCAATCCCTGCAGAATAGCATCCACCCATCATTTGCATGAACAAATGATGGGTGTATACACCCATCATAGCATACACCCATCATTTGCATCAAAGAAAGGGCTTTAGCATCCGATAGCCACAGAAGTTGCATGAACATCACCTTTTTAGTGACCAAGTCAGAACGGTAAAATAAGGTAGATGATTTCAGCATCCAATCCCTGCAGAATAGCATACACCCATCATTTGTTGTTGTGTTGTGTTCTCCTGTTATAACTTCAAATCTTCAAGAGTAAATCACAGTCAAGGGTGATAGGTCAATTCGTTGTAAAAATCTTCCAAATTTGCATAAATTACATATGCTTTGCTCAGTTGGTGCTTTATTCGCTTAACTTCCACCTTCTGTTTCCATCCAGTATTCAAGCTTATAATAAGCTAATAGCAGATTCTGGTATTCCATCATTGGTGTGCAGCTTAAACAAGCTGATTTCTGAGAACCAATGCAACTCCCAGAAAATTTCAGGTGACAATTAACAAATTCCATCTCAGGTGCAATACATTAAGAGGCTATTGGGTGGTTATATAAACTTGTTGAAAGGCACATATGCTAGAAGATAAGATCTTCGTCCATAAAGTTTCTGTAGATGGATTGAACTGACAGCTCAGGTTTCCTACTAAAAAAAGTAAAATCATGGTTTAATCCTGGTGATGTGCTAACTGCATAAAGTAGATAGATTTGCAGCTAGAAAATGTGCTCCCGGAAAATTGTCTCCTTGACTTGAGGTTTTCCAAGAGCTTCTTTTAGACCTCAAGATAAACTTAAGAGCTACTCAAGAAACAAAAGGGTGATATAAGATGGCCATTCTTATCTTATGCACTAAAGATGCCAGCATAAAGAAACTCAAACTGTTACCACCTATTCTCTAAATACAAGGAATTGAAGCCTTTTTTTTACCAGCCTCACGCAAAGCCAAGCATCATTGAAATACTACCCTTAGATGACTGCAGGCTCCTTCCCTTACCATAGTTAATATTATGAGCCCTCTGCGGACCGTAAATCACTGTCAACCTCTGCTATAATAATGCTAAGTGGTTGCCATCCTGATGGATGATGTATGATCCATTTTTTATAGCCAATTACCATGTTCAAGATCTGAAGGATATCACCCAGAGCATGTCCTTTCAAGCACTTTTTCTTTAAAATAGTACCTGCTTCATACCTGTACAATGCATAGGAGAATACACGACAGCATTTTCAAAGTTAGAATTGAAACTCAGAAAATCAAAATGAATTGAAGAAACCAGTGAGCTTTACCTGCACTGAGAAGCCAAGATTGCAGATCGCCCAGCAGATGATATCAGAAAATGCTGAATTTCATCCCATGTTGCTTTGGGGATTTTTTTAGGGCTGCCACCAATAGGGTTGACACATTTCCACAGTTTCTCGTTTTTACCAACAAACAACTGCATCGCGCCTAAACTCTGCGCCACTACCATCTGATGCTCAATGGCACACTCAAGGGCCTTTTTAATGTCAGTGTTGCGGTGCTTCTGATCTCCATATCTGATGCAGTCAGCTATATTTGTTTCAGTTGGCATTATCTTTTCACTTTTAAGGGTGTTCAAGGCAAGCAAGACCACACCTATAAGGCCTTGAATGTATTCAGAAGGTTTTGGGCATCCTGGACTCCCCCATATAACACTTCCTGGAGCAACACCAGCCCCCATTGCTGATGAAGATGGTGGTGGATATTCTGGACAACTGGGGTACCTGTGGTTGGGCATCTCATCCAGGTAAACTGATGGCGAGTTGTGTGTCATATTTCCATCTAACGAGTTACTTGAGCTTATAGATCTGGGAAACTTCTTCCTGGAATCATGCTTTACCTCTGGATTTTGTCTTTGCGGGTTGAAGTTGGAGTATCCAGAAATGTTCAAATTACCAATATTAGGCACACTCATATATGGTGCAGGCATAGAACTTGTTCCGTTGGGCCTGGCAGGCATTGGAAAAGGAGCACGAGGGTGAAGATTAGGAGGAGGAGGATAAAAACCACCTGCTGCAAATTCAGGTTGCATTGCTGAATTGTTTGGCCTTAATTGCTGTGTATAATGATTTTGGTGGTTGCCATTAACGTAAGGGACATCACACCAAGCAAAATTAGTATTTCCATGAATAAAATCCGGGGCAGGCCCACTTAGGGGAACTCTGGGGAAATAAGTACCCGGTTGGTAAGAGTTTGTATTATGTTGATCTTCTTGGGTCCAAGGAGGCACACTCGTTGTCATTGATCCATTTGTCTGGCTTGGGCTTCTTCGGATGTTTTTCCCCTTCTGTTTATTGTCATAAACCCTTGCCGTGTAAGGAGACTTCTGGCTTGCCAGATACGGGTTCTCAGAATAGGAATCCGCTGGCTGTTTTAATTGAGCGGCATCAGACAATGGAGTCTGTAAAGAGTCTGAGCTGGACATATATCTATTGCTGTCAGGTTGCAGTGATTCACCTTCACTAAGTGGCGGTCCTCCTGCCAAAAGACTTGTCCAGAGCCATACACTCTTTGCCGCCGCAAGAAGGGGTGCGGATGCTCTCTGGGGCTGTGCCAGAAGAATATTGTATCTCCTCATTCGCAACTGATGAAGAGCGTTAGAGAAGTCTCGGTCACCAGAAATTAACAAATAATTAGCAGGCGCAGCATTGTCCACAGCCCAAAACAACATATCAACAAGAATCTTCTTATCACTTGCATCTTTAACACCTGTTCATTCACGTATAACATTAAGAACCTCAATGAAAACCATATCCAAAATTTAAATCATCTAAAACATAACAAATAAACAACACAAAAGATTCGATGTTCAAAAACAAAAACATCCTGCAAATGTTTTAATACACTCACATATAGTCAACCTGCATTTTCCTATTTCAATAACAAAACTTGAGATATAATAAAAGAAATCACCACGACTCGAGATCATAAATTCATTTTTGTTTCTTTACAACCCTTCACAACATTGCAGATCCTAGCAAACCCTTTCTGTTCAGTCAACTCGGTCTTTTAGACAGATAATATAATCAACCCCAGCCCCAATTCAATCGCACCGACACCAAGAAAGGCAAGATATTGAACAAGATCCGATCTTTCTTGGCTAATCGATAAATCAAACACCCCGTGAAGCAAAATCATCAAAAAGTAGAAGTAAAATCAAGATACCTGCAGGGACATGATTGAGAGCAATCCCAGTACTAGAAAGAGCTTGCTGAACAGCAGAATTGATACGATGCGTGTCACCATAAGCAGAAATAGAAACAGGACCACAATAATTCATCTTGACAAGTGCTGAGCTTATGTTTTGTGCTATGGCATGAGGGTCACAGTCTCTAGGTACATGACAGTTCTCTATGTCCCACCAAACTGAAATCTTAGCGGACATATACTGTGCCTCTGCTCTTCCTCCTCCGCTTCCTCTTCCTCCTCCCATTTTTGACAAAGATCCCCGGCAAAAAAGGCGGGCTTGGCAGCGGAGATTTAGAGGGTGGTGGTGGTGAAGATGTGGTTTTGGTATCTATGCTGTGCTAAGCGATGCTTAGCTGTGGTGGAGGGAGAGAGAGAGAGAGAGAGAGAGAGAGACGTCTTTCTGTATTGGATTCCTGTGTCCTGTGGCTTGGTGAGTTTAAAATAAGTAGTGGGTTCGGGGAGCTTAGATTACGGTTATGCCCTCTCAGAGGTAATCGTTAATTAAGAAATCTTATTTAGTATATCAGAAATTGTTAATAAATAATTATTCGGTCTAAAAGTATACTTGTCGTTCGTATTAGGACTCATAAAACAATAAATTATATATTTCTAATTAATATTTTAGAAAGGAGTTTCCAATCCAACCCCTAAAAAGATATGATATGTATGGATTAAACAAATACTTTTAAATTCAGCGCACAAATCACACTGACTAAACCCTCCAGCCCAAGGAATGAGAAATCTGAAAACTCTCAAGAGAAAGAAAAAAGATCACCGGGACTCGGTCGAAGGGTTTCCTAATTAATTCTTGGACTCCAACTCAGCCTGCCGGGTGTTTGTGAGATCTTTACGCATTGATCACCGATATTGGCTCGAGAATAAAAAAAACGAGTCAAGTCCTGGCCAATCACCACGCGCCATGTCAATGCTACAAGAAGTCTTTGACCCATTTTTTTATCAAGTAATCAATCCATGCGATATAAATATAAATATATATATGGTATCTGTGCGCTAATTAGCTAAACGTGATTATGTGTATCTTTTTTAGCGTATTTTTTATTTAAAAATAAATTAAAATGATATTTTTTTATTTTAAAAAATTATTTTTAATATTAGTATATAAATTATTTAAAAATATTAAATTTTTTAACTTAAAATAAAAATCTTTTAATTTTTAAAAAAATATTTTTAAAATACAGTAACTCTTTATAATCGGTCTCTTCAAGGAGAGGGGAGAAATTGAATGAATGCAAACGTGAGATCTGGGAAGGGTTGGGTTCTTTTAGGCTGAAAAATCTACAAAAAGTCATCCGAAGGGAAAGTCAATTAAAAGTTTGACCCCGTTGCATTACTTGTCCTACTCAGATGAGCAGTTCCTTCCGTGGGAGTTTAAAAGTAAAGGCACACGAGCACTTGACTTCACTTGTTCCACGCGTAAACTCCATTAAAATTTTACTATTCCCTTATTATTTAATGTTTTTTATTTTAAAATATTTATTCCATGTTTCTTACATCAGCCCATTATAAATATAAACACTAGATTAATATTTGCAACTGCTTATTGTGAACGTACGTGCTGGCCAAGCCAGTCCTGATTCATGAGATGGGAATCAAAACTCCGGGTGAAGAGTTTTGATCCCAAACTGAACATGCTTGGTAGACCAGGCTGCGGCCATGTCAGGTTCTTGCGAGCCCCGCCGCGGTTGAGTTGAAGATGCAGTGGAAGCTTGATGCATACCGGCTCAAAAATACAAGGATTCATTACATGTTTAAGAGCTTAATTTATGGTTTTAAAAGTTTCACCCAGATCAGGACCATTGAAGTATCTATGTATAGAAAGGGTCCAGCTCGATTTTATTTGGGCCATGAAGTAAAAACAACAAAAAAACCAAAAGAATCCTACTACAACTTTGAAACATGGGATTGATGGGCTAGATGGAAGACAATAAATAAATCTTATGGGATTTATTTAAGTTTGTTAGCTACAGCCCAAGGCTTGTTTGGGCTTAATTAAGACTTTGTTTTCAGCTAGGATCTAAGGCTTGCTTGGATTAAGACATGGACTTTTCAATTTAGGATTTTGGATCAGTTTTGAGTGGATCTCTTTTAAGTCCACATAAAAGGTCTATTAGGGTTAGTTTTTAAAAGACTATTTAAACTCATGTTAGCTAAATTTTGACAGTCATTGATTAAATTTAATTCTGAACTTTTCAGTTTATGTGTGAGAGTGATTCTTGTATTCTTTAGTTCTTGAAACGAGCTGAATCCGACTTATCGAAGATGAACTGACTTCGTGGCGTCATTCTACTCATTCTAATAGTGCTGGTGTCTTGGGGCAGGTTTTCATTGTGTCACACTCCTATCAGACCTATTTTAGTTTTTCAGGATCAGATTTTATTATTGGTTGTGAGTTATGTGACCATGTGATCACGAAGTTCACATCTTAAAAAAGATCATAGCTGCTACGTACGTTCACAGACATCAACCAAAAATAATTGTTGGTGGCAAAGACAAAAAAAGCTTAATTATGAATAAACCGAAACGAAGAGCCTGTGTTAGGAATTCATGTCAGGAACTGCACCATCTAAAACTCTTGGCCTGCAATATTTGCTGCATATATCATCATGGAAAATGTTAATGGGGATTGTCGTAGATCGATCAAGTGTTTCCCCCACACATAATCAGTGGTAAAAAGGTATACTACAATGTTGCAACTTCAAGCTATAGCTAGGGGAGAGTTATGCGTAGGCTTGTTAATTATGTTCTGTTCCGGTCGAAATGGCAGGAATGTTCCATGCTATTAAAAAAATTAAGATGAAACGGCGTCGTTTTCATCTCGGTTTTAATTCCAGCCTGTTTCAGAAATTCAGGCTAAATTCCGGCCGGAACACCTCGGTACCGTTCCGGCTCAAAATCATAATATTGTTTTTATTTTAGAACATTTTACTATCATAATATTTTGGAATTTTAGAGATGTTTCTAATTTTGAGATTATGTTTATTTGACTTTGTGTTTATATTGTATAATTTAAAGTTAATTTATCTTGAATTTAAATTATACTTGTTAAATTAATATTTTAATTTTTTTTATATATATATATATAATTAATTATATATGAATAATACAATTCTGAAACAGCACGCTAAAACACTTCAAAACTAAAACATTCTATTCTAATAGAAAAACCAAAACGATATTAACAATCTAGTTATGCTTATGCGGGTAATATCACATTCAAATTCCTTTCCCACTTCCTAATGTCCGGCACCGCGCCGAGTTTGGATTTGAGTTTTTTGACTGAATTATTTTTTACTGGAAAATCTTGAGCTGTTTTAGCTCTTTGGGTAATAAATATAAATATATATGGTATCTGTGCGCTAATTAGCTAAATGTGATTAAGTATATATATATTTTTGAAAGTATTTTTTATTTAAAAATAAATTAAAATGATATTTTTTTTAAAAAAAAATTATTTTTAATATTAGTATATAAATTATTTAAAAACATCAAATTGTTAAATTAAAATAATTTTTTTTAATTGTTTTCAAAAATATTTAAAAAATACAGTAACCCATTATAATAGTCGGTCACTTCAAGGAGAGGGGAGAAATTGAATGAATGCAAACGTGAGATCTGGGAAGGGTTGTGTTCTTTGAGGCTGAAAAATCTACAAAAAGTCATCCGAAGGGAAAGTCAATTAAAAGTTTGACCACGTTGCATTGCTTGTCCTACTCACAAGTAAAGGCACACGAGGACTTGACTTCATTTGTTCCACGTGTAAACTCCATTCAAACTTCACTATTCCCTTGTTATTTAATGTTTTTTTTATTTTAAAATATTTATTCCATGTTTCTTACATCAACCCCTTATAAATATAAACACTAAACTAATATTTGCAACTGCTACTTGTGAAGGTACGTGCTGGCCAAGCCAGTCCTGATTCATGAGATGGTAATCAAAACTCCGGGTGAAGAGTTTTGATCCCAGACTGGACATACCTGGTAGACCAAGCTGCGGCCATGTCAGGTCTGTGCGAGCCCCGCCATGCTTAATTATGAATAAACCGAAACGAGGAGCCTGTGTTGGGAATTCATGTCAGGAATTGCAGCATCTAAAACTCTGGGCCTGCAATATTTGCTGCACGTATCGTCATGGAAAACGTTAATGGGGATTATCGTAGATCGATCCAGTGTGGCGCCGCGCCGAGTGTGGATTTGAGTTTGTTGACTGAATTATTTTTTACTGGTTGAAATTTGGCATTGATCCTGGTTTATAAGGAATTATTTCTCCAGGCCTGTTGGTTTTCCGGTTCATGAAGAGGGTGAATTTGATTCGTTTTCTCATAACTATTTCAATGCCACCTTAGCAGTTTTTCCAGCTCGAGAGGTACTTAATTTAAATCCAAAAATATTAATGTTTAATTCTTGTTTCATCGTGGTAACCAAAGTTATCAACGGGGACATCTTTATCTTCTGGCTGCTAAAAGTATCATGGAACATCTCCTTTTCAGGAGAAAAACATTAAATATACATCCTTAAAAAGGTATGATGATTTTATTTCTAGAATCCTAACATACAATAATGTGTGTTAGATGACACACCACAATCCTCTTATATGAAATTCTAACCTATACTAAATACATACTAACTTTAGCAAATTGACTCTCGTCCTTGAGATCATGGAATACATTGAATACATGTTAGTCATTTGTGATGATTTTCTTATCCATAATCTTAATATACATCAAATGTATGTCGATTATTTTTTAACAACCCCTGTTCGGGATACACTAAATATATATTGTTGATATGATCTTATTTTTATTTGTGAATTTTGGACAGGGAAACATCAATCACAAAAAAAAACACCATAATTATACAGTAAAACTAGCAACTGTCCCAGATCCACCCACAGCACTATTTTATGAACATTGATGTTGCCTTGTCAAAACCTATGTGTATATATGTGTCGTCATCCACAAAAGAAAGTCTCAATAAGATTGTAGTTAACTTTACACTTCAATGGTGGAGCAGGCATCAGGGTACCCATGATCACTAAACATGTTGATGTAGTCGTCGTCGTCAGTGGTGGACTCGCTGATAGCGGCTGTGGTCGGAACTGCTCTAGCATGATCCGGAGGCGGTCATAAATATAATACGAGCTACTTGATCAAGACAAGTAAAGGAAGACCAGCCAGTCTCTCATTCATAGTTTATTTACTGTGTGTTTCAGTCTAGTTTATTTTACAACAAAGGTATTTCTTAATTAAAAATATACCATTCATATTTTTTATCAGTATATATTACAATTATCAAAGCATTAATCGATTTGTTTTTAAATAAAAAACAGATTCAGCACATTATTAAATGAAAAGCACACCCTTGATACGAAGAATGTCTCTATAATAATTGTTTAGGTAAATGATTTCCAGGGGGGTGATCACGACCTTCTTGAATCCTGGGTGTGAACAAAATTCTATTAAATTTCCTGGAACAACATTAAATGATTTCACATTAAATAATTCAAACCGCGATACCAAACAACCTCTTAGCACCTGTTTGGCAACGTGGTGCGTTCCACGTTTGCCAAACGGGATGGGGTTTTGGTGTTTGGTAAAAACCAAACACCATTTTGTTTTAATGGGTCCCACCTCATTTATACAGCCGAACGGCGTTTCAAAAAAAACACCGTTTGAAACGGCGACTGGGTCCCGTTTCTCTTCTCAAAAAATTCACCCAAAAAATCCCGATCTGCACTCCTCTCATCTTCTCCCTTTCCCTGTCATCCCGATCCCCTTCCCTGCCTGAATATTTCTCGTCAGAGTAACATGATCCCACTCTTCCAGACTGTATCTTCCGTTCATCTTCCTTACGAGCTCCATATTATACCTAATTTCTCTCTCAACATCGTACACATCAATGAAAATCCTTCCACGATATCTGCTTTAGTCTTTCACTTTTATCGACTGGCAATCTCGGCATGATATAGTTCTCAACATCATGAACAGGGATGATAAGTCGGCCGCTCTTGACATCCCCAGGTGTGAGTTGCTTTTTTATGGGCCAGTTATGCAATGCGTTCAAAGTCTAGCAGTTCATCGAAGCGACTCACGTAATTCATCGTTCAAGAGTAAGTTAAGTTTAGTTGTGGCCGGGGAAACATTTCTCATGTTGTATATTTATATTTATATGCCAAGGAATTACGCATATTTCTTGTTTAATAGCTTTTCCTCACTTTTTTTTTCTTCCTATTTGGCTTCAGATTTTTCCTGTCGAGTTTTGTAATTGTGGAAAATGTTTTCTACGTAAATTATTTTATTTATTTATTTCTCCTTTTGCCTTTTTTTTCCCTATTGAGTTCATTTTTGTGGAAAAAGATGTTTACGTAGATTATTTCATTCCCGTATGGATATTGTACGCGAGAGCATTGCAAATAGTTTGATGAGAGAATGAAATGATGTTTCCATTTTATTTGAAGTATTCACATGAATAGAAATTATTATTTATTTTTAAATTTATTTGTAGAAGTTATATATATATATATATGTATGGATGTATGGATGTATGTATAAATGTGTGTGTATATTTCCATGCCTTTTTAAGTAATTTTACAAGTTAAAAGCAGTTTGGAAAGTTTGGAAACCAAACACCCAAAACTGTTTTTTCTTCAACCTCCAACTCAACCACAATTTTAACCAAACACTTAACTGCTTATTTTGAACCACAGTAAAAAACACTTTTTTTGAAACTGATTTTTTTCAACCTCAACCACAACACCAACCACAATACCAAACAGCCCTTAATAAGTATCTACAGTCAAACAACAGGTGGGTTTCAAGACCCATGATTCAAAGGCCCATCGATAAAACATTAGGGCAAAATCGAATCCCACGGATCCAACACACCCACGTGCCACTATCACAACGGCACAGCCAAAATATTTGGATTTGCCGCGCTCGAAGTCAAACGTGGGAATGAAAAACACTAGTTTAGCTTCGGATATTGTCATTTCACCAAGCCCAAGGCTCGGACTCACTCCCAACCTAAACTCTGTCGCCCACTCCCTTCCTTGTCTCTGTTTCCGACATTTTTATATATATATTATATATATAAAAACAGCTTTGATCTAACTGGATTTAATTTCTCAATCTGCACTGAATGACAAAAAAAATAAAAACACTGAATTCATGCTTACTCAACTCCAAATCTCCACCGTTAGATCATCCATGCATCCATACTAAAGCTTGCCAAAACATTTTCCATCCCATTTCCTTTCCATCCTCCCTCCCTTTCTTTTTCTGCCACTAGGTTTCCTTTCTTTTGTTTGGTCTTGCCAAGTAAACTAGTTTTTGCGATCAAAGATTAGTTTTTTGAAATAAACTTCTTTTTCCTGCTGAGAGCTTTCTGAGTTTTCACTGTTGGGTTCCTTGCTGTGTTCTTGGTGTGTGCGTTCACGGCTGGGTTCCTTGCTGTGTTCTTGGGGTGTGTGAAAGTTTTACTGTTTTACCCTTGTATGGTTGCTTGAATCTGGCTCAAAGTTTGAATCTTTTTGGTGATTTAAGCATAGGACCATGCCCTCCTTTGATTATTCCTTGTTTCTCTCTCTCTATTTATTTATTAGTTGAAAGCGACCCCCCTTTACGTGTTTCTCTCCCTGTGCCTCTCTCTTTCATGATAAGTTTGTCTGATGCATTATTTTGAGCCATGGAAAATAAACTAAAATAAATTAATTTTTATTTATTTATTTTTCTTGGACTAGATTTGGGCAGTATTTATGAATCTGGACTTATGAGATACCCTTGAAAATAAATGTTTTCACATGCAGACACCAAAGGCCATAGCCACTGCATAGAACAAATCATAATGTTTTGATTTTTTTTTGTCCTCCTTAGAAAGCAAGATTTTGACCCAGTGCATGCACGTGTTATATGTAATAGATCTTTGAGCAAAGATTCAGTGTAGTTGATGTTTGATCAAATTCTAAGTACTGATGTCAGTTGCGGAGAGATCATCGTCGACATCAACTCCTGTTAGAGAGATTGATCCGTTATTGAAGGATTTGAATGAGAAGAAGCAGAGTTTTAGGAAAAATGTTGTTTCTTTGGCTGCTGAACTAAAGGAAGTACGCAACCGTCTTGCATCTCAAGAGCAATCATTTGCTAAAGAAACAGAAACTAGACATGTAGGTGATTTCTAGGTTTGGCTTCTTTTTGTATGGTTTTTGTGCTCTTTAGATTTAATCATAGTTTTCTTTCTTTTTGGTCGTGAGGTCATGAGGGTTTCATTTATTCTTGTAGTTAATTACTATGTGTTTTTGGTTTTTTAACAGGAGGCAGTGCTTTGTGTCTTGGTTTTTTACAGGATGCAGAAAATAAGGCAAGAATCATGGAAGAGGAGATTAGCAGATTGCAGGAGAGATTGGAAGAGAGAAATGGCCAGCTTCAGGCTTCAGCTTCTACTGCTGATAAGGTCCCAATCAATGTCCCACCTTTTGACTTTGCCTTTTACTAGCCTTTGATTTTTTGTGCAGTTCTGCTTTTTGTTTGATGATTTGAAATTCAAACATGATTGCTAATCATGTTCGAGTTATTTGTTGTACGGACTAAGTTTATTCGGGGCTATGATTTGTGTTTTTTTCCTGTGCATCTTAACACATAATCCACCTATCAGATCTTCATCCTTTTGGATGCCTCTTTACCTTTTGGCCTTTCCTATTTGGTTTTTGGGTGGAGCCTTTAGAAGGAAAGGTCGCCAGGGTGTTCTGATTTTATATTGCTGTCCCCCATTGTTACTTATTAGCTTGGACGCCTTAATCCTTCTCGTTTGTTGTTGCCGCCTACTCGACGTCTTAGGTTTTTACTTTGCACAATTATGATTGTATTAGAAAGGTGGTCCAGACAGTTCCTGCAATTTCGTTATGATAATCTAAAGACAAAGTGCTTAGTTTTGTTAGTGTTAGACAACAAAACTAAGCACTTGTTATTATATTTAATTCCTGGAGTATAGTTGAACAACAATTGAAATATCTCACTAGCAAATATTAGGGTGATGGTCACTCTTGTTATCATTAAGGTATCCCTAGATCGAGGTTATGACTTCTCATAATTATCACTGCCTCAATTATTTTGGTGATTTATTCCAAATAAATCCCAATTGAATGACTATGCAAAATGTGACGACATCGTGTCAAGTAATATTCAGATTTGGGATCCCCTGCACATCAACACCATTGCAGTGAAACTCTGAGAGACGAGTGGTAATATCTCAGTATGAACTAGTCTTTTGTCCTCTTTTTGTCCCTTAACCCTGCCATCACCGTGGGAAAAGGAGGATGAGATAATCTTTGGTGCATATATAAGGTGTCATTTAGAAGCATATCATTCATTAGAACCTTCCACTTTTATTGAATACTTGCGGGAGACAGTAGAAGTTTCTAGATCTGATAACATTTCTTAGCACCCATCTTGTAATAAGTCAATATTTAAGCAACCATTATTAATTTCTTATATGTGGTTATCTTGCATGCATTTATGTAATGGTGTTCACCATGTTAACAACACAGTATGTCACTTTTCAGAAAACACACTCACAGTAATCAATTTGTTTCTGACTGGATGAATCACTGGAGTACATTAAAAAAAACCATGTGCTTCTTGCTAAAGACAACCTTCTTTTAAATTTCACAACATGGTATCACGTTAGAAATTTCATGTATCTTAGAACTAGCATCCATGTCTCCTTGATATTTGGATGAGTTTTAAAGAACTTTTACCGGGGAGATTTCTTAATGGAAGTCGTGTAACTGTATGAGTTGCAACATAACAATCTCTTGATTTTCCCAGTTTAAATTTTATCATTTGCATCATTGCAACTTCAGTTATTCTGACTTTCAATTTTTGAATTGGTCACAGTACCTCATGGAGTTGGATGGCCTCAGATCACAACTTGCAGCCACTCAAGCAACTGCGGAGGCAAGTGCTGCCTCAGCTCAGTCAGCACAGCTTCAATGTTTAGCACTGATAAAAGAATTGGATGCAAAGAATAGCTCGCTAAAAGAGCATGAAGAGCGTGTAACTAGGCTAGGAGAGCAACTAGATAACTTGCAGAAGGATCTTCATGCTAGGGAATCTTCCCAAAAGCAACTGAAAGATGAAGTTATGAGAATTGAACATGATATTATGAAAGCCATTTCCCAGGCAGGAGACAGTAAAGATTGTGAACTGAGGAAATTATTAGATGAAGTTTCTCCGAAAAACTTTGAGAAGATGAATAAACTTCTGGTTGTCAAGGATGAAGAAATAACCAAACTGAAAGATGAAATAAGAGTTATGTCTGCTCACTGGAAGCTTAAAACAAAGGAATTGGAATCACAGGTGCATCCATCTTTAGCCCCCTCTATTACCTTTTTAAGTCTATTTTCATTCAAGGTCCATGGACTTTGTGATTTATGAGATCTAGCCTGTTTGTTGGCAGTTAGAGAAACAGCGACGAGCTGATCAGGAATTGAAGAAGAGGGTGTTGAAGTTGGAATTCTGTCTCCAGGAAGCTCGTGCTCAGACACGGAAGCTCCAGAGGGTAATGTTTTGTCATCTATTCTTGCATGTTGAGTGATCTAGGTTCTAATCAATTGAATGATCCACAGGATTAATAATTCTGGGTGGTTATTGCTGTGCTCTTCAATTCTAGCACAGAATTTGTGTTCATATTAGATGTGGCCCTTTTCTTCTGTTGTTTTTTGGTGGCCATGCTCTTTCAGCAAGCTGAAGTTCTTTCCGCTGCCAGATTGCAATTTCAAAACCCTATTAATTGATTGTTTCTATTCATTATAACAGATGGGAGAGCGAAGGGATAAATCTATTAAAGAACTCCGAGACCAGTTAGCATCAAAGAAGCAGGCTATATCTGAAGCAAATAATGATAAGCAAAATTTATGGGAGACATCTAGCTTCAAGATTGTAGTTTCTATGTCAATGTTGATCTTGGTTGTTTTCTCCAAGCGATGAAATAAGAGGGTTGATTGGGTGCATGTCTTGTTATCACAAAGTTCTGGGGAGTTTTAGAAGCCATTTAGATTGTAGAAATAATCCTGTGTAGTCTCGAGTCCAAGGTACTTTTCTGCTCTCGCTTGAACTATATTTCTCTAGTAATCTTGTGCGTTTTAAAATCTATGTACACCCATTTGGCTTCCATATCTGAACCTATCACTCAAAAAAAAGATGAAGTCTTCTATGTTGTTGATTTGTGGAATCTCTGCTATCATTTTTCCTGGCATTACTAGGGTTATCGTGGTTGTAGCCAACTGAGACATTGTTGATATGGTGGGGACAGGAGAGATTATGCTACCACCAGCTTGCTGACGCTGTGACCATACGGAAGTCAAATGTTTGGTGCCACATTAGATATTTAAACTCAATGATTTGCTAATAAAATTGGCATCCAATGCAACAAGTTTCATTGTATGGTTTTCTTTAATCATATCTTCTGCTTGGAGATGCTATTACAAAATCTCCATCCATCTAGCATGATACAGGCTCAAGTAGGGGTTCACCTTTGTAGTTTTGTCCACGAAACATGGACATCATTTTTTCTCTGGTTGGAAATCAAATGATTAGAGCATCTAAACAAATATGTTGACGTGTAAATTTGGTGTTTGTCAATGAAGTCACTAGGTGATTTTGACATCCAAGAAAATTTTGCGTCGGTCACATGTGAAATATCACCTGCTGATTATGTTTGGGTAGTATCTCATGACAGAGATGACAAATATAAAATGGATTATTCATACTCAGAACGACAGGATTTGACGCTTGAATGATAACGTGGGAAGTAGATATACTTACTATCTGAACTGATCTTGAGCCTAAGCCTCTCCAGAGTTTTTCACTGTGTGAAGGCACGAGCTAAACTTCAGCTACATGTTCATAAATCATCCACTTGACAAACGTCCTGTATTACTCTTATCATGCACTCTCAACCATCAGATAAAGAGTTTGCTAAAATAAGTAATCCTCTATGTGAATTATTTAGCTAGATTAATCAGAATCTCTAACTACAAATTCTGCAACGTTGTGAAAAATATACAGGAACAAAATTGGTATAGAACAACTACTACCAACCTCATTACCCTTCACTTCTAGCAGCCTAATATTAAACATGTAATTATGTTTCATGTAGAAATTGATCTGTACCTTCAGCAGTAAAAGTCTTTACATTCTGCGCACCTTCCGGCTGGCCAGAAAATGTTTCAGGATCTTGGTGTTGTAATTCATTCTTGTGGAACCTGCCTCCAGTTTCCTTACTATCAAAGATGGTTCTTCTGTACAGAACTTTGAAACTGCTGGAATTCGGAAGCATGAGCTTTCAATCCACTGGTGAGCATAAAGAAAATCTTTATTCTACTTGTCTAGAATGATTGTTCTGGCAACAAATGATGTTACCAAAATGGCACGACCAATAAATGGCTTCAAAGTAGTTGACTTGGATGCTGGAGGGTTGAAAACAGGAGGAGTATTGAAACCGAAACCTGAGGCAGGGTTGGTTGACGAGTTCAAAACTGATGGTGGAGTGCTGCAGAAATCAGTGTTAGTTTTTGAGTTATTGAACTTGTAATGAAGAGTTACAAAGTCATGGAAGACTGAAGAAATTACCCTGGCACACCGGTGGCCGGTGGGGATGTTGCTGGATTTGCAGGTGATGTCGTCACTGGATTTGCAGGTGAAGTTGTCACTGGATTTGCAGGTGAAGTTGTGGGCAATGGCAATGACGGAGTAGGTGATGTTGATGACGGATAAACGCAGGAACCAGTACCTGTTTCAATGTTATGTGAGTCTGAGAAATAGTTTTGAATTTCAGAGCATTAAGTTTAAGCACACTTCCACAAGTGCGGGTCCATTAGACTCTTACTTGGATTCACATTAACTATAGTGGCTGTCCCTCCGAAATCACAGCTAGATGCCACAGGATTCTTCTGATAATAGCTGTTGAATGCATACGAGGCATGGTTTTGGAGAGAGTTTGGGCTGTAACAATTCCCGCCTTGCTGGATCTGTGAACAATCAGCACCTCCCATTCCACATGCATAATCTAACGCTGGCTGAAGTGCCGTCTCCATCGCTCCGGACCTTGCAACACACCAGCTCTGTCCTGGAATTGCTGGAGCATTTGTCGTAGCAGGAGGTGCCGCAGGATTTGTCACCGGTTCTGTGACCGGAGCATTGCCTGCTGGGGCTGGATATGTTGTCACAGGATTAGTTACAGGCTGTGCACCTGGAACTGTAATAGGTGCTGGTGTTGTGACTGGATTGGTAGTTGGTGGTGGTGGATTGACAGAAGGGTTTGTAGGGGTGACATTGACAGGTGTGGTGCTGGGGAAAGGTAGTGGAGTGGATACAGGATTGGTAGGTGTTACAGTGACTGGATCGGCAGGATTGGTAGCAGGATTGGATGGAGTGGATACAGGATTGGTAGGCGTTACAGCGACTGGATTGGCAGGATTGGTAGCAGGGACAGTGATTATTGTTGGTGTTGGAGTATCTGGCAGGAGAGTGACGACAGCTGGAGTTGATCCAGGATTTGTTGGAAAAACTGTAGGTGGATCAATTATATCATCATGTAAATTAGTTTTGAAGTTTCTCAAGATTTCTCTTCGAGATGAAGGAAAGATTTGTTCATGTTCACTCTTAAGCTTTTTTCCCGCGAAATCTTGTACAGAAGATACTTCTGCATACAATCCAGCTACCTGACCTCTGATCTTAGTGTTTCCTAAAGATTTTGAAACCCTATCTCCAAATTCAGCTACTTCTTTTGCACTAGGAATAACAAGGCTCTTGATAATCATAACTATGGGAGCATCATTCGGAGAAAATAGAGAAGTGGCAACAGCAACTTTTTGGATCATTGATTGAATGAACAAATCTTTCATGCCCAGTTCTACATCCATATCAATACTGGTTTCTATAATGACAAAAGACGTAGTTCTCTTGATAAATCCCAAAATCCTACGGAGATCTTTTTCTTGTGTTCTATTCAATTTTTCTAAGAACGTCAGAGAAAATGCTACTGAGACCTTAACTTCATTGTCAACATGAAAACTACTTAGGACAGAATGGATTGATTTCAAGGTGGATAAAAGCTTTGACAGGCCATTGTTGCCACTCACAATGATGCTTCTAATGTTCACATGGGGCAGAAATGTCACTATCTGGGCCTTAAGCCAAGAAATGGCAGATGGTTTAGACTGTGTCAAATTCTCAACCAAGCTGTCATCTAAATAAAGATCAGCAGACACGTTAAAGTTGGAAAGAGTACGCAAAACCCTGTGATCTGCGGCAAAAACTCGAATATGACTCGCAGAGACCTTGTTTAGCTCAAGAAATGTTACTGTTCTGCCAAGTGAAGAAGCTGCAGTGATTCCTCTGGCATTGTAGGAGAAACCCACAAAAGTTCCTATAACATCGAAACAAGAACCGATCTAATTCAAAAAAGCTTCAAAGAATTTGAGCTCATCCATGATTTCAAACAACCAAACACTATAAATCTTCAAACAAGTGGGGCATGCTAAACTCTTCTTTGCACTGAATTAAGAGAAAAAACAGTGTGAACAAGCAATAGTGAATAATTACCTGAAGAGCTAACAGTGAGAAGAGACAAGAAGAACAAGAACAGCCCCCTTGAAGCTACTTTGGCCATCATAACCAGAGGTGTCTTCTGGGTTTCAGGAGAAGAGCGCGATGGGGATTTCAGTGAGATTCATACACTAGTAGTGCTTAAAACACAATGCTAATAGAGTGAAGATAAGAGATATAAAAGGGAAAAGCCAAAAGGTGTTGTGGATGAAAGGTTAGTAGAGAAAAGAGAGAGAAAGCTAAAGGAAGATGACCAAAGTTTACATGTAAAATGACAAAGGAAAGAGGTTACTGTCATGGAGGATAGGGCTAGAAAATGCTGTGTTCCTCAACAGTAGAGAGAATCGAGTAATCAGCCACTGCTTTTCGAGCTTCTTTATCTTTCCCCAAAACACAAACGGGCTCAAAATATAAAGCACCTTCCTTCACCCTAGGACAAATTCCACAAATATACGCAACAATGGCATGCCTTTGTCTACTTGTCCCATTAGGGTTTGCCAAATACGAGGATGGCAAGACATGCTCTCATATGATGCCCCCACACATGCTTTGCTATTTTATGAATTACCACTGTAAAATGTTTCTAATTTTTCTTGAATCCATCAATTTTGCATTGACCAACACCACTCGCTTGTTTTATGTTATTGTTTTCTACTGACAGTTTACATGCTTAAATTTTCTCTACCATCTCTGTTAAGTTCTTCTGTGGAAGTAGAGACAGCTTGGTTTTCAAAGGGTTATTGTAGAAGACTGTTATTAAACCCTCCTGAATAAAGCCAGAAATTGGGGCTGGATAGAGTTTTGAAAAAACCAGTCGGATCAACCAGGTTAAAATTCATGTTGATTTCTTAAAACATTATTTTTTAATTTAAAAAATATAAAATATAATTGATCCGAGTAGTGGGATTGAATCGATCAACTCGTGACGAGAGTCAAAGACCTGATCATCAATCAACAAACGTTTCGTTGAGAAAAGGGGTTGAAGAAAATGACCAAGTTGAGTTGAGATTAAGCCAATGCATTGCTACTGTCAGCATCCATTACCCTATCCATCTTAACAGATCCTCGAGGATTTGAAATTGGTTGGGCAGTGTGAAAAAGGAGGACACCAAATTCAATAATTCTGGTTAGCTCACCAACTTTCACAAAAAAATAAACATAATTTATTTGATCTTAATTAAAAGTGATGAAAAGTTCAAGCCCGAAAAGAAGCTCTGGTTTAGGCCTAAATCCAGAATGGTATCGGTGTTGAATTTGTGGTGCTCGCGTGACACGTGTATTGAATAGAAAAAAAAGCTTGGAAAAATAAAAAGAATTATCTTATAATTTGATCATCTGTGCAGGCATTGAGTGGAATAATCATCATAAACATCCTTTTGGATCGAGGATCCTAAATGTACGATGGATGGACCCCGTTAGTGAAAGCAACGATAGAAGGACCCAGTTGATCAAACGCACATAGTAGAGGGACTTTCAATGGTGTGATTTAGAATAAGTGGAATTAGTCAAATATACACGCTTAATAGTAATAAACTATGAACAGGGCCACTTTCATCGAGTAGGGACAGCCCCCATGTGGAGCAAAGTATTTTGCTTTACAAGTTTTGATGATTTCAGAAGCACCTTGTCTGACTAGCTCACACCTCATAGCCGAAAGCAAGCACAGTAACAGTAGAGAGAGGGTAGGCATACTCGTACCTATTTGCGGTGGTCAAGTACTGTTTGGGAGTATGGTTGCGGTAGGTTTTTAAAATTCTTATCATGCCAAAATACATCAAAATAACAGTAGAGAGAGGGTAGGCATACTCGTACCTATTTGTGGTGGTCAAGTACTGTTTGGGAGTATGGTTGCGGTAGGTTTTTAAAATTCTTATCATACCAAAATACATCAAAATGATATTTTTTTTATTTTTTAAAAATTATTTTTGAAATCAACACATCAAAATGATCTAAAACACACAGAAACATATTCATTTAAAATAAAAAATAAAAAATTCAAATTTCGGCCAAAATCCGGTGGGATGGCAATGCCAAACCTATCAGCCGTAACCTGTGCTGGTTATAAAAAGATTTACTCTAAATTAATATGATGCACCAGGCTTGTTGCAATACCTTTTTTCCATAAAAACCATGCATGAATCACGATTTAAAAAAAAAAACAAAATAACCTCCTAGCTATGCTTTTCTGGAACCATGATGCATGTATAAAAACTAGTAATTTAACCTTTTATTGTGAGGGAAACTTCTCTGTCACTTGCTTTTTAAATGGAGGATAAACTCCTTCAACGCACAGTAGACCTGGGTTGTAACCAGAATAATCTGCCTACCATTGATCCTCACATTTCGAGTCATTTACTGCCATGGAATCAGAGATTCAAGGGAAAAAGGTGCGAGTCACATTTACTGAAAGCAAAAGAAGTAGATAAGATGTGTTGAAATATCCCAAGAGAGATGCATATGTGAGACCCACCAGTTCATTGGGGCGGATCTTTACCACAAAGTGATCAAAAAAGGCTCTATAAACACTGGACAGCCTTACATGGCATCCACTTTGTGAGCTTCAAACCCATGACATGAACTCTCTTTACCATTGTTAGCGGCAAACATACCATGTTAAATCGGCTCTATCCTGCACCGTCACAAGATGCTAGTTGTGAGTCATAACTAGCATCTATGTTCTACTTTAACAAACTGTGATTGGATTCACCGTCTTTCAATTCCTTTTACAGGATTTATCTAACCTCAGCCCCTAGGAACATAAGAGAGGACTTGTCGTCCTAAATAAGTAACCACTTGCAAGCAATTTATTCACACAGCAAGCAAGTTACTGAAGAAAGGATCCGAAAGAATAGCTTCCTTGGCTGAATTATACTTGCTGAGACGCTTTTTGAACGAGCGCAAATCTCTCTCGTTTTTTGAAGAGCGGTCCTGCATTCAAATCAATAGTAAGTGGAGCAGACAAGATATTTAAATGTGCCTGTTTGGGAGGGCGGTTGCGGTAGCTTTTCAAAGTGCTTTTCATGCCGAAATACATCAAAATGATATTTTTTTATTTTTTAAAAATCATTTTTGACATCAGCACATCAAAATGATCTAAACGCACTAAAAAAATTTCATTTAAAATGCAAAAAAAAAAAAAAATTGAAATTTGGCAAAACACCGGTTGCACCGCCCATCCAAACAGGCACTAATCACTATCTCTAACCGTTACAGCTGAAATGGTTGTAGTCAGATTAGAATGCAACAGAATTTGTGTTTCGTCTTTCGTGGGGCTTGTTAGCTTTCCATGTATGAAAATTCTTTTGCAGCCGTGTCTACACTACACGCTATCAGGAGGTGCTTCTATTAAAAATCATGGACAGCAGTGAAAGGAACAAAACGTGGAGAATTTGATATATCAACAATATATGAGAATTCATTTTCTAGTATCCAGAGACGCTTACAAAAGATTTCTTCAGGAGCACTATGTCCACCAAGTATAGCAACCACAATACATTTGTCTTGGGGAAGCTGTAGAAAATGAGACAGAACAGTCATAACCAAAGATGAAGTTTAGAATAAGCTAGAAGAAAAGCCCCCTGAACATGTCGAGAAAACAAAAGAAACAAGAAGTTGTCTTTCCTAGTGTTTGAAACGTATGGACAAACAAATATAGTGGTAAAAATGACTTGAATGCATATCTCCAAAGGGTGTCAAATGATAGATGTAACCACACATGCCACATATCTGGAAATAATCAGTGTTGTGGTTGATTGCATTTTACGAAACTGTTTGGCACGGCGTTTCAACCGCCGTGCCGCAGAAATTTGAATTTTTTTTTATCATTTAAAATGAATATGTTTTGGTGTTTTTAGATCATTTTGATGTGCTGATGTCAAAAATGATTTTTAAAAAATAAAAAAACATCATTTTGATGTATTTCGGCACGAAAAGCACTTTGAAAAACTACCGCAACCGCCCTCCCAAACAGGCCCTACATGAATAGGCTGTGGTTATGTTCAGCAGAAATGGCATTGATTTTAACTGTTCCAAATCTAACTCCTTGCGATGTAAATGAAGAACAGTAACAACACCAGCATGTTACTCTTATGTGTTTAAGAAAGAAAAGATATATCAGCAATACTACCTTCCTTCCCAGAAGTCTTCAGCTACTTCTTTCATCTTCCTATATGTTTCTGCCTGTATATGATGTTAGAATTCAATCAGCCAATATTATGATATAAACATAGCCCACAACTTGTATTGTGGTTCTTGCCTGTCTATCTCCTTTTGGACCCTTAAAGAGATAAGGGTCAGAGGTTAGGTCCAGGAAGAGTACATCTTGACCTGTGTAAATAAAGGTTTGTTAGTTTACCATGAATCAAGTATAAATCTAAACATTTATGTGGATAACATAATTTTTTTTAAATCACCTGTGTTAATTCTGGACAGGGTAAAATCAATTATTGATATCAATAATCCTGAAGTTCTGAAAATCATTTCCTTCCCCTCCAAGATAAACTGCACAGTAGCAGATTCATTTCGACGCAAAAGAATGTTTCCCCTGCAACAAAACAGGTCCTAAATCATCTCTCGAGAATAAACACGATATTATTTGATTGCAGAATGAACAAACCAGTGCAGGTCACGGTGCTCAAATTCATATGCAGCTTCTGCAACAGCTAAGCCAGCAGTAACCTGCATAGACATTAAAATTAAATATTGAAGGTGGCAGCAGCTCAGTGAGAATTGACTTAAAATGCTAAAATAAAACGTGCCCCATTACCTGAACCAATAAACTCTGCACTTCATCAAAGTTTAGGAGCACAAAGCTTTCAAGGTCTTTCCCGCCATGTTGTAGCACAAACACCACATAGCACTGCACAAATTAATTAGACATGGTAAGCAAACCTATAAACATTACTCTGGAAACTTGCAGCATCAATGTCATTTGGGGATTTGCAACTTCAGCCAATTCAATTTAAACATATTTACATATAAAACATGCATGCATATTGTGGGTGCTGGAAGTGGATGATTCTTTGAAAGCAACAGTCAGTTATGTCTATAAAGGCCCAATGCTAAACCTGTTTCTCCGGAAACTCCTTAGGATGATCGTTTTCAGAACCATGTTTTTCATCCCAATATTCCCATGCTCTAACCAAGGCAGGGTCATAAGAACCTTGGCAAACTCTTAAGCTGCAAATAAAAGAGATCATTAGATATGACCTACTGCAGAAAACCTATAAAGTAAAGACTACAGAAGACATTTAATTTAATGTGAGAATGAATTTCATTTATTCATAAGTTGAGTCAAACCTCAGCACATCAGTCTACTAGTTTATAGCCAAATGCTATTGCTCAACTCAATTTGCAATGCGAAGCCCGACAACCGTGACACATTGAGCATTTTTTTAAACCAAAATGTAAGCCTACTGAACATACTAAAATGAAAGCAACCTATTGCAGATTATTGTTTTGCGAAGATACCAAGTGGCAGAAAAAAATGTAATAGTTCTTTGAACATACTCTAGAGTTTCAATGAAGGTTGTGCAAGAATTGTCAGAATCAGCATCATGGGATCTTAGATTGTTGAGAGTTCGAGAAAGGATAACCTCCTCGATCAATTCTTCTGATCTCTGGAGCTCGGCATATCAAACGTTTCAGTAATAATAGTCCATGAAGAAAGTGTCAATATGATAACCATGAATACAACCCTGCCTATCACAATGATTATGAGAAATTTCACAGAAAAAGTTAGAACTGGAGATTTTACTGTTTCATACCTTCTGCACTTCTCCATTTACCAGTAAGTCCCCATCAATAGGAACTATTTTACAGACAGTATTTCCAGCTTTAAATGCTTCTCCATAAGTGCCTTCACCGACTTTGACAATATTCTCTGGTTCACTGGATAAATAAAGTTTTATTTCTAATCAGTTTTAAGGATGAAAGAGCTCAAGTTAAATAAATCAGCAAAGAGTTGAAAAGAAGAAAAAAAAAGCATGAATTTAAACAACAGGTGTAACAACTGCAAAGATAAGTTTTATGACCGAAAGTCTGGCAGGCTAATAAGTGTAAATTACTGACTTCAGGGATGCAGTTATAACACATCGATCAATCACATAAATGATATGAACCACATCGATCAATCAGGGATGCAGTTATAACACATCGATCAATCACATAAATGATATGAACCACCTCCAATCAATAAGAGTATGGCATGACCAAGAAGATTCCCTGAACCTGAAGCACTGAATGAGACAAATCTAATAGCAATATGTGACACTTCTATTCTCAAAAGTCATTCTTTCATCTTTCAAAAGCCACAACCAACAAATCTTTAAAAGTTCTTAAAGGGCAGATGCCTGATTATAAATTGTATCCATAAACTAAAGCATTAAGTTGAACACCAACAATACAGTATTTGTGGTTCAGAGAATGCATAACAGCAACAATACAACTTCCTACAGAACACACCGCAAGTTATTGATTCCAGGAAAAAGTTGAAGAAAGCTTCTATTTCTTTTTTCAACAGATGAAACTAATTATAGAACGAACTAAGATACTATTTAAATAAAATTATGAACTAATCAATCATGATCTTTTTATATAAACATGCCATCGCGAAGTAAGAAAAAAAATGCCTTTTTTATTTTAAAAAAATAATATTGTGAGTCAAAAAAACATGTAAATCTAAGAGCTTGCTGTAGGCGTAAAGAGCAGCAGCATGATGGGAAAAGAACAGACCAGTATTTGGAGAATACTTCCAGAAATGTTGATGGAACTGACTGTCCACAGACTGCCAATAGCGCAGTAACTGGATCCACGTAGTCATGATCTGATAAAGAAGATGTTGAAGCTAAAGACAGTTTCTTAACTGCACCTTCAATATCTTCACAACCCTCATGACCCACCAACATAGAACTGCTCTTTTGTGCAAGAGAGTTCCTTTCAAGGACACCTTGACTAGGTAAATACGATCTGATTCTGCTATGGACAGAATGCAGTTTCGAATTAGTTTTCAACGCAGCTTTTTCTGGAGTTATCAAATCGACAATGTTGAAATCATCGCCACTCATAGTGCTCAAGGGAAGCATGGTTGGAGTTTCTAATATCTTCGACAGTGTACTAGAAGGCTCACAACTGTAATTTAACTTCTTAGCAATTAGCCATTTTTCTAATCTTGATGACAAATGTGGTATAACAACTGCATTAGTTTCATTGCCAGTGGCCCATGTACTAGAGCTTTTGGGAGATGGGCTCTCCTCCAGCAACTCGAAGCCATCGACCTCTTCAAAATATTGCTTTTCTTTCTCAAAATTGGGAGGCTGCACTGGTTTTCCCTTCAAACACCAGAAATTAAAGCACGAACATTACAAGGAACCAGAACAGAGGGGAAAAAAGATTACTTTGTGATAGAAACTTGAAAGAGCAAGTGCAAGTCTAGAAGAAACCAGTATCGTAATAACAACACATAAGAGAAGAAGCAGGAAAAAGTAATAATGATATACTTTTGGAACAGGTGGTTTCCCCTTTCTTCTAGCCTGCTTTTGTTGAGGCTGATTGTCCACACAAGCAGCAACAGCTATACTTATCCTCCCTCTGAGTCAAGCACAAAATAATCCCATAGGAAAAGCAGCATCAAAATCAAAAAAAAAAAAAAAAAAAAAAAGAAGGAAAAGGAAAGAAAGAAAGAAAACAAAAGGGGCATCCTCATTGAGTTTAAGAAAAAAAATATAGCTTATAGGAGTGCATCTCCATTCTCAAAAGCTGAAAATGCACTGGCCATGAATTTCCCTAGCATTAGGTGATCTCAAATCAAGCCATCAAATGGCTTGAATTTTTTATTGTGTTTATCATTTCCATATTCTACGAAAATCCATATAATTCTTCTTTTTGAATTTCTTTGTTTTTGTATAATTATTATTATTATCACTATTAATCAGCCCCCTTAAACACTGAAAAGTGCAACACGCACAAATTAGAAAAATCCAAAAGTTCAAAGCTTCCACCCACAATCACCAGCTTATAAAACTGAAACAAACAAAAACAAACCACCAATAAGAAACCAAACAGAAACACAATTAACAAGCAGAACCCAGAACTTGAATTCCATTGAAACGAATTAATTAAATTGGTGAAAGTGAGATGCACCCAAAAGTTGAAAGCTTTCATTACAATCACCAACTAATCAAATGAAAACAAACATAGCCCACCAACTTAAAGACCCAACCGAACCACAATAAACAAGCAAAACCCACAATCTAGAATTCATTAAAAACAGGGATTGAATTGAACTGAATTAACCTGGTAGAAAGTGAACGATTCCAACTGACACGTTTAGTAGCACCGCCACCGCCACCAAAACTCACTCTAATCTCGTTGTCCTTGAGTTCCAACTGTTTCCTGCAAAAACCAGAAAAAAAAAACACAGAAAGTTCAAATCTTTGCACGAACACAAACAAGAACAGTAATAAAGTTAGAGTTTTTTTATCATTTAACATTACAAGTTGGCATCTTGTGAGGTGCTTTGATTTTGGGGCGGTGTTTGTCTCCTCCTCCTTTGGTAAATGGGTTGCTGCTGCTGCTGTTGAAGTGATTGTCTTCCTCCTACTCCTTCTTCAGCAATGATTTCTGACCATAAATCAACTCTACTTCCTCCACCTTAAACAACAACAAAAATGTCACTACTGCTGCCGCCTCTAAATTACATACACAGTTTATTGTCAGAAATTGAAGATTTTTCAGGTACCTGTTTTGGAACCCATCATTAGTACTGTGTGCCAACGGGCTCTGACAATAATCGAGGGAGAGAGAGTGTTTTCAAATGCTGGAGTTGATGCCTAGGAGTAGGCGGGAGTTGCATAGGACGACGTGTAGTTTTTTTGACTGGGAAGGTGGTAAAACGCCGTCGTTGTTTGTGGATCCTAAAAATAGAAGGTTGCTCAGAACATCTCACTTCAATAATATTTTTTAATTAATTTTAAGGCATATTTTAGATATCTTACATGTTTTTATTTAAATCGAACAAGGTTTGGTTAAAATCAAATTAAAACAGATTAAGATATCATAATCAATTTTTAATTACAAATATTGCTTCCTTAGCATGTAAAATTTAATAAATCTTTAATATTGCCAAGAAAATATCAATTTGAATGATTTAAACTAAATATGTGTTTAGAATTGTGATGTAGAATATTTTTTAAAAATAAGTTTTATTTAAAATAATTTTTTTTATCACAACAAAACTATAAAAAAATATATTTTTAATATTTGTTAATTCTAACTAACATAGTTACAAACACAAAAACAAAAACAAATTATGCCTGAATAATAAAAAGCAGCCTCCATCTTTCTGCTTTCCCCAGTTGCCTAACATATTCAGGTCATCACAGACTGAGGTTTCAGTTTTTTAACCTGACATGCAATGAAAGTTTTTTGCCAGGTTTTCCCCTGAGTGCAAGTAGGAACTATCAGAATTTCACATTACACAAGGCAAGATCATTAGCTGCCACAATTCGATGCCAATGCATCTCGTGCTGGGTCCAGCACGAGTTTTGCTTTGAGCTATACTTCTAACTTAAAGTTTGAATAAGAGATCAATGAACATGGTAATAATGCTAGGAGACGTGTTGCTGGTGTAAAAATAAGTGTATTTATGCTTAGATTTGTTATATGAGAGAAGGTTCATCTAGGTTTCACTATCACTCAGTGCCTGTTTGGGAGTGCGATTGCGGTAGCTTTTCAAAGTGTTTATCGTGCCGAAATACATCAAAATAATGTTTTTTTATTTTTTAAAAATTATTTTTGAAATCAGCACATCAAAATAATCTAAAAACACCAAACCGCCGGTTGTTAAAATGAAGAAAAAAAATTCAAATTTCGGCCAAAAAACGATGGGATCGCAATGCCAAACAGGCACTCAGTCGAGGATACAACATTGCTGCTTATCTATGTTTTTTTGCTCATGTTCTTGCGTCACTTCAGGCTTTTGTTTGAGGTGTGGTTACAAGACGATGATAAAACTAAATCCCTGACTTGTGAAGTTATATGCTCCCATTGCAAAAAACTTGGTATGGTTTCAAGATGGATGGCACCGTGTAGCTCTACAATGGCAAAGCTTTGGAATCTTACTTTCCCGCTACTGACAGTACATTGGCATGATAAGCTACATAATCCAGACACAACAGAGTTCTCGTTATCCATGGAGTGCCTATCATAAAACCGGCATTGCGTCCCACCATTTTATGCCATCTTTCAAGTCATGGCTAATCCGATGTACAGCAAAGACGGATAATTATCACAAAAATCAAAGTGTTTTCTAATGATAACGGAAACAATTTTAATTAGATTAAAACCCAGAAAACCATATATATATATATGAGAAAGCAGAATTATGATTTTAACAGAACCCCAGATCTCCAATCCTTCACAAAAGCAGAAATTATGAGAGAAAAATGAAATTAGCCTGACTGGCTTTCTGGCTTTTGAGCTTTAAACCCTGAACTTATACCGTAATAAAGTAATGAACTTTTCAAGAAAAGATTAAAATTTTAATGTGGAGAAGGCAAAGAAATATCCGGTTTTCTATATATATGGCACAACTCAATCCTAAGCATACCGTGATTTGGATTTCGGGTTTTATAGTAATAGGGTACTATCTCGGGATTGTGGACCTAATTGATAAATAATAAGTTTGAGTACTAAAGTAATAAATAGTTAAAATTATTGCCCAAGTGGAACTCTCAGCAAATGGAGAGGAACAAAACCCCTATAAATCACTTGTCATAAACTAAGTCCTTAGTTCTGAGTTGAACCAAGGAAGGGCATCCTCAACTGAAACAAGCACAACCGATCGCTTTCACGTGCTTCCCTCGTCAGGTCAGTCGCGCATCAGCCCCCCTTCCTCGGTGTTTAGTAAAAAGTAACATGCTTTCGCATGATTTTTGCCTTGTTCAACCTAAAAAACAAGCAAACTAATAGTTGTGACTTGACTACAATGCTCTCTCCTTCAACATTTTTTAAGAGAATTCCCAAATGGGTCAATCTAAAAGCATTCATTTCTTCAGTATCTTGCACTAATACCATCCATATTAATCCAGAAACCAATCAAAACTCTCCAAATATTCCTGATTTTGATGCAAAGATTCAATCTCTAAGGAATAAATTGTACCCTGATAACTTGATTAAGGTTTTGAAAAGCACCAGTGATGTTAACTCTGCTGTTAAGATATTCAAATGGGCTTCCTTTCAAGGAAAGTTTAACCACACTGCTGATACATATTATTGGATAATTTTCAAGCTGGGCATCGCTGGCAATGTTGAGGAAATGGAGGGGTTTTGTCAAAATATGGTAAAAGAGAGGTGCACAGGTGAAGAAGATGTTCTTGTTTCATTGGTTGATGCTTTTGTTAGAAATTGCAGGCTTAATGAAGCAATGCGTGTTCTTTTTAATATGAATTTGGCTGGAATTAAGCCTTCAATTGACGTGTTTAATTTTGTTTTGGGTGCTCTTGTTGAAGAGAAGAGAGGGTTTCAAGATGTGGTTTTTGTTTATAAGGAGATGGTGAAAGCAGGAGTGGCACCTAGTATTGATACTTTGAATTATTTGATGGAGGTTTTGTTTGAGATAGACAGGGTTGATTCTGCTCTGGATCAATATAGGAGAATAAACAAGAAAGGGTGCAGTCCTGACTGTAAGACTTTCGAGATAGTAATAAAAGGACTCATCGACAATAATAGAGTTGATGATTCAGTTACCATTTTGCATGAGATGTTGGAACTCGGATGCCTGCATGAACTAAGTTTTTATAGAAATACAATACCTTTGTTTTGTAGAGAGGATAGACTGGAAGAGGGGAATATGCTGTTTAGGAAGATGAAAGAATCTAATTTTACCCCGGATACTTCTATTTATGGAGCTTTGATACAGTGTTTGTGCAAGCAACTTAGATTGGATGAGGCGGTAAACCTTCTAGAAGAGATGATGGAAAGTCAGTTGGAAGGTGATGATAATGTTTTTGTGGATGTTGTACATGGGTTTTGTAAATTAGGGAAGATTAACGAGGCTGTTAAGCTCTTGGAAGATAAACATGTGCTTGAAACTTCTCCGCATAATGCATTGCTCAGATGTTGTTGTGATGCTGATAAATTTCCCCTGGCTAAAGGTCTCCTTGAGAAGATGTCTGAGAGAAATATTGATGATTGCGATTCTTGGAACATTCTTATCAGATGGCTTTGTGAGAGGGAGGGAGTGGTGAAAGCATACGAACTTCTAGGCAGAATGATTATATCTTCTCTGATTCCTGACTATGCCACATATTCTGCTCTTGTTGCTGGCAACTGTAGGTTGGGCAAGTATGAAGATGCTCTACAGCTATTTCTTCAGCTTCATGCCAAGTGCTGGATTTTAGATCCTGCCTCTTACTCTGAACTAATTGAAGGACTATGCAAGGGAGAAAAGCATCTAGAGGCTGTTAAAGTATTTTGCTACATGTCTAAGAATAGATGTTCTCTCCCGTCTTTTCCATTTATTATGCTTATCAAGGGTATTTGTGACATGGGAATGATTGGTGAAGCTGTCAGGCTACAATTGTTGGCTTATAACTCTGGTACTTCTTGTGTCCATGCTACGTATAATTATGTATTGCTCGGATTGTCTAAATCAGACCAGGGAAGACACGTTCTAGCGTTTCTCTCACGAATGTTGGTTCAGGGTTGCAATCTTTTTACGGAAGCATATTGCATTTTGATACAGAGCATGATTGCACAAAACCAAATAAAGGATTGCACTACATTTCTCAATGTGATGGTTAATGAGGGTTTAGTACCTGATTCAGATACATTATATAATCTACTGTCATGTTTGGCCAAGCATTCTCAGTTGTACTTGATTTCAGTTTCACTTGATAAACTTGCTTCTGATTGTGAAGTTCTAGATTCAGCCATGTATAACATACTTATTAATGGCCTGTGGAAAGAGGGCAATATAAATGAGGCTCGTCGACTGTTAGACTTGATGTTGGAGAAAGGTTGGGTCCCAGATTCTATGACCCATGGGTTGTTGATTGGCTCGGCTGATGTTGAGGAAAAGGGTGAGGGGATGTTGGCATATGTTGATCTTAGCACCAAAGATGGTGTTGGTGACATACTAGCTGAGGGATTGGGGGAAACATGAATCTGCTTTCTGAGTTTTGGAAAGATAGAATATCTCAATTTTTTATTCATTGATGAGCCCAAATGGTCAACCTGCAAAGGTAATTTTCTGTCTTTGTGATGCGATTCTTATTGTCTTTCTCAGATCTTATATTCTTTATTTGGTTGTAGTATTTTCTAATTCCATATTATTCAATTTCTGCATGCAAAACATCTTCATTTAGATCACACAGCCTGGACTGCCGATTCTATCAATCACAAAAGTGGACCTTTCTGTTCATCATCATCTTCTTCTTCTTTACAATAATTTATTTACTTTTCATTGGTAACTAGATAGCACGTAGACTTTTTTGAAGCAAATATTATAAATTGGGAAATTAGTTGTATCGTTTCCTGGTAGGAAACTTGTGGCATTTTCTACACTCTTTCATCCTCATGAACATCACCTTTACTATTTCTTGGCTGGATCCGACACCCACACTTGCTTAAAATCACCATGTAATAATTAAAAAAAAAACCTTGAAAAACTGTGGTACATTAACCAAGCAAAAATTTGCAAGGATTCTGCCTTAATCAACGAAGTTAACACATAAATGGCACCTTATGTTCTGAACAACAACTTGAAATCAATTTGCATTTACATTTTTTATCCTCATATTAATTGTAATGCAACCTTGTTTCTGACTGTTGGTTAGCAACACATGACAAGGGCAATATTTGTGTGTGATAGATAGACTAATCAATATGGGTTGTTTTGAAGTTTTTAGGTGGCTTGGAACTTAAAGGTGACTGAAAACTGGAGAGATGATGGGTCATCCAGGCCAGGTGACAATGTCTTCTCTCGTTAGGTTTTTTCTTTTGCTTTGAATGAAAAGAAGTGTGTTTCTCTGGTTTGCCCAAGTATTATTGCTTGATTAAATCATGCTTTTGTTTCTGGGACTTTGCTGTAACAATAAATAATAGTGTCATTTCTGGCTTCTGAGGCCTGTTGCATGTTTGACTAACTAATTTTGTTTTCATGGCTCATGTTGTTAGGTGCATCACTGTTGTGATATTGCTGGCTCTCTCAACAGGGGTACATTATGTTCTCTTTGATGCCTGGTTCGGATCTTGGTAATATCATCATTCATTTCTGCATAATTTTGTCATTAGCTGCCCTAAACATTAATGACAGTGATTCCAGTTGTCGGACTAATACTCCGGGACCCCTTTGCGGCAGCATTGCAGATGATGCAAGAACTAAAGCCTCAGTTCGTTAACCTTAGAAGACAACAGAGGGAATTGCTAATGAAAAGCAACGATTACAAGAATGACTGCACAGACAACATCCTTATTTATCGTCTTGACAGTCTTGCCAGTAGTATGAAATCCTCTACTGACCTGACTTCAGACCTTGGAAGACTATATGTGTACCGTGTCATTGGTCTGGTGCTTTTGGCAGTTGTGTTTGTTTTTGTTACTTTTTTCAGATGCATTTTTCTTTCAGGTAATCTTAATTTACCTTTCATATCTAAGTCATGTTATGCTTTTGTTATTCCAATTATTGTTTACTTATTTGTCGCATGTCTTTCCCTATATGCAGCCTGAGGAATGGAGGCTTGTTTCATGTTTCAAACCGAATGAGGTAGTTTACTAAACTTGATCAGTATGGTTGATCCCATTCTTTTTGGCCATGCATACCATCAGGCTGCTGAATCTTTGCTTGTGTTCTGGATGATTGCAGGTTCTTGAATTCCTAGGGCATGAATGATGTTTGCTTCTTCAACTAAGCTACGTCAAAAACCTTCATTTCTTGTGTGTTTCGGTGTTATTAACATAGCCTTGGCATTTCAGTTTCTCTGTAGCGATGAAGAGTGAAATGCCAAGGCTTTTTTCACTCACTTCATTTTTTTTTCAATTTCACCCTCTAACATTGGGTTTTGGTTTATTATGTATTAGGTTTTATAATTTGTTTCAATTTGCTTTTTAGAGAGTTATTTCGGTCTCATGACCTGAGTAATGAGTTTTGGAGGTTCGTCATATTGACTCAAGTTGTTTTTTCAAATTTACCCATCAACATTGAGTTAATTAGGAAATGAGCTTCATAATTGTTTTTTATTTATTTCCTATGAAATTACCACAATATCATGACTCAGGTCGTGAGTTTTGCAGGTTATCTGGATGAACTCGGGTTTTTTGCCTCTTTTTTTAATTGGATATATTTTTATTTTATTTTATCTTTCAACATTGGATTAGTTGAGAATTGAATTTTATATATTTTTTTTATATTTTTTATAGAGCTATCCTGGTATCCTGGATTTGGTCGGCTGGCCCGAATTAACTTGATTTTTTTTATGCTTGAACATTGGGTTGATTAAGAATTAGACTTCATAATTTATTTTGTATATGTTCCACGAGGTTATCTTGATCTCGTGACCTTGATCATGAGTTTGGATGGTTGGTTTAGGTGATTTTTTTATGAATTGATATTTTTTAATTTCATCTTTTAACATTAAATTTAGGTAGCGGATCTAGTAGGCCAATTCAAGTTGATTTGTGTCGATCTAAATAGTGTTATTATTTTAGTATTTTTTTTTTAAATATTATATTAATTTGATTTTAGTTAAATGATTTTTTTTTTGTCAATTAGATTTTTCTTTAACATGTCAATTTAATCCAGTCATATCAGGCGAATTCTCATCAAGTTAATTTTTTCTCTACTATGAAATCTGAATATGTTTTTCTTACATTGAATGAAAAAAAATCAATCCAGTGAAGCGTGGACAATTCTACTGTTACACGACATGATGTATATTTAGGTATGATCTGCTGTCGTGCTTTAGAGTAGCAGCAGCATATGAACCAGACTTGTTAATTCCATTTCGTTCTGGTTAGAATGGCCGGAATGTTTCGTATCACTGAATACGGCTTGTTAATCTGTTGGTTCGCCGAGTAATTAAAGCAGCTTCTCTGTTCCTTCAACCCTAATTAGGAAAAAGACTTGCAGCATTCTCTTTCTGTTTCCTGTATTTGATCTGTCTAGGGTTCATTTGCATAAAAGCAAACTCAAAGCCTAGCAAGCACCACGAATTCAAAAATCAAGCGAGCTTATATTTTATGGGTCTTGTTGAATGCACCCAGGACAAAAGTAGCTGGTTCGACGGAGAGGTTCCATGGTTCAAATTTCGGACCCGCAAGGAGAGGGGAGGCAGTAGAAAAGGAGAGTTTTCATCAAACAATATTTGAATGGCTTTACCCAGTTCTGTACACACCGCCCTAAGCCCCAGTAACATAGGTTCTTCACAATACCAAGCCCATTAAAAATACAGAAACAGATCATCTCTCCCTCTAAAACAAAAAGGGAAAAAAAAAGGAGAGAGAATAGAAGGAAAAATCACTTGTCCCACTGTTCAGTGTCCTAGATATCAACAGTATTGGATTCCCTAAATGAATCTCCCGTTTGTCAAGTTGGCCGGCTTCCAGATCTTGAACCTGGATAGTCGCTGCGATCTGTGTCGGAATTTTCCTTTTGAGATTCAATATCCATGCCTCCCTGAGTTCTTCGATGCCTCCGATCCTGAAAAAAAATACAAACTATAAATTTCATAGCATGGAGTTTTGAGTTGTTCGTAATTCATTCTCAAAGCACAAAAGCAGTGAAGACTTGAGAAGATGGAGGCAACACCATCAGTAATTATATTTTGGCTCGCACGGCACACCATTGTATGCAATGCAGCAAAAATCAAAGAATGTAATCAATCAATTACTTCTAGCTCAAACACATAAACAGACAAGACTAGCACGGGGATGGAGATAGCATCTTAAGAATTTATTTATTTTGCTGGAATATAGCGCCGTTTTGTGAAGCAAATAACATAGGATGCCAGAAATTACACATGTTCCTCATTTCTTATCTTCATATTCAAGTATGATTTTGGTTGCATTCGATCAGGTTATGTTTCGGACTTTAGAAGTAAAACAAAAAACCAACCTCTCTTGGAATAGGATATTCCTCAGACTCGAGCATACGAACAACTTGGCTCATCTTCGGTCTTTTTTCAGAATCTGGATCGACACACCTCAAAGCGGTCAAGAGGGCACGTTTTAGAGCTCTTGTTGATGGCTTCGCCTCTATGTTTGGATCTACTACTTCTTCAGACCGTCTGTTTCCAACCATCATTTTCAACCAATCTACAAGATTTACCTGCCAGGATGATTTAATGATCAACACAAATTCAAAAGCTGTTAAAAGATGAATAAACTATCAGCTACTGAACATATGGCCTCAACAATTACAATGAAAGTAAGGGTGCCGAGCAAAAATTCCATGAGAGTCTATGATAAACTCAACTAGACATGATCAGGCTTGAAGCTGAATGAACCTAGGCAGGCTAATATTGGAAACTTGATGATATAGTAGGCTGCCAGTATCTAGAGAAATTTAAGTAGTTCACTTTTTTACTCGTAAGTTTCTATGAATGTTATTTATTATACTGTCACCCCTGATCAATAATAATAACAAAACCTCATAATTCCCCATCTCTCCTTCTGGTCTTTGATGTCCAGTTTGGAAATGGAAATGGCATCAAACCATGAGTAGTAAATATCATCACCCATTTTTCTTCAACTTTTTCGTAGGGCCAAGGGATAGTTGATGCAGAAGCAACAGAAATGTTCACTGGTTTATAGTTTAATTCATCATCATGTATCACTCCAAGCACGTATATCAAGAAACAAACTTTGAATCATTTCATCTGGTCCAACTCTTTAAATGGGTGTCAAGTTTCCCGAGTGATTCTGTTGTAGAATGTAATAATTCAAGAACCACATAGTTTGCCCTCAAAATGCTTAATATCTAACATTTTTAGTTAATCAATAATGAGGTGTTAGGCCTGGTTATGTCGGGTCAAACACTGTCTTTCGTTTGTCCAAATACCAATTAAGGCATTTAAGTTCGAATGCATTTCTTTAAGCAAAGCAGAATACAGGAATAACAGAGCTTCTTCCAAGATCTCTCACTCTGTCACTGAGCCTATCTATTGAACACAACCAGTTAGTCCACTCACCAAGCATACCTTATCAAAAAGCTAAGGCAACGGACAAAAGTGAAGTTAATTTTAGGCCAGGTTAGAGCCCCAAAACTGAGTGGGCATCTAGTAACCGTCATAGAAAATTTGGAATGCACTAGTTTCTAGATGATAGGCAAGGACTAGAGGAAGCTTAGAAAATATAAAGTAGCATACCTCATGAGTAGGGCGGCCATAGTCTACAGGATCTCTACCAGTAATCGCTTCCAAGAGCACAACCCCAAAGCTATAAACATCACTCTTTTCATTCAAAAGTCCAGTGTTTGCATATTCAGGAGCCACATATCTGAAAGAATTTGTTTTGTGAAGGAAAGAAGGGATGGGTTCCAGAGGTGATGACCCTCTTCCATTAATGAACAAGAACCATAATGAATGGGCCAGTAAAAGTATACTGTCAGAAAATACTTACCCAAAGGTTCCCATAACTCGAGTCGTCACATGGCTTTTTCCAGCTCCAAGCAACTTGGCCAAACCAAAATCAGAAACCTTGGCATTAAAGTCATCATCAATTAATATGTTACTCGACTTGATGTCTCGATGCACCACTTTTGGCTCAATGGCCTCGTGCAAATACGCAAGACTGCAAGAAACATGCCATGTCATTTGGGAACCTGAAGGCCAGAGAGAGATAGATCAAAGAGAACCGACTTACGCCTTAGCCGTGCCAAGAAGAACCTTCATGCGGGCCTCCCAAGTAAGATACCCATGCTGACGCATGGCTCCATGAAGCCACTGTTCCAAGTTTCCGTTGTTGACATACTCATACACCAATATCCTGCAACGAATAGATGCATTAGATCATCATAATGATAAGAGCTTTAGCAGTTTACAATAACTGGAAAGCGAGCTAGCACTGAGATTCTAAAGCTACAAAAGAGAACCATTCTATTGATTCCGAGTCGATGAATGGAGCGTAAAGCCCAAAGTGAATCATGTGAGCAACCGACATCAAGTCTAAACTATATGGCATCCTATAAGGTAAAGAAAAATGTTACCTGTGTGTCCCTTCTATGCAATATCCCAGAAGACGAACCAAATTCTTGTGTCGGACATGGCCAATGGCGTCAACTTCCACCCTAAACTCCTTTTCCGCTTGGCCCCTAGAGAAGAATCAAAAGGTTGTGAACAATGAAAGCTTGTGAGTGATGAGAAAAAATCAATTAGAAAAACCATAAAGCTTATTTCAAACTCACAAGTTATTCAGGATCTTTTTTACTGCCACTGGAGTGCCATTAATCAAATGTCCCTGATAAACAACACCATATCCACCCTCACCAAGGACATTCTCCTTGGAAAACCGGTTTGTTGCAAGCTCAAGATCCCTCAGTGTAAACCAGTGACCCCAACCCAAGTGAGAAAACTCAGGCAGGCCACTCAATGGAGAAGGAGAAGTGATGGGGTATGAAGAAGAAGGTTTATATACAGTTACTTTTCCAGAACTCCCTTCTTCACCTGATTGTGATCCACAGTCTTTCTCTAAATGATGAAAAGAACCTGACCGACTCATATTATCTCCATTCTTCACTTTCCCCATACCCAATTGAACCAAGACCTTTTCCGATTCTTTGTCACTGGACTTGTCATGAATTTTCAGAAGAATCCCATCACGAGATACAAACTCATTTGTCGATACTTGATCCACCCGAACTTCCTTAATTTCCTTCGAAACAGTTGGGATTTGACTTGGCGGAAGATGGTTTCCATCTCTTCTAGATTTCTTCCGTGAGGTTAAACAGAAGGACAGTACAGAGAGGATGATAATGATAAACAAGGCAACACAAATTCCAATCACTTCCCAGACCTTGAGACCCAAAATGGCAGTTTTCTTGGATAGTCCCGCATTTAGATCACTGGCCATCTTGTCTTTTCAGATACCCAAACCCTGCATAATTAACACAAAACGTATAAAAACCGCAGTCCCACCATTGCAGAATCTTACAGTAAGAATAGCATAACTACCTCTCCAACATAGAGGTTACAAAACCCATTTCCACAAAAGGAAAAGAAAAACTAACCAAATTCAGGACCACCGCTTCATGAACCGTATAAATAAAGAAAATGAGTATTAACACAAGCATTTCAGTGAGATCAAATAACACAGTAGAATAGGAATATCCCAAAAAGAGAGAGAGAGAGAGAGAGAGAGAGAGAATTCGCCAATTTAATCACAATATCCTTTAATAGACATCAGCAAACATTTCAATTAGAACACAATCTTTTCCATAAAAATGAGCAAGGATTAATTGACAGAAAAGGAAACGAAGCGAAAAGCGAAGCAAGAGCTTGAATCTTCTTACCTCTCTATAATGAATTTCACAGGAGAAACCTTCAAAGTATAGATCTTTGAAACCCCCTCACCAAACCATCTCCTCAAAACACCAGATCTCAAGACTAAACAAAATCCAAGAACCAATGTCAAAAGCAACACATTTAGAATACACCCGATTGTCAAAAGGTTTAATTAAATAGCTAAAAGAGTAGATTTCCTTACCAAAAAGGTAAACGTGAGAGTGAATCTAAGCTGAGGTGGAGCTTTCTGTGTGCCCCCCAAAGCAAAAAATGACAAGAAGAAGAAAAGGGCTTTGTAGTTGGTTGTGGTAAAGAGTAGAAGATGATGAACATGGGAATCTATGGTTTTTTTATGTGTGAAGGTATACTGGTTGTGGAGAGAGAGGGAGAGGGAGAGAAGGGAAGGAGTTATCAGTGGTAGGTGATGAGTTTCTAGTTTAGACATTAGATGACTTTGCATTACTACATTCGACGGACATTACGCCAACAAAATACAGTAGTGGTAGCAGTACAGTAAAAGAGAAGTCATGGATGAAATGTGAAACCTTCTTTCTTCCGAGTTCCTAACCTAGGAAATAGGGTGATGATGATGTTTCATTGGATTCATTTCATGCTGTCATCAAAATGGCTCATTGATTATTCCTCTGTCAGTTACTTACTCGTTGACAGCAGCAGTAATAATAAGAAAGGGGTTTTGGTTATGCTTGTTGAGGAGGTTTTGTAGGTGTTAAAGCTGTATGCTACTGTTAATTAGCTGGTCAAACATCTCAATTAAGATGGACAAGTAGTGGCTGACAGATGATTACGATGGTGAAAAGGCAATGACTTGCCTAGTATAACATGATGTGAGTTCCTTGGATCTCGTTTGTCTATATGCTGTATTATAATGGTTGGAAGTGTGGTCTGAATAAAAATAAAATCATTTTATGCCTTTTATTCTCATTGCAGTTTGAAACGCGGAATGGAATACCAAGAAATATACAATACTAGTAATTATTATATTAATAATCATAATATCATAAATAAAACAAAGTTTTATCATTAAACGAGCTACTAGATGGATAGAGGCCACTGCCGGTGCGCTTGAGAGTTCACAAATTGCATTATGTGATTTACCATCTACCACGCCAAACTCTCCAGGCCATGAATTATTGAAAAACCTGTCAGGAATGTTAGTTTACCTTGCCATTAATGGGTCCAGGGGTAATTAAGGTCAAAGAACCAAGTGTCAGCATAGGAAGTAGCTTCGTGGAGGAGAGAGGGCAGCAAACTTGTTGAATAAACACGTTGACTGTGAGTTTCAGGCACCCCTTCCTTCTCTGTAAGCAGGTTTATCGGTGTTGTATGTGGCTAATTAATAGAATATTACTCTGATCCATGTTTTGAAATTATATTAAACAGTGACAGATAGCCTGTTTCAATCAGTGAATAATAGTTTCGCCTATCCCTTCTGGATTGCATAAAAAAACCTCAGGTACACAATAAGTTACTGCACTGTTGCTGTTTCTCGAAATGTTTTCTTTTTAAATATATTAAAATAACATTTTTTATATTTTTAATACATATACATATTAGCCCATTATAACAATTTAATAAAATTAATTTCAAAACAGCAAAAACCAATCGTATTTATTGGGGAGAAGGGCCCTGACATGTTCATGAAAGAGGCTGCGAATTCAAGTCATGTCTTGATGATTAGTTGGGGGTGGCTGTGTTAATGACATCCTATCTCACATGATTATTATTATTATTTTCTTTTGACTTATTGAATTTGAATTTTAGTATCCATATTTCTATTAATCTATATATTTAACAAAGAGTTTTTTAAAATCTGTTATTATGTCAAATTTATATTTTAAATATATGTTAAGTTTATAATTTATACGCGTGAAACACATGATTTAGAAACTTAACACATATGCAAGCGCAAACTTGTTACCATGTGCAAAACATGTATGGAATGGACTGATTATAAATTTAACAAATATTAAAAAATAAAAATGACACCATTAAAAATACAATAGCAGATTGATAAATATCGCAAAGATAATTCGAGCTATTTATCCAAAACAAAACAAAAAAAAAACATTTTTTTTTCATGAATCATTGTTATTTATTAATAATCGAAGCTCGGATAAATTTATATCATAGTTCTCTTTGAAAACTCGCATCAACACCATGTTCATGACAAGACTTTTCAAGGAGGAAAAAAGGAGTTACAGACAAGAAAGTAGAAAGTAGTTCATCTTTGAATTGTAAGTGGTGATGCAATTAAAGTAACTTCAAGTACAATGGCTCCACTGACGGGGTAGTAGCCAAAAAAATCCAGCTAGCTGGGTTAGGTCCGTCCTTGATTCCATAGGCAACTGTAAATTTCCTTGTTGAGGTGGTAAGCATCTCTGCAAGTACAATGGCTCCATTACATGCCCGTTTGATAGTGCGATTTTACTGGTTTTTAGCTGAAATTTGAAAAAAAAATTCATTTTAAATGAATATGTTTTGATATTTTTAGATCATTTTGATATGCTGATTTCAAAAATGATTTTAAAAAAATAAAAAAACATCATTTAGATGTATTTCGGCACTATAAACATTTTGAAAAGCTACCGCAACCACACTCTCAAACAGGCCATACATCTGTTACTTACTAGCCAGAAAAGATCCAGCTAGATGGGTTGGTCCATGGGCAAATGTAAATTTCCTTGATGGGGTAAGCACAGGGGAGAAATCTCATCTTCTTCTTTCATACCTTTCTCAAACGTTAAATCTGTCCATTTACATGCCAGTCATGTAAAATCCAATCAACTGAAAACTTCAAATCTTTCCATGTCAGCTTCTGATGCCTTCACTTCTTTTATGACTGGCCTCGCGCACGGAAACAAGTAGAAATACCTGCAATTAAAATCTCATCAATATATACCTGATAAGATTTGTCGATGGAATAACTCTTGCTCTGTTCTTGATGGGATTTTTCTGGTTGGGTGCAGTGAGAGAATTGAAAAGGAAAAAGGAAATCATGGTAAAAAAGATAATATAATGATTTAATGTTTTTATTTTAGTTGGCGACAGGCTAGCAATGTCGCCACAAGACATGAAATGATGAATATGGATAAGGTTCTGAAGGATTGATTACACGTAGTGTTTGGTGGCCTATATGCTCACAGACCCAGATGTACCCTGGTGAGCTAGGTCTAACATGATCACTGTAATTTAAATTATAATTTTTCAAGACCCATTTATTAACTGAAATTGACAAAGAAAATCACCTCTGTGAACCGTCTTAAACGTCAAGGGAGGGAGGGTTAGATTTTATTCAAGTTGTAAAGAGGTCCGTCCAATGAGCCTCCTTGATTAGTGGCGTGCATGATGGTGGTAGCATCAGGAGGAAAAAAATAAAAAAAGGCAGAAACTATTCTAAGCAAAATTATTGAATCATTAATTATGCATGGCATTCTATTTAACCAGACCATTGATGAAGGTCGCATGATGTTTCATTTCTAATGTTACTGTATTAACGGTTGATTTTCTCTTCAACATGTTGCTTTGTTTTGTGCTTGCCAGCACTGGACTTTAAAAAAAAATTGAATTATAGCTTTTTTAAATTAAAATTTTAAAAGAAGTTCTCTATAGAATTCTTGCAAAAACATAATGGGTTAATTAATCAAGTATTTATATAGAGTCAGAGTAAAATGCAAACCAAATCATACCGCGCCACATAAACAAGTAATCTTAGACAAGTAATCTTAGACAAGTAATCATGATTACATAAATAAATAAATAAATAAATAAAAGTTGTACGTCTCTGGGGTGTTCCTTCCCTTGGAGGAGACAATATATATGGCCCTATGTTCATGGGACAGGCATATGTGAAGAGTACATGGCCTAGAAATCTTTATCATAAAAATATGTAAATAAAAGTTGGACTTCTCTCCTTCCCTTGGAGGAGACAACATGCCCCTGTGATCATGGGACATGCATATGGCCTAGCTAGAAATTAATTATAAAAACTATGCAGGGCTAGCTGTTTGCATGGCAAGTTGGCACGGTGTGTTTGCTTGTGATCTTCAGCTAGCTAGCGACTCCTTCTATGGATTAATTGTGGTCATTCTTTAAAGTTTTGGAGCCTTAGACTATATATGCTTCCACGTTCATAAAAATTGCATTGTCAACTCATGGAATTGCTGGAATATAGCTGTGAAGGAATTGTGTCCTTTAAATTAATGTGCAATGACTAAACTTGGATAGGACAATTAACGGAGATAATTTAATCTGATTATTTTAGGAGTCGTAGTGCTTTGCTAGAAGCCAACTACGATTAATAGGGTTAAACCTATAGCTATTATAATTGGGTCCTATGAGGTCACACACTTAGAGATTACAGAATAGATCAACGAAAGAAAAATGGTTAATTATTAATACATATTAGATATTATTAATAATAAAAAATATTATTTATTTCTGAAATAAAATAAATATTATTTATTCATATTAGATATGATTAATTATGGAGTTATTCATACAACCTTTTATTTGATAAAAGGACAAAGTCTTCATTTCTATTTATTGCTTTTAAAACCATACGTTGGAAAAGGAAATGACACTTTCTATATATTGATGTGCCATAAAAGGAAAAACGTCTCCATCATTGAAGATGGAATATATAAATGATTTTTTGAAAATCATGTTAAAAAAAAAAAAAAAACCCTTTCCATGTAACGTACGGGGAAAGGCTAATAAAAGAAATGAAAGAAGTTATGAATTTAAAAGAGGTTTTTCATTTTGCTGGGCTGCTCTCAAAAAAATCAGCAGTGGTGCAAGGAGAGACCACGATTTTTCCTTTTTCAACCAAGGCAATTTTGATTGCTCCCTTTTGTCCATTCGTCCTAGCACTCGAAGGCAAGAGATCTATTCGGGCTCGTGTGGACTAAATAGAGGAGCAACACGTGGGGCTCTCATCCTTTTAGATACCACCATATCTGACTCGGTTCACTCATCAACAGGTATTTTCCATGAACAATACTTTGATCTATCATTTATGCTTGTAGATTCTACGATTAGATGTTTAGATATGATCTGAAATTCCGCTTAATGCATCTAATTTTACAACAATGGTATCAGAGCTATCTTGCATAAATTGATAGGATCAATGAATTAATTGTTAATTTGATGCGGATCTTGATTTAAATTGGTGGTGAATTTTATATGGATAAAATGTAAAATTAAAATGAAGATTTTGATTGGCTCATGGAATTTTATGAATATAATATGGAATTTTAGGAGGGAGATACACAAAACATATAGTACGTGACTTTTGCTTTTGATCTCCTCTCCTTAATAATAAAATGCCTTTATGATTTTAATTAAAAAGAAAGCAAAATTGTTTTGTTTCCTCCAATTTTAAAATGTGCAGACAAACCCCAAGGGAGTCAATATTATATGGTTTATTTTATTGTTTCCTAAAAGTTAGGAAATCCCATTTATATATTTTTCATACAATTTTATCTAATAATTGCATTTTATGATTAATAATGATTAATACCATGTAAGGATTTAATTTTAAATTAAGATTTTTTTTTATGCTTGTTTTATATTATGATATATTGCATGCATAAGGTGACTAGTATGGCCCAGAAATACGATCTGCGTATCGTTATATTTTTTGTAATTTATTTTAATAATTAGATTATTGTAAATAATTTTGTAATACAAAGAAGAGAAAGTCCATGAAGTTCAAGGATGGAGATCCATGAAGGGTACAAGGATGAAGACAGAAGAAGATTAGATCTTTAATTTTTTTTTTGGGGGGCCATACTAGGATCATTTTTTATTGCATATTTTTTTATGCTTTATTTATTTATTTTGCATTGTCTTTATTTATGCCAGTTTTCACTTATAAATAAAAGATAATCAAAACTTAAGTTCCTACAGAAAATTGGGGCAATGCCTTTTCGTGTCATAACCCATGAAGTTTATGGTTTTTGGTTGGATGGGTTTCGCAAAAGCGAGGGTATCCTACCTCAATCTTAGGCTCGTGAGGGTGAATCTATACGGGGGTTCATAAATCTTGATACGGTTGTACCCAACAAGAGACCAAAAGGCAAAGTTTTGGATCTTGAGGCATGGGGATGAATCCTACATTGGATGTGGATCATCAACCAAGAATTATAATAAGTTATAATTAGTAATTGTTACTTACCTTGCATACACAAGCACTAAGGCAGTGCAAAAGTACGTTGGGGCTTGTCTATGATGGGATCTTGGAATCATTTTATTCATAAGGGACAATAACAACTTGAATAAAATGTGCATTTACTTATTTTAAATTGTTTAAATTATAAGTATTTGCAATATCAAACATAAACTGATTTGTATGTCATTTATATTTTGTAGATTATGTCGAACGATAATTTGAAATTCTCTCTACGCTCAATTGTTGAGAAAAACAAGCTCAATGGAACGAACTTCCTTGATTGGGAAAGGAATCTGAGAATTATTCTCAGGTCCGAGGGACGTGAGGACGTCCTAGCTACCCCTGTCCCTACTGTGACCAATACCTCATCAGATGAGGAAAAGGCAACAGCAACTCGGGTAAAGTCTGAGGCATTACCTGTAACTTGCCTCATGCTTGCTGCAATGGAGCCTGATTTGCAAAAGAGGTTTGAGCATTCTGATGCTTATTCTATCATAACTGAACTAAAAACGTTGTTTCAGGATCAGGCAAGGATAGAGCGATATGAGACTCACAAGGCTATACTTGATAGCCATCTTGTGAAGGGAAAACCAGTAAGTCCTCATGTGATTAAACTAAATGGGCTTTTCAAGAGGATGGAAAATCTGGGGACCCCATATGACCAAGAGTTGGCCACTGATATTGTTCTTAGATCCTTGCATGATGGTTTTGCACCATTCAGAATGCAATACCATATGAATGGTCTGAAGCATGATCTGAATGAGCTTCATAGCATGCTTAAAAATGCTGAGGGCAATATAATTGGTGACAAGAAGAAGGAAGTTCTGAATGTCAACAATGGGAAGGGATTTAAGAGGGTGGCTAAAAGTAAGAGCAATTACCAAGGGAAAAGCAAGCAAGTTGCCAAACCCAAGAATGGTGAGAAGCCAAAGGTGGCTGCTGATCATGATTGTTTTTACTGCAAAGCCAAAGGACACTGGAAAAGAAACTGTCCCAAGTACTTGGAAGACAAGAGGAACGGGACTGTGAGTTCCACTTCAGGTATTTATGTTATTGAGATTATGACAACCAATGTTCTCACATTAGATAATGGTCCCACTTGGGTATTAGATACTGCATGTGGTGCTCACATTACTTCATATGTGCAGGGACTAAGAAATAGGAGACAAGTAAGGAAAGGGGAGATAAACCTGTGCGTTGGAAATGGAGCAAGTGTTGCTGCACTCACCGTAGGAGATTTAAGTTTATCTTTACCTTCTGGTTTAGTATTAGAACTGAATAATTGTTATTACGTTCCTTGCATTACTAAAAACCTTATTTCCTATGCTGTATTGGATCATGAAAATTTTGAATTTAGCAGTAAAAATGGATGTATTTCTATTTTTAAGAATGATATTTTCTATGCAACTGCTCGAGTGAGTAATGGACTCTTTGTATTAGATCTCAAATCAGAATTATATAACATAAATAACAAAAGGCAAAAGTTAAAAAGTTTGAGTGAGGCCTACCTATGGCATTGTCGATTAGGTCACATTAGTGTGAATCGCATGAAGAAGCTCCACAAAGATAGACTTCTAAAAGACATGGATTATGAATCCATTGATACATGTGAATCATGTCTGATGGGCAAGATGACAAGGTCACCTTTCAAAGGAACGTTTGAAAGGGCTACTGAACTACTGGGAGTAATACATACTGATGTATGCAGGCCAATGAGCACAGAAGCTAGAGGTGGCTATAGATACTTCATCACATTTACTGACGACATGAGTAGATATGGGTATGTTTACCTTATGTCACATAAATCGGAGTCTTTTGAAAAGTTCAAAGAATTTCAAAATGAAGTAGAGACTCAAAGTGGCAAGAAAATAAAAGCACTTCGATCTGATCGTGGTGGTGAATACTTGAGCCATGAATTTGATCATCATTTGAAGAACTGTGGGATAGTAACACAGTTGTCTACCCCAGGAACACCACAACTGAATGGTGTGTCTGAAAGGAGAAACAGGACTCTGTTAGACATGGTCCGATCAATGATGAGTTTTGTCGATCTTCCGTTATCCTTCTGGGGATATGCCCTCACTACCGCTGTACTTACATTAAACAGGACTCCATCAAGAACTGTAGACAAAACCCCATATGAGATATGGACTGGAAAGGTTCCAAAGTTGTTTTTTCTGAAAATATGGGGATGTGAAGCTTATGTAAAACGTTTACAAACAGAGAAGCTTGCCCCAAAATCAGATAAATGTTATTTTATAGGGTATCCAAAAGGAAGTTTCGGATATTACTTCTACAATCCAACTCAGCAAAAGGTGTTTGTTGCAAGGGATAGTGTCTTTTTGGAAAGAGAGTTCTTTTCCAACAAGTCAAGTGGGAGAAATATTCATCTTGAAATAGTTCAAGATGATGAAGAGCAACAAACTCAACAACAAGAAGACATGGATGATGTCGATGATGAGATGATTACCTTTGAAGGCCTAGGGCCTCAGATCATCCAAGAGCCGGAACAAGAGGATCTACAAACAGTTATGAATCATGTTCCGGATCCAGTTGTTGAACAAGTTGAACCCACTCGTAGATCAAAAAGGCCAAGGGTACAACCAAGACGTTATGATGATTTCATCTTGAACGAAAGCCTTGATGTTCTTATGCTAGAACTTAGTGAGCCTTCTACCTATAAGCAAGCAGTGACGGGTCCAGACTCCAAAAATTGGCTTGAGGCCATGAGGTCCGAAATGGATTCGATGTTTGAAAATCAAGTATGGGACTTGATAGATTTGCCAGATGGAGTAAAACCCATAGGAAGCAAATGGATTTTCAAACTCAAAACTGACACGGATGGAAATATATCTGTTTACAAGGCAAGACTAGTTGCCAAAGGTTTTAGACAGATTCATGGTATAGACTATGACGAGACATTTTCACCAGTTGTCATGATTAGATCCATTAGGATAATCCTAGCTATTGCCGCATATTATGACTATGAAATATGGCAAATGGATGTCAAAACCGCTTTTCTAAATGGTTTTTTGGAAGAGGATGTGTATATGACACTACCTGAAGGTTTTGAAGATCCAAATGAAGCTGGGAAGGTATGCAAGCTTAAGAAGTCCATTTATGGACTTAAGCAAGCATCCAGGAGTTGGAACTTTCGATTTGATGAAAAGATCAAAGAATTTGATTTCATTAGATGTGAAGAGGATCCTTGTGTTTACAAGAAGTTTAGTGGGAGTAAGGTAGCCTTCTTAGTCTTGTATGTAGATGACATACTACTTATTGGGAATGACATTCCGATGCTAGAGTCCGTAAAAGAATGGCTGAAGAAATGTTTCTCTATGAAAGACTTAGGAAAGGCTGAGTACATACTTGGAATTAAGATCTATAGAGATAGATCTAAGAGGCTTCTTGGATTAAGTCAAGGAACTTATATTAATAAGATTCTTAATAGATTCAAGATGCAGGATTCCAAGAAGGGATTTTTACCCATACAACATGGTATATATCTCAGCAAGAAACAGTGTCCTAAAACACCTGTTGAGCTTGAGAAGATGAAACAGGTCCCATATGCTTCTGCTATAGGATCTATCATGTATGCCATGGTATGTACTCGTCCGGATGTTGCATATGCTTTGAGCATGTGTAGCAGATACCAATCAAATCCTGGAGAAGCACACTGGAGTGCAGCTAAGAATATCCTGAAGTACTTAAGAAGGACTAAGGATGATTTCTTAGTATATGGGGGAGATGAAAAATTGATCGTACAAGGCTATACTGATGCAAGCTTTCAGATTGATCGAGATGGCTTTGAGTCTCAATCTGGTTATGTCTTCATCCTTAACGGAGGAGCTGTGAGCTGGAAGAGCTCCAAGCAGGATACAATAGCAGATTCTACAACAGAGGCTGAGTACATTGCTGCTACTGAAGCAGCAAAGGAGGCCGTTTGGATAAGGAAGTTCCTAGCATATCAGTGCCTATCGACATCTATTGTGACAACAATGGTGCCATAGCCCAGGCAAAGGAACCGAGTTCGAGCTCCAAATCCAGACACGTTATGAGGAAGTATCACCTTATTCGTCGCATCATCACTATGGGTGACATTAAGATGTGTAAGGTGCATACTGATGACAACATTGCAGATCCATTGACCAAACCTATGCCTAGGCCCAAGCATGAGAGTCACACTAGGGCTAAGGGTCTTAAGCACATTGGAGAATGGCTTTGAGTGTTGATTTTATATTACATTATATTTTATGAGTGTTGGACACTAGTTTTATGTTTGACTTGATGATTTTATGATATATGATATTTCATCCTTATTTGTATATTGTTTTGATCGATATTGAATAATATGTCCAAATAATTCATTATTAACAAATGGGATCACCTTAAGTGTTCTGGTGAATGAAACCCCATTAAGTGAAATGAAGTTTTGAATTATTAAATGTCTATAGTTTGAAATCATCAAATGGACATAGATGATTTTATAAGCTACTATATTGTAAGCTGACTGATAGCACCAGGTTTCATGGGCTATAGGGACATGGAGATGTCTAGTCAATTACATATATGTGTATGGATGATACATGTAGGACTGACCCACCTTAAGACTCTCCAAAAGAGATTGTAGAGTCTTAATTAAACCATGATTAGTAGATTCCTCAGACATGAGTATGTTGTGGTCTCACTTGATGATTGGTATCTCTTTGACACTGTTAAACGCTTTCCGTAAAAGGGAGTTATAAAGGCAGTAGTTGGGATTGCCAAAAGTTGAGTGGGAGCCATAGTCATACAAGACTGGAGAAGTCCTCCTGCTTCGTGCATACTGTGATGCATTGAACAGGAATGGTGTCTCGGCCATTTGAAGAGCGAGAACTGAAAATGCATGGCCATGCTCGGTTGGATTATTTGAAATCATCCGTTTAATTGACAGTTCAAACTCAGAGTTCAAGAAACATATTTGATAATAGATATGAATGTCACCATATCATCAAATAAGACATTAAGAGACAAAGGTATCTTATATTGCACACTTGTTTAAGGACAAGTGGGAGATTGAAGGAATTGTGTCCTTTAAATTAATGTGCAATGACTAAACTTGGATAGGACAATTAACGGAGATAATTTAATCTGATTATTTTAGGAGTCGTAGTGCTTTGCTAGAAGCCAACTACGATTAATAGGGTTAAACCTATAGCTATTATAATTGGGTCCTATGAGGTCACACACTTAGAGATTACAGAATAGATCAACGAAAGAAAAATGGTTAATTATTAATACATATTAGATATTATTAATAATAAAGAATATTATTTATTTCTGAAATAAAATAAATATTATTTATTCATATTAGATATGATTAATTATGGAGTTATTCATACAACCTTTTATTTGATAAAAGGACAAAGTCTTCATTTCTATTTATTGCTCTTAAAACCATACGTTGGAAAAGGAAATGACACTTTCTATATATTGATGTGCCATAAAAGGAAAAACGTCTCCATCATTGAAGATGGAATATATAAATGATTTTTTGAAAATCATGTTAAAAAAAAAAAAAAACCCTTTCCATGTAACGTACGGGGAAAGGCTAATAAAAGAAATGAAAGAAGTTATGAATTTAAAAGAGGTTTTTCATTTTGCTGGGCTGCTCTCAAAAAAATCAGCAGTGGTGCAAGGAGAGACCACGATTTTTCCTTTTTCAACCAAGGCAATTTTGATTGCTCCCTTTTGTCCATTCGTCCTAGCACTCGAAGGCAAGAGATCTATTCGGGCTCGTGTGGACTAAATAGAGGAGCAACACGTGGGGCTCTCATCCTTTTAGATACCACCATATCTGACTCGGTTCACGCATCAACAGGTATTTTCCATGAACAATACTTTGATCTATCATTTATGCTTGTAGATTCTACGATTAGATGTTTAGATATGATCTGAAATTCCGCTTAATGCATCTAATTTTACAACAAGCTGTTGATCTGAACAGTGGATTTGCTCCCTCTGTCTAATCTTGGATTCTGATCCAATAAAAAGATTCAATGAAGGAAATAGTGTATCAATTGCTGTCAAATTACTTCTCTGGCATACAAGGAAACTCAATGTCTTGGAAGATATGCCAATGTCCATAGATGATATGAGCTAATTTATAACTCAATTAACCAAATTCAAGTTTAACTTTATTTTTATATATAAAATAACCAAATCCATAGATGATCCATGGGTAATCTTGAATTTAATAACTCTCAATATATATACAAGCCTTGAAAAATTACAACACATCCTTTCCTGAGTTTGGAAAACTACATCAAAGTTCTTTGCAATGTATATTAAAACTAAAGTGAAAAAAAACATCAGAAGTTGACAAAAATGATTTTGATGATACGCAAAAGAGGCAGGGATCTGTTCATCAACGTGAGCTCTAGCTAGTATATTGCAGCTCTTGCATGCGAGTGATGATCGATATTTTGAGCAGTAATTGATTAAGCTCAAGCCTCAAGTCTTTGAATTTCCCATTTATATCAATGATGGGGATCCAGATGTATGATCTGTTTTTTCTATTCAAACTCACGCAAGGCTGTGTTTTTCTTCTCATAACTAAGCACAGAATTAAAAGATAGTGCATGCAAGAACTAATCATGAAATCCCTTCGTCTCTGCAAAGAGCAGCACCAGCACAGGTGATGCTTGATTTCATGGGCTGCTGAGCGAGAAAAGGGAAAAGGATGATGTTTCACGGTTTGCTCATCAAGTAAGATGAAAGGGAAAGGAAGGTGTTGAAAAGGAAACCGTAACAAATTGTGATTTGAAATAACATCACCCCTCCTCGGATACTCAGGGATAAGTGAATCAAGGTTATCAATACTGTTCTGGTTGCTATTGTTGTCATTCCGGTTTTTTTATTGGAACGAAACGTTCCGGTTTCGGAGTGTTTCAGCGTGCCGTTTTCGGGGTTGTACTGTTCATATATAATTAATTATATATATATAATTAAAATATTAATTTAACAAGTATAATTAAAATTCAAGATAAATTAATTTTAAATTATACAATATAAATACAAAGTCAAACAAACATGATCTCAAAATTAGAAAAAAAATCACAAGTTAATCAAAATAAAGAGGATTTTAAGGCCGAAACGGCACACCCAGAACGATACCGAGACGTTCCGGCCGGAATTTGGCCGGAATTTTCGAAACGAGTCGGAATTAAAACTGAGATAAAATAACGCCGTTTCGTCTCGATTTTTTTAACGGAACATAATATTTCAGCCATTCCAATCAAAACGAAACAGAATTAACAATTTTAACGTGAAGTGGTAGTCATCTTCGAAAAGCCAACGCAGCGTGGTTCTTGCAAGGAAAGAAAGGGCTTTGATAGGAAGCTAACGTGGATCTCTCTCTCTCCACGTCACCCAAGTCCAAACTCATTTATCTTGTGTGCCCATTCTAGAGCTACTCTAGGTTTCTTCATTCTTAACTTGGATCTTTTTATTGTTGTTAATTTAGTTTGACTTATCCCGTCCTAATTGCATTTAAATAGGATTTTGTTTTTAATAAAACTCGAGAGATCTAATCCTGTATAATATGATTCATTGACTTTGACAAAATCAAGATGGCGGGACTTGATCATATGGTCAATTTTGAGATTTTTTCTTTTTTTCACATCATTTCACTTTAAAATACAAGAATAACATGTTCTTAAGATAAATTAAAGTTCATAAAAAATCAAGTATCGATTCAAGTCTCACCCCAATTTGAAGTTTTAGGTTACAACAACAACAATAAAAAAGAACAATAATACATTTAGTGGCTAACAAATGTATTATCCAATTTGTTTTCAATTTATAGGGTTGGTGGCTGCTATAAAGTGACACCTTGAAATGAAATGAAGTGATTACTATTATCTCGAAATCCACTGACTGTTAGTTCATCATTTCATCTGAATAATTGCAAATTAAATGGTGGTTGTCGTCGTCAATGAATTATATGGAGTGAATTCTCTCTCCTTTTCCTAATAATCCATGTTTTAAGAAGAGTAACCATTTTGCATGTCCCACCTGGTGCATCAAGGGCTCGCATGCCGCTAAACCCTAACTCTCTCTATTTCCTTTTTCTTTTTTCATAATCATCGAGTGGGCATTACCCTCATTGTGTTCTTCTGTTGGTAAGCTATTTGGGACAACTTTTGAAATTGTATTTTATAAAAAAAAATTTATTTTTATTTTAAATGAATATGTTTTTGTGTTTTTAAATCATTTTGATGTGTTGATGTTAAAAATAATTTTTAAAAAATAAAAAAAACATCATTTTGATATATTTCAGCATGAAAAACATTTTGAAAAGCTACAGCAACAGTTGTCCCAAACAGGCCCTGATACTAAAAGCCATCCCACCCGCCATCAACCAGAGGTTCAGGTTCCAGTGTTCATCTTCGCACTGCCCTTTCCTTGCATTGCTTCTTGTTTTCTTTTTCACCATTGAAGCCTCCAAGAGTGAGCTTCTCCTCGGCTATTTGAACCGCTTTCATGGGTTTTGACGCTTATTGATTTTTCCGCCCCTCCTCGTTGGCTGACATCAGGTCCACGTCTAGCCCTTCTGGTAATGCACACGTACGGGGAAGAAAAGGGATTATAACATGGACGTAATTCGTGAAATTTCATATCTAAATCATTAAAAACACCAAAATTAATGACAAGAGTAGCCACAATATATGCATTGGGCAGGAAGCTTGGCCCAGATGATCAAAGTTCACGCTGGCAGTGGAGCTTCCTGGTATTAGCATGCTGGGGACAATGGTCGACTTTGGCATATATAAAGCAGCCACCCTCCAGACGCATGCGGGAGGCCATAATTGAGATTTTTTTTCTTCCTGAATTGCTTTACAACTCTCAACTCTATCTACTACTTTAGCTGCGCGCTCATGAGTTCCTCGTGATACTTGAGGCATGATTATATAATGGATGATGGATCCCTTCATTGACTTGTCACAGTTGATGCAGGACAATTTTCTGTTTTCTAATTTGTTTAGCTTGGAAAATTATTTTTTGATGGTGTTTTTATCTCTTCTTATTCAATTTAAGAAATCAAAGGGTGATTTCTGTCGTTGTTTTAACATCTAATGTTGTCAAAGGAAATTATTTTTCTCGTGATCATGATCATGGTGATGGGGATAATGTCTCCCATGTAAACAATGTCCCAAGACTCCACGAACAAAAAAGGCATCTATAATCCCAACGTTCGAATGAGTCTGAGAACATTGAGAGCCTCCCTCATTGTTTCTCTTCCTTGCAGCACAACTTCCTTTCTAAGTGGAATCGCAAAAAGCTCTGCTTTTCCCCTGTTCTAAAATTGAAACATTGTTAAGCTTTCCCCTGTTTCTAAAAAACATCTCTCTCTCTCTCTCGCGCGCGTGTATATACATGTATTCATGTTGACATTTATAAACTCAATGACCATACATATATTTTCAGATCATAGAATAAATATATAAGTTAATTACATCCGCTTCCCTATTTATCTCAAATTCACCACCCAACTGACATACCTGCCTAAACCCCAAAAAAGAGAGTAAGAAATCAAAACCCAAAATGGAAAAAAAACAAGTACCAAAGCAAGCTCTGCAATCTTTTAATACCTGCGAGCATGTAAAGAGTTGACACGGAGTGGATTTTCAAAAAAAATAATAAAAATCCATCTTTCAGCTACCTTACCAGCCAGATGGAAGAAAGCTGTGTGTTTGTTTGCTGCAACAATGTAGATAAAATAGATTCAAGATTTCATGTCCAGGTTTCCAGCCACATCAAGTTAATGCAAAACAGCAAAATTTCACTCAATTCTGCCTAACTAAACTTTTTACTAAGCTGTAATTGGCAAGGGATAAAAATGATACTTTCATGAATCGCCATCAGCTAACTACTAAATCATACAACAATGGTTTGGTGCCGTGAAAACAATCTGCTAATCAACACCAGCTTTGAAATCTCAAAATCCCAATACCAAAAAGGGATAAAAATAAAATCTTTTTGGGCAGCCTCGACCAAATTAAAGGACCCAATTCCTAGAGCACTAATAAAAGCAGCTAATTTGCCTTTATTACAAATAGTAAAAGGGAAGAGAGAACCTATGGAATTGTTTCAATTCCCCCCAAAGAATAAAGAAAAGGTGGAAGCTAATTTGCCACAACATAATTCCAACCTTCCTGCGTAACCTATTGCTATTTTACTTTGTCATAAGCAGCTATATTCTGAGGTTCACATTCAGGGCTAAAAAGGCGGACCAGTAGAGCAGAAGTTGAACTCCAAGCAATAGCTCCACAAGCAGCCCACCGAAGACTCCTAGGATTTGTAATTCTTGGACCTGCATGAACAACAGATCGATGAGCATTGCAGGTTTGGATGAATACAGATTATGAAAAGCTAAAACTATATAGCTAATTGTGTGCAAAATTGAAAAACAAACTACACAACTGAAAACCAACAAAAATGGAGACATAAAAAGATATTTTATTTTTTGTCTTGCGATCAATCGCAGGCTAAAAAATTAACTTGTAAGCACCAAATCCAAAATGCTTCGGAAAAACATACTGTAACTGCAATACCTCCCATTGTGCAGTTCCCATTGCTTTGATATATCGGATGCTCCCTTTACTGTTCTATTTTATTCTACTTGTTTCCCACAACTCTAATATTTTGCACCTTCAACTTGGACGTTAAAGCTGTTTTAACAGCACCGTGTTATTAACTCAAGATTTTACCACAACTCAAACTTCAAATGGTTCAACTCACAATCAACTCATGATTTCTTTAAAGGCCTACATGTTTGATTTCCAGGATATTGCCATTGTTTGACATAGACTTACCCCCTCCTTTGATCTTTTCACATTTTTAATAGGTTTTTAAATCTCGATTCCAACTGAGATGGTTATCTATACTACTTTTGAGCACGTCATATCAGGCACATCATCTGAAATTCCAGGATGCTTTACAGAATTATGGCCACTTAATAGATTACATTAGTCAAACAAGATTACGGCAATAAAATGAGAATACCATTTGGTTCAACTCCACAGCACACGCAGGAGAAAAAACCCCTGAAATGACCCCATTGGTTTCTTAAAGTCGTAACACCAATTAGATCAAACCCTTTCCATTTAAATAACTGCTTAATATCTGCAACGGCTTCATCCAACAACAAGGAACAGCCTAATAAATGAAAAATATACATATGTTTTTATTCCTTTTTACACTATGATCTTTAATGTGTTTGGAGCTTATTGGAAGTTATTTCTGAGTTTGGTATGACTAATAGACTTTGTGAATTAATTGATAAAATAAAAGATTTTCTACATTTTATATTTCGAACCTTGCTTCTTTTTTTTGTAACAAGTTTTTCACCAAGTTATAGTTTTATAATGTGAATGCGGTTGAATCAAAGTTAAAGTACACATGTCGAGCTTTCCAGGTTGGTATTATTGAAAGAAATTGGAGTTCATTTGAATTTCTAATTAGACCTGCAAATTTAGGCCAAAATCCTACTTACAGCAGGATTTTCAGCTTTCACTATATATTTGAATGAGCATATTTTAAGCCTAAGGTATCGGAATTAGTTGATTCAAAAGTCCAGACTCATCTACACATCAAGGAATACAACTCTTATGCAGGACTCTTGGCTGGATAAAATATTTTTGAACGTGAAAATTAGAACGCAATCTGGAGGATGAGATTGATCCTCTGATCTGATGAGGAAACTAACAATTTTGAGTTTCACTGGAGATGAGAGTCTGACATAGAAAAGATAGATTTTAGAATCCAAAAAAAAGTGCAAGCCAATCCTATAACATTCATGAATGAAAGGATATAGATGTAGTGACCGAATATTGCAAGAAACAAAGTCCAAGTTACAACAAAGCCTAGATTACAACAGGTTGGTGATAGCAGCAAAGTTAGTTTTCAGCATAAATTCTGTGGGATTTTGTCAACCTTAATGACCAGATAAAGAAAAATTTAAGTAACAATAAGGAATCCTAATAAAGAGTAGAATCATAATGAAATACAATAGTAGAATCCTAAGATCTAAGTAACATTAAGGGGAGCTTCTTCTCTCTTTTCTGTGTTAATTTTCCAGCAACTATGAACTAAACTTTGACCTTCAGTTCAAGGGGAATAAACATCATCTTCATTACTAAGTTGTGAGAAGTAACATTATCATTGTAATTCTTTTATATTCAAGTACTTATTTATTCCTATTTTAGAATTATATTATTGATTTCTATTCATACTTATTGAATTGTTTTGAGATGGTATATATATGCTTTTTAGTTTCTTTGAATTTATAATTGTTGTTAGAGACTAGAATAAGAAGCAAAAATAAGATTAATTTGATTGCTGCAACTATCACTTTAATTTATTAGGGAAGAATAAGCTAGGTTAAATTGCTCAAGCTTTCGAATGGTTGCTTAGAATAAATATAGACTTTGCTCTTAAAGCTATTGCCAGGTGAAGTAGAATTGCTTTTCAATATTTAATTTTCTTGATGGTAAGAAATTGATTAAGAAGTTTTATCTAATTAATTTACTCATATTCTCCTTGATTTCTCTCATTTTTAAGGAACATCAAATTTATTTGCTTGAATTAAAAGGATTTTTATTTTACTTTGATGATCAACATATTTATAAAAATGGATGTTTAGACCTTTGAACAGAGTTAATGACATCAATTTATCATTTTTATTTTCGAAATTTTGTTTCTTCAATTTTGATTAAAAAAAACCCTAACCTTTTTGAGTCAATATCTTGTAGGAAAATTAGATAAAAATTTCCCTTGGGTTCCACTTGGTCTTCATCATCATACTATGAAATATTGTTTTTTGTGCTAGTAAAACCAGAATTAATATTTGAAGGTTCCGACAACCGACCATAACCCATAAACACTATCATCATGATCAAAATTGAATACTTTGTGGCATTCAATTTGTAGGCAAATTATGACCTATCTTTCATGTTAGGATGTCAATTTATATGCTTGTTTGGAAACAAAGCTCTCAACTTTTTATGCAAGACCCCGACTTTCCAGACCTTCTCCATCCCTACAATGGACAGACTTTGTGCAACCTCATCTCCAAGACTTGTTCGTCTATGACTTTTTACAATTAGTAACATAACAAACATTTTCAAAAGGAAGATGTAGCATACACAATGGTAGAAGCTAAGGTAGTTCGGTTCTTTAACAACCTCAAAAGCATTTTAGTGAAACAGAGCAAATGTCAAAAGAACAAGGTAATAGGAACAGTACAACATACCATAATGCAACCTACAGAGAATCCAGAAACCAAACGCTCCTCCAACACTAAAAATCCCAGCTGTTTGCCTCATCAATCTAGAGCAAGGCTTACAATCTGACCTCATCAACTCCCCATCTGAGAACCCACATAAGCGCCTTAATGCCATCTGTAACAAACAGCCAATCCAATTCAATGCCACTCAAAACCTGCAATATACCAAAAGGCAAGCTTTTATCACGCTTCAAACATATTATCTCTCCAGCCCATTGAAAAAAAGAGAAGAAAATCCCAGACACAAGAGCATTTGGTTCATTATGTTCCTTATTAAAAATCCTCACTAGAAATTATTTGGTGGCATACAAATATTCTTTCTCACAAAAAAGAAAACTTTTTGATGTGAGAGATGAACTCCTGCTGTTGCTTGTTCTGATGAGGGAAAAAGAGATGAAGAAAAGAACAAGAAAGAAAAGAGTACATGTTGCAGCTATATACCTTGCTCTAACTCATTTATCTGAATCAAAAGTTAAAAGCAACTGGCTTAAAACACTTTTAAAATTAAAAACAGAAAGACTCAGTGTGTCATTTCGTAGAACAGATGGAAAGCATGTAACTCAATACTCTAACAGATGAAAACGCATCAATATAATGGTTAAATCATTGCAAAGATGTGATCTTTACTACCTGGGAACTGAGCAGGGAGTTTGATCGGATTGAAATATGAAAGGGGGAAATTGTATTTTACAAGTTTGGAATTCTTCTTCCAGTGCCGGAGATGTTAGCAGAATTAAGAAATGGGTCGAGTTGATTTGTTCGTGTTTTTTCGCCTATTGGGCTTGGAGGGTTACAGCCTGTTTGGATGGGCGGTGGAACCGGCGTTTTGCCGAATTTCAAATTTTTTTTTTTTTTTTTGTATTTTAAATGAAATTTTTTTTAGTGCGTTTAGATCATTTTGATGTGCTGATGTCAAAAATAATTTTTAAAAAATAAAAAAATATCATTTTGATGTATTTCGGCACAAAAAGCACTTTGAAAAGCTACTGCAACCGCCCTCCCAAACAGACACTAAATGTCACTACATCGATTCTCTTGGGCTTTCTTACAGTGATTTAGAGCCAGAGAACAAACACATTAATTTTTTCTCATTTATTTTTTTAAATCTAAACAAAACATATTTATTTTATTTTTATTCATGTTTTCTCAATTAATATTGATATATATGTGAATTTATCTCATGAGAAACTGTGAGTTCCACAAGTTATTTGGCAAGTAGATTTATTTTTAATAAATTCATAAATGGATCCGAAAATCTCTTAGTGTTTAGGATTATGGCTAACAAAAATCCGATATTAATAAATGCTCATTTTAGTCGGGACCTTGGATTTGTTAATTTCACTCAGGCTTGACACAGTTTTGATCACATAAGATTATCGTTTGGGAACTCATATGATGCATGCGCAATACACGTTCTCAAACCAAAAACATCACGATCGCCAACGGATAACTGTCCAGTTTATGAACACACACACGGTAGTACTTCAGTCGGGAGAGATCATAGAAGAAAATGTGATTTTCTTGTGGACCTTGAGAGAGAAGCAAGTTCGAATGAAGGAAGAGGAATCGACTAGAGAAAGTCCTTGCTAAAAGGGTCGTTTGCAATCAAAATCACATTTTTCTTTTCGTTTTGTCAGGTAGAAATTTATGAGGAGCGGATCAGGACACGACAACCATTGCTTGCCACCCCTACATCAGAGCTGGAAGAGCCTTGAAGGCATTGTTTTCAATAAAAATCACATTTGCTTTTCGTTTAGCTATCTGCTCTTCAAGCTCAACAGTAAAAAGTCTCTTCACTTTGCCTCAATCTCAGCTCAGGTTTCACTTCTTGTCCTCTCTATCTCTCTCACACAAAATCATCATCACTGCACGTGTGAACATATTTAATCTTGATATCTCGGTTGTTGTCTCTTTTCTTCTACCATTCCAGACTGTGCTATATGCTCAAGGGTTTCTGTGTTTCCTTTATTTGGAAGCAAGTTATAGATACTGATCTTCATAGTTCTTGTTGATATAGCTAACATCATAGAGAAGTTAATACATGTGTTTGGATTTGGACTGGTGAAGACATGATTCCAATTATCACCAATCCAAAAGTTTCTGATTCAAAATATTTCTTTTGGTCTAACAATTCCTTCTTCATCTGACAGCATCAAGTTTGGTTGTAAGAAGCTGCTGAGATTATATAGTAATCTAGTTCCTTTTGGAAAGCTACTGGCATACACCATTGTTTTTTTTATTTATTTATTTATGGAAATGAGTATATTTGGACTTGCGAATGCTCTGTCCAGGCAATCATTTGAGCGTCCAGCTGACTCTTTTCTTCATTCTATCTTGCAGGGATATTGTATCCTCATATGGGGAATAAAATTCTTCTCGGGGCTTTCTGTTTATGGGCTCTGACATGCTTGCTTCTTCCTGCTAACTCTAATGGCCTGGTGAGAATAGGTTTGAAGAAGCGCCGTCTAGATTTGGATACTATTAAGTCTGCCAGAATTGCTAGACAAGAGGGAAAATCAGGAGCAGGTGCAAGCAGTATGGTCCAAGATCTAGGAAGTTCAGATGCAGATATAATACCCCTTAAAAACTATTTGGATGCTCAATACATGGGAGAAATTGGTATTGGCTCGCCCCCACAAAACTTCACAGTCATATTTGACACTGGAAGCTCCAATCTCTGGGTTCCATCATCAAAATGCTACTTTTCTGTGAGTTCAACTGATCTTTATTGGTTTTTAATATCCAGTCCCAGAGATGAGATCAGCTGCTGACTTGCAATCACCTGCAAGGAGGGCTGCGCTGCAATCGTGGACTCTGGAACCTCATTGCTTGCTGGTCCGCCTCGTGTATTTCCAGGCTCGTCCAAAAAATTTATATGAAGTCTAATGGAATTCCATGTCTGTAAAACATTGATTAATTCCTCAGGTCTTTGCAAGGAGGGCTGCGCTGCAATCGTGGACTCTGGAACCTCATTGCTTGCTGGTCCAACAGTACGTTCCTTTCACCTTCCTGATATGATTGGCTTTGACGGTTGTCGAAACCTCCACAAATTAATTCTGATTTTACTATCACCGAAACAATAATTTTAGTAGTATGGTGGTAGAGACCAGGTCGAACCCAAGGGAAATTGATTTATTTTCCTACAAATACCAAATTCAAAAGAAGGGGGTGGTTTGAATCAACAAGAATTAAATAAATAAAAGTGTTAAATCTTAACGAAGGTTAATCAAGAATTTGACAACTCGGTTCAAAGGGGTGATTCCTCCATTCTTACAAATCAGTTGATCATAGAAGTTAAATTAATATCCTTTCACAACAAGCAAATAAATTAGGCTTCCATTAAAGCTAAGGGAAACCTAGAGGCATGCTAAATTAATCCGAATAAACTTCTAATTAGTTCCTTATCGTCAAGCGAATTAAGTATTGAGAAGCAATCTTTCTTCACTCAACGGTAGCTTTAAGATCAAGATCTACGCAATTTATTCCTAGCTAACATTCAAAAGCTTGAACATATACTCGTCCTATTCATCCTAAATAAATTAATGTGATAGATAAGACAATCAAATTAATTTACTTGCTTCTTATTCTTGTTCCCCACAACAATTACGGATTGAAAGAAACATAGAAAACACATAAACCATATCAAACTAATTCTATAAGCATGAATCCGAAATCAATAGCTTAAATTCTGGAAAAAGATAAATAAATACTTGAAAGTGTAAGGATTACAATGGAAATGCTATTTCTCACAACCAATAATGAAGATGGATGCTATCCCCTTTGAACCAAGAAAGTGAATCAACTGCTCATGCCTTTTAGTTTGCTGCCGAATCTGAAAAATTGATGGAGAAAGAGTCAAGAGTCCCTTGCTTGCGTGTATCTTTCTTTTTATTCTGGAAGAGTCCGAACCCTAATGTTGTTACTCAAGCTAAAAAATAGGAGATAAGTGTTGTAGAGAAAATCTCTCTAATCTTTGACAGATTAGAGAGCATATCCCGTCATCCAACTTGCACCAGGATTTTAGTACTCCAGATGATTTTTTCTGACTTTGGTCCCTTCATGAAAGTTGTAGCCATAAATGTTTAGATGAATTTGGGCTTTTGAATCACTTGATTTGGACATCGTATGCTCCAGATATTCCCAGTTCAGTGTTGGTGCGCGAACAGAGTCAAAGCTGACGCTGTTGTTCCAATTGGATGCCCAAATCTGCATTGAATTTCTGCCACAATACTTTTCCAGCAAGCTTGATATCTATAATTCCAATTTTGAAACTCCTCTTTAGGAATTAAAACCTGAAACATGCAACAAAGGTCCGAAATATAAAGTGCAAAATTTCCTATTTTATAGTAAGTAATCCACAAAGTCTCTTAAACATGTCAAACCCATAAAATAACTTTCAATATGTTGAAATAAGCTTGAAAGATGTTAAAAAACATAACGTAAAAGGAATACAAATAGATGTGTATTTTGCACTTGTCAGGCTTCTTCCCAAAACAGACCTCCTTGCATGGTGGTTCAAATTCCCTATCTTATTTATGGTTTACTTGTTTCAAATGAATACTAACTAGCCATCATTTTCAGCCCATCATTACCGAAATCAATCATGCCATTGGGGCAGAAGGGGTTGTGAGCGCTGAGTGTAAGGAAGTGGTTTCTCAGTATGGAGACTTGATATGGGAACTCTTAATATCAGGGGTGCGTTTGTCTCTAATTACTTTGTTTTTTCAATTACATTTCCACTTATGCTGATGCCTTAATTCTATGCTGTGGACTTCAGGTAAAACCCAGCAAAGTATGTGCGCAAATTGGTTTGTGCATTTTCAATGGGGCCAAGTATGCGAGGTAAGGAAATTCACGTTATGTTCTGGTCCATAATCCACATGTTTGGCACAGAAACTCTGCACAGATGACTTAGCCTGACCGTTTTCATCACATACATCCCGTGACAGTATTTCCTTCAAAGACTTCGAGTATTTGATAGCAATGCGTGGCATTGAAAGTGCATATTTTTGGATATCGGGACTAGTTGAAAGTGCATGATTACCAGAATGCAAGAAATTTTTGTGATTCTGCTGACCAATGTTCTCTCTGTCGCAAAAGAGTTTCAAGGGCCTTACAAGGTGCTTAAAAGGGTGTTTGGGAGAGCTGTTGCTGTAGCTTTTCAAAGTGCTTTTCATGTCGAAATACATTAAAATGATGTTTTTTTATTTTTTAAAAATTATTTTTGACATCAGCACATCAAAATAATCTAAAAACACCAAAATATATTCATTTAAAATGAAAAAAAAATTGAATTTTTTGGAAACCATGGTTGAAAAGCTATCCCAAACGGGCACTAAGAAACTCAACAGCATCTTTGGTTGACACTAATACCTGATTTCTTGTGTAGCACTGGTATTGAATCAGTGGTTGAGAAGGAAAACAAGGAGGGATCATCTGCTGGTGATGATCTTCTATGCACTGCTTGTGAGATGTTTGTTATTTGGGTCCAGAATCAACTAAGAGAAAAGGAAACAAAGGAAGCAGCAATCAACTATCTAGATAAGGTTGGTTTACATTAAAACCCTGCCTCTTTTTCAGATGCTCAAATCTGCATGCTAAGTTTTAGTTTTTTTATCCTTTAAAGCTTTGCGAAAGCCTGCCAAGTCCAATGGGAGAGTCGGTGATTGATTGCAATGGCATTTCAACCTTGCCAAACTTCTCATTTACCATCGGAGATAAACCTTTTAGCCTCACTCCAGAGCAGGTTCGATTTCCATAATCTTTCTGCGGTGGAAGTTGAAATATATCATCAGAAATCTTTATCTTTGTATTTTACAAACCACTCATTTGCTTTCAGTATGTTCTGAAAACCGGAGAAGGCATTGCTCAAGTTTGCATCAGTGGGTTCGTGGCTTTGGATGTGCCGCCTCCACGTGGTCCTCTGTGGTATGCCATCTTAGCCATCGTTATAGCTCTTGTGGATATATATAGCTTCTTTCCGCAGTTTTTGTTTGAGTTTAAGCTGAAAATGCATGCTTGCAGGATTCTTGGCGATGTATTCATGGGCGTGTATCATACTGTCTTCGACTATGGTAACCTTGAAGTAGGTTTTGCAGAGGCTGCTTAATGATCCTTGTGCTAGGTTGTAATGCTGTGATCGGATTTTCCTATGACAATCAGATCACTCTGTAATGTAAATGTTTGTGCTGTTTTAGGCACGCTAGGACTATGCATTGATAATCTATTTGTATCAGGCTTGTCAATTCCATTCTGTTCTGGCCGGAACGTTTCGTACTGTTAAAAAACCGAGATGAAATGGCGTCGTTTTCATCTCGGTTTTAATTCCGGTCCGTTCCGGAAATTCCAGCCAAATTCAAGCCGGAACGTCCCAGTACCGTTCCGGGTGTGCCATTTCAGCCTTAAAATCTTCTTTATTTTGATTAACTTGTGATTTTTTTTTCTAATTTTGAGATTATGTTTGTTTGACTTTGTGTTTATATTGTATAATTTAAAGTTAATTTATCTTAAATTTTAATTATGCTTGTTAAATTAATATTTTAATTTTTTTATATATATATAACTAATTATATATGAACAGTACAACCTCGAAACGGCACGCCGAAACGCTCCAAAACCGGAACGTTCCGTTCCAATAGAAAAACCAGAACGGCGACCGGAACGGTATTGACAACCTTGATTTGTATCCATCATTGCTAAAAACTAGGCATCAAGGTACAGGATGTTTTAAGTTTGAGAAATCTCATTTGGACTATTAAAAGCTATAGATATTGCCAAGGAACTATTTTGCTATCAGAAAGCATGTGCACATTTTATGAAAAATGCTCAGAGCCTTACAAATACAATTCCCTTCATCTAATATCCACTTTTCAGTCCTACCAAACATCAAGAAAAAAAATATAACAAGTACTATTCTTTATAAACATCATTACTAAAAGAATAATAATACACTGACTGATTTTCTTTATACCTGATTTGAACAAATTAACCATATCACAAGTCACTGGATTTTGACCCGTGACTTGTGATACAGGTCACTTGAAATTTAGCTCGCTGAGCTAGACCCAGTCTTGGGTTTCCCAGGTCCAATATGGGAAAAACCAGCTTTGCACATGGCAGATTTTTTAACCAGCCTCCCTGTCCTTGCTACACAGTACGGAAGTGCTTAGAACTACACGAGCATGCCGCTTGAAATCCATAAAATCAACTAAGAGAACTAGAGTATTACAAGGCATAGTATGAAGTACCGACGCACCGCCGAACTTCACTGTTCTTCATCACTATCATTGCCGAAAACAGAGGCTACAGCTGCTTTTGGCTTCTTTGCAGCTTTGGCTGAGGAGTTCTGTGTAGTGAATGCAAAAGAGCCACTAGTTAAATGAAGAACAGATGAATTATTCAGTCATGAAATATTGGTTTCTTTCACTCACGTTGGTACAACATTGTGTTATTGCTTGCAGATTACAGGTGAAAAATTCAAAGAGTACCAATTACAAGGCAAGAAAGGGCCATGTAACTCTCATAAGTTGAAAAGAATAATTTACGCTGTATGCCAGAAAAAAACGAATGTGATCTTGAGGTACCATTCAACATTACTTTTCAGAACGACAAACAAAATAAAGGAGCACACTTGTTATTTTGTTACTTGTATCAATGAGAGTAAAAATGATGCCATACAGAAAGGATGTTTTTTACAGTTACTTGACAAAAGCTACATTTACTCAGAAAGGCAATGCATTTTATGAGTGCAATTAATCATTGGGGAGTCGTCTACAAGTTGCAAAATACTAGCTAGAGAGAGAATTTTTGTAAGCATGGGAGATAACTATTCATCTATCCCCAGTGCAATGTGTACGGACCTGAGCTTACTCAAGTTATAGGGAAACAAGGACCCTAGAATAAACTACCATGTTGTTATCATACCACAACAATCTACCCTGTGACAGCACAATGAAGCCACAAAAACATCTTTACTCATCATACTGAAAAGCTTCTAAGCGCCTGCAATGATATTATTTCTAATTCTTCAGTTGCATACCTTTGAAATGCCACCTTTAGAGGAAAACCCAAATTTTAATACCCTCCGCTGATCCTGATCCACAAGTGCAGTTCCACTTCTAAGTGAAGTAGAAACCTGAGCAGATGCAGATTCTTCTTCTTGCTGCTGCTGCTCCTGTTTACGAGCGTCTGCCCTGTATTGCATAGAAGAATATAAAAACAAATATGGTAAGAGAAGATTTTGAAGACAATAAAATACATGGAAAAACCTTGAACTAGTTTGTGAAAGAAAACAAGAATGCTTACATCTGTGCAAACTTAGCCATCTCCCTTTCCTGTCGTTGCAGTTCACGCTTTTGCCGATCATCACGACTACTAGAACCATGCATCTCTCTCATTTCCTTAAATCTCTGAAACCATCATCCAAGAGCATTACAGGTTCAGGACAGAAACCGAAAGTGGTAGCATTAGGGGTTGAAAAATGCCAAGAAAGCACACCTTTCTATGATTATGATCGTATGAACTCAGATGAGCTTCAAATTCCATGGCCAATTTGTATTGCTTGTTGCAAAGATCACAAAAGAACACCCTCCTTATCTCTTTCACCTCAGTTTGAATTTTCTGCTCCCGTTCAGCTAACACCTGAATTTTCATAATGTGCACGAAGCAGGCAGTAGAAGCCACCAGGTAATAAAAACTGCAGCAAAATTCTCAAGAGCTTCGAAAGTTGATGTTCCCCTATGATAATACCATTCCCGTCAAAAGACACACATATATCTATATGCTGCCTTCTGTTATTAGATGTGGGTTTCAGAGAAAGAAAAGCATCAACCTCAAAATATTATCTACCAGTTAAATATTAATAATGATCTACAAATTTATAGGGCATACCTCACGCTTTTTTGTGTGTTCCTCAGTTTCTTCAACCTCAATGTCAAGTTTTCTTCGTTGAATATTTTCTTCTGCAGTGAAAAAATCATCTTCTTCTTGTTTTCCAATCCCTAACTTTGGATCTCTAATTCCAGATTTTATAGGTTCAATGATTCCTGAACATATAAGCCAAAAGTTATTGTTAAAATTATAACATCATAAACAAAACATTCCACAGGAATCAATCCTATTGCTGTTTCTCATATCATTCAGACTAAAGGCAAATGAATGCTAACCACTTCACTCTACTTTAGCATGATAGCAGACCACAAATAATTGTACAAAAGGAAAAGTTAGCATACAAAGCCAATAATGAGTAGATATATCTGCATGTTTAGCAGTTTGCAACCTACGACATTATATATCTGAGAAAAGCTTGTGGTCTAATAATCAAAACTATATTGGAAATTGGAGGTTTAAGAGCTCTCAGGGCCAGGACATATGAGTTCATCAATCAACATAGCCGAGGAAAGGTTTTTGAGGTGATTGTTTTGTTCCATAGAAAATAGAGGCTTCAAGTAACAAACATAAAGCAGCATGATCAACTTCAATAAGTTCAAGATCAATTGGAGTAAATAAAACACATTCCAAAATTCCTTAACTATTGATGGTACATCAGTGAAAACATAATAGTAGATTCAAGCCAAGCAATCTCTAAAAAAAACAAAGAAGGATAGGAAACCATCCTCAAGTGACTCCTCCCATGAATGAGGCTCAGCTAAATACATACCTTGCTCGTCCTTTCCAAGGCCCTTTCCTTTCCATCCCATTTTCTGAAGAAGCCTAAAACCAATATTTGACTCTGTCAACTTTGTGTCCAATGAAGCTTGCTCAACATTGTCTAGATCAACATTTTCTGTAGGTCTGTGATCTTTTGGCAACCGAAAATCCTCTGTGAAATCCTCAATAAGAGAGTCCTACCAAGCACATACAAAAAATGCAACGTCACACAACCATGTGCATGAGATTACATGATCCTCAACTATTCACAAAACTTGTAATGAATACACAAACTCATAATAAAGAAGATTTTCCATTAAAATATGAAAACATAATGTCCATGTGAAAGCAACCGTGCAAATTAGGTTATTCCTTAATTGTAGAAATATATAAGTCACTTATAACCCAATTGGAAATTCACAAATATCTCCTTGCATCAAATATGCAAAAAGCACAAAAAAAGGCAATATAATTTTATAAGCTTGAAACTACCTGCTCTCTAATAAGTTGCTGTTTATTGTGGGGGCTTGTTTCTTGTTTATCACTGTACCGTCTCTGATCCATCTTCAACCACCTAAGCAAAAACCAAGAATTAAAGTAATAAAACAGTTCGTTTCAGAGGAGAAGAAATTGGGAAAAAAGAGCATGCCAGTTAAGATTCCATTAGAGTATAAATATAGTCAGAATAGACACACTTCATGAAAATTATCCACTGCTGCAAATGCCAGCAATTAGCTGATCAATCAATAATAAGGATATCAAGATGCATAATACAAATAAATGAGGATTTTAGTTGCCAGAAACAACGAGCACAAAATTGAATTCACGTGTTTATGCTCGAAGCTGATTTAGTTTACATAATGCAGGAAAAAGATAAAAGTCAGTCTAAAATTCAATCATTGCCATCCCCTTTTGAAATCCTAAACTCTATCAGCATCCAAATACGCCATAAAAACTATGAAAACATACAAAGAGTCTCCTCCACAATGAAAAAACCCAAGAAAGTTAGCTTCTTTTACTGTTTCCATAACGTTTTAAACTGATTCCTCGAACGGGTTTCTCGTATAATTTCAATCACAACTTAGGAAAAGGAGTTTCTTGTGTAAAATACAAAGCAACACACTCAAAAAAACCAAGCCCCTATCATGCACTAACAAATCAAATTGATCTCTTATAATCAAATCTAAAACCACTATCCAAATCTAACAGAAACAATAATTAGCATCTCCAAATCTTATGCAAGTGCAGAAGATTCGAAAGTTCTAATATTTAAAGTCTGCTAAAAGAAAAGACCATGAATACCTTGGAAAAAAAAAACTTTGTTCAATAATATCGGGAAAAATCATTAAATTTGATTGAAAGTAAATTATATTTACCTGATTATTAATCAAAGGATTAGAAGCAGAGAAACCAAGCACAAACAAAGCCTTTGACTTTTGATCTCTGCTGTTGTCTCCGTGGTTTTTGCCTTCATGTTTGTTTCAAGACAAAACTCAAATGCCAAAGGGTCTCGTAGAATAATAGAAACAATAATATGGGCTAATTATTTTAGAGAGCTTAGACCAGTATAGTTTGAACTAAGCTTGATGAATTGTGTTTGGATTACCAAATAGATTTGAGCTTTCTCGGCCCAACGTAGATTTTAGGCCCAAAAAAGAGAGAGAGACACCCTATCTCAAGGAGGCTGGAAATTTTGTTGTGACAACACTAATATTTTAACATTATTTATTTAATACCAAACATTTATTTAGTGGCTAAGAAAATCTACTCCCTTTCTCAACTACTGAGTTCGAGAGGTGTGTATTTAAAACTGTTTGGAAAGAAGATTTTGTCATAATCGACAACAAGCAGTCTGGGAGAACAGTTTCTTCCTCATCACATTCTCAAATTGTAAGAGACGAAGAAGAAAACAAAATACTCTTAGGGCAGTTTCTCCCACATTTATTCTCATATTGAAAAGAAGAAGAAGAAGAAAGCAAAAAATTCCTTTTTGAGAAGGGACCCAATTATTTTATTTTATTTTTCTGCTGAAGGAAATTACATTCTATCTCTAAAGACAAATGTTCACAGCTACTGTTATGGTTTCCATGAAAAGTTCATGACTAATTAAATAGCCAACCGTACCCATCTTTGTGTGTTGAATTGATAGATAAATTTCTACTTCATCGATCGATCATGGATATATATATGAAATGGTTGATTTTGTGCCAGGGAATTAAAGTCGACAGGATCATGCATGCAGAAAGGTGTGTTGCTCGAGGCTCTAATTGAAGTAAATTAAAATCAAATTGCTACATATAATAATAGCACATAATTAAGCACCCTAGAAACGATTTCCTTCATATGCACTCCTTGCTAATTGACGTGGTCGATGTAGGGAAGATTCGTTTCCTAGCTAGACCAAATTGTTTAGTGCTTAGCTGATAATCATGAGCGATTAAATCCATCAAAGATTGTAGCTATGTGAAAAGGGATTCTTCTTCGAATAAGCACGATTTTATACAATTATTAATGAGATTATTGCTTACAGCAAGGTTGCATTATCTATGCACATTAATTTAATGAAAGAAAACACCATGTCCCCGTCAAGAAAAGGAAATTAAAAGGCCAAAAAGAGAGAGAGAGAATAAAACCAGTTGCATGAACGTTGAGTAGCAGTAGGCAATGCATAGATTAGTTAATTGTAAGAAGCTGTAGATACCTTAAAGTTAGACAGCTTGCATTCTCTATTTTAAACACAAAGGAAAAGACAGTTTAAAGTCTCCATAATTAGGCCTTGGATGGTTTTTGAGTGGGCAAGAGTGAGGAGTTGCGTTTGCATGGAGAATAAAGTAAAGGGACCCCTTTTTAGTTTAAACAAAATAACATCAAGCGTACAAAGAAATGCACGAACCACATGGTTCAAAGAAAAATATCTTCAAGTATCTATCTTTTTGACCTCTTTTGGATACACTTTCCATTTCTTTTAATAAAAACAAAGTATTTCTATAATTAAGAGTTTAGAAATATAATATGGCAATTGCTGGTTTAACTATGATTGATTGATTAAAAGCATAAAACGTGTCGTAGTTGGTCTTTATTTTAATGTCACGCGAATCTATTGAATTGTATATGCACGTTCTAATGGGTGCGCTAGCTCATCCATTTTCTAGAATACCAATATGGTATAAGTTATTCTAGTCGTTGGCTCCGTTGCTTTGAAGATTTTTCAATCTCTCTGAATTATCACAAAAACGTGTACTATAAGATGTAATTAATTGGGAAGATGGGATGCATACACTTCGTAAGAGATACGCAAATCTAATAGAATAATTGGAAATTAATTTAAAATATACAATGTTTAGTGTGATTATTCTATGTTGCCTGAGAGGGTCTACAACATTTGCTGTGATAGCACTTGTCTTTACAGCTAATGATGGCCCGAAGTTTCTAAACAAAAATGGCCCGAAGAAAAGTTTGCTTATATAAAAAAGTAGACAGAGAATTTTGTTTTAACTTTTTGGCAAGGAAAATAATTAAATTAGAAAATAGAAGCGGTAACAAGTGGTAGAATCAAGAGGTTGTTGGAGGGGACAATTGCCTCCTTTAAAATAATTATTTTCTATTTTCTACGGTGCGTGAACAATGTTAGATTTTATTTTGAAAATACCGACTCTAAATATATCGACGGAAACACCAATTTTTTTGAATCCCTATGTAATCCCGTTAGTGTTTACCACCCGTTTTTTACCGATGTTGTCGATGATAGTGTCTATAAAATACTGATGAAAATAGCAATGATACATCTTTGTCGGTAATATTATCAGATAAATACTAATAAAATTTATAAGTATATCCGTATAAATTAGCCAATTTTGTAGCGGTGATAGTTCAAAATACCTTAGGGAACAATTTATAGAAGAATTTAGTAAATATATAATTTTAGAATTTATAGACGTGCAGTGGTAGTAAAGATCTTCTCGAATTTTTGAGTTTAATGGGTTAATATTTTATAACTTTAATTTGTTCTATATATCATGTTAATATTCTCGGAGAAAAGGGTACTCATGAATCATGGATCCTTCAAAGGAGATGAGTAGGAGGGACCCCAAAAACAATTAGATAGTGGGCAGCCATCTAAGTTAAAGTAAAAGAAGGAATGCATATTCAAGGGAGGAGAAATTAATGAGATTGCTTGTGTCTTTGGGTCGATATCGGCCAGGTTCTTACCGTGCAGTGGACAACATTCCATGTGCTTTCTCTCAAGTTTTACCAGCAATTCGTTTAAAAAAAAATTAAATTTATTTTATTTTTATTTCAAATTAAATGTTTTAGAATTATTAAAACATTTCTCATATCAAAATGATTTAAAAAAAATAAATATTATTTTAATATATTTTGAAGCAAAAAAAACACTTTTAAAACAAAACCTAAGCAATTTTCTCAGACATAGAAAAAAGTACTGTATTGGGTCAATGATTTCTTTCTCAAATATGCCTTTGGTACACGTCCATCCAATTAAATATGAAAAGATACTCCTCCCCTCCCCTCCCCTCCTCTCCTGCTATAAATTAATAATCTGGCACTTCTCTTTTCAATACCAACTTACAGCTTGAGCCAATTTCAACAAGACAAAAGCTTAGTGTAATTGCCAAACAATATCTAGCTACCAAAACCAAGAAACGAGCCAGCAAACCATGGTTGGCAACAAGCAAAAGAAATCTTCTTCTTCCTCTTTCTTCAGCTTTTTCAAGGGTAGAAAGCCACGACGAGCGGGCGAGGATGCATATTATGGACACGATGATGTAATGAGTCCAAGAAAAATCCGGCCTTTTGATGATGACAAGGGTCCACTTGTTTCTGTGAAGCCTGATCCCCGTGTTGATTCCAGAGCTTCAGTTTTCATTGCCAACTTCCACGCAGCTCGAATTTCAGAATCCGAAAGCCAGAGCCAGCAGCTGGAAAGGCAGCCTCGGGTCGTAGCCTCATCATTCATGTTGTCTGGCTATGCGCCAAATTGATAGCAGCTTTGTTGATTTTGAGTCTATCCTTATCGATTTGTCCATATTTTAATTATCTTATATGTGTTCTTAGTTAAGTAAGCAGTTTCTCCCATGAATCCCGACTCAATAATGGAAGTGTCCATTGTATAAAAATTTATTATTTAAACGTACCCTCTTTTTTCTTCATCATGCACAACTTCTTAATCTTCCTCCCTGATCTCTTTCATCATTTTAGTTGTGATCTAGACTGTGTATGGATCCATTCGCTTTTCAGGTTGAACTCGACTCATGTTCTAGAATAAAAATGATAAAAACATGCTTGGTTGAAGCAATAAAAATAAATAAATAAATAAATAAAATACACACACACTGCCTACCACCTGTTCTTTTTCCTTACAACTAGCTGCAGTTAGTGCAGCAGCATATCACTCAGCCTCCAATTGATTATTAAAATTGATTTTTACAGTAATAGTTCTGTCCAGAAGGATACGCGTCATTATCGATTCCTGATGATTTACGAGTAATTGAAGCTGCTAGCTGAAGGAAAGAATATGCACAGTGGCTTACTTGACGTCTGGAATCTAATATAATTTCCAAGAGGCGGAGGGGATGTGGTTTCTTTCATTGTCACAGTCAGTCTAGACAGCTAGTTTGCGCTAAGCTACGAATGGGGTTAAAAATCAATATAATTATACAAAGAAAAATAATGTGAAATTCTTTGTTGAAATCTAAAACATAGAAAGATGACCTGATCGTCTTCTCCAAAACTCAATCTAGCTCCCACGAAACTTTTCAGCTCAGCATTGTTTAACCTTTGCCTAACTTGATTAGACGCAACTAACCACAAAGAGTATTGTTTTGTGAGAGAGGCCAAGTAATTCACCATGATAATTCTTTTTTTAAGATCTTTCTTCTCAATCTTAATTTTGTGGACTTTATGTCACACCCACTTTTTCTTGTTTTCTTTTTCATCCCACTTTTTACTCTTTAATTCTTTCTACTTGCACAACAACACACTTACTGGTGAATATATACAAACCAAATCCAAAGGTTAAAGCTCGCAAATTTAGAGGTTTTTTCCATCTTTATTAACCAAATGAATAGCGTTTGATTAATAGCTTTGAGCAACAATAATACATACAAATCAATAGCTTTTTATTTCATTTCTCCTCCTATAGTTGGTTTCTTTGTTTTTTTTTTTACTATGTTTTGATAATCAAAACTTGTAAAAGAAGGTATGAGAATAATATATGACTTTGTGGTTTGGATTTGATTATCTCATCTTGCGATCTGCTTAATCTTAGATGTTTTTGTGGGTTTATAGCATCACGATTATGGTGATTTTTGGCATCTACTGTGGATTTTTACTTGTATGTGTGTGTATATATATATATATATATAAACACTAAACCTTAAGCCCACCGTAATAAAAAAAACACTTAATTAAACTAAAATGGCTCTAATTAATTTGGCATTAATGCACATTTGGGCAAAGTTTTTAATGCACATGCAGTGCAAATATTTGTGTGTGAGTAGTATATTACCTATAATATAAATGGCGTGGGAAAAACACTGTCGCAATCCACAGTGTTTTTCCCGCACCATTTATATCACAGGTAATATGACCTCTGCCAATCCTTTATTTTGTCTTTTCTTTTCCCTCCCTGTAATTTATTTCACAGGATATACAGATAGGTTGTAGCTGTTAATAGTTGTAAAAATAAATCCCCTTAAAGCGACATATTATCTCTAATATAAATTACCTATAATATAAATGGTCTGGGAAAAATACTTTTATAAACACTGTAGTAATTAACAATATTTTTCCTGTGATATTTAGATCATAGGTAATTTCTTGGTTTTGGTGGATCTGTATGTTAATTACTACAAAAAAATTGTTATTATGAGACACAGTGATTCCGTTAGGTAAAGTAAAAGGGTTAGGTCAAGAAAGTTTTTTTATATTTTATTATGATTGCCTAATTTGTCAATATTTTGCTTTTAAGTTCAATTATATTAAATTATTTAATGTACATGTGACTTGCCTTGCACTTCGCTATATTCAGAACCAAATTTTTTAACATGTAAAAAAAATATTAATGATCCTAGATTTTTTTATGACTACAAACCTTTCGATTATTTAGTTTTTTATATATTCAATTTATTATGGATAAAGCATTTAAAATAATGATAACAATTATTTTAAAGGTATTTACTCTTTAAAATATATGAGACTAATTATATATTTTGATATTTATTTAATATTAATGCCTTAAAATATATATATAAAAAATGAAGTGAGTTTTCTTTTAAATATAAAATTAATTTAATCTCAGTGTTCTGAAATACTTTTAATATAATAATATGAGGAATAAATATTAAAAGAAAACATTAAATTTATTTTTATAACAATAATGGTGGTGGGAGCTATAGTATTATCAATAATAATTAATATTAAAATATTTATTATTTACAACAATAATTATAATGGCAGCTATAATAAATATGATAATTTAACAATCATGATAATAACAATTAGAATAATACTCGAAATAATTGTGTTGTTTTTGTTAAAAAATAACTTTTGCAACTTTTTTGTCTATGGTATTTCAGATCTAATATTACATAATTTTTTTATTCTTTGGGGCAATATTATAATTTTAAATGTTTGAGCAGTAATGTTGATAATAATTTTAACTATTATAATCATGATAATGATGGCAATGTAGGGATGAATTTTCAATGATGATTTCTTATTTTTGTAGATAGAAAATTAACTATTTATTTTTGTTATTTGATTATTGTAGGTGTTTTTACAATTTATATTTTGTTTGTTGTGTTTAATTTAAGTTGAATTATAAAATGAACTAATTCTAATATAGTGAATTTGATAATTCAGATATCCGAATCTTCTTGATTTTATAGGAAACTCGCATTCTATAGAAATTCTGCATATATTTATTATTTTGCTCAAATTTATATTATAATAAAAAATCTCATATAATTAATATTTTTTATGTTGAAAAAAATATGGTTCCGATCGCGGCGAAGCGCGGGAAAGTGACTAGTAATATTATAAACCTTGTGCGTGCTGAAACCCTTTCGTACCACTAAATTTGCAAGGGGAAATGCATCGAGCATCTCTTGATATTTACATGACAAGTGAGATTCTCAATCGGAATATCTAATAAGAGACCACCCCTCCTGTACTCTAGGGTTCCTTCACGAGGAATCATGCCAGGTTTGTACATCTCCACCTCTCTTTACATAAAGTAAGGCACACAATTAGCCAGGTCGTATTTCATTTCTAACAGTTGCGACTTGTTTCGATGTCTTGTTAAGGAACACATAATTGAGGGTTTAAATCGAAGATGCCTTTTGTAATGGGATCAAGCCATGCATGCGGTAGTGCTGGAAATATCTATCTATGTTCAAAACTTGGGAGAAAAAAAAAATCGGAAGAGACAATATTATAAATATACACTTTGAATTGATTAAGAACTCCACCTTTTTCCCTGATCACGAAAGGTTGGTAGTGTGAATTGATGCCGTGAGAGTCAAAGCGAGGACACTGGGGTCTTGGTTGGCTTTACGTAGAGCTGGATGGGATGGCAACCATCTAAATGAGTACAAGGTTCGGTTTTTGTTTGTTCATATTCTTCCTCATGAGTGATGAGTACTTCCCTTTTCATGCATGTGCTACCTGCTCCATAACCCTTTCAAATTCTTCACTGGACTCCACTACTATGCCATGGCTGCATCTTCTCACGCCTGCCTTTTTATTTCCCACTTTCTTTTATTTTTTTAGTTCATCCTGTCAAAAACACTATTTACTATTGCTTGCTTGCATGTAGCTAATTAAATTCATGATATAATTAATAGTGCTCAATTTCTTATATATGCTGATCACGGGAGAGTTCATCGCTAGGATTGTAAAATCAAAACATAAAGTCTCTAAAGAAATACCATTCTGAAATCTGATCAGCATCTTCTCTATGTTAGAAGAAAGGAAAAAATGTTGTTAATGGAGTAACAAATCATGGGCTACACGTCCTTCCACTCAAGGGAAACTGCCCCATGTGTAATATTAATATTATGTTATTGCCTCATTAATTCCATAATATCAGTCGCTTAATTAAGTAATTATAGATCTACTAATTAAATCGAGAACATATCGATATCGACTCATACGCTCTTCTTCTTCATCATCATCATCATCATCATCAAGAATTTGTATTCTCTACGTACTAGCAATATTACACACACACTTATATTGGAAGATGACACAATTTTTGTAAATATGCAATAAAAAACTATTGTGGTGTTTAAAACTTGAAATTCTAATAAAAAAATGATTTTTCATATACTAGACATGATTATTTGTAAGAGAACATACAAATAAAAGAGGTATGATTTCTAAATGTTATCACAAAAAAAGGCATCTATAATTTAGGGTTTAGATTACAAAAGGGAGATAGTTTTATACAAAATCTCGATGTTATTAAAAAAAAAAGATTCTGAAACCAGATTTGAACCTAAGTAGTCTAAATTGTTGACATTAGGGACTTAATTGTATAAAATTCTAATTCTAAAAAGTAATTAAGCATTTAATTAAGCAAATTTAAGACTACAGAGCAATCTGAAGATTATGTGCAATTGTAATGACTGAAATTGACAGTTTCAGGGGCTTAATTGAAGAGAAACAAATTTTTATTTACAAACAAGGACTAATTTGGTCAAATAAAAAAATCGAGGACTAAAGCAAAAATAGTGCTCAAGTTTAGGGTTGAAATAGGATTTTTCAGCGAGGGTGAAATTACAAAATTAAACATGTAATTGAACAAATAAAAAGCATAAGGGTGCAATAAAAAATTATCAAACTAAAAAACCCTAATTTTAAGTTTTGAACAAGACGTTATTGTTTCATGAGTGTTGTGCATCTTCTTTCCTGATTTTGGTTGATCAATGAAGTACCTTTAGGTGGTCGAATGCAGCATTTTCGACCACCTCTAAAGTTGAAATTAACAACATTCAACTCACAAATATTCCTTCTATAACCCCATGATCTTGAAATCAAGTGATTATATCTCGTATTTATCATTTATTGTCTCTGCATCTTGTTTTTTATGAGCCTCCACTAAGTGTTCAAAAAAAAATTGATCGGGTTGACAACTTTAAAAAATTAAATTTGGAGTTATAAACATCCAAATCAAGCAAGAGAAGGTTTGATAGAAATAATACTAGTAAAAATCTTTAAGTTTTGTAACAATAGCTTGAAATACTTGATCATTTCTCGCTCTTGAAGCTTTGATCATAGAGTATAAAATTGTTTTTCAATCTTTAATTCAATTGAGGTTAAGGAATTAATTAGGGACTTTTCTAATTAATTTAATGTTTTTATATCTTCCTTGCATAATGGAATCTAAGTATGTGATTGAATTAAACTAATATTTATTCTCAACTACTGAGTTTGAGAGGTGTGTACTTAAAATTGTTTGGAAAGAAGATTTTACAGTTTCTTGCTTACAGTTATTAATGAGATTATTGCTTACAGCAAGATCGCATTATCTATGTACATTACTTTAATTAAAGAAAAAACCATGTCCCCGTCAAAAAAAAGGAAATTAAAAGGCCAAAAAGAGAGAGAGAGAGAGAGAGAGAATAAAACCAGTTCCATGAACGTTGAGTGGTAGACAGGACTTAGCTTTTATGAGCCATAAACCCGCGCTTCGCCGCAGGGATTAAAATATTTTTTTTGTCTAGTTTTAATATATATAATTTTTTATTTTTTATTTTGGTTTTTATTTTTTTATTTTTTAGTTTAGTTTCTAAAAAAATAAAATTACCGAGACACCCCACTAACAATTCTTGATTTTTGTCTTATTTGAAGGTATAATGATTATTGTACTATGCACAGAAATGAAAAAAATTAAAAATACCTTTGATACAATGATATTATTTTAAACACATTTTACATAATAAAATAAATTTATAAAAAAACTAATATATATTTTTAAAAGTTCTACGACGCCGCACGCGTCATCCGAAATGTGCATGAGCTCTGAAATTGACGTCGTACCCACAACACCCGGCAGAAAATATAATTAAAAATTTGTAAATTACCAATACACCCCTATAACCAACTCTTGGATTTTGTCTTATAGGGGGTATATACGTACTTATACAACTCGTGGTGCGCGGCAGCTGACCCGGACACCTCGATTATAAAAAAATGGTCCGAGGATTAGTCATTGTGAGCTTAAGCTCACCCAGAGACCCCGGTTATAAAAAAATATACAAGTGAAAAAAAAACAAAAAAACAAAAGCTTAACCAACTCTTGGATTTTATCTTATAGGGGGTATATACGTACTTATACAACTCGTGGTGCGTGGCAGCTGACCCGGACACCCCGATTATAAAAAAATGGTCTGAGGATTAGTTATGGTGAGCTTAAGCTCACTCAGAGACCCCGATTATAAAAAAATATATAAGTAAAAACAAACAAACAAACAAACAAACAAAAGGATTAGTTATGGTGAGCTTAAATGATGATGGTGTATTACCCCACCGAATATTTTAGTTATTAACCTTTTAGGATTTTTTTATCCAAACACCGATAGTGAATAATAGCATATTATCCCCGCCAAATATTATCCCCGCCGAATATTTTGGATATTAACCTCTTAGGATTTATTTATCCAAACACCGACAGTGAATAATAGCAAATCATCCCCACCGAATATTTTAGATATTAACCCCTTAGGATTTATTTATCCAAACACTGATAGTGAATAATAGCATATCATCCCCGCCGAATATTTTGGATATTAACCTCTTAGGATTTATTTATCCGAATACCGACAGTGAATAATAAATTCCCAAAATTAAGATTTTGATATTTTTGAAATATTGGCCAATACCCTTTGGATTTTTACAAACACGTTGTAAAATCTCAAAATGCAAGAAATGATTTTTTCTTTGCGAAATCCATGCTAAAACACATTTTCTCTTCAAACTCCAAGATAATATATATTTTTTGAAAGAAAAAGAATTTTTAAAATATGTTAGTGTATTGGCCGTATGCAGGAAAACAACACATTTTTTTTGTCTTTAATAAAAATATTTTTATGCAAATTTTATATTTTTTTGTATTTTTTTCTTTATTTTTTTCTATTCTGGTGGGCTAGGCTGCCAGCCCGCCTACTGGGGCTAGGCTGCCAGCTCCTCCCCACGGGGCTGGGCTTCCAGCTCGCCCTACATGGGGCTAGGCTGCCAGCCCGCCCACTTAAACTGACTGGGCCCCCGTCCAAACGGGCTGGAGCCCAGTTTTTTTGTCGGGCCGGGCACAAACCCGACCCGGTTGGCCCTGCGGGGGAGTGAATTAATTTCACTCCCCGCACATGCAACAAAGAAGATGAACAGTAAAAATGGCAATTTTCGAGTGTGATGAATGGCGTACCTGTTATCACCTTTGGATAGAGGAGGTCGAGGTGGTTCTTCTAGTCATGGTGGCGTCGGAAATGGTGATCTGTGGTGGCCGGAAATGGCGTCGGAAAGTGACGGTCACGTTGCAGTCAATGGGGCTGTTCTGCCAAATCCTTGTCTGAGACTGTGAATGAGGTTGCCAAAGAACATGGAGCTTCTGGTGATGATGGGGTGGTGCGAGATGGCCGGAGTTGCTGCACCGAGAGGGAGAGAGAGAAGCTCCTCTGGTTTTAGAGAGAGAAGACGATCGACTGACCGAGAAAGGGGAAAAAAAGAAAAGGAAAGGAGCTGGGGACGCCGGGGCCGTTTAAGAAAAATTACTGGCGTTTTTTACGTGAGATTTGCCTCTTCTCCGATCAAACTGCTTCCTCTTTTTTTCACTCTGTTTTTCTTCTTCTTTCTGCGTCTGTTCTGTCTCTCCTTTTCTTTCATTTTTTTTTCTCTTCTCTGTTCGTTCTGCTCGTAAAATCTTTCTCTCTTTCTTTTTTTTGAATTCTTTTCTCCTCTTTTCTTCCTTTTCTCCCCCTGCATGCAGCCCTTTATAGCAGAGCCAACGAACCCTTCGGCTGCTGAAGTTTTTGATGCAGGGGCCACTACTAAACTTTGAATGCAGGACGAGCCTAGCATTTAAAGCCATGCATGCCGGAAACATGCAGCCGAACATGCAGTGCAATTTTTAAAAAAAATTGAAGGTAAAAGTATGATTCGATCCCTCAATTTATAATTATTCTAATTGCACCCTCAATTGAATTCAAACTTATGATTTTGTTCAATTATACTCCAGTCAGAATTTCAAATATCATCCTTAGCGTTGCACGACCTTTTTATTCTGGTCCTTGGTTTCTTATTTTCGTGATTCAACCCTCCATTGACCATTAAACTCTCAATTTGTTCAATTTTACCCTTGTACCAAGATATATTATTTTTTTGATATATTTTTTCGAAACATAAAAGTAATGTGTCAAAAATTGGGTAGCAACAATCACCATGTAAAAGAAATATGAGTTTAAATGTGATTGAAAAGAGGAAGAAGAATGCTCAAATGGCAAAGAAGAAAGAAGATAGAGAGAAGACATTTCATTTGTCTATTTCTTGATTGAAATTTCATTTGTCTACTTCATTTTTTTCTTAAGTTTTTCCTTTGTTGAGGAACTTGAGAAGAGAGGGATGAGAGGAAAGAAATGGGAGGGAAGAGAAATGATAGAATTTGTTTGAATTTCAATTGTCTACTTAAGTTTTTTTTCTTAAGTTTTTCCTTTGTTGAGGAACTTTGAGAAGAGAGGGATGAGAGGGAAGAAATGGGAGGGAAGAGAAATGATAGAATTTGTTTGAATTTCATTTGTCTACTTAAGTTTTTGTTGATGAATTTCTTAATCTGTGTAAGAATTCATTTTCTACTTCTCGATGATTTTTTTTTACAACTAATCAAAACGGCTGCACACACAAAACAAACGACACCAGCACACACAAAACAACACCACAATACAAACGACACCAGCACACAAAATCTAGGTTTTCTACTTATTCCTCTCTCAGCCGCCTCAGCCTCTTCTCTCTTCTTTGCCAAATCTTTGCAATTCATCTTGCCTTAACAACATACAAAATGAAGCAGAGCTGGAAGGGCTTGACACACACGAACCTGACTCCGTCGACGCCTCAGCCGCCTTCTCTGGCGGAGCTACAATGACGATCCTCTAGTGACCCAAGCTCCAGTTCACCTTCGAGCGCTTCCTTCGTGCTACCTTGGGCTTCATTTCATAGAAGCGAGACACAATAGCGACAATCCTTAGCTTGTGAGCTTGAATCTCCTTAAAGATAGGTTTAATAGCAGGATTTGAAGATTTGAATGATATATATATATATATATTCTCTCTCTCGCTCTGCTGCTGCTCTGTTTGAGCTTCACTTCTATTGTGCAAAAATCTGAATGCAGTAATTTGTTGCGCAGAGACTGGAGAGTGGAGAATTTGAAATGTATGCTGAAATGCAGTCTCACGGATGAACAAGACAACAACTAAATGAGGAGCAGCAACACTTCTTATGCGTGCTAAGACCAATATGTTGCTTATGAGTCCGATGAATGAAGGGAAATTGCATTCTACTGGATTGCATCAGCTTAATATTGAGACTAGGAAGATTATTACTGAGTGGAGGTTTGAAAAGGATGGAATTACCATGAGGAATATTGTAAATGAGGAGAAGTAGCGGTATGGATGATCGTTGAGCCTGGCAGAGGCAGCTCTCGGTGGAGATTTCATCTGCGGCGTAGGAGGAGGAAGGCGGGGCTGTGGTGGAGGGAGAAACATGGTGGCTGAAGACAGAGGCATGCTTCTCTGCTTCATGATTCACAATGATTCTCACTCTGTTGCTGCTCTGTTTCAGCTTCATTTTTTTTTGAAATTTGGAGGAGGAATAGATGTTGAAGAGGAGTCCTGGCCGTGCATATTGCAATTGGAGCGTGTTTGCTAAAACTGAAAAGAGCTCAGACCAGTCTCTCGGATGAACAAGAAAGCAACTAGATGAAGAGCAGCAATGACACAAATGATCATCGTCATCTTTAGCTCGAAAATTCAAAGAAAAAAAATCTCAACTGAAGAAGCTGCAAAAGATCATAAGGAAAAACTTGAACGATGTGTTTTCTTCAGCAGTAGGTTTGGTTTTTTTTTTTTGAGTGATCCATTGAAGGATCAGATTGCGGAAGCTTGGATCAATTAATGCGCTAACATAGTAGCTCTGATACCATGTTAGGATTGAGAAAGTTTGCAGATAATTGAAAGGGAAAGAATGAGTTTAGAGATGGGAAGAGGGAGAAGAGAGAAAAGAGAAGGAGACTGAAATTTGAATATTTGTTGTATTGATATTTTGTTTTTGCATATATTTGTTGTGTGCACCTTTCTATTTATACACATATCTCATACCATCTTTCATACTCTAGACTACAAATATAATATTCTAGAATACATCTTTTATACTCTAACATCTTTTACATAAAGTAAGGTACACAATTAGCCAGGTCGTATTTAATTTCTAACAATTGCAACTTGTTTCGATGTCTTGTTAAGGAACACATAATTGAGGGTTTAAATCGAAGATGCCTTTTGTATTGGGATCAAGCCATGCATGCGGTAGTGCTGGAAATATCTATCTATGTTGAAAACTTGGGAGATAAAAAAACCATGTCCCCGTCAAAAAAAGGAAATTAAAAGGCCAAAAAGAGAGAGAGAGAGAGAGAGAGAGAGAATAAAACCAGTTCCATGAACGTTGAGTAGCAGGAGGCAATGCATAGATTAGTTAATTGTAATAAGCTGTAGATACCTTTAAGTTAGACAGCTTTCATTCTCTATTTTAAACACAAAGGAAAAGATTTCTATATCCTTCTTTATCATTACCAGCTCCTGCTGCTGCTGCTGTTATTGTTGCAATATTAGACAGGACTTAGCTTTTATATTATCAAGCTATAGTTTTTATCAAGTTAAAGAGATGATGTGCGTTTGCATGGAGAATAAAGTAAAGGGACCCATTTTTTGTTTAAACAAAATAATAGCAAACGTACAAAGAATGCACGAACCATATGGTTCAAAGAAAAATATCTTCAAGTATCTACTTTTTGACCTCTTTTGCATACACTTTCCATTTCTTTTAATAAAAACAAAGTATTTCTATAATTTATTTTATGAGTGTAATTAAGAGTTTAGAAATATAATATGGCAATTGCTGGTTTAACTATAATTGATTGATTAAAAGTATAAAACGTGTCATAGTTGGTCTTTATTTTAATGTCACTCTAATAGGGAGAATCTATTGAATTGTATATACACGTTCTAATGGGTACGCTAGCAGATCCATTTTCTAGAATACCAATAAGTTATTCTAGTCGTTGGCTCCATTGCTTTGAAGATTTTTCATTCTCTCTGAATTATCACAAAAACGTGTACTATAAGATGTAATTAATTAGGAAGATGTGATGCATACACTTCGTAAGAGATACGCAAAATCTAATAGAATAATTGGAGATTAATCTACAATATACAATGTTTAGTGTGATACTATATGTTGCTACACCATATGTTGTGATAGTACTTTATCTTTACAGCTAATAATGGCCCGAAGTTTCTAAGCAAAAATGGCCCGAAGAAAAGTTTACTTATATAAAAGAGTAGACAGAGAATTTTGTTTTAACTTTTTGCCAAGAAAAATAATTAAATTAGAAAATATAATTGGTAATAAGTGGTAGAATCAAGAGGTTGTTGGAGGGGACAATTGCCTCCTTTAAAATAATTATTTTTTATTTTCTACGGTGCGTAAACAATAGACCCTCCTTTGAAAATAAATCTACGGTGTGTATATTACAAAGAACCTAAAAGAGATCCGTCATTCACTGTAGCTCAAGACTCATTCGCATTGTAGACTGAATGTTTGCTTCGGTACATCGCGGCGGACGTTTGCCTTTTGTTTTGGGTCTGTGAACAGTGTATTAACAAAAAAAACCCTCGAAAAAGACAAAAAAAGTCGCCGGTTTCAGGGGCTCAACGGTAATTGACCGTTTTCGGTCCAGTCTGGCCCGGTTCATCCGGCCGATTTTTTTTTTAATAATTACTTGAACGGTGCAATAACCATTTTGTCCCTCGAAAAGGACAAAAAACAGGCGTTGTAGGGAGGGGCGATCCAGTAATTAGCTAATTTTTTTCGGCGATGTACTATTGGCGCGTCTCCATACATGCCGTCCTTTTTCGCGCCCACACGTGTTTCGGACGACGCGTGCGGCTTACTCCAGCATCCAAAAATGCTCAACCGACATCTAGAATGATTTTAAGGCATGTTATCTTCCACATGGTGCGGCGCGTGTAACGATACGGTGAAAGATGAGTTCAGAAGATAGGCACTCAGTTTCAGAACCAGTAAATGAGTATGAGAATGTGAAAGATTCAGCCTCTTCTAGACAATTAAGAATTCAGAACAACAGAGAGCTTTGCCAACAATTAAGAACTCCAACACCTGTAGAAAAGAGGGTTGAAGATCCTCAACCATCTCCAATTTTGACTGTAAGAGAGGATTCTACTCTAAGAATTTCGAACAAGGAAAACTCACCGCTCCAGAAAAATGTGCCTATGATAGAATGTGGGAGAAATATTCATTTAAAATTAATTAAAAAATAAATAAATTTGAAATTATTAAAAAATTAAAATGAATTTGACGGAATGTCCGTTGCAACGGCCATTCCATTGCAATTTGCAACGGATTTGCCGTTGGAAATGGCCGTTGCAACTTTGCAACGGTCATTCCGTTGCAACCTATTTTGCAGTCGCTTATTTGCATCGGAACACGTCCATTGCAAATTTCGTTGTTAATACATATTAGCAACGGACTCCTTTCTTGTTTGCAACGGACACGTCCGTTGCAAACAGCACTCTTTTCTGGTAGTGAGTAGGAGGGACCCCAAAAACAATTAGATATTGGACAGCCATCAAAGTTAAAGTAAGAGAAAGGAATGCATATTCAAGGGAGGAGAAATTAATGGAGGGCCAAGCAGATTGCTCGTATCACTGGGTCGATATCGGCCAGTTTCTTACCGTGTAGTGGACAACATTCCATATGTTTTCTCTTAAGTTTTACCGGCAATTCGTTTCATAAAAAAATGTTTTTTTTAAAATAAATTTATTTTATTTTTATTTCAAATTAAATGTTTTAGAATTTTTAAATCATTTTCATATCAAAAATGATTTTTAAAAAATAAAAAATATATTATTTTAATATATTAAAAAAAACACATTTAAAAACAATTAAACAATATTCTCAGACATAGAAAAAGTACTGTATTGGGTCAATGATTTCTTTCTCAAGTATGCCTTTAGGCCCCGTTTGTTTGCAGGAAAGTGGTTTCCTTTTGGAAAGTGAATTTCGGGGAAAGTGAATTCCTGGAAAGTGAATTCTGATGTTTGACAGTGTTATGGAAAATGAACTGGAAAACACTTTCCAGTGTTTGTTTGTGTTATGGAAAATGAACTGGAAAATAATTTATTAATAAATTAATTTTTTTTCAAGTTTATTAAAATAATGAGGAACAAATCTTACAAATTAAAAAGTTGAATGAGAATGAAATTGAAAAAAAATATAATTTCATAAATTATCTCAAATAAAATAAATAATAATCAAAATAATAGAGATCAAATCTAAAAAATTAAAAAAAATGAAAGGTGAATAAATTAAAATAATAATAATTAACATTTCATAAATTATTTCAAATAAAATAAGTAACAATAAAAAAAATGAGGACCAAATTTGATAGATAAAAAATTTCAATAAAAAAATGATAAGAAAAAAGCAAATAGCAATTATAAAAATAAGGACCAAAATTAATATAAAAATTAAATTTTAAGAGATGGAATTGAAAAATAAATATTCAAAACAAATTATATATAACAATCAAAAGTTTGAGGATCAAATTTGATATAATCAGCAAATAATGACATTTCTAAATTTTTCACAACTTCCGGAAAGTGTTTTCCACCCAAATTTTCCGGAAAACACTTTCCTGAAAACCAAGCTAAATTTTTCTTTGACTGGAAAGTGTTTTCCGTTGATCAATTTTCTGGAAGGCAAACAAACACAGGAAAGTTTGGAAAATGATTTCCCGGAAAGTGAATTCCGGGAAACAAACGGGGCCTTAGTATTTGATCACGGCCGCCCGATTAAATATCAAAAGATACTCCTCCCCTCCCCTCCCCTCCTGCTATAAATTAATTATCTTGCACTTCTCTTTTCAATACCAACTTACAGCTTGAGCCAATTTCAACAAGACAAGAACTTAGTGTAATTGCCAAACAATATCTAGCTACCAAAACCAAGAAAGTAGCGAGCCAGCAAACCATGGTTGGCAACAAGCAAAAGAAATCATCTTCTTCTTCCTCTTTCTTCAGCTTTTTCAAGGGTAGAAAGCCACGACGAGCGGGCGAGGATGCATATTATGGACACGATGATGTAATGAGTCCAAGAAAAATCCGGCCTTTTGATGATGACAAGGGTCCACTTGTTTCTGTGAAGCCTGATCCTCGTGTTGACTTCAGAGCTTCAGTTTTCATTGCCAACTTCCACGCAGCTCGAATTTCAGAATCCGAAAGCCAGATTTTTCAGCAAGCAGCTGGAAAGGCAGCCTAAGGTCGTAGCCTCATCATTCAAGCTATGCGCCAAATTGATAGCAGCTTTGTTGATTTTGAGTCTATCCTTATCAATTTGTCCATATTTTAATTGTATTTGTTTATCTTATATGTGTTCTTAGTTAAGCAAGCAGTTTGTCCCATGATTCCCGACTCAATAATGAAAGTGTCCATTGTATAAAAATTTATTATTTAAATGTACCCTCTTTTTTCTTCATCATGCTCAACTTCTTAGTCTTCTTCCCTGATCTCTTTCATCATTTTAGCTGTGGTCTAGACTGTGTATGGATCCATTAGCTTTTCAGGTTGAACTCGATTCATGTTCTAGAATAAAAATGATAAAACATGCTTGGTTGAAGCAATAAAAATAAATAAATAAAATACACACACACACACTGCCTACCACCTGCTCTTTTTCCTTGCAACTAGCTGCAGTTAGTGCAGCAGCATATCACTCGGCCTCCAATTAATTACTAAAATTGATTTTTACAGTCTTTGTTCTGTCCAGAAGGATAGGCATCATTGTCGATTCCTGATGATTTACGAGTAATGACGTCTGGAATCTAATATAATTTCCAAGAGGCGGAGGGGATGTGGTTTCTTTCATTGTCACAGTCAGTCTAGACAGCTAGTTTGCGCTGAGCTACGAACGGGGTTAAAAATCAATATAATTATACAAAGAAAAATAATGTGAAATTCTTTGTTGAAATCTAAAGCATGCAAAGATGACCTGATCATTTTGTCCACGAAACTTTTCAGCTCAACATTGTTTAACCTTTGCCTAACTTGATTAGACTCAACTAACCACAAAGAATATTGTCTTGTGAGAAAGGCCAGGTAATTCACCATGATAATCCTTTTTTTAAGATCTTTCTTCTCAATCTTGATTTTGTGGACTTTATTGTTTTCTTTTTCATCCCACTTTTTACTCTTTAATTCTTTCTACTTGCACAGCAACACACTTACTGGTGAAATCATACAGACCAAATCCAAAGGTTAAAGCTCGCAAATTAAGAGTTTTTTCTATCTTAATTAACCAAATGAATAGCGTTTAGTTAATAGCTTTGAGCAACAATAACACATGCATATCAATAGTTTTTTATTTCATTTCTCCTCATATAGTTGGATTCTTTTTTTTTTTTTAGTATATTTTGATAATCAAAACTTGTAAAAGAAGGTATGAGAATAATATATGACTTTGCGGTTTGGATTTGATTATCTCATGTTGCGATCTGCTTAATCTTAGATGTTTTTGTGGGTTTATAGCATCACGATTATGGTGATTTTTGGGATCTACTGTGGATGTTTACTTGTATTCGTCTTTAATAAGTATTGTTATGCTTATGCTTTATATATATATATATATATAAACGCTAAACCTTAAGCCCACCGTCATAAAAAAACACTTAATTAAACTAAACTGGCTCTAATTAATTTGGCATTAATGCACATTTTGGGTAAAGTTTGTAATGCACATGCAGTGCAAATAAGTGTGTGAGTATATATAGTCAAACGAAAAGGAATGGTGAGGGCTGTGTTCGAAAACCTTGTGCGTGATGAAACCCTTTCGTACCACTAAATTTTCAAGGGGAAATGCATCGAGCATCTCTTGATAGTTACATGACAAGTGAGATTCTCAATTGGAATAGCTAATAAGAGACCACTCCTCCTGTACTCTAGGGTTCCTTCACAAGGAATCATGCCAGGTTTGTACATCTCCACCTCTCTTTACATAAAGTAAGGTACACAATTAGCCAGGTCGTATTTAATTTCTAACAATTGCGACTTGTTTCGATGTCTTGTTAAGGAACACATAATTGAGGGTTTAAATCGAAGATGCCTTTTGTAATGGGATCAAGCCATGCGTGCGGTAGTGCTGGAAATATCTATCTATCTATGTTGAAAACTGGGGAGATAAAAAAATATCGGAAGAGACAATATTAATTATAAATATACACTTTGAATTGATTAAGAACTCCATCTTTTTCCCTGGTCACGAAGGGTGGTAGTGTGAATTGATGCCGTGCGAGGCAAAGCGAGGACACTGGGGTCTTGCCTGCCTTTACGTATAGCTGTAAGGAATGGCAACCATCTAAATGAGTACAAGGTTCGCTTTTTGTTTGTTCATATTCTTCCTCATGAGTGACGAGTACTTCCCTTTTCATGCATGTGCTACCTGCTCCATAACCCTTTCAAATTCTTCATTGGACTCCACTACTCTGCCATGGCGGCATCTTCTCACGCCTCCTTTTTAATTCCCACTTTCTTTTATTTTTTTTAGTTCATCCTGTCAAAAACACTATTTACTATTGCCTGCTTGCATGTAGCTAATTAAATTCATGATATAATTAATAGTGCTCAATTTCTTATATAGCCGAATAGGATTGTAAAATCAAAACATAAAGTCTCTAAAGAAATAACATTCTGAAATCTGATCAGCATCTTCTCTATGTTAGAAGAAAGGAAAAAAATGTTGTTAATGTTAGAATTATGTGAGATGCTGCCTTGAAGATTAAAGATGCTGATTGAAGATCGGATTGCTGATTTGAAGACAGTGTTTTAGTCAATTTCAATGTTCTTTTGTATTTGAATTTTTAATTTATTTTCAGCAAAATCCAATTCAGTTATTTGCTGAATAATTGATTTTGTTTACCAATAATCTCTCATGGTTGTTGAGAGTTTGTCTTTGATTCAAATTCATGTTTCTGTAAGCCTATTTATTGGGCAATTTCAATTTCAATTTTTTTACATCTTCTTCTTCCAATTCCACTGTAGCTTGAAATTCCAGATTTTAATTCCAACAGTAACTGTTATAAACAGTTACTGTTCAAATCAAGAAATTCTAACAGTGGTATCAGAGCTAAATTCCTACGGGACTGAGGGTGATTTTGCGAGTGAAATTGGAGTGATTTTACTGAGTGCAAACACGTGAGATTGAGTGAAACACGAGAGATTGAGAGGAAAAAAACAGTGAGATTTATTTGTTAAAAATCCATGGCTTCTTCATCCTCATTGTCTCACTCGTCTGTCCTAGTCTTTGATGGTGAGCACTATCATATTTGGGCTGTCAAAATGAGGTTTTTCTTGCGATCCCAAGGATTATGGAACATTGTGGTGACGGATGCTGATCCAATTCCATTACATGGGAATCCAACGATGGCGCAGATAAGGGCTCATGAAGAGGAAAAATTGAAGAAAGACAAGGCAATTACATGTCTGCATTCTGGAATTGCAGACCATATTTTCACCAAGATTATGAATCTTGAGACACCAAAACAAATTTGGGACAAACTTCAAGTTGAATTTGAAGGCAGCAACAGAGTTAAAACAGTCAAACTCCTTGCATTAAAGAGAGAATTTGAGCTAATGAAGATGAAGGACACTGAAACTATCAAGTCCTATTCCGGCAGATTGATGAACATTGTCAACCAAATGAGACTTCTTGGGGAGACATTTGAAGATCATAAGATAGTGGAGAAACTTATGATGTCAATTCCAGAAAGATTTGAGGCTAAAATCTCTGCAATAGAAGAGTCTTGCGATTTGCAAACTCTATCTATTGCAGAGTTAATCAGCAAGCTTCACATTCAGGAGCAACGAGTTCAAATGAGAGATGATGATGTTATGGAGGGTGCATTTCAAGCTAACTGGAAAGGAAAGAAGACTGGAAATTTTCAGAAAAAAGATTTCCACCATGGTAAAAAACCTCTCTCGAAAAATAAATCTATTGTTCCTGTTAAACGACAAAATTTTGCACCTTGTTCTTATTGTAAAAGAACAAATCATGCTGAGCAAAATTGTTGGTTCAAAGGCAAATCACTTATCCAATGTGATTTCTGCAAAAAGCATGGCCACAGTGAGAGGTATTGTAGACTTAAAAGGAAACAACCCCAGCATGAAATGCAACAACATGCTAATGTTTCTGAAGAAGGTAAAGATGATGATGCTGAGCACTTGTTCATGGCTATTTCTGCTATCAACACTTGCAGACAAGATACATGGTTAATTGACAGTGGCTGCACAAGCCACATGTCAAAATTTCTGTCAATCTTCTCTTCAATTGACAAATCAATAACACCAAAGATCAAGCTTGGAAATGGAGACATTGTGGAGGCAAAAGGCAAGGGAACAGTGACAGTTCAAACAGCAAGAGGTACGAAAATTGTTAACAATGTTTTGTATATTCCAGAGCTAGATTAGAATTTATTGAGTGTTGCACAAATGCTGAGAAATGGGTATGAAGTTGCTTTTAAGAACAGAACTTGTTTTATTAGAGATTCGAATGATTTGACTATTGCCAAATCAAAATGGAATGTAATAGTTTTTACCTGAATTTGGTTGCTGTGGAAGGCCATGCCTTAAGTGCCAAAATTGATGAGAGTATTATTTGGCATAAAAGGCTTGGTCACTGTAATTACAAGTCATTGAAGATGCTGCATGACAATGACTTAGTGGATGGAATACCCAAAATATGTGACAGCAAGTAGATGTGTGAAGGCTGTGAAATTGGTAAGCAACACCGAAAACCATTTCCACAGACTTCATCATATAGATCAGAAAAGAAATTGCAACTGGTTCATTCTGATATTTGTGGACCAATGAGAGTAGCTTCTTTGAACAATAGTGCTTATTTTATCTTTTTCATAGATGACTATAGTAGAATGACTTGGGTTCATTTTTTGAAGACCAAGTCACAAGCTTTTTCTGAGTTCAAAAAGTTCAAGAGTTTGGTTGAAACTCAAAGTGGTGAGAAGATTATGATGCTAAGAACAGATAATGGTGGTGAGTACACATCAAAAGAGTTCACGGCATACTGTCAAGATGCAGGAATTGTGCATCAACTGACTGTGCCATATTCTCCTCAACAGAATGGTGTTTCTGAGAGGAAGAATAGGACAATAATGGAGATGTCCAGATGCATGCTATTTGAGAAGAAATTGCCGAGATTCTTATGGGCTGAAGCTGTCAACACTTCAGTTTATTTGCTGAATAGATTGCCTACAAAATCTATTCAAAACCAAACACCACTGGAAGCTTGGTCTGGAATCAAACCCACTGTCAAACACTTGAAAATGTTTGGCTCTCTTTGTTATTTTCAGGTACCTGCCGAGAGAAGGGGAAAGCTTGATGAAGTAGCTGAAAAGGGTGTGCTTGTTGGTTATGCAGCAGATACAAAAGGGTACAGAGTCTACAATTTGAATAAATCAAAAATTCAAATTTGTAGGGATGTGCACTTTGATGAAACATGCAGCTGGGATTGGGAGTCAATTGATGTTGTTCCAAAGGTTATAAGTCTTGACTCTGTTGAAGCTGGAACTAATGATGAAGTTGCCGAACACTTGTTAATTGAAGAAACTACAGATTCAAATATCTGTAAAGTGAGATCATTGGCTGATGTTTATGAGAGATGCAACTTAGTGCATGCTGAACCAACAACATACACTGATGCTGCAGTTTCTCCAGCTTGGGTTGAGGCCATGAAGGCCGAGATAAATGCCATTGAAAGAAATGGAACTTGGACCTTAACAGAGCTGCCACACGGGAAAAAAAGGATTGGTGTGAAGTGGGTGTTTAGAACTAAGTTCAATCCTGATGGAACTGTGTTCAAACACAAGGCAAGATTAGTTGCCAAGGGATTTGCTCAAGTTGCTGGTGTTGATTACGGTGATACCTTTGCACCTGTTGCAAGGCATGATACGATTCGTTTACTTCTTGCTCTTGCAGGACAATTGGGCTGGCATGTATACCATTTAGATGTAAAGTCTGCATTTTTAAATGGTATACTACTTGAAGACATTTATGTGCAACAACCAGATGGATTTGAACTGGCTGGGGAAGAACATAAAGTGTATAAATTACACAAAGCACTTTATGGATTGAAACAAGCACCAAGGGCTTGGTACAGCAGAATTGACTCTTATTTGATTCAATTAGGATTCAAAAGGAGTGAAAGTGAAGCAACTTTGTACTTGAAACAGGAAGATGACAAGCAGCAGTTGATAATTTCTCTTTATGTTGATGATATGCTGGTGACTGGAAGCAATACAAAGTTGCTTGATAAGTTCAAACTGGAGATGCAAGAAGTGTTCGAAATGAGTGACTTGGGTGTTATGAATTATTTTCTGGGCATGGAGATACAACAAAGCAGCACTGGAATTTTTGTATGCCAAAAGAAATATGTTGTTGATGTGTTGAAGAAATTCAAGCTGGAATCATGCAAGGAAGCAGCATCTCCGTTGGCATAAAATGAGAAAATTTCGAAACATGATGGTGATAAGCTTGAAGATCCCTCTGCTTTTAGAAGTCTGGTTGGCAGCCTGTTATACTTAACAGCAACCAGACCTGACTTAATGTTTCCTGCAGGTTTATTATCAAGGTTTATGAGCTCACCTAGCAACATTCATATGGGAGTTGCTAAGAGAGTGTTGAAGTATATACGGGGAACAAGTGATTTGGGATAATGTATTCGAAAACAGGAGGAGTAAGCTTGACAGGTTATGCAGACAGTGATTGGGCAGGTAGTATTGATGACATGAAGAGCACGTCTGGGTATGTTTTCACTCTTGGTTCAGGTGCAATTTGTTGGAATGCAAAGAAACAAGAGGTGGTGGCACAATCAACTGCTGAAGCCGAGTATATCTCCATGGCTGCTGCTGCTAATCAAGCTATTTGGCTAAATAAAGTCCTAGCTGATTTGGGTCAAATTCAAAGCTCACCAACCGAGCTTTATTGTGACAATAAATTTGCAATTGCTATTGCACAAAATCCAGTTCAGCATGGGAGGACTAAGCACATCAATGTGAAATTTCATTCTCTACGAGAAGCAGAGAAGAATCAACTCATAAAGATTGTTCATTGTTCAACTGATGTGCAATTGGCAGATTTGATGACCAAGGCTCTGCCAAAATCACGACTGGAATTTTTAAGATTAAGTCTTGGATTAATCAAGGAAAATCTCAAGGAGGAGTGTTAGAATTATGTGAGATGCTGCCTTGAAGATTAAAGATGCTGATTGAAGATCAGATTGCTGATTTGAAGACAGTGTTTTAATCAATTTCAATGTTCTTTTGTATTTGAATTTTGAATTTATTTTCCGCAGAATCCAATTCAGTTGTTTGCTGAATATTTGATTTTGTTTACCAATAATCTCTCATGGTTGTTGAGAGTTTGTCTTTGATTCAAATTCATGTTTCTGTAAGCCTATTTATTGGGCAATTTCAATTTCAATTTTTGTACATCTTCTTCTTCCAATTCCACTGTAGCTTGAAATTCCAGATTTTAATTCCAACAGTAACTGTTATAAACAGTTACTGTTCAAATCAAGAAATTCTAACAGTTAATGGAGTAACAAATCATGGGCTACACGTCCTTCCACTCAAGGGAAACTGCCCCATGTGTAATATTAATATTATGTTATTGGCTCATTAATTTTATAATATCAATCGCTTAATTAAGTAATTATAGATCTATTAATTAAATCGAGAACGTATCGATATCGATATCGGCTCATATGCTCTTCTTCTTCATCATCATCATCATCAAGAATTTGTATTCTCTACGTACTAGCAATATTACACACACACTTCTATTGGAAGATGACACCATATTTGTAAATATGCAATAAAACACTATAGTGGTGTTTAAGACTTGAAATTCTAATAAGAAAATGATTTTTCATAAACTAGACATGATTACTTGTAAGAGAACATAAAAATAAAAGAGGTGTGATTTCTAAATGTTATCACAAAAAAAGGTATCTATAATTTAGGGTTTAGATTACAAAAGGGAGATAGTTTTATACAAAATCTCGGTGTTATTAAAAAAATTAAGATTCTGAAACCAAATTTGAACCTAAAAAGTCTAAATTCTTGACATCAAGGACTTAATTATATAAAATTCTAATTCTAAAAAGTAATTAAGCATTTAATTAAGCAAATTTAAGAGTACATAGCAATCTGAAGATTATGTGCTACTGTAATGACTGAAATCGACAGTTTCAGGGGCTTAATTGAAGAAAAACAAATTTTTATTTACAAACAAGGACTAATTTGGTCAAATAAAAAAATCGAGGACTAAAGCAAAAATAGTGCTCAAGTTTAGGGTTGAAATAGGATTTTTCAGCGAGGGTGAAATTACAAAATTAAACATGTAATTGAACAAATAAAAAGCATAAGGGTGCAATAAAAAATTATCAAACTAAAAAACCCTAATTTTAAGTTTTGAACAAGATGATATTATTTCATGAGTGTTGTGCACCTTCTTTCCTGATTTTGGTTTATCAATGAAGCACCTTCAGGTGGTCGCATGCGGTATTTCCGACCACCTCTAAGGTTGAAATTGACACATTCAACTCACAAACATTCCTTCTTTGACCCCATGATCTTGAAATCAAGTGATTATATCTCGTATTTATCATTTATTGTCTTTGCATCTTGTTTTGATGAGCCTCCACTGAGTGTTCAAGAAAAAGTTGATCGGGTTGACAACTTTAAAAAATTAAATGTGGAGTTATAAACATCCAAATCAAGCATGAGAAGGTTTGATAGAAATAATACAAGTAAAAATCTTTAAGTTTTGTAACAATAGCTTGAAATACTTGATCATTTCTCGCTCTTGAAGCTTTGATCATAGAGTATAAAATTGTTTTTCAATCTTTAGTTCAATTGAAGTTAAGGAATTAATTAGGGACTTTTCTAATTAATTTAATGTTTTTATATCTTCCTTGCATAATGGAATCTAAGTATTTGATTGAATTAAACTAATATTTATTTTACTTTGACGATAAATTTAATTTGTTAAATGGACAATCTCTTTGAACCAAGCAAATAAACACTAAATCATATTTTATGTTTTCTTTTCAAAAATTTAGTTTTCTGTGTAATGGAGAGATCAGGAATGATAGCTGCAAATGGACTAGCAACACCACAAACGTAGAAGACGCAGATGTGAAAAGAAAAGGTACAGAAACCGTAGTAGCAACAGAGAACAAAGAGGTGAGGGCGGCTGAACGTTACTGGCAGACAGGAGTATAGGAAGCGGCGCTTCCATTGGAGAAGGATCAAGTGAAGAATAGCCGATAGGGAGATTAGAAAACATTGGTAGAAATTAGCTGGTATATAGGATCCATTGATCGTGGAAAAAAAAAAGAAGAAACAAATCTACTAGAATGAAGGCTCTGATGATGCATCGTGTCTGTGTCCAACGAATGAATTCATGAAGTTAAAAGACATTTCATGATTAATTCAAGGGGAAAAAGGGATTAGAGAAGAGAGAATGAAGGTTGGTATCCCCAAAAAGCAGCATCATGTCATCCCCGCCAAACCCCATTGCAGTCTCTTAAGGGGTCACCACGTCCATGAACCATTGTTGTCTCTGAATTATGGAATCCACATTAACGCCTGCTTTCTGTGATGACTCTGGTGCGTGCTTGCCAACTGACTCGTACCCCCAGTACTGATCCTACTCCCTTTGTTTAGGGTTTCAACCCTGTTTTCAACGTCCTTCAGGTTGCGGTCGACCATCCATCCGAGGTCATTCAAGTCAATCATGTTCAGGCTAGCCAAGTCAATCTTTCCCGTCAAGCATGGGAACATGGCTTGAGTGACCTCTTTCTCACGGTTTTCCTTCCGCTGTTTCTTGAGTTGTTCGCCGGCTTTGGTGATCCTTTGCCTAAGTAAACTCTCTTGATTCACCATTTTCTTACTTTGCTCCATTTCTGGCATGGTTTTGAACTTAGACTGCACTCTCTGGACTTCCTAAAGGAGAGGGCCAAACCTCAGGTTGAGAATCATATGGACTATAAATGATTGCACAAGCATCAATCCCACAAAGGGTGCTTAGCTCACTCACCTTCTTCATTACGCCCTTCTTCCTTTTCTTGAAGGTGTCTTTTCTTGCAGAATCATTAACTATAAACGCAAGCTTCACCTTCTTTCTAGTCATGGCTGCTGGGCTATGAAGAATTTTAGAATGTTTACAGCCTATTTTGGTTGGGGTGTATCTTGGCCCAAACATTCGATCTATGCCATATATATAGGGCAGGAGACACACTCACACTCACCTTCTTTCCTGCTGTGTAGATGTTGATTTATTTGGTAAGTACTAACCATACAAAAGGTGGCATATATACCTATATCAGCAAGGATGATATTTGGATACCCAAATGGGCATGAAAAACTATTATTTCTCAACATCTTTTAGGCTTAATCATGAGAAAACAATTAGTGATTCGAAGAGCAATTTGTTCTAACGAGGATAACTATAGCATGAGATCTTGAAAAAAATCCGGGGCTTGGTAAATTGTAAATTTTGTGAACTGGTTGGAGTCCATTCATAGTCAAAACATTATCTTTAATTAATGAGTGTAATCTGCGAATTATTTTATTTCTGAATTTTGCTTGTATGTTTCCTTTTTCATATCATAGAATCATGTTTTGGTTCTCCTTGCATGTAACCGTTGATCTTATCCATCCTAAATGGCCAACATGATTTTCCATATATAAACGTATGGGGTCAGAGAGGTGATGACAGATCAGGGGAGGCACGCAGGCAAGAATGTAATATGGCTAGTATCCATAGGTTCAAATTTTTTTGGCAAGGTGCCAAGGTTTTCTCACGTACATGTCTTTTTTTTTAATGAATTGATAATATAGTATAATTTATCTATCTCTGAAGGGGGTTTATTCAAATGTTTAGAACTCGGGAGCCATTTTTTATATATATAATTTTGGAAGAATGACTTGCCAACATATTGGATACGAATTACTTACAAAATAAAAAACCCAATTGAAAAATATTTATGGAATACGAATAATCAGATTGATAGATGTTGTGTTTTGGAATGAAATCGATGCAGAGGATTTTCAGGGGGAAATATTTGTTTTCTTTATTATTTTTATTCCTATTTATTTTTGGAAAACAAATTCTTTTTCAATATATATGTTTTTATTTAGTTTAGGAATCCTATAACAATTCTATAGTTATTCATTATAATTTTTTTTTCTTTTTAAAGTTTATCTAGCATAGATAGAGCTATTTAATTTGTAATTAAACATACCAACCGAAGAGAAATATTTGGTTATACATTTCAAATTAGGATTTTGTGTGATTATCTTATCCAAAACAATTTTGTGTTGCTTGTGCTTCAATCTTTTTTGTGTATTTTTATTTAAGTTATTTATTATAAATATTTTTCTTTTTAAAGTTGATCTAGTATAGATAAAGCTATTTAATTTTTTAATTCAACATACATAGCGAAGAGAAATATTTAATAATAAATCTCAAATTAGAGCTTTTGTGTGGTTATCGTATCTGAATTTTTTTATGTTGCTTGTGCTTTATATTTCTTATGTTATTTTTATTCACGTTAAATGGTATCAAAGCTCGACAAATCCTAGTGGTTAGTGTTCTATGATGGAATAACCATAATTGGAAAGAACCAAGACAAAACATACTCATGTAAAAGGGGATGAAGAGGTTCTTTCTTGGTAAACAAATGTTCAAGAATGAATGATAGAAAACTTAGAGGAGATAAACTTGTAGAGGCAAGTTGAGGAATTATCTCTTCAATTGGCAAAGATAAAGAAGAGATAATTGAAAGATTGTGAAGAGAATGATCATATATTCATGGTCAATTTTAAAAACTCATTTTAGAGGTGTGAGCAAAAGACACAAACTTTGTTTGGGATCAATAAGAAATTTTAGCCACAACGAAATTATGTTGATATTTGTCTTCTATATACATACAATTTTTTTGTGAAGATATATGCCTTTTACAAATTGAAAATAATGTTCAAAATACTTATAGTTTTTCAATTTGCCTTGTTTGAGATGTTACTTTACTCACTAATCAATCTTATAGGAAGAAAATCTTGGTGTTTCTGATCATTCTAAATATATGTCATTATGTTTGTCTGTCTTCTTTGAATCCTCCACGGCCACGGTTTAGGAACTTGTAGCCTCATCCCCTAAAATAAAGAAGGAAAAAAATAAAAAAATAGAAATAAAAATCATATTTGAGAAAATAACAAGGAACCAAATTTGTCGAACAAATTGTGGCATAGGAAGAGAGAAAAGGGGGAGATCTATCCGATCGCCCTTTGTATCATGTACCACAGGAGGCAGCACGTGGATCCATGCGCCACCATTTCCCTACACTTCCATAAGTGTTTTTATTTAATTTTTGCTATATAGTTTGGGAATTCCTGTAATAACTTTGTAGTTATTTATTAGGGTTTTTTCCTCTTGAAAGTAGACCTAGAACTAGTATAAATAAGAGTATTTAGCTTGTAATGAAGCAAACTAGTTGGAAAAATATTCAGTAATATAATTTTGATTTATGATTTTTGTATAGCAATTCCATTTTGATAATTTTATGTCATTTGGACCTGGTATCTTTCTTGTACTACTTATATCTTTATCTTCGTAAAAAAAATCAAGAATGAAATGTTATGACTAGGGTTAATATGAAGTCTTTTTTTTTTTTTTTATTGCCAATCATGCAAGGAATGATCAGCTTGTAGCTTTATGTAATCCATTTTGTTTTCTTCTTAAGATCGCTCCTTTTTCATATTCGATAATGGAAGATTATGCCAATTCCCAGTGCCAACGTCCGTCTTGGATAATTCTTGTTTATCATTATATACGAGGTTATTCTTTATTGGCATGGGATATTAGATTATTGTTGGGTATGGTCTTTGAGGTCATAAAAGGTCTAACGAGACGCAGCCATCTTGATCGATGAATTACCGAGTGTGTTGTTTCTCTGTCCCTTTGTGTTCGAAAGAAAATTAGTTAGTTGAAGAAGAACAATTCCAAGGCACTGCAAACATAACATTAATCCTCTGGTTTCATGAGCCAAATAGTCGGGTTGACTCATTTTTCCTTTGCTTTCATGAGCCAGATCGATGGCCACCAGATTAGTTTGATATTTAAATAGTCGGGGTAAACGAACGGCCGGTGCCAGTCTCCGGCGCCTTGTTGATGAGAAACAGTTCTGCGGTGCATTAATGTGGTGGGGCAATCTGAGGTGGTTGGATAAGAGAGACTTGTCTTCGTCAATGATGTGTAAGAGAGTCCCACTGGTACTTTTAAACGCATCTTCCCTTCTTGTTTTGCTCTGCTTTTGAGTTCGCAAATAAAGCTGTCTTTTCACTCTTGAATTGAAAGATGATACAAGGAGTGTTTTTTAGGGTTTTTTATTTATTATTTATTTATTTATAAAGATAAATAAATACATATAATATATATAACAACCAGTCATTCAAGATAAAGTAGAGCAACTACCGCCTGAAACAACAAGGTAGGCAAATTTGGAGTTCACAAAGATGGAGGAGTTGGGAGGGAAACAGACTAATTAACAAGAATTAAATCACAAATGCCACTCAACAACAACTGCTAACCTCCTTAATTCATCACAAATCAAGTTTTACTTAATTAGAAAAAGACACACAATTAAGAAGAAAGAAGAATAAATCCAACTGATGTACACCAATAAGGAACTTCTCATTGAATCAAACGGTTCTCTCTCCGCCTGTAAAAAAAAAAAATTGATGTTTATTTGTGATCTGTTTAATTAGATGCCGCAATTTCTATTTATAAATTGTTTAAATAGCGCATGCAGGCTAAAAGCAACTTGAATGAATCTAATCAAGGGCTTGATTAGGGGGCCATGTACATCTTAATTATTGTTTAAAGACGTCGGGTCCTATCACTAGAGACCCTGTATATGCTTTTAATAACAAAAAAGTAAGAGCATGGTGCATGTCTGGTGACTCATCGTTCTCCGTCCACCAATAACACCCCATGAGTTTCGAGTGCTGGATAAAGTGTATTAACCGCTGGCCAATATTAACTGTATTTTGTTTCGCCACAATTTCTGATGCAAATGTAACCATCAAATGCGCGCATAAATCATATCTTGTAGCTCTAACACGTAAATCCCTCTTCTCAACTCGCCATTTATCAACAAAAATGAAGGGATAAAAAACTTCATGGCCCTTTAAATTTACTTAAACAGAGAGAAGGAAATTGCTGGGGGGGGGGTGAAAGTGCTTACAGCAGAGATGAGGATCAGGATCATCACTTGGTGATGGCGTAGATGGCGTAGATAATTCCAGGGAGGTAACCAAAAATGGTGAGAAGCAAGCAGATCCAAAACTCCACCTGGACCAAACATGTATGATCAATGCTCAGTACTGAAATCAATATATCTCTGTATAAATTAAAGACGCACGTACCCCGCAACCAAACTTGAGGAAGACACCAAGAGGAGGCAAGATGATGGCTAGCAAGATGTCTATGCAATTAGCTGTTCCCTCGTCTGCCATCTTCTTAATTATCTGGGAAAATATTGCTTTTGAGAAACTGTTTTTTCTTCTCTGTGGTGCTGATTCTGCGTGGGAGAGTTGAAGATTGAGACGGGTTTATATAGCCCCAGAACCACCCACTAACACGTCGACCTTCAATGTTCCACACGTATGTACTACGTACGCACGTGGAATGGTAACATATACTTCGTCTAAAAGGAAAATCATATGCACTCTTTCTTCTTTTTTTTGTGAGAGAGTGTAATTAGACGACAAGGAAAAGGGTAGACGACACGCTTTCGGGCTGTAAGAATCGTATTCAAATTTGATATTTAATTGTGCACAGGTAGACAGCGAGGTCTCCTCACATGCATGGCGCTTTGCCTTGCCATGTGAGTTTGCTTTCTTCTACCATTAGCTGTATCGGGCCACAAGCATGCATGTTATTTTTTTTAATACAGTCGGTTTTTCCTTTTAAATATAAACTCAAAAATATCTAATGAGTATCTTCGTATTAGCAGAAGTATTCATAACAGGTGATATAATCTCGATCCACTGCACATCACTGACTGCAAGTGTGAGATACGTATCTTATACTATATATTTATCTATGGATTTAATTTATTCTATGCTATATATTATAATTATATTTGTTTGTGTTCAACCAACCCAAGAGGTTAGCTAATGGATAATGATTAATGTTACATTATATAGTTATTTAAGTTCAGTTTTACAGATAGCTAGATTCAATAAAGGATATATAATATTACAAGCAAGCTAGTCCGAAAATGTATTGTCGAACCAAAGTTTAACCAGGTAATTAAGACTGGTCATAGTACCCTCAATAACATTGTTTCGTAATAGATATGGTTTCGTAATATTTGAGGTAAGAAACCATGATTTTAATTTAAAATGATCAGACAAATTAAAATATTCGAGGTAAGGAACAGAGCTGGATTGAAGAAGTCTGGTTTGTCAAGGCACCGGCCAATGTTTGACCACGTGAAAGCCATTGACTTTATGGTAATAATTTCCCCCACCAGTCAATACAGGAAAAAAAAATCAGAGGGTTCTTAGGTTGCCGCGTAGAGGAGGAACAGCGGCGGCGATGGAGGTGCATGGCGACAGACATCGATATAGATAATGTCATCATCGACCGTCCTTCTCCAGCATGTTTTCTTATTTTTATTTTTCAAGGCTGGTAATATTCTCTACTGATTTTTATTTTTCAAGGCTGCTAATTTTTTATTTAATAAAAATATTATTAACATCAGAATCAGATGATTCTTAGAAAATTAATCTGTATTATGTTATTTTAAATTTAAATTTAGAGTGGAAAACACCTCTTAGTCTATTCTTTCTTTCTTTCTAGAACATGGTAATTAAGCATGGGGAAAGATAAGAGAGAGATGTCTGCTCCGTTAAGTAATCCAGTTGAATTTGTTTTCTTTATTGTTTTTGTCGTAATAGTTTTTTTAAAAACATACTGCGGTGACAACACATGGTCATTGCAGCCCCACACGTGGACTGACATGATTAACTTGTATGATGGAAGCCAACACCGACAGTTTGCTTCTAACTTGGAAGATAAGCTTGCTTTCAGCTTTTCGTATCTTCATCTCCTTTCAACTAACTTCATTTTTACTTTCACTGTTTTTAGTAAATTTACCAGTTCAGTTAATTGCACTTTTTTTAGTTTATTAAGATACAGTATTGTATCATTTATTATTTAAAAAATGAATAATTCAAATTACAATTCGAGTGAAGAGGATTAAATTTGTCAATTTTTTAAAAAAAGTATCATCATATATCTTCTTCTTCTTCTTTTAAATAATCATAAATCAATTACTATTACTATATAGCTAAAAAATTCGTTCATTTAAACAGTAATGAACATTGATTTTCATTGTTCAATACTGTTTGAAAAGAAAATTTTGGTTTTTTTTAATTAAAATCAAAGTGTATGACAGCTTACACGTACCACGACTAATATTTGGACTCATTTTTTTTTTCTTTTTTTTTCACTTATATATATTTTATGTTTTTTTATGACCGGGATGTCTGGGTTAGATTACAATTGTAATTAGAATATTAATTATGTGTAATAATATTTATAATGACAACCATAATAATTGTGATAAAAATTCATTGATCAATGTTATTTTTGTGAAAAATAATTTCCGTGTATTTTTTTATGTATGATATTTCAGATCTCGTATCACAAAAAAAAAATGAAACCACACAGACAAAATAGGTAGAAAAATTGTGTCAAATTATCGACAATAATAAAATAAAAATGGCCCTGCATTTCGTCACAGTCGGCACCCAATTTTTTAACATGTAACAAAATTGTTAATGGTTCTAATTTTTTATATATATTATTTTTGGGACTTTTTCCTTAAAAAATAAGAGAAACTAATTATATATTGTGATTTTTTTTTCATATTAACGTTTTAAAATATATAAAATTGAACTGGCTTTTCTTTAAAAATCTCACATTAATTTAATCTCAGTGTTTTAAATTTTTTTAATATAATAATATAAAGAAAAAATCTAAAACAATAATCTTTAATAAATGTAACAGTTACATTTTTGCTATCTGTCGAATAAATTATTCGGCAATAGTTAAAATATGCACAACAAACAGTTAGTATGTTGCAGATAACAAATAATCTATAGTTAGTCAATTTAATCAATTGCAGTTTTTCCATCTACCAATTAAATTATTAACAAAGTAGTTAAAACAAAATCATCAATCAAATTGTTTGTTGCATAAAACAAATCACTCATTTGTATTACAATTTAGCGATTGTAATTTTGCTATTTGCTAATTAAAGAATTCATGACAATCACATAATTTTTTCGATTCCAATTGTACAATCAACCGATTAAATAATTATCAAAACAGTTTTAATAAAAACAAAATTCAATCACTTTTAAACGGAAAAAAATCTCGTTTTTAACATATTCTATCAATAATAATTTTACTAATTAAATATTAAAATAACAAATTACAACATACATAAAATCAATCACATTAAAAAAATAAAAAGTTAGTTGACCATCATTGAGATACATGACCATCCAATATTATGGTCTAACATGTAATCATGCTTAAGGCTTAAGGCCTTTATAAGGCCCTTATAGTTATTCTCCTCCCTTGTGTGACTCACTTCATGCATATGATGGAGCCATCAACTATTTTTCAATACATTGACAGCAAGACACCATCATTATAATGGTAATCAAATGAGCTGGAAATAACTTTAAATCTAATCAAGGACTAGGGACCCGTGCATGTATATATTAAACTAATTAATACATGTTTAAAGCCAGGCAGGTACTCCTATCACCGGAGACCCTATGCTTTAATACACTTTTGCCATTCTTTATATATAGTAATATACATAACAAGTAAGAGCACAGTGCATGGTAACGCATCATTTTCAGTCAATCAATAATACCCCCCGATCGAGTCGAAGAAGTAAAGCACCGCCGTCGGCTACCACAATTTCTGATGCATCCATATTTATACATAAATAAATCATATGTTGCCGTACATATTTTTCTCTACGCTGTCATTTTTCTAAAGGAAAATAAATTAAGAAAAAGAAATACTGTGATACATATCCTTAATTTATTTTCGCAGATACTTTACAGAGCCAGAGAGAAAGAAATGAAGTGCATGCTTTGGGGTTACAAAAGAGAGTTTCACACCGTGACAAGGATCTTCACTTGGTGATGGCGTAGACGGCGTAAATAATTCCAGGGAGGTAGCCTAAAATGGTGAGAATCAAGCAGATCCAAAACTCCACCTGGACCATACAAATATATATGATCAATGTTTCGCTACTGAGATTAACTACGCATGCATATGTGTATATATATATATATATATATCTGTGTAAACTCTAAATGAACGACGTACGTACCCCGCAGCCAAACCTGAGGAAGACACCGAGAGGAGGCAAGATGATGGCTATCAAGATGTCTATGCAACTAGCTGCACCTGCCATCTTCTTGATTCTTCTGGAAAGTACGCTTTGCTTGCGAGATAAATTATGCTGCTCATCGAGGCTGGCTGGCTGGCTATCTATAGCCCCAGAGCCGCCCCGCTGCCCACCAACATAGCCTCCACGTGTACGCATTTCCCACACGTATGTCCTACGCGCGCAGCTGGAAATAAAATAATTTTGAAGGGTCATGACCGACATGGTGTTTGATAAGTGAATTAGACGACAAGGGAAAGGCAGGGAGGGATAGATGCCACGCTTTTGGGTTGCCAGAATCACATTCATATTTTATGATAGCCAGCCTCATGATATTCTTACGTGTCACATCCACGTTGCTTTGCCATGATATTTTTGCTCTCTTCTACCGCTAGCTAGCTAGCTGGCTGGCTGGATAGACCGGGCCACTACCTCTAATTCTCCTCCACGGAGTGTCGGTAGTTTTTTTTTTTTTTTTTCCTTGGTAATGACTGATGAGTACCCCCGCGTCGATATTACAAGCTTGTCAAACGGAATAACTATGTGGAAATTAGAATATATATATATATATATATATATATATACACACACATATATCAAAATTGTTTTTTATTTATTGATTTTAGGTCTTAAAACGGATTGGTTATATGAGATGTTTTTTTTTATTTATCAAAATGAAAATCCATTCCTGTATATTTATTTCAAAAGCTACAAAATAAAATAATTTTCTTTTAGCTTTTCTCTTTAAAATTACCTCCTTTCTTTTCTTAGAATATAAAATGACTTTTTAAATTATCATTTTCCATTCGAGTACCGCACTGCAAATAAAAAGGGGCTAAACAAAAAGGTATCATTGAAAATACCCATGACTAGGAAGTGAATGCTCATTTCTCTAGACGGCAGTGTTAAGTTTCATGTTATATTTGTCTTGAAAAAACATTATTATATATATTTTAAAATTAAACACAGTTTCAACCACATAGAGAAACATAGCCTTAGTCTCCACACACCTATTGATTGATTGATTGATTCTTTTCATTTTCTTTAAAATTTATTGTAAATATTTTAAAAATCACTATATAAAGTTAAGTCTAGTGAAAATATTGTTGAATAAAAAAAATTGAGAGCGGGTCAAGGAGTTGTTGTGCACACACATTGCACGGTTGAGGTTTTTTTGGGTTAAAAATATTATTTGGATATTGATAAACAAAATGGGTCAAATAAGATAGTTTATTTTATTTTGATGACAAAAAAATAAATAACGATAGCAAATAAACCAAATGAGAAATAAATGATATTGCTCAATTCTAATACAGTTAAATATATTTTGACAAAATTGGGTTGAAAATGATTCTAAAAAAACCGAGTCAATCTGAGTTAGCATGATAAATTTTGTTTTAATTCCATGGAAAGCTCTTTGATACTCGTTTTAATTTTGTTTTTATTTTAATGGTATTTTAATGGTATTTTAATTGTTTTTAGACCCAGATAAAAACCCATGAAATGCATTTATTATACATAAAAACCATTGTAATTCTCGCATAAAACAAAAATCATGGTCATGCATTTTGTCAAATAATAAGGTGCACTATAATATAAAGACAAACTAGCAAAAAAAAGTTTTCATAGTGTGATTTGACTGGAGAAATTAAAGTTCAGATCTTGAAATTGAAAAATACGTTCCCTTCGTTAGATCATACTTGAAAACAAACAGCTATAATTCCTAGAAAAACAGAGAATGTATAAAAGAGAGATTAAGAGAATGGCAATTGTTATGGTGAAATAGAGAGGACAGACATGGTGATTAAACGGAAAATATTAATTATAGCAAGACTAAGACTATTTATATTGAATCAGATTAGTTATGTCAGGTCGACAAGTTGAGTGGATTTTAAAAATACATGTTTGAAGCAACATGAAGATCCAGAAGGATAGGATCTTGATATTTGCCGATAAGATTTTCAAATCCAAAGGACCAAACAAGCATTTTCAACACTGCAGCAACAGCTCTGCTGGCCCGTCTCTTTTACCAAAGCTGGCAGCATTTTTTGCTTTTATCAAAGCAGGCAGCATCTGCTCGTGGTGTCACTGTCACTGTGAGAAACTAGCCCTTGTATTTTTAGCTTCAACCACTCCTCCTGGGGCATCAATTCGTAGTAAGAAGAATCCGAGAACTAGCGGAGATCCACAGTTATGAGTTGGCTCAAGATATTTTTGACGGATTATCGTGGGGAAAGATTTCAACCGGTTTCACAAGTTCAATAATGGTTTGTGTTCCAGCAAAGATTATTGGTGACAGATTGTTTTACAATATTTTGGAGATGCAGTCTCATAAGGAAATATTAATCTAGTTATGGAAACATATCAATAATACAGCTGCCCAATACTTGGATAAGTTTAATCCGGAGTTAAAACATGTCGGCACAAAACTCTGTTTGCAGGCCTCTCTTATCTGCATCTTCTGACAGTATATGCTTCTTTGCTTTGCTTTCCCGTGACCTCTCAAAAGTTTCGAACACCATATGTAGACAGGTGGGTGGTATCATGGATTCAAATTTTATGCTTTTTTGTTACCATGGCCATTTCCAAGCTCTGTGGGTTTTCTCGCGGTCTCCTAGTCTAGAGCTAAGGAAGCTTGGAGTTTGATTTCAGCATTTGGGATGAGTTATCCTGATTTAAGTTGGGAAATTGAAAACCAATTCTTAAATTGGAGTCACAGCTTGCACGTGAGGACCTTCCATGCTCGGGGTCTCCTCAACTGGGAATTCAACAATCAAGATGGTTCCTTACTCTGGTTCAAGTCCCACTATGCATCCTTGTAATCACCGCGATTCCCGCAGCACCTTACCTTACCTGCTCACTGGTTTTCAGGCTGCTCACTGGATCCAGTATTAATTGTGATGAGCGGTAGCTGGCCTGACACCCGGTTATAAAAAAAAGTCAAGATTTATTTCGTAGCTCCCATTGGGATTATCGTATGAACAGGAATCACTTTCAGGGTACTTGTTTTTATTTATAGCTTAGTTTACTATACTTGCTTCTATTATTTACACTTGTTAGTTATGCATAGAGAGATTCACTTGCAAGGAAACTGTATAAAGAGTAACACTCAGAGAGAGAGATAAAGAGTAGCATACAGATCGTAGACGAGGACTTGAAGAAGACTCTGAAATATTTAGTTGCAGATGAGATATACTAGATCCAGAATCCTGCACGCAGGATCCATCTATATATTGATCGATACACAGAGAGAGATTATAAGCAGGGAAAGTACACAAACCAGATAAACAGGACATGAGAAGCAGAGGTGATGAGGAGAGGGAGGAATGATCGGAAACCTATGGAATGGGTGGAGTAGGGAAAATAACAAAAATTTCAATTATCTTCCCTACCCACCCACCCGATAACCTTCCGAAAATCCTACTCCCTCTCCATTTCCTCCCGTAGATGTTGACTTCCGAGCGGCTACCGAAGCAGTTATGTCCGCTCATCCTGGCCTTCCATCCCTTTATATGGTGTTGCCAACTTCCAACCCTAGCTACTTTAGTTGTTCACCGCCAGATCAAGGGCATCTCTTTTGGGAAACTTATCTTGGCCGTTCCTTTCAACCTCTTAGTCAATGAACTTGGAATGCTTCGGCAGTTCCTTTTCACCCTTCCCACGTGGATAGTGTCGGTCGCTCTAGCGAAAGCCCCTTACGTTTTTTCCCCTCCACGGGCTTATTCTTGTGACATGTTTGGGCTTATTATTATTCCATGTATGTTGATTCAGCCCATTATCCTTACAAATTAGAGAGTTGCAAGTTCATGGCCTCAAAACCCGGAATCGCAGAGTCCCGATCTGGGACTGTTGGAGAGTATGGTGATGACAATTACAACCATCGATTTTCAAAGTTACGGTAGAGACAGAAGCTGACAAGACTAGGATCTGAAGATGATGAGGATATGAGTTTTGATTCGATACAACCAACCTAGATTTTTTTTTAATATTATTCTTCAGCAATCATAACTCTGGTTAAACGCCTTTTAGGAATTTATCTCTCTCTTCTTGAATTTTCATCGTAACGTCACTGCACTATCGAAGCAAATGCATGCAACTCAGGAGGAGGGGATTGCATTTTTTTGCAAGCAATACCATGCTGTGTTAACAACATTTAGTTGCTATTTTTTTTTTAATCCTTATAAGCATGTTCTCCTCAAAAATGACAAACCACGAGAAGTGATTAATGTTGAAGATCATGATAAGATTTTCAGAAAACAGGAGAGCAAAATCAAAGATGGAAATGATTCACTGATTCCCACTCCCACCTATATATAGTACTGTGTATTTTTGTGCTTGATGTTACTCTAAAAAATAAACTTCAGATTAAGGTCGATGGCTTTCTTGTTTTCAACAAGGTTTCATGCATGGATGAGTTCCTATCTGAGCTCACCGAGTGAAAAATTGGTAGCTGCCTTGGTTAAGGATCCATTATCACGATTTCTTTCAGGAGATAATTAATTTCCTTGTGCGATCCTTTAGTTTCCTCGAAGAAATACACGCACACAATTCAAAAATAACAACCGGGGCATCATGAAGAGTAAGACCTGTTTGTTGCGTTTTAAAATTTTGATTTTTTTTAGTTTTTATTTTAAATTAAAAAATTTAATATTTTATATCATTTTTATGTATTGATGTCCAAAATATTTTTTAAAAATAAAAAATATTATTTTTATACACTTTAACCGAACTTTCTAAATTGAACCTTTTCAATGCATTGTATTAGGCACTATGGTAAGATATAAAACAAAAAAAACTTTTAAAATCAACCTCATCTATACTTTTCTGAACCTGCACTAAATCTTCTACAAATAAATTCGCTGTCCAAAGAGGACCATGTTGTTAGGGGACCATGTATCGTTGAGAATCATGGGCGGACTGGGACATGCAGGGATTCAAGAACGCATCAGTGGGCACGCACACGCACACGGAGAGAGAGAGAGAGAAAGAGAGAGCAGCTGCACGAACATATCCATATCTCATCATCGTCCACTTCATCAAACTTGTCTCGTCCGTTCAGCTTTTCCTGTAACAGTTGTGTTAATCATGGCTCCTCTCCCATAACATGCTTGATCAAGTACAAATATATGCTTGCTAGGTGTTAATAATAGTGTATAATCACTGTCCACATACAGTTTTTTATATGTATACATAAATAATGGACGCTTAAGCAGAATGAAACAATGGAGGGAATAAATCAGTGCCTTCGTGTATTTATACATCTGAGCTTGAAATTATTTAATAAAACACGGGATCTATCATTGATGGAGAAATGAGTGTGCTATTATTGGCTAGTACTTACAAGTGATTATAATGGAATGCACGCTATTGGTGGAATATTGACGATGAACAATGTATTAAAGATATATGTTAGGCGTGCATAGAAAGAATTATGTGCATGGGATGTGTAAATGACTACCAGGAACTAGAAAAAAAGATGCATGTGAAGGGATTGGAGTGGACAGAATGAGGGAGGAGAGCGGTCATGTGAATTTGCAGGGAAGCGCGTCCTGCCAGGGGGGAGCTATAAGGGCATTGAGAAATTAAGCTCCAATTTATTAGGGCTCCAGAACCAAGATAACTATTGAATTTGTGTTGGGCCACTCTTTGCCTCAGAATTCTACAAAGGGTCACTTGTATTTTTTTTTAATATTATCTCTCACTGCATGCTCTCCCATTTCTGCAACAGCAACAGGTACAGCATTTCCTCTATTATATAATTTTTGAGTGCCCATTATCTTGGGGATGTCCTTCACACGAATACTTGTTTAAGCTGTTTTGTTTTTTATATTTTCTTAAGAGAATGCTTCCAATGTGTATGTATATATATATCATTTGCTTACCTTTCATCGTATACATGACACAAGAATTTGGAATGTTAATACATGGGAGTCATCGCAGCTGAGCTATATGATTCATTCAGAACGTGGATTTCTGCAGTTGGCACTGTGCAGGGGAGAAATGTGAAGTGACGGCTAGGTGTCTAGAAAATAGCTGATTGATAAAGCTATTGACTAGGTATCGAGATTATTCAGGTCAATCACCGCATTAATGCAACTTCAGAAGCAAATCTCGACATTGCTGATTGATAAAGCTGCCAGAACCCACAGCTCTCGCTCCTTCCTTACAGGTTGACATTATCTAACAAGCTCCGATGATTTATTTATCAATTCTGAGGATTTTGCCTCCGAGAATATTGGTACGCACCATCCCATCTCAGCAAAGAGCCATATAATCAAGGGAAGGGCTGAAATGCTCATTGGAAAAGAGAGAGAGAGACAGGTGGCGGTGAAGATACGAGGAAAGCAATGTGTCACTGGCCGTTGGACACACAAAAACCAAAGACTGGGTCACGTGAAATGAGTACAAACACGTGAATTTCACACCACCACCCTGCCGAGCCCTTGGATCAATTCCAGCAAACAAAATCCAAATGCGTGTAAAATCAAGTCACATCCTCCTCGGAATTTCTCCATCCATTATTATTTGCACAGTACAGTGCACTGACAGGGGATAAAAGAAGAAGATGCCCTGGTAGCTAGCCACGAACCGGGGGTCCACGCCACTTACTGGCTCTACGAGGGTCCCAGCTATCGGGGTCCACTTCACTTCTTGGAAAAATGACACTCAGGTCCTGTCCATCTTCATGTAGCTATCACCCCCCATTAACTTCGATCAATAGATTGTGATGGAGGGAACCAAATCTTTTTGTCCTCGCCATTAAAGACGCACGAGCATCCCCTTGCTAAAGATCTAATCTAACCAAGCAAATCTACCTCCAATAGCTTGTACTCGATTGACCCTCCCTGCGATCTGATCGAATCAACCCACTGACTGAATTTACTCCAGGTTTTGGAGGTTTTTTTACCCTAAAAAAAATCTAAAACCTGAAGAAAGTCTCCAGTTGATGGATCCATGCAAAACTATAAAGTGCACAAGCAAGCAAAGCCTTGATTTATCAGCGAGTTTGGTTGTGTTTTCCTTGACTTTCAATATTTAAATCTTAAAGTTAGTGTTCGAGAACAATTTATATGTCCCTAACTTTGGGATTTAAATCCAAAAGTTAACGTTATATATAAATAAAAAATATGTAGTGAAAAGTGCAAACTTGAAATCATTTAGATACCACAACACCTGGTTTTATTAAACAAATATAACCAATCTAATAGATTAGTCTTCTTTGCTTGCTAAGCTACACCACTTGAGCATTTTATATGTTGGGCCAAGTATCTAAATCCAATTTAATATATGAAGCTACTGATTTTGGTGTCCCCATACAGTATGATGTAAATTAAACTAACTAGTCAAATCACGATTTTTACACCAAAGCTATGACCTCTAGTAGAAGGGGCTAAAATGATAATCACAGCAAAAAATAAAACAAAACAAAAATCCATAGATTTTGTTCACTGAGAACTAATCATGAAATCACTAGACATCACGATTGAGATGTTCAACTTTAGACTCATTCAATAATAGTGGCTTGCCATCACAAATTCTTTCTTTTTTTTGGTGGCCTCGCCTCATTCAATAATAGTGGCTTGCCATCACGAATTCTTTTCAAGAAATTGGAACCAAATGCCATTGTTTCACATCACACGATTGCAGTGCCACCTTCACATCCTCCACTGGCACACAAAAAGTTGCTCCCAGTACGAAGAGGAAGCAGATGGTTTTATCGAGTCACCATGCCTAAGTTAATGGCTTTATTAGTCCTCAGATGCATCTCTCTCCAACCCTGAAAGCAGAAATTAGAAGCCCCCTGCCATACTCTAATCTATTATTATGATGATTTTTGTTTTCCATTACGAAAACACCGCGACATTTATTGCCACCATAATATGTTGGTATACAAATTCATGGAATATTAATGTCTCGGTCAATTTCTATCATTAGTCCTATGAAAAACACTGAAAACATTTCATTCGAATTAAAGAAAAAAATAATTTTATTAAAAATATTTCAAAAATACTTTTAAAATGTAAAAATAAATAGATTCTAAATAATATTTCTGAGTAATTTCTGTGGAACGTGACTAATTTTACCTTTCCTATTATTATTTAGCCTGTAATGAACCACTCACTCCCGAACTTAGAAATTTATGAAAATATGCAAGCTTAAAAAGGGAAACACCCTTGCCTATCATTTTTTTATGAGTAACGAATAGAGTTTTCAATCATTTTTTATGCACACACTCTGAACTTGAAACCCTGGAGCATTCCATTCTCTATACTTTCCATAATATGCAAACAAACCTTCATGTTATGATGGATTCAAGATTCATGTAATGGAGAAATGGGAGTGTTATAGCAGAGTTAAATTGCCTCTGTGGGACCCTACATCACTCATTGGAGAAAAAGGCCCCACATCACCGAACGAAGAACAAGGAAAAACAAAGAAGAAGATAACAAGGAAAAGACCATATTGTATTCTAACACTAGTTAAAAGGAGAAGAAGATCCAAAAAATGGAGGGGTTAAAGTTAAAAGAAACGTAAAGTTAAATGTTTTTATCTGTGTCTTGGTCCCCTGCTATCTCTGCAAGCCTTTCGCCGTCTTCTGCGTCCACTTGGCCTCTGTCTCTTGAGATTTTGAGTTCTCTTTCTTGGTGCTCAAACTTTTAAAGACACAAACTTTTGGTAATTTCTATTAAGCTTAAGAGTATGATTTTCTCAACTAAGTTCTCTCGTTTTTAATGCATTTGGATCAGTGTAACTTTTGACTAGTTCGAGGAGCTCGGATTTTCTCGAAATTCTCTTCCTTTTATCAGTTTATTGGTTGATTGCTAGGCAAGAAGTATTTTTAGCTCTTCTTCAAGTTTCTAGCATATTTCTCCCTTTGGGTTTTTCGTTTTGATTTGTACTGATAAAGTTAATTAGTTTCCAAACCTGATCTGGGTTTCTGCTTGTTTCAAGTTTAATGATTAAAGAAGTGGAAAAGATCATTTCTTTAAAAAAATATATGCTTAAAGTAACTTAATTTGGAGGGTTTTTGAATCTTTGAGAGAGCCAATAAAGAATATGTTTTTTTTGACTGCTACTTTAAGTAAGACTATGTGATGATTTATAATTTATTTATATATCTCACTTCCTGGTGATAAGGACTTCAGTATAAATTAAAGAGAGAAAATATTCTGTCCTGTAAAAGAAGCAGCGCTCTTTCTTTTATTTCTTTTGTGAGTTAGATACAAACTGGGATTGTCTTGTACTTGTGGGGTTATTGTCAAGCTTTTCATGTCCTGAAACTTTGTTGGCTCCATATACACATGTTTTGGGTTCTTTGAACTTGTGCTAGAGTTCAAGAGTGGTTTACAAAAGGTGACAATAATGGTTAAGCAATTGAACTAGAGAGGATTTCTTACCGGGAGGAAGTGTTGCTAACCAACACCTTCACCATGCCTTTGTCTGAGCTATTATATCGAATGGCTAAAGGAAAGATCGATTCTTCTCAAGAGAAGGATCCTGGTTGTTCAGCTGACCTGTCATTCGTGTAAGTTTCAATTTACTTTCCTTTTTTTTTTTTTTTTTTTTTTTTCATTCTGCTTCTTTTTATCTTGGATTAGTGAATCATTTCTCCATATTGATTTGTTTCTTTCTGGTTTCCTTTCTTTTATTGTGTCTGTTGGTGTCCTAAAAAGCAGACCTGAGAATGACTTTGGTGAGCTAATATGGGAAAATGGTCAGATTCAATCCAGTAGAGCTAGAAAGATACAACCTTGTTGCAGCTTACCATGTCAAAACCCCAATATTCGATATAAAGACGTAGGAAATGGCACCAATATTAGAACAGGAAAGTTTGGGATGATGGAATCTACACTGAATGAACTCCCGATGTCAGTTCCCGCTGTTGAAATGGGGGTGAATCAAGATGATGACATGGTGCCTTGGTTGAATTATCCATTGAATGAATCTCCTCATCATGATTATTGTTCTGAGTTTTTTCCCGAGTTATCTGGTGTTACTGTAAATGAACACTCCTCCCAGAGCAATTTCCCGTCGTTCGGTAAAAAAGGTTTTAGCCATTCAGTTAGGGACTTCTGTACTGTTTCTGTACATAATGGTTTGAGTTTAGAGCGAGGAGATGTGGCAAAGAATTCTTCAGCAGGGGATATTGAAGCTAATAGGCCTAGAACTAGTGCTAGCCAGTTATATCCATCATCTTCTGAGCAATGCCAAACATCATTTCCATATTTTAGATCCAGAGTTTCAGCTAAAAATGGTGATAGTTCAAGCAATGCTGCCAACCATGTCGTTTCAGTGGATTCTAGTCGATCTCCTACATCAGTAGGTTGTTTTCCCAGCATAAAAATGCAGAAGCAAGTCCCAGCAAAATCCACAACGAACTCCGGTTTGATGAATTTTTCTCATTTTGCAAGACCTGCTGCTCTTGTGAAAGCAAATCTTCAGAACTTTGGCATGAGAGCAAGTGCAGGAATTTCAAACCTGGAAAGAACGCAAAATGAAGATACGGGCTCAATTGCCAGTAGTAGCAATCCAGCTGAATGTACTCCCATTAATTCCTGTAGTGTTCTGCTTAAGGAAACGAGCTCCCATTGTCTTCCTGTTCTGATGCCATCCAAGGTTGAGGCTAAACCATCAGAGGCTAAGCCTGCAGAAGGACTTGTTCCTTCTGAGCTGCCTGAGAATACAATCCCAGAAGGTGACTCTAAAAACGATAGAAACTGTCGTCAAAACGTTTGTAAAAGTGCAATTAAAGTAGTAGCAGATGTTGAGAAAACTACAGAGCCTGTGGTTGCTTCTTCTTCTGTTGGCTCGGGCAATAGTTTGGAGAGACTGTCGGATGAACCAGCTGAGAATCTGAAGAGAAAACATCGAGATACTGAGGAGTCAGAAGGTCTTAGTGAAGTGAGTTTCATCCATAGATTTCACTTTTTTTTTCCAATGTTTCTTGTTGTTCCTATACTATCTCTCTTTCTTCCATGTACTAAGGAAATAAGCCATGCGCAGGATGTAGAAGAAGAATCTGTAGGTGCAAAAAAAACAGCTCCTGCTCGAGCAGGTAATGGCTCCAAGAGAAGCCGAGCAGCAGAAGTTCATAATTTATCTGAAAGGGTGAGCAACAACATTCCAATATCTCATCTGAAGATACGTGCTTGTTCGTTTGGTGCTGTCTTTGGTAGTTATGAATTATAGTATCTTGATCGGTTCTTATCTGGACTTAAACAAACAGAGGCGAAGGGATAGGATCAACGAAAAGATGCGGGCCCTACAAGAACTCATACCAAACTGCAATAAGGTTGAATATCTGTATTTATGTTTGTGAATTTTCTCCTTAAGAAAATGAGGTTTCCTATAAAATTCAAGAATTTAAACCAATGGGAGTATCAAACCTGTTGAAGTCGAATCAATTATATGAATTTATTCAAGTTTAAATCTTCTAAGATGTTGACTTTTATGTTAATCAAATCATCCCTCAGTTTTCTTTGGTTAAAGTTATTGCTGATATCCAGGAAATTTGAAGGAATTTGAGAGAAGCCAAGTAATTTAATGTAGATGATTTCATTTGCATCTTTGCTTTCACTGACTTTGACTTTTTTGCATTATAAGGTTGATAAAGCTTCAATGCTTGATGAGGCCATTGAGTATTTAAAGACGCTTCAGCTTCAAGTGCAGGTAAATTCTGTCCATTGCACTCGAAGTACATTTAGTACACTGGATGAGATGAGTAATCAAATAGCTTGGTGGGATCATTCACTACCTTTATGCAGATTATGTCAATGGGAGCTGGAATGTATATGCCATCCATGATGTTAGCCCCTGGAATGCCTCACATGCATGCAGCTCAAATGGGGCACTTCTTACCCATGGGTGTGGGGATGGGAATGCGTATGGGGATGGGAGTGCCTGGCATGAATGGTGGATCTTCTGGTTGCCCTGTGTATCAAGTGCCTCCTATGCATGGAGCGCATTTCTCTGCCCAGCCGATGTCAGGGCCAAGTGCTTTGCATGGGATGGGAGGATCGAGTCTTCCGATGTTTGGCTTTCCAGCTCAAGGATTTCCTTTCTCATTTCCTCGCGCACCCTTAGTACCAATGTCTGGAGGGCCTCCTCTCAAAACAAACACAGAACCAGATGCCTGTGGGGTGGTAGGTGCTATGGATAATTTGGATTCAGCTGTGGCCAGAGAAATGAATCACACCTCCAGTCAGAATATCAACTCGCAAGTGATGCAGAATAATGCTGTCAATAGCTCAATCAATCAGACCTCTAGTCAGGTTTGTTGATTCTTAACTAGGTTTCTTTTTCTATGAGAATGAAACGCTCAAAATTCATAACTAGCTAGATGTTATTGGTGTTTCATTTTCTTAACCTCTTAGTAGCCAAGAAGCCTTGAAAAACTATAATGTTAACTTGGATAGTTGGGGTAACATCACCGGAAACTATGTTCTCTACTTCAACCGAGTTACCTTGTGTCATTCCTGAATCTAAAAATGGTTATATCGTTCATGATGCCAGTGCCCGGCAACAAGCGAATGCTTTGAACAACCTGCTTTGGTGCAAAATAATGCTCAGGACTCAGTAGATACTGACAATGGAGCATTGAATTCGGTTGGTGGAAATGACAATGTTACCGCGTAGAGAGGCTGGCGAGCATTTTCAGTAACTGTAGGCTGCGCCAAACGTTGATGTTAAATCTACTTGATATATTGGTCTGTAGAGGTAAAAGTTTTTTTATCCATTTCAACGCGCTGCAGGTTGCGGCTGAATGGTAGCTCAGATGCTTTGCCATGGGAGAGGTGAATTACTTTTGCTTCATGTCAACATCTACTAAACTTACCTGTATGCAGTAAATCTGTGGGATTTTGGGTGCATGAAAATGCAGATGCAGAGGTTAATAAGTCAAGTTCTTACGATAACGTCGGAGTTCTAATTTCAAGGAAGTAGAATTACAAATTGCACAGATTCTTTTGTACGTTAAAGGAAGACTCGAGAAGGTTTTTTCTTGCATCTGTACAGTCACTTGCACACCCTGAGAAAATAATGCACTGTCTAGGAGTGAACCTACCAGAAATATGTATTCGAGTGTTTTCTGTAGTAGGCCTCTCAATGCAAATTCTTTGAATCATTGGAGAAAAAAAAACAATTATTTTCCAATACCCTAGCTATACAACTTCTCTGGCATATTAACCATCTGCCATTTTTCCAGAATCTCTACATCATTGTGGGCCCGATATCTTTGCTATTCGTTTCGACTGTTGTTTCGATGTCTGCTTCATTACCAAGTGAGGCATGTGCCACCATACATGGAAAGAGTGAAGTCTCTTTAGCTCTTCCATCCATGAGGTTCAACCAATTCTATGTTCTCTACTCAGAATCCTGAAAACCCTATTATTTGAACGGACACAATAATTGGTATTCACCTAGCTGGAATTTCCCTCAACCTTCATAAACTGTTACTGTGCAACTAGTTGTCAGATATAAAGAAAACAAAAGAATCCAATCACGAGTACATAACTTTTTCTGCTACTGATCAAATCAAACCCAACAACACACCACCCGCCAGCACACTATCAATACATAGAACCGTGTGATCAGAGGGCATAAAGAAGAAAACGCCTTGATGCACACCTATATACTTTGCAATGAAATATTCCAAATCTGTATAAGAGTATATGCAGAATTTTTCATTTAATTATTGACTTCAGCATCCCCCTTGGTATCAGAGGAGACAGTTTTTGGAGTTGGTGATTTCCCGATAATAGCTTTCTTTGCCTTCACAAGTGATTGCTTTACCTTTGTTAAAATGTTGTTTGAATGCTTTTGAGAAGGCTTGGCTGGAACTTTTCTCGGCAAATCCAGTGTTACTCGTGTGTCTTCAGCATCCTTGGTGGTGGAAGGCTCTAAATTCTGCGAATAAGATTTCGCTATCTCATCAACCTTTCCCTGCTCGGAGTTTTCTTTGTTGGTTTTTGCACTTTCTTCTTCGTTTGCTTCTAACCCAGAATCCTGCGATTCTTTGACTGTTTCACAGCCAATTTTGGTGGCAACAACCGGCTTTCCCTCTATGCTCTGATCTTTTCCGGTCCCCTCTCCTGCTGGTATCTCCTCTATCTTGTCTTCTACAGCAGGTTCAACATTTTCAACTGTCTTCTCTCCCTCAAATGATTTTTCAGTAACTTCGGCACTTGAAGCAGCATCGCTGACATCTTCCACTTTGATGGGATGAACTACTTCTTCTTTAGGTGTTTCACTTGCTATATTCTCGCCCTCATCTTTGGTTGTTTGAGCTTCTTTCTCTTCTCCACCCTTTTCCGCTTCTACCATAACCTCCTTTACTAGCACTTCAACCAAATCAATTCCTTCAGCCTCTTTTTTTTCATTTTCTGGACCAACCTTTCCTCCAACTTCAGGAAGAGAAGATTTTCCTATATCCTCTTTTACATCAACTTTAGCCTCCTGAGTAATTACAGCTACTTCCTCTGGCTTTACATTAGTTGGCTTAATCTCAACCTGCTCGCTAACTTCAGATTGTGCCTCAGTTTTCAACTCCACTTCATGTTTCGTTTGTTTTTCCGCATGTGTAGTGACTTCAGGCTGTTCTTCTGGTTTCACCTCAACCTCAGGACCCGATGATTCTGGTTTTTCAACTTGTTCAGTTGCTTCAGGTTGTTCCACCAATTTCACCTCAACCTGAGGAACCGCTGGTTCTGTTTTTTCAACTTGTTCAATCACTTCAGATTGCTCTTCTTGTTTCACCTCAACTTCAGGAATTGCTGGTTCTGGTTTATCAACTTCAGGCACTGCTACTGAGTCATCGATATCTTTTACTGCAACTTCTGATTGCTTAACAGGATGAACTTCCGATGAATCCTGTGTTTTCTCATTAGCTTCGACAGATTGCTCCTCTGTTTTTTCAACTTGTTCAGTGACTTCAGACTCCAGTTTCACTTCCCTGGTTTCAGGAGCTACTGCTTCTGCTTCTACTTTATCAGCTGCTTTAGACAATTCTTGTGAGCCATCAATATCTTTTACAAGAACTTCTTCTGATTCTTTGGTAGGAAGAACTTCCACTAGCCCCAGTGTTTTGGCGATTACTTCAACTGATTTCTCTTCTGTTTCAACCTTTTTAATGACTTCGGATTGGTCCTCCAATTTCACCTCCATTTCAGTAATTACTAATTCTGGTTTATCATCTTCTTTGAACACTGGTTCTGAGTCTTCCGCATCTTTTACCACCAATGCTTCTGATTTGATAGGAAGAACTTCCAAAGGCTCCTCTGGTTTCTCAATCACTTCTACCGTTTTTGGCTTTTCAACATGTTTACCAGCTTCAGATTTCTCCTGTAGTTTCACTTCATCTTCCGGAATTACTAATTCCGGTTTGTCGACTTCCTTTAATACCCCTGAATCTTCGGTGTCTTTTGCCACAATTGGTTCAGATTCTTTAATAATAAGAACTTCTGGTGGCTCACGTGGCTTCTCAACGGCTTCTTCTAAAGATACGGGAACATCAACTGTATTCGGTTCTTCATGTGGCAATTCCTCCAAGGATGACGACGATGGTTGCTCTTCTGCTTCTTTGGGAACAAACTCTATAGCTGGAGCAACTGATTTACCATTAACAGCACTGGTCACCGGAGCTAGAACACTGGATATATGTGGGCCAGGGATGGGATCTTTTACCAGCTCCTTTTCATCATCGACTGGAACGTCAACAATTGGAGCATCATCAATCATCTTAACCTCAACTGTTGGAGGCTCTGCCTCCTTATCTTCGAATTCTCCTTCTGATTTAGATAACGGGGTTGATTGACTTGCTAATTCATTAGGTTTGAGGTTTTCTTCTTCTTCTTCAGTTTTCTTGGCTACAGAAACAATTTCAGGCTCCACAGGCTTTAATTCTTCGGTCACCTTCTCTACTGGCTGCAAGAAATGAACAAAGAAAAATTAAAGAGGGAACACCTTTTGAAATTTTAAAAGCAAAACATGTGGAAACTAGTGTGTTGGTGCATAAATAAAAATAAAAGAAGAGGAGAACAGCAATCAAATATGAAGCATTGCATTTCTGTTATGAAACCTGCAGCAGGAATGATAAGTTTCCACATGTTTTGCTACAAAGTAGCGATAATTTTTTTTATTAATGTTAGTTATTTAAATTCTAGCATTTAGTGATGTGTTTTGAATGTTCTTTTCTATTTCTAGTTTAAATCTTATCTATGATAAGATTAGTTTAAGAGTTTTTGTTTGATTAGGGTTCTTGTAATGCCTTTGATTCCTCTATAAATACAATTAGAGGGATGACAATAAAAATTAGATATTGAGTTTTTACCCATTGATCTCTTTGTTCTTTGTTCTCAGCTAAAGGCTGAAATATTTCAATTAATTCTTGGCTAAGGGTTATAATTTTTCAATTGAATTAGTGGGAATTTCTACATTCCAACAATTGGTATCAAGTTTTTTCCAATTTTCCAACATCCCATCCCCCTCACAAACCGGAAGAAGAATAATGCCTAGCTGATTAACAAGAAAATCTTTATGGCAGAATCAGAACCAAGTGACAGCTGATATAAATGCAGAAGGACGCCTCCATGTTTGATAATTCATTACCCGCAGAAAAAAACTTAGGCAATAAAGGTGGCTAGACTAACTTCCATTATGGATTTGGTATTTTCTTGAATTGAAATACCTTAGTTATTTTGAAGAATTTGGTTCTAATTCTGCTCTAAAATTAGCGATCAGTTTTTTATTAATATTAGTCATTTAATTCCAGCATTTAGTGACGTGTTTTGATTGTTCTTTTCTACTTCTAGTTTAAATCTTATCTATGACAAGTTTAGTGAAGGAATTTGTGTTTGATTAGGTCAATTGAAATAGTGGGCACCTCTAAAATCCAACAAGCTGTTCCTAGCGTACCAATTTCACAGTGACAGTATCTTTCAACAGATTTGAGAAAGGGAAATGTATCAGAAAATGGTGAATGTTCCAACTCGACTTCTTATGTGCTTAGACTGATGATCAGTGGAGATGCAAAAGAAAGGTATCCTTTTTTTACAGATAATTCTGAAAGGGCCACACTCCTCAAAGCTTCTGATAAAGTGAATAGAGTGAGATACAAGCATCTAGAACTACCCTTATCCAATCATTCATGGATGATATCTGAAGAAACTACAAGTTCTATGATTCCCATACAGTCAGATAAACAAATCTATGATCATTAAAACATTCATGCAAGTCCAGGAGTAACAAAACCCTATATGGATCTTACTGAAACATCAGAGAATATATATTATCATATACATGTGTGTGTGTGTGTGTAATTATGATAAGTTGTAAAAGTAAATTACTGGAAAGAATCCCAAGAAGTATATATGAATGACCAGTTAAGCAATATTGTATCCTATTTTGATCAGAACTGAAAAGAGAAAAGATAGTCGGGATGGTGATCTAAATACCTCGTGATCAGAAGGAGTTTGATGTGATGTCGCAATCTCGGTAGCCATTAGGATTGATAGAGGCAGAGAATAGAGTTTTTTTTCAAAATTAAGTTGATGATGGTTAAGAGACTCAGTGTAGTAAATAAAAAAGGAAAGGAAAGACAGTGACTGGTGGCGACTGATAAAAAAAAATAGTGTAGCAGCAGCAGCAAAATAGTAGTGTGTGACAGACTGTATATCACATGATCAATCCAAAATGGATGATTCGGATTCCATTAAATTTTATATCTTGAAAGCAAAAGGAAACAAAAAAGAAAGGGTTTGGTTGGATAATTAAAGTGAGAGAGCAATAGACAATGGCGTTTTCCTTTAGGGTAGCAGACAAAGTTCCAGGGGGACCAGACCCTTTCCTCCCCAGAAAAATGCTTTTCATTTTTGCTAGCTGTTCACTGTCTGAAGCCTTAAAGAACAAGATAGGTGGTGATCTGCTTTCCTTTGGGCCTGAACTCTATGATTATTTGGACTGAACATTCAAATGTAAAAGTATGCCAAAAGTCCACACGAGGAATTATAGGTCCAGTTTCTTGCTAATACAGAATCAAGCTGGGTAGCACTGGAGTGAGGTGGAGGAAAACGAGCATGAAATTGGCCCAAAACATAAACATGGATCCGATGGTATTGGTGTTTCTGTGCTGTTTTGTTTTTGGATTAGACAAGGCTAATCAACACCAGTTATTCCTGCTCCAATTGAACATTCACAACACACATCCCACATCAAGCAAAACAGCCCCAGAATGAAAAGCAATGATGTTAATTTGGCAAGAAAGTTGACCATAATTTCCCACCACAAAGCTAAAAGCAAGCACCTAATTATGATTATATGGGAGAGTCTCAACCAGACAAGGCTTTTATATATATATATATATATATATATATATATATATATATATATAATTTCCATAAAGGAATAAAGGCCTAGAGGCTTTTTTATAATTGATGATGTGCCTTCAAATTAAAGTCAATCTCCACTATAATAACCTTGCTGGCCCTTCATCCCAGCTTTAACTTGAAAATCAAATGCTATCACTGTCCCTTATCTTTTCTTTACATGGTATGCTTAATTACATGCTGTCAATGCCATTTGAACACCACTGCTTTGCTCAATAATGATGGCTAATGAGATCTTAAGCTTCCATTTATGGTAAGCAACCTCATGATAGCAGCCTTCGTGTTTCTCTAATCATCATTTGCTGTTGTGATAAGACTAAAGCTGATCAAGTTTCGTTGCTAAGTTAAATGCCAAGCTTATTTGATATCCATGTGCTTGTGTTTCCAACTAAATGTTAATGGGCCAATCAAGAATAATACTCCATAATTTATTAAGTTTAGTTTCTGTATGAATGTTTTATATATATATATATATATATATATATATATATATATATATATATATATATATATATCTGATGGTAAAAACAGTTGCTACTATGATTATCTACATATCCCTGGTTAATTCAGAAAGATGCTAGTGGAGTTGTTTTCAAAGATGATTATGTGATGCAACTGTTTTTCTACTTTTGATATTGGAATTTTACTCATTTTCAAGAATAGTTTTTAGTTAATGAAGATAATCATGGTAGCAAGGACTCTGTGATGAGTGTGATTCCATTATTAGAGTAACAGTTGCTCTTTCTTGTCAATTAGCTGTCTGTCTCCGAATCTGTTTAGAAATAGATGACTCCATGGATCATGAGGAAAGAACTCTCCATTTTTCAAGGGCATATGGATGGTGTCCCCCTCCATTTCAAATAGCCATTCGATTATTATCTTCAAAACCTGTCTTCATGGATTTTAATTGCCCTATTTCCCCCAATTCTACTTTGAAATAGGCCATTATGCTTACTAATCATGGCTTTGTTTTACCTCAATGTTATTATGACTCGCACTTGTTTAAATGATGAAAATTGTTCAAGCCAATGCCTTGAGCTCAGTAACTAAAGGTTCAAACAGAGTAATCTATTGACTTCTTTTCTGCAGGCCTAAAGTTAGCACGAAGAAGATTTGTGTAAGATGAGTTCATCTTGTTTTGATTAAAAAAACAAATATTGATAGTAGCTAATCTTTGATAATTTTCAGAAACAAGGAACAGGGAGCATCAGATGGCAGCTTCATGTTCAACCACATAAACTAATTCAGCAGCCAGTTTCCAGCAGGAATTTCAGATTAACCTTTTTACTCTGCTGAGGTTTTCAAGTGTTACTGCTTCGTACCTGAAAATGAACCCTAGTCATCTGGGGACAGGTCCTAAAAAAGTTGACATCACATTCACTTATTTGGGAAGTCCCACACACACCTGTTTCCTATAAGATTCCTCATTAATGTGTTTATGCAAAAGATAAACCTCTAGGGACCAAAGGGCGCCATTTCGGGTCGGTTTAAGAGCTCAAGGGAATCTTGAACAGCAACCTGTGAGAAATGAATACACATCAACACTTAAGACCTGATTTTTGGATCCTCGAGGATTGTATGGCTGTAATTAAAAAACATGTCCCATACTTTTGTTCTGCTTCGTGTCGTCGGTGGGCGACGATTGGTTGCAGTAACATCACCCCCTTTACCTCGACTCACCTCAAGATAAAAGCTTTTTACCTTGCCAGGAGATAATTTTGATGCTGATTAACCAGGCACTTTGAAAGCATCTGGCTTGGGACAAAACAAGAACTGCAAACAGAGACTGGATTATTATACAAAACAAAGACAGTGGAACAGTTATGCGGCCGTGAAAGGAAGCTCATGACAAAACTTATTAAATGAATTGTCTGTACTGCTCCTATTCCCTGAAGTTCCTGGCTAATCATTCAAAGACAAGGATTCATTCCCTAGAACTGAAGCAAGTGGATAAAATAAAGAGGCATGCACCAAAACGAAGAGTAGAAAATATAATATATGGCTTCACCCAACAACCTCATTATTAATCTGTAGGGAATGTTAACAAACCCACCGGATTAAAAAGAGATTAATGACAGCAAAGCCAGCACATATATGATTAGCAAATACAACACAGCGAAGAATAAAAAAGGTGAAGCAATGGTTGACTTCAGATAACAGCTCATAGGGTTCCTTCAACAAGACTAGTGTGAGAGGGCATTACGAGTTTCAGGCATCTTTTCATATATATTATTTTAATTAATTAGCATACATAATGCATATCCAATTGGGATGTCTAGAATAGATAGAGTCCATACATGGGGTGGTGGTGAGAAGAACAAAGGAGACAGGCAGGCTATATATATATATATATGATGGTCGATGGTACTCCATTATTACGGTGGCGATGAAGGTTCTTTCTCAAAGTCTAAAACGTGTTTAATTAATAAACCTAATTAAGATGATAATCAAGAAAGCACCCTTCTCTTTCTCTTCTTATTTTTCCAATCGAGCCACCATTGCCATCATAATCAAAAATATTTCGTGTTCCTGCTTAGCAACACAAAAAAAATATGCTGCGCAACTTGCAAGCTTGAAGATAAGAAATACTGAGGCAGATAGCTGAGTAAAACCTTGTCATCGACAACATTTATTCTGTGACATCTTCTTCTTCGGGCATGAGAAGCGTGTGCATCTTTCCCATCATCTTTAATCTGGACATCCATCGGGGGTAATTAATCCAACATTAATATTTATACGTCTTTCCTTTTCCTTGTAATAAAATCAAGAATAACCAAGGCATCGTGTCAGTCCATTCAAGAAATATCATTTAGTAGGCAATAAATAATGATGGACGTGCTGAGCGTACCACGTAATAAT